>BSBM01000642.1:11455000-12707500 GCA_027924585.1 Larix kaempferi
GACTCTACTCATCATGGAGAATCTATCTGTCCAATCAGAATTCAATTCTGAGCATTTTCAGATTTGGCCCTAAAAATTAGGATTTCCACAAAAAATAGGAATTTCTGAAATATGAAGACATAGCTGGAAGCTCCTTGCCAAAATCAAAGTTTAGAGCTTTGAATCGATATTTTTGGCTAGGTAGATCTCCGGGAAACTCAAACCCTAATTCAGGGCTCTCCTTAGTGAACCCCAGAGGACAAAAAGACAAATCTGAAGGGTAAAGCTTTGCTGATCTCAATTTCTGAATACACCAGGCTGATCAGCTCATCAAGACGCATCTTTCTATCCTTTAAAAAAGTTGAAATTCACATTGTGAATTTTTAGGGTTTTTTCGACAAACCCTAATCTGGGACTAAATCCAGTTTTCAGCATTTCAAGTGGTAAGACCTAAATCTTTTCTATTTCCATTTGAAGTACTCTTTAATATGTCTCACCACACCAAGCTTGAGGACAAGCTTGAAGGGGCTGATAACTTTCGAGCTTGGAAGTATAGGATTGGGTTAATCCTAGAAGAGAATGAGTTGGACTCATATATAAAAGAAGACATCCCTATCCCAGAGGATGAAGAGGCTAAGGTATTGCATAAGAAGAACTTGGTCAAGGCAAAGAGAATCATTGCTGATTCTATCAAAGACCATCTCATACCCCATGTGTCTTCTCTAAAGACACCCAAGGAGATGTTTGACTCTCTGACCAAGTTATTTGAAGGGAAGAACATAAATCAGAAGATGACTCTATGGAATCAATTAAAAGGGGTCAAGATGTTGAATGGAGAAACCATTCAATCTTACTTCTCCAAGGTCTCTCAGATCAAGGAACAACTTGAAGTTGTAGATGAAATGGTGGAGAATGGTGAAATTGTTATGACCACTTTGAATGGCCTACTTAGGTCATCGGACTCTTTTATCCAAGGGATCTGTGCCAGAAAAAAATTAATCTCATTTAGTAGATTATGGGAGGAATGTTTTCAAGAAGAAGCAAGGCTTGTGGCAAGAGAAGAAAAGATGGGGAATGAAGATCAAGCTCTCACAGCTCACACTAAGAAGGGCAAGTTCAAGAGGGAGCCAACCCATCACAAGAAGAAATCTTCTCATCATTATCACAAAGGCAAGAAAGATCTAAGATGCTTCACATGCAATGAGAATGGTCACTTTGCTTTAGATTGTCCTAAGAACAAAAGGGATAACAACAACAACTCCAGCAAGAAGAAGAAGGGAAGCAAAAGAAAGTTCCATGCTCATGCTGCCGAGGATGATGAACCTCCAAAGAAGAAGGCTAGGGCAGAAAGTGATAATAGTGATGATGACTCATCAAGTGAAGAGGAGTATGTTCTAATCTATGCTCTCACAGGTACTATCTACCATGGTTGTAATGATTGGTTAATTGACAATGGGGCTTCCAAACACATGACTGAGTTTAAGGAATCTTTTGTAAACCTATCTGAACATGAATCACCCCATAAGGTTAAACTTGGGGATGATTATCAATACCCAATCAAAGGAAGTGGTGAAGCCTCCTACAACCTAGATTCTGGAAAATCTTTGAAGATGAAAGAAGTCCTTTATGTACTTGGGCTCAAGAAGAACTTACTCTCCATCTCTGCATTGGATGCAAAAGGTATGAGGGTTGCATTTGTGGATGGCCAAGTTTTAATGTGGCCAAAGGGAAAGACAATCGATGATGCAGTAGTGATTGGAGAGCAAGAGGGAGGATTGTACAAATTTAAGGAACAACCTGAACTTGCTTTGGTGACATGAAGACAAAGATTCATCCATAGTCATGGATCACATGGAGGTATGTATGATTTGTTTTTGAAAAGGTCAACTTATGAGTTATGCAGGTCATTGAAGAGAACAAGAAAAAATTGCTAGACATAACTAGCAAATATGGTGAACATGTATGTTTTCCTTATATCATAGGATCTCTTATATATGTATGCATAGCATGATTGATGATGATTGTTCATAAAGTCATAGGTTTGAATAATCATGGGTATATGCATATTATCTGTCTTACCTTAATTAATGATATGACTAACCAGAAGAGTCATAGGTTTGAGTAATAACAGGTTTAGACATGTTATGTTTCTTATGATATGACTAACCATAAGATTCCTATATAAATCTTGAATGCTAATGCTTATTATTTCTGCTTGAAATGATCATGACTATACATGCTTGAGATTATTGTGTTTTAATAGTATACTAATGAATGCATGATTTTGTATGAGATCATAAGGATAACACAATCATGATACTAATAAGCATGCATAGGGACCAAGGATGAATATAAGTTCAAGGACAGGTAATCCAGGAAGCAAAGATCAAGAGGGAACACACCCCAGTTGCCACTGCAAGGAAGAAAATATCAAGAAGGAGCACACTCCAGTGGTTTATGCAAGGATGCAGATATTCAGAGGGAGTTGATCATCTCTCTACATTCCACAATAGAAAGGTGTAGAAGAAGCTACTTCAGATTAGGACTCCAGTAGCTCCTGCAAGGAAGAAAAGACTCAGAGGGAGTCGACCCAACAAACAAACAAAGATAAGTATTTTAATTATTTGTTTGTTTAAATAATATTGTTCAATGATGTATATACTTATGTTCCTAGACTTAGGATATGTATTGTACATATTAGAATGATTGCATTAATGAACAGTATACTATTAATATGCATGTGATGGGTAAGTGGCCTATGGAACTGTACAACATTCCATTGCTACTTATCTAGAATGAAACCTCTTTGCTGACATGTTGGGAGTAGTGCAAACTCTTAACAATGTTCTGGTAGAGATTGGAAGGCATCTAGAAAGTTACAGGATATGGATGGATGTTGTTTTGAAGCATTGGCTAAAATATTTGCATGACTGTATGACATATTTCTTTATGTATAAGAATTTGTTTTGAAAACTACGAGATGTTTCTAATCATGCAATTTAACTTGTCTTGTAGGAAAGATCGTATGCCATCACCTACAAAAGAAGAACTACAACATTTGTTCCAACAACAAAGATATCTATTGAAGATATTGAAGATATTGAAGTGCCTAAGATCTGGGATGAAGAAATGGAAGAATGCCATGATCCGTCGATCATGAAGAATGATGTTTGGATGTAGTCCCAAGACCTAAAGAGAAGTTTGTTATGAATTCCATATGGATCTATCAGATCAAGCATGCTGCAGATGGCAGCATAGAGAAACATAAAAGTAATAAAATAGAAGATACACCAAATGGATTTCAAGACAACTTTCTTGAATGGTGTAGTTGAAAAAGAAGTGTATGTGGAGCAGCCACTTGGTTCTGAGACACATGACAGGAAATCATATATGTGCAGAACTTGGTATGGTAGGATAGGCAGCTTTCTATCCAATTTGGGCTTTACCAAGAGTAAAGCGGATTCCAACCTTTACTACAAGGTTGAGGAACGGAATCATGTGATTCTACTCTTGTATGTGGATGACTTATTTGTAACAGGAGATGATAGATTGATTGCAGATACTAAGAGGAAGCTTGCTGCTGAATTTGATATGAAATACTTGGGAATGATGCACTATTTCCTAGGTATGGAGGTGTGGCAAAGTGCATATGGGATCTTCCTTGGTCAAGGGAAGTACACAGTAGATATCCTAAAGAGATTCGGGATGATGGATTGCAAGGCCATGGCCACACCTATGGCATCGAATTTGAAGCTTCTATGTGATGCTTCATCTGAGCCAGTTGATGTCTCTATGTATCATCAGATGATTGGGTCCTTAATGTACCTGACGAACACGAGACTAGATATTTGCTTTGCTATGAACACATTGAGTCAGTTCGTGATAGATCTGAGGAGTGTTCACCTGATTGCTGTAAAGCATATTCTGAGGTACCTGAAGGGTACAGTTGATTATGGGCTCAAGTATGTAGCGAATCAAAAGTTTAACCTACAAGGTTATGTTGATTCAGATTGGACAGGTAGTGCTGTAGATAGGAAGAGCATATCTGGGTGCTACTTCAGTATGGGATCATGTGTGATCTCTTGGTTTAGCATGAAGCAGTCCTGCGTAGCACTGAGTACAGCTGAGGCAGAGTATGTTGCAGCCTGTTCAGCTAGTTGTGAGGAAGTATGGCTTCGGAAGCTACTATATGAGTTATTTGATCTCTCATTGGATGCTACTGGTATCTTCTGTGATAACCAGAGTTGTGTGAAGTTGTCTGAGAACCCAGTGTTTCATGACAGGTCGAAACACATAGAGATCAAATATCACTATATCAGGGATATGGTGCAGAGAGGAGCAGTCAAGCTCCTGTATGTTGCGACAGACAAGCAGATTGTAGATGTGCTGATGAAGCCACTAGCCAGGGTGAAGTTTGAGTACTTCAGGGAGAGGCTTGGCGTTCTTCAGATCGATGACACTTCAAGGAATAAGTGATGGAGACATTTGCTAAAGCCATTCCAAGCATGGTGTAAGGAGGATCCTTCACATGGATATGGATGTAAGCACTAGATGACGAGCATCAGGATGATGTTCTAGTTTCTGCTCTGTATGATCAGTTGGATCATTTATGTATGTATGCATCATGTTGGATGTTGGATATGATCAGTTGGATCATTTTTGTATGTGTATGCATCATGTTGGATGCTGGATATGATCAGTTGGATCATTTTTGTATGTGTATGCATCATGTTGGATGCTGGATATGATCAGTTGGATCATTTTTGTATGTGTATGCATAATGTTGGATGCTGGATATGATCAGTTGAATCACTTTTGTAGGTATATGCATCATGTTGGATGCTTGGACCATGTATCTGTATATGTATCAGGTGGATACTGTGTATGATTAGGTAGATCATGTATGTTGATATATATCAGTTAGATGCATTGTGTATCTATGTATGTATTAGGTGGATCATGTATGATGATATGTATCAGGAAGATACTTGGTATGCATCAGGTAGATGCATTATATGATTAGGATGATCATGGATGACGAGATTCAGGATGTTGCTCCAGATGACATGCAGTAGGATGTTGCAGTGATGATGATCAGGATGATCATGTGTACATCAGGATGATGTATGGTGAGTATCAGGTTGATACTTTATGGCCGTGGAATAGGTTGTGCAGATGAGCATATAATTTGGCCCTAGGAGATTTGCAGATAGTCTTTCAAGGTTTTGCCTATGGCATGTAATCTGGCCCTGGGATATCTAGAAAATGCTCTTTCGAGGTTTTGCTCTGGGAGGACATCTAATTTAGCCCTGGGAAATCTGCAGATAGTCTTTCGAGGTTTTTCATATGGAATATAATCTGGCCCTAGGATATCTGGCAGATGCTCTTTCGAGGTTTTGTCCTATGGCATATAATCTGTGTTGATGTATATGTAACTTCGGAATGTATTTCACATATATGTATATTGTATTCCTATAGAGATGTTATTATTCCTCTATACGGAAGTGTCGTTATTTACATTGTAAGTGTCATAACTTATACTTGATGGGTTATTAGACCACCTTGTTTGGGGTCGGCCCTGTATAAGTCATGTGGGTCAAAGGGTTATTAGACCACCCTATTGGGGGTCGGCCATGTGGGTCAAAGGGTTATTAGACCACCCTATTGGGGGTCGGCCCAATCAGCATTATGTTATGTGGTTAAGTTCGAGCCTACATGAGTTAGGTAAAAAGGCAAGTCAAGTCAAGTATAAATAGAGTGCGGGAGGCACTCTATTTGTTCACTCACTTCTCACTCACGCACTCAAGGAGGAGTGGTACACTTATGGAGGAGGAGGATCTGTTGCTAGGTTATGTCTATCTCTTATGGTTGGTTGTATCATTGCTCTATCTATCTCTGAGGAAGTTATTGGGGTTTTTCACCTTTATGGTTTTCCCCAAGTAAATCTTTGTGTCTATTGTGTGCTTGCATTATTGTCTCCATGATTGATATGATGTGGATATGCTCTACATGTTGTTCTCTTAGTTAAGATCCTAGATCAGATTGAAGTAAATTCTGAAAATTTAACAATCTGTCCCTGGGAGATCCGATAGGTTGGGCTGTGTGCCCGTAATAAGTCCTGGGATGCTCTTGTGAGATTTTTCCATGACCACATGTAATATGTCCCTGGGAGATCCTATAGGTAGAGCTGTGTGCTCGTAACAACCTGGGATGCTCTTGCGAGGTTTTGTGGTGACCACATGTAATTTGTCCCTGGGAGATCCTATAGGTAGAGCTGTGTGCTCGTAATAGGCTGGGATGCTCTTGTGAGGTTTTGTGGTGAGGTCACATATAATATGGCCCTGGTAGATCTTACAGGTCGGAGTTTTGTACCCGTAACATCATGGGATGCTCTTTCAAGGTTTTGTGATGCACGTAATAAGTCCTGAGGATTCCACAGTATGGCCAGTGATGAAGACCTACAAGTGGTGGGCCTACATCCAGTATGAAAAAGGACTGGCTTTGTAGAACTTCCTATGACGAGTAGATTCAAAGATTGGTTGAGATAGCAGCAGCAGTGACAGTGATGATGATGATGCATCGATGACGGTGATCCCGAGAAGAAGACTTGTCTAGCAGATCTGTGTCGAGAAATACCTTCCTAGTTAAGAGGGAGTGTTGATGTATATGTAACTTCGGAATGTATTTCATCTATGTATTTCAGATATATTTATTGTACCCTTATAAGAGATGTGTTATTCCTCTATAAGGAAGTGTCGTCATGTGTATTAATAAGTGTCGCAAGTGTGTGTACTTGTCGATGGGTTATTAGACCACCATGTGTGGGGTCGGCCCTGAAATATATATTATATTGTGGATGTACCTAGCTAGACAAGTCGGCCCCATAGTGTAACTGGGAAAACAGGTTAAGTATAAATAGAGATCGGGAGATCTCTATTTGGATCACTCAAAAACTCACACTTCTCTCACTCAGAAAGTGGTGCACTAGTGAGGAGGAGGATCATCTGCTACTAAGAGACTATCTTAGTGTATTTTGGTTGAGCCATTGCTCTCTCTATCTCTGAGGAAGTTGTGGGGTTTTTCACCTTAGGGTTTTCCCCACGGAAAATCTGTGTCTCTTGTCTCTCATGCTTTTGATTCTTGTGATGCTTGACATGCTTGACATGCTTGATATGATTGTTATGCATTGATATACTATACATGTTATTCTCTCAGTAAAGATCCTAGAGTATTGTGAATTAATGCTCAAAATTTAACACAGATTGCACTGGAGACCCAGAGGGTTTAGAGCATCGTTTTATTCCACACCCTTGCACAACGTGTCGCATCATATGTTATGGGCCTGCTTCAGAGTTTCGGGGCGATGGATTACTCCGATATGTAAGTAAAATTCATTCTTTACATATTATATTTTGTTTTATATCACATATTTCAATTGTTTCTTAATTTATTTATCTTTAATTATTTGACAATTTACGTGAACAAATATACAGTTGGTGTCCAATGACATCCCAGATTCGCATAATCCGACCATTAATTTTGATGACCTTGATGCAACAGTCAATGCTGCATATGATTTTGGTTCTTCACCATTAGCTGTAAGAAGTTTAATTTTTAATTTGTCATTGTGATTTACATATTTATAGTAGAGATTGCAACATTCAATACGTCTTAATCTGGATACAATATGTTTTATGCAGGGTGGGTAAGATGAGTTTGTGGAATCTCAGGAAGGTCCATCGCATGTAGAGGTAGATTCCCAAACACATGTATGCTTTTAATGATTCAACATGTATGCTTTTAATTATTACAAATTTTCTAATTGTATATTTATGTTTTGTTACGTAGCATGATTATTATTGCCACCGATGGCCTTGTTTATGGATGCATATTCCCATCAATTTATTCCAATGTCAGTTATTGAACCGATTGTTGACCCACCTCTGCCCCCCCTAGGTACGTGTATGTCTCACTTTATTTGACAAAGTCATTGTCTGTCCATGTAGTGCATATATGTCTCATTTTATTTGTATTTGCTGACATTGATATATGTTACTTTATGCAGGAATCTACTGAGGTAGTGGTGCCTAAAGAGCACCAAATCGAGGGTTTTGGTGACCCACCTATGCCCCCCCCAGGTACGTGTATGTCTTGCTTTCTTTGAAAAAGTCATTTTTCATCCATGTAGTACATATATGTCTCGTTTTCTTTGTATTTGCTGACATTGACATATATGTTACTTTATGCAGGCATCTACTGAGGTAGTGGTTCCTGAAGAGCACCAAATCGAGGGTTTTGGTGACCCACCTATGCCCCCACTAGGTACGTGTATGTCTCGCTTTCTTTGAAAAAGTCATTTTCCATCCATGTAGTACATATATGTCTCATTTTCTTATTTTTTGACATTGACATATGCTACTTTATGCAGGCATCTACTGAGGCAGTGGTGCCTGAAGAACACCAAATTGAGGTTTTTGGTGATCCACCTCTGCCCCCTCCCCAGGTACATGTATGTGTTGCTTTCTTTGAAAAATTCATTGTCCATCCAAGTAGTACATATATGTCTCATTTTCTTTGTATTTGTTGACATTGACATATATGTTACTTTATGTAGGCATCTATTGAGGCAGTGGTGCTTGGAGAGCACCAAATCGAGGGTTTTGTTGACCCACCTCTGCCCCCCTCTTGTTGAGGATTTCTACCTTATAGTGAGAAGATGGACACTACCAACTGGGAGGGGTTGACAGGTAAATACATTACTTGCGTTACAAATTAGTTCTTACAAATGACAAAGATCGGGATATCGAAAGACATCCCTTTACTTGACGGTTGGTCCTAGCTTTCACTGGATCTCCTGCTTGATGAACCTGCAATACAAAGGATACCTTCCTTAGCGTATCTTGACCATATAGCGTATGATGAAATTATAAAGCAATTTAATATCAAATATAATCAAGTATTAAGCCAAATAGACATACAATCCAATAGACATCTTATTTGGGACAGGAAGGGTATTTCGACCTTTTTATTGTCAAAGAAACATGAATCAGTACAATATACCTGACATGTCGAGATGTTTCTGCATCCGAGTCCTGGGCTCCTGCTCTTCACAATTACTTGGGATTTTCCTCCAGCATAACAATGCTTAAAGCCTTTCTTGTAGGCCCCTCTCTCATGAATCCTCCTTGTATTGATGGGACAAGGTAAGCAGTTGTAATCGAGAGGTGGTTGGATTGGGAGGTTGGAGAAGTTGCAGAACCAACTTCAACTAATCCCAATTCCTCAAATTAATATATTTTTGGTTTCATCTTAAGATATGCACAAGTTTCTCAAGGCATAGTAGCGCACAGGGCGCAACTTTTTTATTTTGCAACAAGCGCCAGCAACTTTTCCAAGGTGTGTGCTAGTTTTCCTTAAGGAAATTAGGGCATACTAGAATGAGTGCACTGGTTTACTAGCCAAAGAGTAGCGCACATGTCAAAAGATCAGGTAAATCATGGAAATTACCAGCTGAAAAGGGTGAATCCAGTCCAAACATCATCCAGGGAAATCTAGCTCTTCAATCCATGTCGTCCTTTTGTGTGATCCACAACATAATGTGATCACTGATGGAGAAGTGCAGATTTGACTTATAACAAATGCCCCCTGATGAGTGAGGTTAGAGGGAAACGATGGCTGAAATACATTATAAGTCTAATTCAAAGGAGGAGCAAGAGACCACAGAACCAAGTCACAAAAAACAACTAAAACAACCATTAAGGTCAGCGAGCAATTACAATCTTGACATAATATAGATGTGTAGTATGATCTCCGATACATAACTAGGAGATGTATATATAGAGCATGGCCACTGAAATACAAGCGTGGATCCATGTCAAAATGAGAGATCATAGCCATAACAACAATCTAGATCTATGTCTCATGAAGAGCCTAAAATGAGTGAGGCTCAGTCTTGTGTAGCTTGGTTGATAACATAAACAAGGTGATGCTATCATAGTCCCAAGGTCTTCATCCAAACAACCCAAGGTACAAACCCTAACCATACGAATAAATGAGTTGAAGTCGAACACGGGGGGTATCGTTTGATGACCGGTCATTGATGTATACCGTTAACAAATTCGAGGACTTCCATTGATAATTATAATGGGGTCCAAGGTACCTAGTACGATCCAACAAGTGTGAATAAGATGACTTGAAGTCGAACACTTGAGGAACCTGTCGAATAAGAGACATTTATGTATTCTCCTTTATTCAATAGCGAGGGAAACTTCCATTGATGACTGCAATCCCCAAGGTACTAACCGAAACACTAAACTTCGTTCCCAGAGCATAATGAGCTGATGTCGATGGGAAGAAGTCCACTGGAAGGGAGGCATTAATGTATCCTCCATCATCCAACACGAGGAACAATCACAGGTATGAGCTGATGTGGGGTAGGACAAGTAACAAGATGAAACAAACTGACACCAGGATGGTTGACATATGAAGTCAAGGTAAACTGCAGAATGGCCAACACAGGCTGTATCCTTGAACAGTGAGCACGACACAAAGTGACTTAGACAGTTTTCAACATGAAAGGGGAAAATGATATAAGCCTGCAATGTAGGAGACATTGACAGACCCTCCACATGGTTGGAAGAATAACCAACCGGGGGAGTAAAAACTTGGAGATCAGGTTCACCCTAAGGACAAAACCTAAAACCCAACTGACATGAAAGACTCAAGTAGGTGCTGTGTTCAAGGACATGACTGAAATAACTACCTTTTAAATTGAAGAAGATGTGATATGCCCTTCTTATCCCTTATTCTTTTTGATAAAAGAATATCCGTCTTGTTGTTTTAATGAATCCAAGAAGAAAATAAAACTCAATAGTTCCAACCATGTAAAGAGTTTAACAATCCCATGGAGGAAGACTCAGGACCTTCTTTATTGTTTAGAGAGTTCGAAGAAGAGATATAAGAATACTCTATAGTACTGATCTTTGGATTTTAATATCGAGCCGAGATCTATTCTTGCTCGCAGGTGTTTTCAATTTTAAGGAGTCCGAAAAACTTAAACAATAACTCCATACACCTACTTCTGGATTTTAATATCGATCCCAAGTAGGTTAATGATCACCGGTGTTTTCCTGTTTATAAAGTCTGAAAAACTTAAACAATCCTCTATTATACCCTCTCATGGATTTCACATCGAGCCCGAGTAGGTGAATGCTCGCTTGGTGTTTTCATGTTTCGAGAGCCTGAAAACCCTAAAGAAGGCTCCAAAAGTTCTTTTTCGTACAGTTAGTCCCCTCCCCCCAAAAAATATAAAACAATGAGAGGAGAACTCTTCTAGCCATGTATGACTAGAGTATTCATTTTTCGTAAGTAATCCACAAAGGTACAAAAAATGGTTAACTTATACCTAAACGGATGTCGCTTCAAATCCTTTAACGAGTCTGAAAGGACAACTATACTTGGCAATCTTGTCATATTTAAAGAGTCAAACAAGAGCATGAAAGAACTCTATAGAAATATTTTTCGTAAATTTTTAACGAGTTCAAAAAAGTAAACTCGTTACCTCCTTACTGTTTTTAATGAGCTCAAAAGAGATAAGAAGAATGCTCATAACTTCCTTACTATTTTAAACAAGCTCGAAGTGAAGGTTGAATAAATGCTCATAGCCTCCTTACTGTTTTTAACGAGCTCGAAGAAAAGGTGGAAAAATGATCATAGCATCCTTACTGTTTTTAACGAGCTCGAAGAAAAGGTGGAAGAATGCTTGTAGCCTCCTTACTGTTTTTAACGAGCTCGAAGTGAAGGTGGAAGAATGCTCATCAGTGGATCAATGTCCAAATGAATGGCAGACTGCATTATAGACTCTAGGAAAACTTCATCAGATGGAAGTATATCATCCCAAATAGAATGCATGTCTAAACATTCAGATGGAGTCATCACTTGGTCAATTGCCAGGACCCAGTCCCGAGAAGGTAAGCATGAATTCAGAGGCTTCTTCCCAGTAGCAATTGGACTCAAAGAACAATATGCCACAATATTTGATTGTGACATGGCAGTGCCTACTGGCGAGGGATACACTTGGTTTATAGTTGGGTAATAAGCGGGATCAACAAATGTAAGCTGATCGATAGTGACAATGCTTTCGTTATGAGGAAAATGCATCACATGAAAGAGTGTAGACACCACAGCTTGAAGGTTATATACATAATCGCACCCGAAAATCATATCAAAATCCATAGGGTCCTTTAAAACCATAAAATCAACTAAGACTATTTTTCCACCCAGAGTAATTGGTACTTGAGGGAGGAATCCCAATGGTTCACCAGATATTTTATCGAAATTCAAAGGCCAATTAACCGCTGGAACAAGGTTAGGAAAACCTAAATATCTCCAAGCATAAGGGGATAAGATACTAATAGAGGATCCTTCATCTACAATACATGGATGAACCACATGGTTGCCGATATCAACCTTTATCTGAAAAGGTGTAGCAGAAGGAAGGTGAGGCCCAGTTAGACTATTCCAATCAAAGGAAATGATCCCATAGCTTGGTAGGGGTTCACTTGGCATAGATGCAGTGCCCCCATTTTCAGAAACATCCGAACTAGTAATGTAGAAGACTTCAGGGATAGGTGCATCAGTCTCCGAAGGACTGATGGGATCGTTCGAAGATTGCATCGATTCGATCATTTCACTCTCCGAAGAAAGAGTGGGGTTGACCAAATATTGCATTGGTTCAACCACTTCACCAACCAAAGGTTGATCTAGCTGTTGGGAATCTATAGACAATTCAGGAGCAGAAGATCCTTCAGACATGGACCAGACTCTTCGCACCTTTGGAATGGCAGGGCACAACTGAGTAAGGTGATCTCCCTTACAAAGTTTACAAGGGAATTTTGGTTTCCATCCTATAAGCTTAGATTCCTTTACAAAAATAGTAATCTCAGCATGACTAGCATTGGATGACAGCTTTCCCCCAGCATGACTTGCAGTGGCTATTTTCTTAGAAGCATAAGACTTTTGAACTATGGACCACACTCTTTGCACTTATGGAAGTACAGGGCACAAATAGGTCAGGTGGTCTCCCTCGCAAAACTTACAAGGAAACTTAAGCTTATGTTTATTAGGTTTGTTGATAATGTCAATGTTCTCAGCATGACTTGCAGTGGCCGATTCAGTGTCTCCAGTATGACTCACTAACTGGTGAATTGTCATTAATATGACCAGCAGTGATCAATGACGTGTACTCAACATGAGCAATAGTGGTTGAAGACATGCTTTAAGTATGATTTACATTGAATGAAATTTTTCTCCCAGCATGAATTCTAGAGGTTGGGTAGGTTCCCCCAGCATGACTTCCAGAGGCTGGGTGGGTGGGTTCAGTATGATTTACAATGACTGAAATATTTCTCCCAACATGACCACCAGAGGTTGGGTAGGTGCCGCCAGTGTGACCTTCAAAGGCTGGGTGGCGAGGTTCAGTATGATTTCCAGTGACTGAGTGAGTTTTCCCAACATGACCACCAGAGGTTGGGTAGGTTCCCTCAGCATGACCTTCAGAGGCTAGGTGGATGCCCCCTTGCTTTGGCATCTTCTTCCTATTCTTCCTCCGTTTATTCCTTTTAGACTACTGGTTACTAGTATTACTACTTTCACCACATGAGGTAGAAGGAGGAGGATAAGATGTTATTGGCGAAGTAGGCATAGGGTTCTAATTCTCTTGATGTGAGGTGCTTACTTGAGAAGCATCAGGAGCATGCAAGGCATTTGGAGTGGAAAAAAACCAAACTGGTAGCCCTATAGTGAATCCCAGAAGATTCAAAGTAGCCACTAAGGGAGTACCAATGTTCCTAATGAATGCAAAATCACAAGGAGCCCCTTCAATAGGGGTTCCTTGATTGGTGCTCATTGGGATGCTATCCATAGTTTCCGATTCAATAGGCTAGAAATATCTAAGGCCAAAATACAAGCGGCACAAAGAGCACACCACTAAAAAAGGTCCTAAGTAATCAAACTGGGAAAACAATGGAAAATACTCTCGGAAGCAAGTCTGGGATGATTAGGGCCTAGAACAGACTAAAAGAGTATCAACATTCAGTTACGTGGTTTCCTATGGAGGTCCACTGGGTGCAAGCGTTTGAATCACCAAATCACCCTCTCGGGATTACTGCCGAAGGGTTAGCTTCTACTTCTGTCCGAGGTGAAGTGGGAATAACCGCCTACTCTACCTGTGTAGATCCCTAAAGGTATGATACTAAGGCTACCATCAATACGAAATAACCTGGGGGGACAGTCGTCAACCTATTCGAAACGCATGGGCACGATAGCAAAGCCCGAAGTTCGAAAGGACCCCCGTACGCGAGTCAACTCTAGTTTATGGTTGAGAGGAAAGTGAGGGGATATCCTCAACAATTCCAATCTCCCATGGCTCGTGCTTAACTCTGGTTTGAGTAGAGAATCCCAGGACTATTTGATAGAGATGGATTTACCTAAATGAAATTTTTACTACGATTGTTGAGTAATGAAGCCAGTTTCGGATCGTTTAAGGTGATTTAAGTCTGAAAGTCTAGCCTAAGCTAGTTGATGATGTGTATACCTAAAAAGAAATAAGTTGCTAATAAATTTTATTAATGGTTCTTTTTAAGGTCTACTTGTTACTCAAGGGTTGTAGTGTGGTGTGTGGAATAGTTTGTTATGAAAGTAAAGTGCATGTAAAGTAATGTTGTCAAATTCACAAAAAAATTTCTCTTTTCCATTTATATTTTTTCAAAAATCGAAAACTAGGCAATCCTAAAATCAAGCTTCTTTTTGTATTTTTCTTTTAATATTTCAAAGCAAACTATGCTACCTCAAAATAATGCAAGACCTTACTACTAAGCTACTTGAACATTTTTTTGTCTTTTCTGATAAATGTAAAAGAAAGAGAACTTGTACAAAAGCAAGTAAGATCTAAATGTAAAGCGTACGTAAGACAAACATTGAAATGGCTCAAAGCAAATGAATCAAGAGACTCGATGAAGACTTGGCTTACCAAGTTTTTGCAAAAGAAAAAAATTGAGGCTTGGAAACAAAATGTTAAAGAAGTAGGGAAAAGAGACACTCGTAACAGAACAAAAAACCTAAACAGATTGCTCCTAAGCATTAAAACCCTAAGAAAACACTAATCCAAGCAAAAAGTAAGAAAGTGAACCAAGAATGACCTTAACAACACACAGACTCAACAGAAAGAAGACTAGAAAGATTTGACTTACTTGGGTTGAACTGATAAGGAAATCAACAAGTATCTAAACCAAGCAACCTTTTGAAAGCAATCCTAAGGACTCAAACTTGAAGCCAAACCCTAAAGGAAAGGATAAGAAAAAATGAAAGCATGCTAAATGTTGTGATAGACAACAAACATTCAAAATGCAGGTCTGTATGATTGCAACAACAACTAGGATGAAAGTATGCAACTATGTCTAAAAGGAATAGTGCACGAACTTCAAAAAGAGCTGGTAAGCGACAAAGACACTTAAACAAGTACACAAGCAAGAAAACAAACTAAAAAGAATCAAGAGAGGCCAACAAGACACAAAAGAGACATTGAAGTCTCAGGGGCCAGTTAAGAAGGAAAAGCAACAGGATGGAAGTGGAAACAAACCACTAAAAATCAAACCCTAACCAAAAACTGGACACTATGACAGGAAAATGCACTACTGTGCAGTGCAGAAACCAGCGCACACTAGGATAGGTGCACTACTGTGCAGTGTACAGAGAAGTGCCCATCAGGAGATATGCACTACTGTTACTAGGGAAGACCAGTGCACACATGTCAAAAAGACAGAAATAGGCTTTGCAACAGCCAACTGAGATGAATCAAGCAACAAGGAACAATAAACACACACCTAAAAGACCTCTCACAGAATCAAAAACTGAAAAAAGGGATGGAAGAAAACCAAAACTAAGTCTCCTAGAGTAGAATAACTACCGGTTACTCCCCAGGGGAGTCACTAGTCTGTTGTTCAGGATTTCTACCTTATAGTGAGGAGATGGAAACTACCAATTGGGCGGGGTTGACAGGTAAATACATTACTTGCATTACAAATTAGTTATTACAAATGACAGAGATCAGGATATCGAAAGACATACCTTTACTCGACGCCTGGTCCTAGCTTTCACTGGATATCCCGTTTGATCTCCAGCTTGATGAACCTATAATATAAAGGATACCTTCCTCAGTGTATCTTGACCATATAACATATGATGAAATTATAAAGCAATTTAACATCAAATATAATCAAGTATTAAGCCAAATAGACATACAATCCAATAGACATCTTATTTGGGACAAGAAGGGTATTTCGACCTTTTTATTGTCAAAGAAACATGAATCAGTACAATATACCTGACGTATCAAGATGTTTCTGCAACCGAGACCTGGGCTCCTACTCTTCACAATGACTTGGGACTTTCCTCCAGCATAATAGTGCTTAAAGCCTTTCTTCTAGGTCCCTCTCTCATGGATACTCCTTGTATTTATGGGACAAGGTAGGCAGTTGTAATCGAGAAGTGGTTGGATTGGGAGGTTCGAGAAGTTGCAAAACCAACTTCAACTAATCCCAATTCCTCAAATTAATATATTTTTTATTTCATCTTAAGATGTGTGTGAGTTTCTCAAGGCATAGTAGCATAGAGGGCGCAACTTTTGTGTTTTTCAACAAGCGCCAGCAACTTTTCCAAGGTGTGTGCTAGTTTCCCTTAAGGAAAGTAGGGCATACTAGAAGGTGTGAACTGGTTTACTAGCCAAAGAGTAGCACACATGTCAAAAGATCAGGTAAATCAGGGAAATTCCCAACTGAAGAGGGTGAATCCAGTCCAAACATCATCCAGGGCAATCTAGCTCTTCAATCCATGTTGTCCTTTTGTGTTATTGACAACATAATGTGATCACGGACGGAGAAGTGCAGATTTGACCTATAACACCCCCCCAGGTATGTGTATGTCTCACTTTCTTTGAAAAAGTCATTGTCCGTCCATGTAGTACATATATGTCTCGTTTTCTTTTTGTTTGTTGACATTGACATATGCTACTTTATGCAGGTATCTATTGAGGCAGTGGACCCTGAAGAGCACCAAATCGAGGGTTTTGGTGACCCACCTTTGCCCCCTCCCCAGGTACGTGTATGTCTCGTTTTCTTTGAAAAAGTCATTGTCTGTCCATGTAGTACATATATGTCTCATTTTCTTTGTATTTGCTGACATTGATATATGTTACTTTATGCAGGAATCTACTGAGGCGGTGATGCCTAAAGAGCACCCAATTGGGGCCACTGATGACCCCCCACGCACCCCCACCCAAGTACATGCAGTTACACTGCCGAGGACCATGACTTACACATGCACAGTAAGTAAAAATGTTATATTTGCTTGGAATTTGAACAAATGTACATAGAGTTGTTTTTTTTTATAGCTTGGTAAACTAACTTACAAATTTTGGTTTGTGTGCAGTCTCTGTAGATGAGAATCGATCCTCCTATTCAGCGTTGGGGAATACCATCGAGCAGCCGAAAAAGAAAGATAGACTTCTCAAAAGCCACTGACATTGGCAGTGAAAAGAGGGATAAATAGAATTCATGTATAGGGGGGGTAATTAGAATCCATGTATACGGGGGGGTAAATAGAATCCATGTATAGGGGGGAGACTTACATGTACCGTTTTGTTTGTATGTACACACAAATGTACAATATGATCCACTATTTTGTATTATTCCATTTTTGAAAACATTATGTGTACATATAATATAAAGCAATGTTCAGATTTATATATATGGTTGACTTGATATGGGAACATGATGTGCATTATATGCCTTGCACATATGCTTAACCATGTTTTTAGGTTTATGGCCTTGTGAAATGATGAGTTAAAAAATTAGGCATCTAACTAAAAATTAGGCATATGGCACATCTTCATGAGCAACACCAAAATCTGACACACTGTCAGCATCATCATATGTGACCCTAGTTCATCAAATCAACATTACATTTGTCTTCACAATTATCACATCATATGTGACCCTAGCACTAGCATCTCAGCATCAAACATTATCACATCAACAACATCATTATACTACTCATCATCATTGATCATTGCCTCAGTCTTTCTATGCATCATCTAACTTTCCATTATCTTTAGTACTCTGTCCACCAAATTAGTATCCTATTCATAGTCAACATAAACATGTCTTCATCATTCTCATCATCATTCATACACATGGAATCATGTTACCAATCACATACTGTCCAAAAAATGTTTCCATACTTGGTTGTATAAATGTTGAAGAATACTTTTAAGATCTCATTAAATAGGCAATTTTTTTGGCAAAATGTTTTGCACATAAAATAAACTTGTTTGCAATTATTATCAAAATCAACCCTTTTAGGAAATTTAATACCAACAAGTACCGTCACACTAAACACATATACCAACGGTTTGCAACAACTGTGATCTACTTGCATTAACTCCCAAAAGACCACTTAACTTTGAAGGAAAGTGATAGTAGTTTTTATGTTCCTGTAACAACTCACTTAAATACATTCAAAATGATATATAATGATGCCTAGACACCTACAGGACTGCCACCTTTTTTTACTGTCCTAACCATTTATTCCAGCCCTACTTCACATCATTTCACTCCCTAACATCCCTATCCTAACTTACCTAAAGTCTTCAACAACTTGGCCATCCAAAACATGCTACAAGAACATTTTAAGGAATTGTTGTTGCTGCAACATCCTTCCCCAAAATTTTGAAGTTATTTGGGGCCCCTCCTCTCAACACCTTTTTAGCAAGTTTTTACTTTATCTTTCGGGTTTTCCTCTAACTAGGTAGAATTTCATCACCTGCTTCCAAAAGAGTTTTCTCATTTTTTCTAAGGCAAAGTCATCCTTTTCCTTGAACGCATATTTTGGTCTTAACTCACCCGCTGTAGCAGAAGTTTTAGACTTAAGTCCGCCGTCGATTTGACGTGCCTCTAACCATAATCCCCTTGCTTGGCGTAGAATTTAGTTCTAACTCAGCCGCCCTTTTGACAAGTCCCAAGTCTTTTGTCTGGCGCGCATTTGTTGGCAAGAAACCGGCCACCGTTAGCAAAAGAGATAACCTTTTCTCGGTCTCCGAAGGCACAACAATTATCATTATCTTCCCACCTTGGAGCTGTGCTTCACCTCCTTGGAAGAATTAAAAGTTGGTGCATTTCTCCCCAACGCAGACCGTGATGACATAGTTGATGCCGCAAGCACAGGAGGTGCGCTTATCCTTCCCGCTTGCAAATATGCGTTCTGTCTTTCACGATAATTCATGTTTGGCGCGGTTTTATGAGTGCAACCCTAATGCCAGGATTGCCACTTCAGCACAAGGTTTATTTTTTGCGCTTGCCACATAGCGCAAAACATTACGCTCCCCGCTTGGCGCGAAGGTTAAATCAGTACTCGACGTGAAAAGATCTCCTCGATCCCCGTGCACCAACGAAGTTGGTAGGGCCTTAATGAGGCCATGTGCCACTCTTAATGACAGATTTATCAAGGCCCGTGCTCATAACCCCGCCAACTTTAGACGTACATGAGCATTTAACTCTTCCCCTATTTAACGCATGCAACAGTGTTTTGGGTTTTATTTAGTCAATTGCACTTGGAGCTCTCGCCACTCACGTTGAAGTTCAAGATTTCCATTCATTGCAAACAGTTGAGGTCTCAGAACACTCGCCATACTGACAAGTAGGCTCTTTCCCAATCCTGCTCTTGGATTAGTAGGTTAAAAAATCACCCACGCACAGGTTGAGTAGCCCAACAACCTTCTTTTACTCTGCATGAAACCTAGAGAGTGCATAGGATAGTCACTGTTCTTTTCCCTATGAGGATACGAGGCCACCACTTTCGGACTAGGGCAGAGATGGTCCTATCTCACAGGCACATAAGTCTTTTCCCTCTGTCGCATTTTCAGCATCCCTAGTTTTCCTCACAGAGCTTTCATTTTCCAAGCGAAACCTGCGGTTCCCCACGAACGCATTTGAAATTTTTTATATGTTTTTCTTGGTTACGTAATAGCATGTTTCTGTTTAATCTCTTCTTCCATGAATAGAGTCTCTGTTTTTTTTAAAGTTTGAAGTGCTTACCCTGCTCTAGCCATAAGATTGAATCTTCCCAGCGGTATCTTAGTGGCCGCAGAGTTTTACACTCAAAACCCAGAGAAGCCGCGACATCCCAAGGTCTTGTTTGCGAAACAAAGCTCCCTACCAAGCATATACTGAGCATAAAGCCCAACCCTTCTCGTTCCTTGCAGCTAAAGTTTCATGCTATGAACACCATGATACCCTGCTCAATCAAAAGCAATGTTCATTCGTGCCGGGGTTGCATGAAACCCACAATACGCAGCCAAAGCTGCCATGGTGATATGTTAAATCAACCCATCAAGCCCATTTAGAAGCTGGAAACCAAGCCCGATCCTTAACCGATAGAGGCCCGCAGCCGCGGGATTTATCCATCTTCGACACAGCCTCCCCTATCAGCTATGGGCACATGAAATGTTTCAACATTGACGCAAAATAAAATGTTAAGCGCCAGTGCAGAAATAAAGATAGGACAACACATGCGAAATTGTTTGAGCTAGCGCGCGAATGTGTTTAGCCTTGGCGCAAAATAAAATTGGGCCACCGACGCACATGAAACATCTAGGTTTTAGCATATGAGACCCTGCTTGTTCCCCAGCAAACATTAGATCACTAATCTTAGCTCACACAAAATCCCAAGCTTAGCACAAAGCTCTGTTTAGGCACCAGCGTAGAAATATTCTCAGACTCACGCAAGTGTGTGTAACAATTCAGGGAATACCTGCGCAGATTCAAAGATGATCTTTCCCGCTGTCCTGATGTTTTGTCTTTGTTGTTAGCATGGAGTGGAATTGTTGAATTAATCTTAAACATGAAGTGAAGATGATTATGATTGTTTAAGACAACCTCTATATTGTAGAAGTGTTATATTTTGGCTTTTCCGTAGAGTGTTGCTAGTGCTTGGAGTAGTGGTCTAACTAAAGTCTTTTGATGTTGCCTTGCTCACCACAGGATTACCATGCATAGGAAGTTATCAAAGAAGAAGGCAGTGCATAAAACAACCTCAGACTCAGAGGTTGAAATTTTATCAGATACTTCTCTCGTCACAATGTTTGCTGACACACAAGCCACCACTGGTGTTTCCCCTGGGAGCTCCGCTCTTGAATTTCACTGGGGTGATTTATACAGGTTCATCATGGCTCAAGATAGTTCAACAACCTCTATATAGGATGCTCTAGTGTATGCCAACATCAGAAGGTCCTATTTGCATAAGGCAACAACTCGGCCAGAGCTGTTCCCTTGTTCTGAAGTTGTTGGATGGCTAATTCCTAACATCTGGACCGACACAAGGCTCATGACTGATAAAAATGAGTTGAGCCTGGCATCTTTCGCTCCCGAGCATGTTACTACCGCCTACAGATTGCCTTCACTCAGGGCTTGCTTAGACAATGAATGGATGGAAAAGCATCAAATGGACTTACTAGAATCTGCTTGTAAGATGACGATAAATGATAGGCAGACCAGGAGGAGGAAAAACAATGAATATGAAAGCAACCTCCTAAAGACCCCTTACAGACTCATCATCCTGATGTTGAGTCGGCTCTTCGACATGCCTAATGGCAATGTGTTTAAGATCGGATGGGTGATGGTGATGTTTCATATAGCCACGAAAGGCACCATCTTCAACTAGGCTGAAATAATTTAAGATAGCCTGGCCTCACAGTTAGCAGCAGCCCAAGGAGGACTAACCCAAAAGAAGGCAGATTTCTTCATGTCTTCATACCTGATTGACTTCCTGTTAAGAAAGCATTCGTTCCCGTACTTGGGTTGCTCATGGAAGCCAAATGAAACAACTCTCTTCATAGCTTATCAGTGTACATGGGCAAGTAAATATGCAAACCATTACAAGATGGTTTGCGAGAGGTTTATCATGCCATTGTACCAGCTTATCTTCGTACAAGAGCCAGATTGTATGTCGGAGAATGCAATGTCCATCATTGAACAATTTGGGGACTATTATCATAGTGCAGAAGGCACATACATCAAGATGAGTGGAGGGACTCACGAGCCATTTATGTTCCCTCGGTATGTCACAGACTTTGTCGTTCACAAGGAGGCCGTGAGACAACTCTTCGGCACCGGCGCAATAAGTAAGTTCTTTTCAGACCAGAGGAAGGGCATGTATCCTCCCATGCCATTTACCATCGGAGATTACAGCCTCCCGAGAGCAAGCGATGGGGAAAATTATGCTCGAGGCTTAGAATTTTTCCATTTTGGCTCGGTCCCTTTCAGAAGGCATGACCCCAACGGTGCGGTAAGCCAGCATTGTCTTGACCTCAAGATCTCCTTTGAATACGCTCATACGGAAGACTGAGATGAAGAATTCTGCAGGAGTTCCTGTAACCTAACTAAGTTAGGAAAGCGCTACAATATGAAAACTATGAAAGATCCGAACCCCAAACTTGCTGGTTTGATCCAAAGAGAGTGGGAGGCATCGACCTCACAATCAGGGGATCCATCAGAATTGGAGCAGAACAAAGTGCTCCAAGAGAAAACCCTCAAGTTGGAGTAGGACAGAGTGCTCCAAGAGCAATCTCTCAAGCAGCAGCAAGACCAAGAACAAGAAAGGATTCAAGGTGAGCTAGCTGCCAAGCTTCAACAAGAGGAGATTGCAAGGAAGCAACAGGAGCAAGCCTCTCAGTTGAAACAACAAGAAGAGGATTCCAGGATCCAGAAAGAAGGAGAAGATCAAGTATCCCAAGAGCAAGCTTCCAAGCAGCAACATGAGGAAGAGAAAAGGTCCCTGTCTGAAGGAGAAGATGGATTGCAAACACAGCAAGACGAGTCAGCAGGAGAGAAGGGGAAAGAGCAGACAAAGAAGTATCTCGAGCCAAAGCCATCTACTCTGATAGATATGGAGGTGGACCCACCATTGATATGCACCCCAGGGGGAACTCAGGAAAAAGGTGCCTATTCAGGGAGCTTAGTGTTGACCCCATATAACCCCAGTAAGCAGCTTAAAATAGCAAACCTGGATACTGTATATTTCAATGAGAAGAAAAGGGCCATCATTGATAGGAGAGTAAAGAAAATGGAAGGCAAGATAAAGAATGTGGAAACCGAGGAGTATGATTATGAACTATGGATAACAGAGAAAACGTTGGTCCAAAGAACTGATGCCAACCCCACATTTCAAGCCCAATGCACTGTAGCATCAGCTAAGGCAACTAAAGCCAATATTGATTTTTTGAAAGAAAAGATAAAGCATTACAGGGAGCAGTGCCTTAAGATAAAAGATGATAGAAAGAGGGAGGTATTGGGAGCAAACAAATTGAAGGAGAAATACAATGAGTTGTTAGGAGAGCATCTGGAGCTCAATCCAGGAGTTCTCCAGCTCGAGAATGAGAAGAACTCCTTAGAAATGTAGTTGGCTATCTCTGAAGGTGAGCTGGAGAATCTGAAGGCTCAGATAACAAAATTGGAGGAACTTGAAGTAAGCAGGGCTCAGCAAATTCAGCTCCACCAGCAAGAATGTGAAGGGATGATTCAAGAAAAGGAACAACTAGTAAGACAGCTCAAAGAGGCAGCAGAAGACCAAATTTTTTTCTTCCACATTTCACAAACAAGCATGTGATATGCCGATTAAAATCCATCAACTGCTAGTACTAATCTCAGAAGAGATTTGGAGCGTGAAAGATATGATTAAGAAAATGACAACAATTGAAACCAAAGCCCTAAAGAACAGAGAAAAGTTTGCAAATCATGTAGAAGAGCTGAAACGATAATCTGAGTGGAAAAAGGGAAAATCTCAGCTCCCTTCACACTTGGGCGCTGCTATAGGAGATGAATTGGACGTGGATATAGGAATCCTTGAATTCACCAAGGATTGTGGCACCAAGCTAAGTTTGGAAATAAAAAATACGGTCCGCAAGTGTTGTTTGATCTACTCCACACCCAGGGAATCGCTTAGCAAGTGTCATCTGGTTCTCCCCACCCCCATTTATGATTTCCCAAAAGAAGAAGACCGATTGTTCAAGTTGTAGAACGAGCTGGACGAAGACTTGGCTTATATCAAGAAGATAGAAGTATTGACTCAGGACGAATTTCAACAGTTCATTTGCCAACCTGCAATACATATTTACTTCCTAGAAGCAATGGCAAAAGAGGCCACAGAGGGAAAAGTGCTGATCAAATCGGACCTGCGCAAGCATGAAATAGTGTCCCAGGCAACAGTATCTTCCCGTAGAAAGCTCATCGTAAAGGATATCAACCAATGGACCTCATACATTCAAAGTATGGACGGCCCGATAATTTCAAGCGAGCGGGTTGGTGGAGGCATGTCTTCAAGTCAGCAGGCAGAATCCCTAGCAGAATAGACAAATCATTCTTATTTTGTTTTAATCAAGTAGAGAAGCTAAAATTCTACCTTTGTATAAATGCTTTAAAAGGATAGCTAGTCGCTAGTTTTGTCCTATATGTAAAACCTTCCACGTATTCATAGGCTTTGTAAGGATACGATGAAAGCCAAGGAAGGAGGTTCTAGAATTAGGGTACACTTGTCATCCCAAGGGGCACTTTGTAAAATTATAAATAGAAGGTTAGAAGAGGTAGAGAAGGACTTTTTTGTAGGGAAAAGAAGCTTCTTAGCTTGTACGAACTATTTTGTAATTAGCTCCAAGAAAGCGATTTTGCCTAATAAAGAGCCTGAGGAAGAGCGATGTGGCATCCATATCTTGCAGTGAGATCTTTCTTTGCTGTTTAGAATTATTTCTGTGTGTTGAATGAGCTTACTATTTTTTGTGCAATGATGTTTTCCTAAATGAGTAATGGAATGCTTTTATATGGATTAAAGATATATTTAATATCTTTAACCTTCTGCTGAAAACTTTTCTTTATGATTTAAATGGCTATCCATGCTATCTTTAGATATTCCTTTCAGCACATTGCTCATATTTACATTTTCTCCTTGCAAGGATACGTTAGATTTATTTCCGTCTTAGATACAGATTTGTTCCAAGTTCTGCATTTAGATTAAATTAGCTTAGGCACTTGTACATCATCTTAACAATAAAATAAAAAAAGAATGGTGGATCGGGCCATAACTGGTTTAAAAGAAACAAATCTCCAAATCTAACGGTAGCCGGAACCGCTAACCAGACGGATTCCCCATACCAAACGGTGGACAATCTAATTGGGATAGTTTACCAGGGAGAATCCCTTTCTGCTTGATGCTGCGATCTTCAGGGCATCGACAGGACTATCAAACAACAATTCTACCTTTATTCTCATCTCGAGTTAGGATAAAAAATCCGCCTTTCTTAACACTTTTAGATCTTTAAGAAATGCAACAAGAATTTAAATCTTGAAAGAAAAACTGAAAGTAAACTAAGTGTAAATGTTGAGTTACAAGGAATTAGTATAACCAATAAATTATGAAATGGTTAGTTACAAGGAAATAGTGTAACCGATAAATTATTAAATTAAACTCATAACCATTCTCTCAATATAACATTTAAAAATCAGCACTAAAATATTGGCACCTGGAGTCAAAAGTGAGATGCAATCAATAGTGTATGTTTCAGTTGCAAAGGGACAAGTTTCCATCCACACTCTTGAGAATACAACAAACCAAGGTGTGAGCTCAATCAACAAATCACCAAAATAAGAGCATGACCATTTTTTAAGTTAACTTGAAACTTTTTTAGAGCTACCTTTTGCTCTTAACTTTTAACAAAATGAAAACTTTATGAGCAAGTACGTAGTTTATTTTTAAAGCAATAATTTCATCAAGTGAGAACCACGAATGTAAAAGCATTTTAGAGATTATGCACCTTTAATGTGCACAATGTAAAAGCATTTTCGAGATCATCATGTGAGAACCATGAATGTGCACAATGAAAATTTATAGATTATGTACCTTGCACATGTAATTTCTAGAATTAACCAAGAGTGTGTAAAACACTTGGTTAGGGTGAATATGCTTTATTAAAACAAGAGATTAATGCCCAAGTGTCCCTAAATGACATTTTCATGCAACTTGCAACTCGACATAACTCAGAAACTGGAGGTCGGATCGATGAACCATCGACTCTGTTGGTCTCCTGGTGTGCGATTACCTCTAAGGGGACCTCTCCCTCGTTTTCTCATGGCCCAATCACTTCATTGTGCATTCATTTCTTAAACTAGGGTTTTGCTTAGTTTCCTTCAATGCAACTCTCGCATTGGTGGGTCAAATCTGCAAAACCCTCCACCGATCTAGTGTTGGTAGTTTTCCCACGTTGTCATTTCCCATACACACTTGCAGGAGCCAACGACACGCAATCTTGCTGCTCCATTTGCGTTTTCGCTACGGGACCGAAACTCACCAAGTGTCCTTGAACGACATTTTCATGCGACTTGCAACTCGACATAAATCGGCAACTGGAGGTTGGATTGATGAACCGTCGACTCCGTTGGTCTCCTAGCATGCGATTACCTCTAGGGGGGCTTTTCCCTCATTTTCTCATGGCCCAATGACTTCATTGTGCATTCATTTCATAAACTAGGGTTTTGCTCAGTTTCCTTCAATGCAACTCTTGCATTGGTGGGTCAACTCTACAAAACCCTCCACCGATCCAGTGTTGGTAGTGTTCCCACATTGGCATTTCCCATACACACTTGCAGGAGATAATGACACACAATCTCGCTGCTCTGTTTTCTTTTTCACTCCTGGACCGAAATTCACCAAGTGTGCCTGAACAACATTTTCATGCGACTTGCAACTCGACATAAATCGACAACCGGAGGTTGTATCGACGAACCTTCGACTCCGTTGGTCTCCTGGCATGTGATTACCACTAGGGGGCCCTCTCCCTCATGTTTTCATGGACCAATGAATTCATTGTGCATTCATTTTGTAAACTAGGGTTTTGCTCAGTTCCCTTCAATGCAACTCTTGCATTGGTTGTTTCAACAACTGCACATGGGTCTACTTCAAGTGACTTAATCATTCATTGTATATCAAACTCTACATATGCTACATTTGAACATGTTGCAACAATAAGAAAACACTATGTGTCTAAAGATCATGGGCTATATTATTCTTGTACTAAAGTATAATCCAACAACCATATGCCTAAGCTACACTTACAAATTACAAACCAACTAGGGTTTCATGAACTAGACACCGCATAATAAAACTAGGGTTCACAAATTGAGACATGTGGAACTACAAACTAGGGTTTTATGAACTCTTTAGGTTTAGATCATTAGATCAGTTAGTATCATTTAAGTAGAAACCAAAAGGCCATATACCTAGGCTATGCACATACATGAAACAAAATGAATAGGGTTGAACATGGATCACAAGTGGAAGTTCACATGCATGCATGACTTAGAAGTAGAAACACGTGTACATGAATTACAAGCAAAACCAACTAAGGTTTCATGAATTATAAGAAATCCATGAGTATAGAGATCAGAGGCTATGTTATTTTCATTAAAGTAGAATCCAATAGCCCATATACCTAGCTTACACTTACAAATTGAAAACCAACTAGGGTTTCATGAACTACAAATTGCATACTATAACTAGGGTAATGAAAGTAATTGATAATATCTTCTATATCTCTGTCAAACTTATAATTGTTTCCAACCAAGTAATGAAACATTTTGCAATCCAAATATATTCCCAATCGATGCCAAGTGATAATAAAAGTCACATATGTATGTCAAACAAGCTATGGAGGCAAAACCAAGTTTCTTTGACAATTTCCAAAGTCAAATTTTACTAGCTTGCATACCACTGTAAAAATCAACATCATTATAGCTGTAAATTACTTATGTTTGACAATCCTTAAAATGTTCTTGTAGCATCTTTTGTATGGCCAAGTTGTTGAATACTTTAGGGAAGTTAGGATAGGGATGTTAGGGATTGAAATGATGTGAAGTAGGGCTGCAATAAAGGGTTAGGATAGTAAAAAAAAGTGGCAGTCCTATAGGTAGACATGCAGTAAAAGATGACAATAAATACCTTTCTTTGAGAGTCTAGGAAGCCTAAATGAAGGGGGTATGTCCTAGGTTTAGTTTAGGAAAATTTAGGAAAGTTTAGGGTGTCAAAATAGGAATTAAGGGCTACCCAAAAGGGAATTTACTTTATTTTAGGAGCAGCAATAGGTTAGTTTCTAGGGCGAGTTAAGGTTTATTGATCATTCATAATCTTAGGGTTTATTGATCATATGTAAAAATTGGCATATTCATAAACTTGACATACAAGATAACTTTTGGCATATTTATAAACAACATAAACATAAATTTGGCATATCAAGAACACAAAATTGACATATTCATAAACAACATACATGAGAAAATTGAGCATATATCAATATTCAATTACAAATAGTATAAATAGTATAATATTAAAAGTATGTAACATACCTCATCATGATGAAGATGTTGATGATGATGATGATGGTGATGATGATGAAGATGTTGATGATGATAATGATGGTGATGAAGATGATGAAGATGATGATGATGATCACGATGATGATGATGGAGATGTTGATGAAGAACCTAGAGATGACAATGATGATGAAGATGTTGATGATGATGATAATTATGATGATGGTGATGATGATGAAGATGTTGATGATGATGAAGATGTTGATGATGATAGTGATGGTGATGAAGATGAACATGATGATGATGAAGAATAAGATGATGATGATGGATATGTTGATCTGATGATGAAGATGATGATGATGATGGGGATGATGATGAAGATGTTGTTGATGATGATGATGATGGTGATGAAGGTGCTGATGATGAAGAAGATGATGATGATGGAGATGTTGATGAGGAACCTAGAGATGACAATCATGATGATAAAAAAAATTGCAACAAATCGAGAGCATGTTATTTTCTGATTTTGTATTTGTTGGTGTCTAAAGACACTGGTTGTTCTTGGCGCCTCCAATGTGTCATAGATCGTGTTTGTATCCTAGGCACACGAAAGGCTAAACATTAGTACTCTCATAAGAAAATAAAGACAACCTAATGAAAATGTGCAAACATTATTTATAGATAACTTACCTAAGGTTGTAGGATCGTGTTTATAGTGTCCAGTATCCTCTGAATAGTATTATGTCTGTGAATGGTATCCATACAACATAAAAATATTTACATGAATATTAATATGTCAATATTTAACATTGTTATAAAACAACATAAACAATGTAAACTCAGTTAAATGAATATTATTCGTGTAGATTGTCACCTTTGAAGTCACCAATTTAATCTTCCTTCTTTCTTTCCCATCATGTAGCTGATATGTCTCGTACTGATAGTTCTGCTTCTCGACAATTGAATTCCCGAATGCTTGATCTCCACTCTCATGGATGCAATCAGACAATAATGACAACCCACCACAATTGTTGCAAGAACTCTCTACATATTGTTTTAAGTAATGTGTCTGCCCATCTTGCCTTGGACACATTATTCTATGGATGAAATATCTAGATGACATTGGCGGTACTGTACTTGAGCATTCCTACACATGGTTAGGATGCAAAAAACGACGTATATGTGCAAATGTATGATAATATAAATCAAACTCTATGTGGTATAGACAACAACAAGTGTTCCGGATGGTATTGATTCTAACATACCAAAGCTTGCATTTTTCAAAAGATCTTTGCTCGAGCCTTAGCTCTACGTGGGAAACTTTAAACATCTCGAACAATTGAGTTTGTGTCATGTCAAGATAATCTTTAACATGAGGTTCATTTTTCATAAAACCCCTATAGTGTTTTAACACATCCTTTGTGTTAGAAGAAGGCCCAGTGTTATCGTGCCAAAAAGTGTGCACTAGTCCCTTCACTGCTTCGACCAACTTCATGTCTTTGCGGGGCAGCCTACCGCTAAATGCCCATAATGTTTCCATTTGTACCTCTACATCAAGGTTGTCTCTTCTTATTGAATATTTTTTAAGTGTCTTTGGATGTAAATGCACAATTTGTGACATGGATTTAAGTAAATGACGTTGTCTTGTGGATCTACATACAATTGTTTCAGCCAATACGCAGCGAGCCACATTACAGTCCTGTGAACGAGTTTTTTTACCAATCGATGTGAATGCAATAGCAAGAGATTTAACAATGTGATTACTTGATTCAGTATTCTTCAATTTTCTTATGCCTAAATTTATTCTAACAGTTGCCATACTTCTAGATTTAGTCAAAGCGAAAAACAATTGGCATTTACCAGCTTCAGATTTTTTATCAAAATATTGTTTCATTATTTGAGAACAATGACGAAGGATAGTGCGTTTAGCCACCTTAACTTCCATGAAAATTAATTCGATCTCATCCACTTGTATGCGTTTAGGAGTTCTCTTTCGTTTTGATGCGAGATTTCTTGTTGTTTGAAATGCTGGAGTGACGTTTACATCCACTACAGGATGACAACTTTGATTAGGATATTGAACCACCTGGCATGGTTGTTGCGGAGTTTCATCAGGAACATAATGATTGAACTCTTCACTGGGTTGTCCGCTTAATAATGGACCAATATTTTCATCTCAGCTATAACTAGCTTGCATTAAAGTTGCAATATCTTCCTCAGCCTCTATGTCAGGTATCTTTTGAGCGAGAATGGGAAGTATTTGCTCATCCAATGAATGTCGACAATTTCTTGAATGTTCGCTCTTCTTTTCTTTTTTATTTTCAGCTTCTTCGGGTGTAAGCACCTTCCTCACTAACTTTTGACCTCTATTACGTACATTCCCCATTGAAATCCACCCAAAATTGTACAAAACCTATGGATTTGTGTAATAAATGATTAAATGACAGGTTGAATAGTACGTTGCGCGCGGGTTCAGAAGAATTATGTCTTTTTCTATAGTAAAACAAGCCCATGGCCCGCAACCCAATATTTTTTATAAAACCCATATCTCATATGCCATATAACGCATGTGCATTTTGTCGCATATGTGTTATATTGCATATGCGATATGCATTCTATGTTTTTCTCCTAACGTCTAGTTTGTATAACGTGATCAATAAATTACATATGCGACATATCGCACATGAACTATATCGCATATGCGATTTAGTGCATATCAAATATTGAAACCTCATTTAACCTTATAATGGAACCCATACCCATGGTTTTAAAGACCTTGAGACCTATCCCTAATGCACATAACCTCATAATGGAACCCATACCCAACCTAGAGGCCAAATATACCATCTAGAAGGAATGTGTGGTGATTAAAGGACTCATTTATAGCTCATGAGCCATAAAAGCTTCATTTAGGTCCTAAGACCCTACCTTTTCTTCCATGACAATGACACCCTTATCCAATTTAGACACCATTTATAGGGTTTGTCGTAGTCTGGTACCTTGTCATTTATCCATGAACCATAAAACCATCATTTAATCCCTAGAAGATTGGATTTATCCTTGGACCATGTTAGTGTCTTTAGAACTATCTCTTGTCTGGAAATATTAACTCATAATGGTTCCTATATGACCATAGTCAATGCCTTGATAACAATATTCAATGCATAAAATAGTCTAATGGCACATATATCCCATATTAAGGCTAAATATCCCCTTTAAAGGGCATGTGTAGTGGTTTAAGACTTGTTTCTGTTAGACTTTTGTCCCATTACCATGGTTAAGATCCCGAGACCCATCCTTAGTGCATAAAACATCATAATGACACCCATATCCCACTAAAGGCCAAATATTCCATCTATAAGGCATGTGTGTTGATTTAGAGATTCATTGTCTTTTCTTCCATGACTATGGTGAATGTCTAGAGAACCATCCCTCCCATCCAAAACCCTATAATGACACCATTATCCCCTTATAATACCATTTAGACTCCCAAAATTCCATCCAGACGGTCTATGGGGTGGCTCATGGCCCAACATTACATTGATTAAGCTAAAAGAGGGGTGGGGGGAGTCAAAGGAGGGAGAGGAAGGTGTAGATAAAATCATGGGAGGGAGGGATGGGTAGGGGAGAGATATGGGGGGGATGAAGGGAGGAGAAATATAAGGGGAAGGGAGGGATCGGTCTATGGACATTGATATGAGGGGGGACTGAAGGGAGGAGAAACATAAAGGGAAGGGATTGGTGGGAGGGGATAAATATAAGTGGGAGGGAGGGTGGGAGGGAGAGATATAGGAGGGAGGGAGGGAGGGAGGGAGATATATAAGAGGGAGGGATGATTGGGTGCAAGAAAGATATAGGATAATGGATGGAGGAAAGATATAGCATAATGGATGGAGGGACAAATGGGGGGGTCAATAAAGAGTGAGAGGGAGGAGAGGGATGGATGGAGTGGTGGTATAGAGAGAGGTATAGAGTGAGTGAGTGAGAGAGACAAATGTGGGGGTGGTTAAAGAGTGAGAGGGGGAGAGTCAAAGAGAGAGAGAGAGAGAGAGAGAGAGAGAGAAAGAGAGAGAGAGAGAGGGAGAGACAATGATGGATGGTTAGAGGGTGAGAGAGTGGGATAATAATGTAATGAGAGAGTAGGGATTTAGGGAAATGAAGGATGGTGAAGGATGGTTACACTGAAGGATAGAGATGAGGGATCGTATGTGTGTGTGTGTGTGTGTGTGTGAGAGAGAGAGAGAGAGAGAGAGAGAGAGATGGATATTAAGGAATGGAGAGAAAGATGGAGAGATGAAGGAGGGATGAAGGCTTGAAGGAGGAGAAAGGAGGTAGTGGGGGATTGAGTGAGTGATAAGATGGAGCACATCAAGGTAGAAGGAGAGGGGGGAAGGGAGGGAGGGAGAGAGAAAGGGTTTTGGCAGGAGGGAGGGGCAACAAAGGAATTGTTTTAAAGGGTGTGTGGATGTGTGTGAGAGAGAGAAAGGGGGAAGATTGGTTATAGAGGGAGAGGGGGTGTGGTGTTCCAAGACCAAGAGGTGTGTAAGTTTGTTTGAGGGGGGAGTGGTGAGATTATGAAGGAGGGGGGGTTTAGGCAGAGAGGGGGAGAGAGAGAGAGGGAGGAAAAGGGGAGAGAGAGAGGGTTGAGGGACGGTTATAGAGGCAGAGAGTTAGTGATGGAGAGATGGTGTGTGAATGTGTGTGAGAGAGGCAAAGGGGGGAAGGTTGGTTAAATAGGGAGAGGGGGTGTGTTTTTTCAATACCAATAGGTGTGTAAGTTTGTTCGAGGTGGAGTGGCCAGATAAGGAAAGAGGGGGGATTTAAACAGAGAGGGGGAGAGAGGAAGAGAGAGAAGGAATTATGTAGGGAGAGAGAAGGGGGTGGAGAGAGGAGGTAGGGGGAAAAAGTGAGGTATGGAGTGAGTGAGAGGATGGAACACATGGAGGTAGAAGGAGAGGGAGGGAATGAAGAAGCGAGAAGGGAGAGAGAGGGAAGGGGGAGAGAGAGAGGGCTGAGGGATGGTTATAGAGGTAGAGGGGTGGTGAAGGAGGGAAATAATGATTATTAGATAAAGAGGGATGGAGAGAGGGTATGTGGATGTGTTAGATAGACAAAGGGGGGGAGGTTGGTTATAGAGGGAGAAAGTGCATGGTGTTCCAAGACCAACGTATATGTACTTTTTTTAAAAAATTGACATATATCCATATACAGAGCCTACAGTTGTTGTTTACCCTGTTTTGCACATTGAAGTTGATCATGTAGAGGCAACAAGAAAGGAATCCTAAATTGGTAACCTCATTATCCTAATACCTCCTTTGGACTAACCCTTGAACCTCCAATAATCTGACCTCATTATCCACAACCATTCACAAAGTTTAGGCTAAGCGTACTCCTTTTGCCACACTTACACTAAACCGCTTTGGAGGGGCCAATAATTACCATGATCTTTTTATTTTAGATGGAGTTTCTCTCAAAGCCTATCCACTAACTTGGTAAACTCTTTTTTACTCTTCTACCAAGCTACTAAAGATAAAACGCATATGCATTATATCGTATATGCGATATGAATTGCATATGCGTTATAACACATATGCGATATGAACAACAATCAATCGCATATGCGTTATAAAGCACATGCTTTATAATGCATACGCATTTTTTTAAAATTTAAAAACTCGGCGGGAACAAGGCTTGGCATGATGTTCAGAAATAGCTCGGACTACTGAACCTATTGGCTAGAAAAAATAAACCAGGGCTATTGCCTATATTTTAGAACTCTATCAATATGCTCACTTTCAATGGCGTGTTTTGCTATGACAAACATAATATTTTTGTATGAAAATATAGAATATATTAGAGTACGATCTAGCGATTCTGAATATGTAATTTGTTTTATAAAAATGTATGTTTTATTTATTTATTATTATTTTTCTAAATGACACACGTCAGTTTTCGAAAATACATACATCGATTGGTTTTTATATAACTCTTGATTTCCTTCACCATTTCCAAAGAAGACTATATGGTGCACTAGAGGAGAGTGAGCTCTACAATCTTATATATAGAAATCAAGGATTTCATTAAATTTTGCCGCTAAAGTGTTGCACCCGCACATAACGTTTTCATTTCAAGGTTTTCTGACTTCAACAATTAATAATAAAAAAAATAATTCATGAAATGTTTTGAATAAATAGTGTTGCACTAGGCCCATATGTCCTTTATATGTTTGAAATTTTTTATCCAAAATTGACATCATTTACCTCAATAAGTGTTGCACCCGCACAAACATATATGTTATGATGTGCTTAAAATTTGAAAACCCAATTTAACGAAAATTAATTTTATAATCATTTTGTAACATCCCGATATTTTCATCAAAATTTAAAATTTATAAATCATCATTAAATGCTAATAATTGTAAAATGCGGAAATAATAAATGTTTAGTAAAGCAACAATTAATAATTACGTCATTTTGTAGGAACAATTTAACTACTGTGTTTTTCTGTTTTTTGATGGTGTTTTGTGTCGATGACGCGTCATGAATCCAAATAATGATTGCGACATTTATTTATATGCTTGAATGATTGAAAATTTCGATACATCTGGAAAACAGAATTCTCCTCGACAAAGTACCGACAGTTCAAAATTTATGGATGATGATGAAAGGGGTCCCACGAGGTGCCCCGAGGCTTACTTAGCTACTCAGCTAAAGCATTGTACCCATCCTTCATGCATAGATTCGCAAGTAAGAGATAGCGATAAATTCAGAGTGTTTAATAACTGTTTCAAAAATGAAAACTGCTAGTACTTTGATGCCACAGGTATGGTTTCTTTTCAATTTTTGTAAGAAGTAACTTGACTAGCTCAAAAGATACAGAAGTCGTCAATTTCAGAGTGTGGTTGTTATTAATTTTCTGCATTAAGAGTTTATGGCTTCCCTTGTTATTATTCCATGAATGACTTGCGTCTTTTAAAACAATCTTTTTATAAATTATGACTTGTGACAAATCTAAGACAAGGAAAGATGGTCCTATGCAAACCATAGTGAAGGAAATAAGGTGATTCTAAGTTCTTTATTACCTAAGCAATTATAATGGTGAGTTAATATACCTTATTACCTTACCATTGCAATTTATACAATGGTTCTTAGGTGGCAACTATACCCTAAAGGGTGTATCCATATAAATTTATGACCTGGGCAATGCTTGATGAAATTTATGATGAACTTTATAATAGGTGGGGCGGAATCTATCCATGCCTTAGGATCGAATGCGACCTAGGTTAATGTGTTATACTATGAGTGCACTTGTATTGACTTAAACGGAACATACAAAATATTTTATGCATGCTACCAATATATATGTTTTAACCTTGGGATGATTATAAAGTGAATGTAATAACATCGATCCTATGGTTGGCAGGTGGGTGTGATGGCATTATAAAATGTCTGCATACGAATTAAAGGTATCGTAAATGATTGGGTTTTGCAATCAAGTCATCTAGGTACAACATTAATGGTAATATTATGTGAATGACATGGTGGATTTCTAGCATGTGAAATGGTTCACCAGTGCTGCGTTGTAATAGGCTTCCTGCCTCGGTGTCGACTGAGTTGGCAACTTCGTGGATTAGGAGGTGGATGGGTGATTTAATACTGCATCTACCACCTTCCAACGTGGCTCATAGAAAGTAGATCTCCATCGGCAATTTGTTGTGCATTGGGATCATAGTGAACCCTAAACGTAATCTTCAGGGTTTTGTAACATTTTCTTTGGTCATTCGTTTCGGTGGTAGGGTTTGGGATGAGACCAACTGGCTGAGAGGCTCTTAGGTTTTGATGTTTTTTTTTTGTTTTTAGCCTCCCTCAGGCTTGAACCTGAGACCTGCAGCAACCTTCATACTGTAAGTGAATACGATCAATGGGAGCCGGGTATGGAAACGAATAGTGCAGCAATCCACAGGGTTGGATAAGTGCGTCCATTTGGTAGCGTTATAGTAACTAAAAATATGGGGTTTCAGAATCGGGTTGCAAGTTTCGCAAGTGTTGACACAGTGTTCCCTATGAGTTGGGTCTTTCTCCTTCAAGGTGGATGGATGGCTTCGTCATTCTTCTGTCAATGACATAGGTACAGTGTTGTTGCATAAGTTAGAGTTTTCTTTGTTGCATGCATCAACATTTCATGAATATTGTTTAACTCTGAGCATGATTGCTTGATAGGTTAGCTCTCGACGAACAGTAGTATGTCTGGAACGTTGACGGGGAAGCTACAGCGTAACCACCGGTAAGCGTCAGTGGTACCCCTACCTCGTGGTTCTCCTGGATCCGGACTTGGTCGGCATTTGTGAGTGTTGGCAGGGTGTTTGAAATGTGTCTTCTCGGCAATGACTTTTTCCTCGCTTGCAACTTTGGGGAAAATGTTACTGTTATGGTTTTTAGTTAGCGTAGATGATGTAAATCTTTCTAAAAAGTAAGGCCATCCATGCCTCGGCTCGGCAAACTCGATAGGGTTTGAACCTTCATTGTTGTAATGAATTTAATAGCATTTAAACGGTTTATGTTTATAGTTTTGCACTTCTAAATTGATGGTGGAAACAAATGTTGAACTGTAAGGAATAGAAATGTTGGTTCGTCTCAACAATAGTTGTATAGTGTGAAAAATGGGTTTTGAATGAAACAATTAGTAAACCAATAAGGTTCCCTGTAAGATGCTGCGATCGTATTTTTAAATGGAAATGTTCAGTTCTAGGGTTTAACGTTTACGTACAGTGTTTGAACTCTGATTTTCGAATTTGTTTCTAAAAGAATGAAAATCCTCTTTAAAATGTTTATCTAAGGAATGGATGTAAGCCGATAATGAAATACCTGGCTTGCAATGCATCTGTGCATACTTTGAGTTAAGCAGTTAATAAAAGGGTATTAGGTTCAGTTTGAATACAACTGTGTTTGATGTTAAACCCTATCCTGTCGATGATAATGCAAGAATGGAGTTCTAAAATGAAAAGGGATGGGCTGTAATGATGTTTACATGCAAGAACAACAGTTCTATTTCTATAGTTAGAATATCTATGATAATTTTATGAGATGAAAACATTTGATTTTGCAGCCGTTAAATGTTTGTAAATATTAGTATGGAAAGAACAAATCAATCCCTGGTTTGGGTGTAGAGATGCAGTATTTTACTCTGTCAGTTGATAACATAATTACTACCCTTTTCTTTTTATTTAAGAACATGCTATTCTGTGATTTAAATTCTACCACGTACAGTTGATAATACAGAATCAAAGAAAATTACAGAGTATTCGTCAGTTAATTTAATTTTCCTTTTTGTTTAACATTTTGTCTACTTAACTCTATCTCCCTGTATTCGTCCAGTTTGGACCTCTGGAGAAATGATAGAATAATACAGTACCATTCTTTTTGCACAAAGATAATACAGTGAAGACAATAATTTCTATAAAATCGGTGAGATTCAAATAACAATTAAAATAGAAGTATGGGAATGTGGTTAAACTAAATGCATGATATTGGTTTCTTTTTGAATAAATAATTGATGATCAGTAAACCCTAGATGCTAACACCATGTCCACCTTCAGAAGTCAGAAAGGAAATTACTGTTATAGCTAGTTTCTGGTATGTTGTTTCAGCATACACAGTTGAACAGTATATTCAGTGCATGCAGAGATCTAATTTGCAGCTGCTAGAATATCTAGAAAATAAGATGCATGGGGAATATAAGTCTATGCATGGGTGTCTCTTGGGGTTATGAATTTAGATGCATGTTAGGTTTCACTTTAAATGAACAGATTTAATGCTACCTCTCTGTACTGGAGTACGATGCAGCTTCACGCAAGGGGAAAAATGCAGAGGAGTCATTTTATCAGTTCAGCAATTTAAAATCAATCAGGACCTAACATTTTACTGCTACTGGTCATTAATAACATTTTTAAGCCACTTTTTGAGAGCAATCATGTGATTGGAAACACAAAAAAAAAGAATAGAACCTGAGTGTGATAGGAGGAACAAATCACTCAAGAAGCCTATTCCACCCAACCTGCTCATAAGCAACCAAGATGCCTGCCTTAACATCCTCGAGCCTGTCCACTGATCCACTAGGAGGAAGGAAGTTCAGAAGCTTAGGGTCTCTACTTGCAGCAACAATATATTTATCCAACCTTATAGGTTTAGTAGTCAATGGGACCTGCACCAGCACCTCTGGTATGTCCTTCTCATAACATTTTGCAGACTTATACTTGCACTCTCCACAGCCTCCCTATTCAAATCTCTCAGTCATCACCTAATGCACATGAGTAAATGTTTCTGCAGAAAACATTGTAAGAGCTCCCTGCTCAATTCGAATTTCCTTTTATAGGCTGCCTAGGTCTTTTTGTAATTAATTGGTCATTAGTGAGCTACCTGCTCACCTCCCTCCACTTGGAGGGGGAAATGCCACAAAATTAGGGGGAATTGTCCCATACCAACAGCTAATGGTAGAGTGCAAATGCTGCCATCTATCCCAATCCTTTCAACAGCTTCCATTCCTCTTAGTGGGCCAATGAACACTCTTGTAACAACTTTCTTGAGTGTTTGTCTCCCATTTTTATTTATTAAATAATAATAATGAGTCATTACATTCATCTTTGACCTAATTTGGTCATAATTACAAAACTTGTAATTATAATTTAACACAAATTATTTTGCAAAAAGGATAATAGTAGAAAATAATTATTCTCAAAAATTGGCTAGGTGACATACACCCCCCCTTATGCCTCAACATCGTCCTCGATGTTGCTTTATTCACTCCTTGAGTACTCCTGGAACAGAGTTGGGTATGCAGCCCGCATACTACTCTTCAACTCCTAGGTTGCCTCTGCTGGGCTAAAGTGGTTCCATTGCACTTTTACTTGGCCAACGCTACAGTTCCATAATAGAGTTTCTTTCCTTGCGAGAATACAGTCCGGTTCCACCGAAAAATCGCTGCCTTGTTCCACCTGAACATTATTCCAATTTACAACATGAGTAGGATTATGCACATATTTCTTTAAAAATGAAATGTGAAAAACATTATGGATTTTGAGGTTTGAAGGTAAGGCTAATTGATATGCCACAGGTCCAACTCTGGACAAGATTTCAAAAGGACCATAATACTTGGGTGCCAGTTTGGCACAGCTTCCCAATTTTAAGGAACTCTTTTTCGGCCTTACCTTAAGAAAAACATGTTCACCAACCTGGAACTCTTTATGAGTTCTTTTAAGGTCTACTTGACTTTTCTGTCTATCCTGGGCAGCTTTAAGATTTCCTTGTACTTGCTTCACGATTAGTTCTAATTACTGCAACAATTTTGGCCCTAAGGTGACTCTGCTAACCGGATCACTCCATGACACTGGTGTGTTACATTTTCTACCGTAAAGAATTTCAAATGGGCTAAGCTTGGCTGAAGTATGGTAGTGATTGTTATACGCAAACTCTGCTAGATGCAAGTAGTCTTCCCACTTACCAGGTTGATCCTTAACATACATTCTGAGCATGTCTTCCAATATCTGGTTCACCCTTTCAGTCAGTCTGTCTGTTTGTGGATGAAACGTGGTGCTGAAATTTAAGGTGGTATTTAACCCCTTGAATAAGGACCTCCAAAAGTTACATGTGAACTTTGAATCTCGATCTGAAACTATTACCTTGGGTATCCCATGCAGTTGGAAAACCTGCTTCATAAATTTTTTTGCGATGTCAGGAGCTTTATGGGTAGTTTTGACAGGGATAAAATGGGCTACCTTGCTAAGTTTGTCTACTACCACTATAATGGAGTCGTGTTGTTTTTGATTCCTTGGTAACCCAGTGATGAAATCTTTACTTATGATTTCCCATTTCCAGCTGGGTATAGGCAAGGGCTGTAGCAATCCAGCAGGATGTTGATGTTCCACCTTTACTTTTTGACAGTCAAAACACTTAGCTATATATTCTGCTACTTCATCCTTCATTCTGGGCCAATAATACTCCTTACGTAGCATTGTGATGGTCTTCTGATAACCTGGATGGCAAGATTAGTGTCTTTTTTGCATCTCATCCAAAATCAGAATCTTTACTGCTAGTACATTTGGTATGTACAATCTATTTTTTTACAGCAGTAAGCCATTTTCCTTCAAATTGAAATATGTTATGGAATTTTTAGAATTGTTTTCTGTTGTCCTTTCCTGTAATTTTCTGTATTCCTCGTTCTCTTTAATTCCTTCAAAAATTTGTTTCTCCAAATCTGTTGCGTATGTGTTGATGGCTGAAATAAAATGTATCCTTGCATTACGACTTAAAGAGTCAGCAAATTTATTCTCCTTCCCTAATGGGCTGAATTTCAAAATCATACTCACTCAGAAAAGTTAGCCATCTGGCTTGCCTGGTATTCAAATTTGTTTAATCTAATAAATATTTCAGCCCCATATTATCCGTCATTAAGGTAAATTTTCTTCCAATAAGGTGGTGATGCCACATTTTCAAGGCATGAATTACTGCTAACAATTCTAGATCGTAGGTGGAATAGTTCTTCTCATGTATTTTCAGCTTTCTTGACTCATAGGCTACATCATGTCCCTCTTGCGGTAGGACTCCTCCAAGTCCATCATTGCACGCATCTGTACATACTACAAAATATTTATTAGGATCTGCAATCCTCAAAATAGGCACTGAAGTCAGCAATTCCTTTAACTTTGTAAAACTGTCCGCACACTTTTGTTGCCAGACAAACTTCTTTCCCTTTTTCTGCAGCGACGTTATGGGGTTTGCAATCTTTGAAAACCCTTCAATGAATTTTTTGTAATAACCAATGATGCCCATAAATGATCCAACATTCGTCACATCTTTAGGAACCAGCCATTCATTAATGGCCTTTATCTTGGCGGGGTCAACCGAGATCCCTTCCTTAGATATTATGTGTCCTAAGTACTGAATCTTGTCTTTGTAAAAATCACATTTACTGAACTTAGCATACAGTTGGTGCTCCCTCAGAACTTGCAGAATGATACATGGATGTTCATCATGCTCCTCATTGTTCTTAGAATATACTAAAATGTCATCAATAAACACATTTGCAAACTTATCTAAGTACTTGTGCATAATTTTGTTCATCAAACACATAAATATAGCATTGGCATTAGTTAATCCGAATGGCATGACAACGAACTCATAGTGTCCATAACGAGTTCTAAAGGCTATTTTGAAAATGTCTTCATCCTTCACACGAACCTGATGATATCCTGATCATAAATCGATCTTCGAGAATACTATTGCTCCGCGTAGCTGGTCAAAAAGATCGTCAATGCGGGGCAGCGGGTACCTATTCTTGATCATCATTTTATTCAGTTGACGATAATCTATGCAGAGTCTCAGGGTACCATCCTTCTTCTTAACAAAAATGACCGATGCTCCCCAAGGAGACACGCTGGGTCTGATGTATTTTTTATCGATTAGCTCCTTCAACTAAGATTTTAACTCGTTCAGCTCTAGTATATTCATCTGATATGGAGCTTTAGAACTTGGTACGGCACCTGGTATTAATTCAATAATGAAATCCAGGTCCCTTTTGGGAGGTAATTCTGGGATCTCTTCAGGAAAAATATCTTGGAAATCCTTTAAGACATGTATGCCCTCTATTTTCAGTTTGTCCTCCTTAATACTCAACTCATCATGCACCGCATTTACTGCAAACATCTGACACCCTTTTCTGATTTCCCTTTTTACTTGCATGGCTGAAATCTGCCGAACAGATGTTTTCCTAGGGATGCCTTTTACTTCTACTGTCTTTCCTTCATCATCCAGGAAAATGAAACTTTTCTCATAACAATTCAGAATGACCCGATGGGTTTCTAACTAGTCCATACTGATTAGGATGTCATATGACCCCAATGGAAAAATATTTAACTTAACCTGCATTGTTAGTTGATTCATAGATAAAACACAATTTTCCACAAAATTAGAAACCTTTCTTTTTGTTCCCGTCACTAATCTAACTAACCAAGATTTATCAAATTTTTCTGTTTTCAAATCGAGACTTTCTACAACAACCAGTGATATATAAATTAGACTAGCACCAAGGTCAATTAAAATAGAAACTGGGTGGTTTTGCAGCATACCTTCAACCTCTACCATTGAGACTTGGTGTTCTGCTTGTCGGTTGTCTAATGCTGCACTAATTCTAGGTACTTCTCTTTCCACATCTCCTATAGTAGCTTTAGACTGTATGGAGTGAATATGGTTGGCCGCCCATTTCTTGAGGGGGCAGTTTGAGGCATAATGGTGTCCTTGGTACTCGAAGCATTTTATAGGTGGCTTCTGTTCATTGGTCCTGGCAACATTGGGGACATTTCTGGGTGCTGTGAATTTCTATTGCTGATTATTTCTATTCTGTTGAAATCTTTGATTCTGAAATTTTTTCCTCTGGAAACCGAAATTTCCACCATATCTGAAATTTTTCCTTTTCTGTTCAAAATTACTGGGCTTTGGGTTTTTCCAGCTAGGTACCCCTTCTCTTTTCTTATTCTGGTCAAAGTAAAAAGTTGCTTTCCTCATGGCTTCTTCTAGTGTCTTAGGGTTATCGTACTCTATCTTGTCCTTGATGTTGAAAGGTAGACAACTTAGGTACCTCTGGACCTTCGGTTTCTCTTCCAGCATATATGGCACATACCTTAGCAAACTTAAAAACTTGTTGTTTAGTTCTTTCATGTTCATCGTTCCTAGTTTTAGATCATAGAATTCTTTGGATTTTTCTTCATAATATTGCTCAGATAAGAATTTATTCTTGAAGTATCTTTTAAAAGTACTCCAACTCACATCTCGGTCTTTTATACCTTTTACCCTTTTAAGGTTTTGCCACCAAATATCTGCCTTCCCGGTCCGATTATAAATTGCCATTTTTTGCATTTAAGGATTCCAAATAGTCGTAGATCTGAAAATACTTTTTCATGCCGGACAACCATGCTTCTGTTATCTCTCCTTTATCTATTTCACCATTGAAAGTTGGGGGTTTGATTTTCTTAGATTCATCAGATATCTGTTCGTACTGTTTATTTCTTTTTCTTTTTTGCTTGAAGTCTCCTTCATTGCTGTCACTAGAGTAGTTATGCTTCTTTTTGCGTGGATGTTTGGCAGTTCTTGATGATGTTGAGTTGTTGTTTCCCTCAGTTGTTTCTATTTTCTTATCCTTGCCTTCATGAGGTGGTTTTCCAGTTTCGGAAGTATCTTCAAGTTCCTGTTCATATTTTGGATATTGGTCGAACAGTGCTTGCTTCAACTCCTCATGTGTCCTCAGGATTCTTTCATTGTCCTGCTTGATTGACTAGATCTCTGCTTTCAATTCTTGAAAAGCACGCAATAATTCTGATGAATCACTACCCTGGTTGCCCTGGAATTGCTGTTCCATACTAGGACTATTTGATGGAACTTTGCCCCTTATGTGTTCAGCTGATCCTTCCATATCTGTAAATCAAAGACAATTTTTTGTATACGACAAAATAATTTAAACTTGAGTTAGCGAAAAATTTCACAGTCATAAATTTTCTGTTTGCGTGTTTCTTGGACCGTCTTTAGGCCTAGAGTTCGAACATGAGCTCTGATACCACATGGAACATCCTGATATTTTCATAAAAAATTAAAATTTCTAAATCATCATTAAATGCTAATAATTGTAAAATGCGGAAATAAAAAATGTTCAGTAAAGCAACAATTAATAATTACGTCATTTTGTAGGAACAATTTAACTGCTACATTTTTCTATTTTCTATGGCGTTTTGTGTCGGCAACGTGTCATGAATCCAAATAATGATTACGACATTTATTTATATGCTTGAATGATTGAAAATTTCAATACATTTGGAAAACAGAATTCTCCTCGACAAAGTACTGACAGTTCAAAATTTCTGGATGATGATGAAAGGGGTCCCACGAGGTGCCCCAAGGCTTACTTAGCTGCTCCGCTAAAGCATTGTACCCGTCCTTCATGCGCATATTCTCAGGTAAGAGATAGCGATAAATTCAGAGTGTTTAATAACCGTTTCAAAAATGAAAACTACTAGTACTTTGACACCACAAGTATGGTTTCTTTTCAATCTTTGTAAGAAGTAACTTGACTAGCTCAAAACCTGCAGAAGTCGTCAATTTCAAAGTGTGGTTGTTATTAATTTTCTGCATTAAGAGTTTATGGCTTCCCTTGTTATCATTCCATGAATGACTTGCGGCTTTTAAAACAATCTTTTTATAAATTTCAACTTGTGACAAATCTAAGACAAGGAAACACGGTCCTATGCAAACCATAGTGAAGGCGACAAGGTGATTCTAAGTTCTTTATTACCTAAGCAATTATAATGGTGAGGTAATATACCTTAATTCCTTACCATTGCAATTTATACAATGGTTCTTAGGTGGCAACTATACCCTAAAGGGTGTATCCATATAAATGTATGACCTGGGAATTACTTGATGAACTTTATAATAGGTGGGGCAGAATCTATCCATACCTTAGGATCAAATGCGACCTAGGTTAATGTGTTATACTATGAGTGCACTTGTATTGAATTAAATGGAACATACAAAATCTTTTATGCATGCTACCGATATATATGTTTTAACCTTGGGATGATTATAAAGTGAATGTAATAATGTCGATCCTATGGTTGGCAGGGTATGATGGCGTTATAAAATGTCTGTGTATGAATTAAAGGTATTGTAAATGCTTGAGTTTTGTAATCAAGTCATCTAGGTACAACATTAATGGTAATATTACGTGAATGATACAGTGGATGTCCAGCACGTGAAATGGTTCACCAGTGCTGCATTGTAACAGGCTTCTTGCCTCGGTGTCGACTGAGTTGGAAACGTCGTGGCTTAGGAGGTGGATGGGTGATTTAATACCGCATCTACCACCTTCCAACGCGGCTCATAGAAAGTAGATCTCCATCCTTGATTTGTTGTGCGTTGGGATCATAGTGAACCCTAAACGTAATCTTTAGGGTTTTGTAATGTTTTCTTTGGTCATTCGTTTTGGTGGTAGGGTTTGGGGTGAGACCAACCGGTCGAGAGGATCTTAGGTTTTGATTTTTTTCTTTTGTTTTCAGCCTCCCTCAGGCTTGAACTTGAGACCTGCAGCAACCTTCAGACTATAAGTGAATACGATCAATGGGAGCCGGGTATGGAAAAGAATAGTGTAGCAATCCACAAGGTTGGATGAGTGCATCCATTTGGTGGCATTATAGTAACTAAAAATCTGGGGTTTCAGAATCGGGTTGCAAGTTTCGCAAGCGTTGACACAGTGTTCCCTACGAGTTCGGTATTTCTCCTTCAAGCTAGATGGATGGCTTTGTCATTCTTCTATCAACGACACAGGTACAGTGTTGTTGCATAAGTTAGAGTTTTCTTTGTTGCATGCATCGGCATTTCATGAATATTGTTTAACTCTGAGCATGATTGCTTGACAGGTTAGGTCTCGGCGAACAATAGTATGTCTGGAATGTTGACGGGGAAGCTACAACGTAACCATCGGTGAGCGTTGGTGGTACCCCTACCTCGTGGTTCTCCTGGATTCAGACTTGGTTGAGAGTTGTGAGTGTCGGTAGGGTGTTGGAAATGTGTCTTCTCGGAAATGGCTTTTGCCTCGCCTACAACTTTGGGGAAAACGTTACTATTATGGTTTTTAGTTAGCGTAGATGATGTAAATCTTTCTAAAAAGTAAGGCCAACCATGCCCCGTCTCGGCGAACTCGATAGGGTTCGAAGCTTCATTGTTGCAATGAATTTTACAGCATTTAAATGTTTTATGTTTATAGTTTTGCACTTCTAAATCGATGGTGGAAACAAATGTTGAACTGTAAGGAATACAAATGTTGACTATGGTTCGTCTCGACAATAGCTGTGTAGTGTGAAAAATGGGTTTTGAATGAAACAATCAGTAAACAAATAAGGTTTCATGTAAGATGCTGCGATCGTATTTTTAAATGGAAATGTTCAGTGCTAGGGTTTAACATTTACATACAGTGTTTGAACTCTGATTTTTGAATTTGTTTCTAAAAGAATGAAAAGCCTGTTTAAAATGTTTATCTAAGGAATGGATGTAAGCCGATAATGAAATACCTGGCTTGCAATGCATCTGTGCATACTTTGAGTTAAGCAGTTAATAAAAGGGTATTGGGTTCATTTTGAATACAACTGTGTTTGATGTTAAACCCTATCCTGTCAATGATAATGCAAGAATGGAGTTCTAAAATGAAAAGGGATGGGCTGTAATGATGTTTACATGCAAGAACAACAGTTCTATTTCTGTAGTTAAAATATCTATGATAATTTTATGAGATGAAAACATTTGATTTTGCAGCTGTTAAATGTTTGTAAATATTATTATGACAAGAACAGATCAATCCCTGGTTTGGGTGTAGAGATGCAGTATTTTACTCTGTCAGTTGATAAAATAGTTACTACCCTTTTCTTTTTATTTAAGAGCATGTTATTCTGTGATTTAAATTCTACCACATACAGTTGATAATACAGAATCAAAGAAAATTACAGAGTATTCGTCAGTTAATTTAATTTGCCTATTAGTTTAACATTTTGTCTACTTAACTCTATCTCCCTGTATTCGTCCAGTTTGGACCTCTGGAGAAATGATAGAATCATACAATACCTTTCTTTTTGCACAAAGATAATACATTGAAGACAATAATTTCTATAAAATCGGTCAGATTCAAATAACAATTAAAATATAAGTATGGGAATGTGGTTAAACATAATGCAAGATATTGGTTTCTTTTTGAAGAAATAATTGATGATCAGTAAACCCTAGATGCTAACACCATGTCCACCTTCAGAAGTCAGTAAGGAAATTACTGTTATAGCTAGTTTCTGGTATGTTGTTTTAGCATACATAGTTGAACAGTATATTCAGTGCATGCAGAGATCTAATTTGCAGCTGCAAGAATATCTAGAAAATAAGATGCATGGGGAATATAAGTCTATGCATGGGTGTCTCTTGGGGTTATGAATTTATATGCATGTTAGGTTTCACTTTAAATGAACATATTTAATGCTACCTCTCTGTACTGAAGTACGATGCAGCTTCACGCATGGGGAAAAATGCAGTGGAGTCATTTTATCAGTTCAGCAATTTAAAATCAGTCAGGACCTAACATTTTACTGCTACTGGTCATTAATAACATTTCTAAGCCACTTTCTGAGAGCAATCATGTGATTGCAAACACCAAAAAAAAAGAATAGAACCTGAGTGTGATAGGAGGAAAAATCACTCAAGAAGCCTGTTCCACCCAACCTACTCCTAAGCAGCCAAGATGCCTGCCTTAGGACACCAGAGCCTATCCATTGATCCACCAGTAGGAAGGAAGTTCATAAGCTTAGGGTCTCTACTTGCTGCAGCAAGAAATTTATCCAGCCTTACATGCTTAGTAGTCAATGGGACCTGCACTAGTGCCTCTGGTCTGTCCTTCTCATAACATTTTGCAGACTTATACTTGCACTCTCCATAGCCTCCCTATTCGAATCTCTTAGTCATCACCTGATGCTCATGAGGAAATGTTTCTGCAGAAAACATTGTAAGAGCTCCCTGCTCAATTCGAATTGCCTTTTATAGGTTGCCCAGGTCTTTTTGTAATTAACGGGTCATTAGTGAGCTACCTGCTCACCTCCCTCCACCTGGAGGGGGGAATGCCACAAAATTAGGGGGATTTTTCCCATACCAACATCTAATGGTAGAGTGCAAATGCTGCCATCTGTCCCAATCCTTCCAACAGCTTCCATTCCTCCTAGTGGGCCAGTGAACACTCTTGTAACAGCTTTCTTGAGTGTTTGTCTCCCATTTTTATTTATTAAATAATAATAATGAGTCATTACATTCATCTTTGACCTAATTTGGTCAAAATTACAAAACTTGTAATTATAATTTAAGACAAAGTATTTTGCAAAAAGGATAATAGTAGAAAATAATTATTCTAAAAAATTGGGTAGGTGACACATTTACACAATTTTTTTATAGATAAATGTTATATATTATGAAACCTGATTCAATTACCTATATTTTTTTCTTTTTACTACATCTTCAAATCCGTTACAGAAGTACCCCTAATTGTCACCTAAAGTTAGAGGTTCCAGGTTTTTTTAGTATTATGTGGCATCTAAAGTGTCTTTAAAGGAGTCCATGATTGTGCATTAGCCCCTAAACCAATCCTTAACCTTGATACTACACCATGATTTTATTTGTTGAGTGATGATATATCTAGGAAGTAAAACCCACAATCTCACTATGCAAGTAACCTCAAGGCATTTCTGTAAGAATATTTCACTAGAGTTTTGGGATAATGAGATTGAATGCTTTTCATAACTTTTTGAAGTTAATCTTTTAAATTGAATCACAAAGATGAAAACTAATTAAAATATGCTCTCTTAGGAGGAAAAAATTAAAAAAAAAAAATTGTAAATGAGGACAAGGAAAGTAATGGAAACAAATGCTAAGAACTCCCCTACAGAGGGGAGGAGGAAGGTAAGCCCGATGCAGAAAGAATTATGATACTTTGTAAGGTTTTATATGGAATGGTTTGTTAGCTAATAACAAATTGTAAATTGTAAATGATAAGCTTTAATTTATATTTGTATGTATGTACTTGATTCCATTAAATTTTTGGAATACCATCAATTGACTCTATTTGTAATTTTCTACTCTTGACAAATTAGTGCAGTTAATGTGTTTTTTCTGTGTTGGGATTGTTGTTCCTAAATTTTTATATATGTTTTTTCTTTAAAGATTTTACACATAGCACGCATTATGTTTTATGGTAAATAATAGGCTTAATATGTTTAATGGTAAATTTCATTTTAGAAAATCACTTTCTTGAGAAGTCAAAGAATGATATTTGCTTCATTTTTGGCATCACATAAGTCCTTGGGGATTGATTTATGGCATAAGGCCCTTGTTTTCCTCTCTTGAACTATGGTGGAGGCCTTAATACGCATCCCTTTTGCACACATTGAACTCCTCATCACATCCATATCTAATATGTATGCGGATGATCCACTTTAAAGGGTTTATGTTATGGTTTGAGGTCTTTATCATGGCCCATTAGCTCAAGAATATTATTTTAGGGCCTAATTCCCTCGATTTCTCTCGAACCATGGTCTGAGACCCATTCCTAGTGTAGAAAAACTCATATTGGTGCCCATATTTGACTCTAAGGACAATGATCTCCTATGGAATGTATCTTTTGTGGCCTTGTTCATGGCCCTTAGTCCCTAGAATCTTCATCTAGGGCCTAAGGGCCTTATTCCCTTCCCCCCTCCCCCCATCCATCAACAAGGTCTTTAAACCCGTTTGCATTATCCAAGGCATTAGGATATCTAAACAATATTCCACTTGGAGACCAGACATTCCCTTTAAAGGGCCCATGTGGTAGTTTAAATCCTTATTCACGAACCATGAGCCATAAAAGTTTCATTTAAAGCATAATTCCCTTTTTTTCCTCCCCTTATAATAGCGAAGTCCTTAAGATCTATCCCTTGTGTGAAAACCCTCCAAAGCGCCCTTGTATTACCATTAGAGGCCAAATATCTTCATTAGATGGACAATGTGGTGGTTTGAAGTATCAATCATGGCCCAGATATTCATTTTCTATTCTTATGAATATAATAAATTATATAAACTTGTAGAAACATAAAATATACAAATATACAAATTATAGCATGAATATTATAGAGTTTTTCAAATCCTTTCCAACAAGCAAAAGAATGTAAAAAATGGATGTTATGATGATTCTAATAGTTTCAGCTACAAAAACAACAAAAATTTCATTTTTATGAATCCCTTTCAATACATTCATTTTTTACATTATTTTTAAATAGGCTACACAAATCCAACACTAATGAAATATACACACATATATGTCTATGATTGTGTAGATTCCAAACACAGAAATTTTCTTTTAAATAATATTGTTTGATATTTTTCTATTTAGTTTTGTCTTGATAAATATCAGAGTTTTAAAGTACAAATGCCTCATTCCTACGATAGGTTTGTATCACCCCTCTCTCTCTCTCTCACACACACACACACACACCCACACACACACACACACCCACCCACCCACCCACACACACACACACACACACAAATATAGATGGAAATCTACAATCTAAAAAATATTATTGTTTGATTATGTTAAGGCCATCAAAAATACCCATGTGGTGACTTTTTTAATTTATAAATTTAAATATAAAATGAACATTAAAGAAATTGGTGCATAAGAACATGTTGTTTTCTATACTTGTATAAATTATATAAAAGAAATTTCATCACTTAGGTACTCAATTGTTGCACTAACACAAACATATGTATTATATTTTCCAATAAAAATATCTTACCACTCTTAGAAAAATTGGAGTTTCACATAGTCATACGAAACTTCCATATATAAAAAATATATATTATGGAAGCTAATTTTATTTCCTACATTTCATCTTGTTACGCCATATTCAAATTAACTATAAAAGTGCATTGAATCATCCCTCTAAGCCAACATATTGTTGTTTTTCCATGTTGCATTACCATTAACACCCCATGAGCGACCATCGTTAGATTGCACTCACCCACTAACATTATGATAGAATCCTCCCTCGCCACTCTACAAGTCCATTTTCATGGGTTGATGTGATGCAATTCTCCATTACTATAATTAATAGTACTAACATTAAGATAGCTCATCCTCCATCGATTAGTAGTACTAACAATATGATGGCACCCTCCTCAACATCATTGATGTGCAAGCTCCATGTCCATGGGTTGATGTGATATAGTCCTCCTCTCTCTAGTACTAATAATTTTGGCAGTGTGACAATTCCTCCCTCACCCCAACATCTCTTACCTCATTTTGGTACTTGTACATTGTTGGTAGTTCCCCTCACATTAAATTAATGTGATACCATCATCCTTCACTCCACTAGTAACATTATTACTATGTTACTTCATCACTCTCCTTTGGTGTGATAACATCCTCCTAACTCCATTACTAAGATCAATGGGAGTTAGACCATTTTTTCTTCGCTCTAATACTAACATATTATCCTCCTTCACTATCTTATGTGAGTATATGGGTTGATGTGATATCATCCTCCCTTATTCTAATACTTGAATGTCTCACTCACTACAACTTTATGAGAACATCTTTCTAAGTCTACTATTGATGATCAATAACGTGCATACAAGTTTATGATTTTAATCTCATGTATTGTAAACCATCTTTGACTTATAGTTATTATCTATGAGATGTTTATAACATTAACTTAATTTCGTATTTGTATGTGAATTTCCGGAGTAACATTATTTGTGTATATGATGAATAAGCTTGCATACATGGCATTGTAAATGGAAAGGTCAGTACGTTTATGATTTAGGTACTTGACTGCACCTACGATCTAAATGAGAAACGTGTGATAGTTTTCTATGACCAACCCAAGTTCGGCCAATTACAAGGACAGGCAACCAAAAAGCTTTACAGTCATCTGCCAATCATCCAACATGATTCTTACATTTAATATTAATCTCGTACACATTACTCCTCATCAACGACGAGTCACGACTACTACTAGAATTGAATATTCCTCCAATCAACAGTTCAATTCTCAAGAGTCTTTTCCTCAGCGCCGCTTATTCGAACGCTGTGACATCACCGAGCTTTCTATTTGGGTTGATAGAAAATCTCGTAGTAGCTGTTAGCGAAGTGGTTGGAATTTAAGATTTGTGTAGTAAGATTTGTGGTTGGAATTATCGTGAAGTGGTTGGAATTTAAGATTTGTTATCCTCTGCAAGAAACCTCTGAATGATTATCGTGAAGTGGTTGGAATTATCCTCTGCAAGAAACCTCTGAATGATTATCGTGAAGTGGTTGGAATTTAAGATTTGTGTAGTAAATGAACGGCCACGCAGTTGACTAAACCTAATAGTAGGTAGCGAATAGCTTTTGGCAGTTGACTAAACCTATTTGGGTTGATAGAAAATATCGTATTAGTTAGCGAAAGCAATCCGCCTGGATTCAATCCGAGATGCTTCATCTGCAAGAAACCTCGGAATGATAACTCGTTTCAGAATTCATACAGCAAAACGAAGGTGAAGTAGTTGGCATTTAAGATTTGTGAAGGAAGGTGAATGAACGGCCACGCAGTCCACTAAATTTCAAATAAGAACAATAAGAACTCACCAACAAATTAATAAATATGATTATATTAACTCACCAACAGATTAATAAATATGATTATATTGTTAGGTCTGAAGTGTCTTTTGATAATATTCATTGAAAAATCTTCAGATAAGACGATATATGACATACAGTAGTGCAACATTCATATATACATAACGATGTATATACTGAGCTACGATATTTATGGGTCGCTGTGGTGAAGTCTGACTATTCTCTGTGATTCTTTTCGTTTAATGTCGTCAATTTGATAATTGTCAGACCATTAAAGCATTACCCACACTACAATTTTGTATGGTTGAGATGGGAGCAGTGGAAGCAGGTAATATCAGTGATCAAAATTGAACCCTTCCCACCTCTTCCAAAAGGGTTGAAAACTTAAAAGCTTAATTCAAAAATCGCCTTTAAAAAATGCAAAATTTTTAAATCATTTATCATTTGTGAAAATCAATAGATTTTATAAAATTTCAAAAGAATGGCCATATTTTCAACAACTCATCAATGCTTTTACTATAAATTATTGGTTATTCAATAAACATTGTATTCCAGGATGAATGTGAAACATGAACATGATTTAGAGTTCATCTTCCAATATTTGCCTTTTGCATAAAAAGACTAAAATAATTTGTATTCTTTTGGCTCTCATCTATTTCTTGATGTAGTGTACCATTCCACAACATTAAATCCATCACATAGCTTACCCCTAGATAATCCTACCACCATGTTGATGCATGCATCATTGTTAGTGTCATTTAGTGAAAGCTTCCCAAAGAAGCTTGAACACTTTGTCTTTCTAAATCTTCACTTGAATTCATGGGTTATGAGCATTGTTGATCCTTGTCAATATGAGATTTGGTATCACATTTTGTTTCCATACTTACTCTTTCGGGCCCTACAATCACCATAATTCCATTCTCTTTCTTATCTTTTCATTTCCTTTTGCCTTTGTAAAATATGAACACAATTAGTCAAAATTATAATGGCATTGGAGACTTATTTGTAAGATTAATTGCAAATGTATGGCATAATGACAATTTTGAAAAGAAAACAATAACCATTGAATGAACCTAAGAAAATGTGAAATCTTTTTTTTTTCATGTTTTCATATCCCATCTCTTTAAAAGCATCTAACATGTTGATTTATAGTCATTTTATTGCATTGGTAACATTGTGTTTTTGCATTAAAATTTATGATATGGTTACGATGTTGATATCTAATATTTGCATATTATTTGACCACGTTATTGGGCTTTTGAATCACTCAATTTGTAATTATAATTAAATATCTCTCTCTCAACAATCCACTAATCTTGTGCAAGTTTGGCCAGCTCGTCATAAAAATAATGCCTATAGATTTTTTTTCAAAAAAATATTTAGTGAATTTTTTTACTTACATGTATTCTTAATTAAGTTTAGATATGAACTTGTACAAAATTGGGATGTTCAACTAAACAAACCTAAAATATAGATTATAGCATTCAAAATTATGATTTTGTTCATTAAATTTTCTACATCATCAAATCTTTGCTACTTTGTTCTCCAAAATAGTCATTCCTCTTTTCCAAACTCTATGCATCTTTATCCATCAGACTCTTTCATTTTATTCATGTTTTCTTATGGCTCAACTTTAACATTATAGCTCAACTTTAACATTATAGCTCAACTTTAACATTACTATGAATAGACATATCCTTTTTAGCATTAATGACTGGAACAACATTTTTACGGATGTGTGGGATTCCGAAAGTTAGTGTAATTCTTGTTATAACCAAACTTATGCAGTATGGATTATGCTCTAACTGTTTCCACTCTTGCATACCTCTCGCATACTTTTGCATGGTTTGATTATGTCATTGTGTTTGAAGTTTTATATTGTAATTTTTAACACTTTGAAATTATAAGGTATACATATTATCACTTTTTATTGAAATTAAAACATATGTATCTAGTGGTTAATCCATTATAAACATTGGAAACAATTTGAAGATAAATATTTTATTTAGATAATTTCTTCTTGAAGTGTATACCTAGTTTACTCTTGTCATCATGGAATGGTTTGATGAATATATGCCCTTCAATATGAAATTAAGAGTAGTCCTTGAAATTTGATAGCTGGCAAGGATCAAATTCGAAGGATAAGGTCTATTTCAACAAATATTAATTATATATATATATAATACTTCAACAATGCATTCACTTTAACTTAATTTCAAATGTATCTAATATGCCAAAATTTCACATATTTGTAGATATACATGCAATAACAATTCATTTAATTAATTTAAAATTTTCAAAAGATATGTCAAAAATCCTTGCAAGCATGTAATTATATTTTTATAATAAGTTCAAGCTAATAATACATTAAAATCTCAACCTAATTACTAATAAATATTGTATTAACCAAATATATTAATGTACTTGTGCAAGGTGTGCATACATGTCAAGAACACACACTCTCTTCATGGGTATAAATCATCACATTCAATGTCCCTAATGCATATTTCTTATATACAAGAAATCAATATGCAAATGAAAAATCAATAATGCATCATTCACCATTCCTTATTAATTAAGATTTACCATCATTCATTACTCATAATTTGTCAGAAAAAATCATTAGAAATTATTTGTATAAACATATTCAACAACCAAATCCTATAATCATGAAGGTTTATAACAATGAATAATGCCATGAAACCCCATCATTGGTCCCCTCCATCTCCATAATTACTCCAAACACTTAGTCATCGCTACTTCCATCACCTAACCTCTCCATCACGTCCTCTACTGCAATATGATGTGGACGCATTGGCTATACTGACCTAACCGCATATAGAACCCATAAGTGCAAATGTCGACTAGATCGACCAAGCTTCCCTAGAAGGAAACTGCCATTTGTCATCACACATCTAGGGGAGCATGCGTAGCACATCCCTCCCACAACTCTATGTTTTGGAGGATAAACAATGGGAAATAGCCACCTCGGGCATGTTGTAGTTGCTCTAAAAAATTACACTCACCCACAAGTTATAGAATATTGAAATTCACATTTAAATCATACAAAAAAACAATATCACATCATCATCCTCTTGATGTCTCGAAAATATCATGCCCCTTGGGACGTTAGGAAACTATCTATCTTGTAGCTAGTCAACATGGGTTAGATCACTGCTAACATAAGGTTCATGTTTAAACATATCCAACTCTTTTATGTGATAGTATATATCGATCAAATGGCATTTAAATAATCATCTAAGTTCCTTTGTAGCATATATCCAAAGTACAAACTAAATTGACATCCACATTCAATTTGCATGTTCAAATGAAATAACATATTCATCACTATTAATAAAGTAAAACGATAAATTCCATTCACTATCCACACAAAGAGAGTCCATATGTTCACATAACAACAATTTTAATCAATTTAAATGGGTCCAATAGATAATAAGAAATCAAAATGCTAAGCTAATTCATATTAAAGTTTTAATTACTGAACATCAAAATATGGGGCATTACAAGATCATCTTCGCACTTAAGTCCCTCCCCGATGTCAAATATTGGTGGGATAGTTTATGGGAGAGACATCACAAATATTATTCTAAGAAATACAAGACATAACCCACTCGAGCGACTTCTCTCAATTCCCTCAAGGAGGAATTCTACTTTGTCAAAAACTATGATGACCAACACATGAGATGGACAGCTCTGCGCCAAGAGAGACTCCAAATAGTGCAAGAGTTCACTAATATCTTCCATACATTGCACTTAGAAATAGGTATCAAAAACTCCAAATGACACTTGGTCATGAAGTACTACAATAGCCTACACAAGTACATCCACACATAGATGGATTTCTTGGAAAATTCCTCACTAAGAACCACTTAATGATATGCTTTTACAATTGATAAAAAAATTTGAAGAATAATAAGCAGGATTTTGGGTCTACAAATCAACCACAACAAAAGAATGGTAGAGGTAGAGCTCTATCTCATACAACAAAGGACAGATTAAGGATAACCAACCTCAAGAAAAACAATCCAATTCATAAATAAATAAAGATAATGGAAAATCAAAGAAGGACGCTAGAAAGTGGTGTGAGTTCCACAAAAGCCCCGGGAACAACATTGATGAATTTCACTTGAAGAAATCATTGTTGGTCGAGATAAAATCCTCTTAGTCAGAACCTATATTAGACTCTAACTTGAGACTAAATGAGGGAAATAATCATTGACACATATCATAGTTCTATCATTGTGGTTGCAAATATCAGCTAGCTAGGCGATCCACAGGATTTGGAAGAAGGTGAACACCTCTTCCATTTACATATGTGGATAAAGGAAAATCTCCTACATTTCATTATTGATAATAGTATTCAGAGGAACCTGAACTTAGCCGAGGTAATCACTAGACTACATCTAATGACAATGTCACACCCCTAGTTATACACCATCAGTTGGTTGAGTGAGGGACAAGACATCCACATTAGCTAGAAATGTTGTCTACCTACAACATCAATCCTTTCAGAGATGAGGTACCATGTGATGTTGTCCCACTTGAATTTTGTAATGTTATTTTAGGAAAACCCTATCTGTGGAAACATCATGATGCTTATGATTCTAGGCCCTGTAGAGTCAATGCTACTTTGTGAGGTTATCTGTAGAGGATACCATATCTAGTTCCAACTACTGCAATTTCTTTGAGTTCAACAAAATAGTGTAGGAATGTGATCTCTAAGACTATTAATTTTTTCCTTTTCATGATTTGGTTGGTAGGTGAATCAATGATAACCAAAACCACCACAAAATCCACACGAGGACCCTCTGCACAACAAATTGGGTGGACAATATAGTGGAAGAATACATAAGTATATTTTCTTCACCTATAGGCATGCCCCTACACTACCAAGTCAAGCATTAAATTGATTTGATACCTAGATATCCTCTTCCTAAGGAACCAGTATATAGATGTTCCCTTCTTGAGAATGAAGAAATCAAATGTGAGATTCAATATCTCATCTAAAAGGGACACAATTGACCAAGCTCTTCATGTTGCGAGATCCCAATTGTGTCGGTGATAAAGAAGGATGGGACATGGAGACCCAATGTTGATTACAGAGATCTGAACAAAATCATATTCAAGAATCAATATCCAATCTCTCGAATTGGCGATCTTATTTATCAAATGAAGGGTGCCAAGTTTTTCAATAAGATTGATTGTAATTCATTCTACCGCCAAGTTCTAATTAAGAAAAACGATGCATGGAAGATGATTCTCAAGTCAAAAGAAGTATTTTATGAGTGGTTGGTCATTCCTTTTGGTTTAACTAACACTCCATCAACATTCATGAGGATGATGGATGGCATCTTGTGGCTTGCATTCACTTTTGTAGTTGTATATTTAGATGTTATCCTCATATTCATAAAACTTGGGGAAAATATTTGAACCACATTCAATAGATCCTTAGAACCTTGTGAGAACACAAGTGATATGCCATTCTAGATAAATGCTCACTCAACATGTATAAAATTTAGTATTTAGGATACATAATGGATGAGCATAGTGTGCATGTGAATCCAACCAATATCCAATTCTTTTGTGATTGGTTGACCCCATTAACTATCATAGAGATACGTAGTTTTTTGTGCCTCACCAACTTCTATTATAGGTTCATGCTAGTGTTCTTTCATATCACTTGGACCCTAAGCTAAGATACCAAGGGTGGGGCCAATTCCAAATTAATTTGGTTCTAGTCACAATTAAAAGAATTCAAGGATTTGAAACATTACCTTTATTCAATACTAGTATTCACCCTATCAGACCTACAACTAGGGAAACTTTTCAGGATCCATAATTGTTTCAAAGTGTATAAACCTTGGTTAATCTTATTAATTCTTAAATTTACAACCATAAAATGATTGACAATATTTTTGTCAAAATATTGAAATTTCTAAGGATCATATATAGTTTCTAGACAATTTTGACAATGCTTAGAGTAAAATATGTTTATCCTATGGAATTTGGGCGAACCATTTTAAAGAAAAATAAAAATTGGTGAATCTGTTTTTCGAAATATACATAAAAATTAACCCATGGGCTAAATTTTTTCCTTAAAATTTTCCCTACCTACAACAGCCCTTCAAGATTGAGGTAGATGCTTCTGATTATTCCATAAGTGGAGTCCTCACTTAGTTTGAACATTTGAATACCTATCACAATAATACAACCTCTAATGTGGTTTACAAGTGCCCCACCTATGACAAGGAGATGTACTCCACTGTGGGTGTTCCTATGAACATTGGTAACACTTTGGGCATGACAAGGGAACAGATTGAACAAAACAAGAGCTCGATCGAGGTTTGGTTAAGCCCTCAGTTGAGATTTTGAAAGCTTGATCAAGGGTTTATATAACCCTCGATCAAGATAATATACAAAGGAAAAACATGTAGAAAGTAGCTTGATCATCTATTACCCATAAAAATATGCAAAAAATAAATATGTAGAAAGTAAGTCGACTGAGATAATAGCCCAATTGAGCTATTTTATTCACAACTAAACCCTCTATCGTGGTATTTAAAAAACTAATCAAATACTCTATCAATGATTTTTAAAACATTGATCAAGCTAATAAGTCAATTGAGGGCTTTAAAAACAAGCCTCTAGCCCCTTTTTTCTACAAATTTAATTTTACTGGTCTCTTTGAAAGGCATAAACCCTATCATTAATTGCACCTCATGTGGCGGACTTGATGTGGGTGGATTCATCAACGAATTGTTTATCCACTGACATATAATTTATGCATTTTTTAGTTTGTATGGATTTTTTTTTAAATTTTATTTTAGAACTTACACTTAAAAATCATTTCCATGACTTCGAAGTAGCTCAAAGAAAAATAAAAAACATAAAAAGTACACAACCAAAATTTAAAAAAAAATATATACCGCCACATTAACAGATCCTCTTCAAAAGGGTGTTTCAAATTTTTCAATTTTTGTAAGCAGTAGAAAGAAATTTACGTACACACAAATGTGTACAAAATGCGATTCAAATATTCAATGGTCAGTTTCAAAAATTGATAAAAAATATTTTTCCAAAATAAATTAAACAAAAATATGTATTTCCAAGTGCATTATGTGTAGATTATGTTCACATTTTTTTTTAAATTATACATTTAGCATTAAATTATTTTACGTGCACAAAATCCACTTGTTAACTTTTCATGAAATTTGCAAGTACAAGTATTTCATTAAATGCAATTTTGACACATTAAATGATATTAGTATCAAATTAGAGCAAATTTGGGGTCTAAAATGGGCCTCCTAAGAAAAATAATAAAAAAACCACATCACGCTACAAATATGTCAAGTCACAGTAAGTTAAAGGTGTTATCTAGTGAAGGTCAACCTATAGTGTCTCATTAATAGTAGTTGACAAGTATGTTGGGTTAGTGTGGAGTAAAGATATGAGGGTTGAAAATATTAACTAGCATAGATATATCTTAAACCCGGATCTATCAAGTACCAAGAGGGATCCAATTTTTTGAGGTGTAAATTTTTTTAATGTGAAATTTTGTACACGTCCAGAAATAATTTTTATTTTATGAGCCGACATGATTTTTTTAATTACCTTTTATACTTGGTAGCATTACATAACTTTAGTTACATTACATTATGTGACAAAATATCCCCCATATTGGGCTATAGAGAGCCTTGCTACTCTCGATGCAATGAATGGTTTAGATTCTTGTGCACATACAATAAATGATATATTGGTTAATTTTTTAAATTTATAATACCAACATAGATCCATCTTAAATCCAGATCTCTCAAGCACCGAGAGGGATCCAATTTCTTGAGGTGTATTTTTTTTTTAAATTTAAACTCAAGAAATTTGATCTCTCTTGGTCGACAGATCTGGGTTTAAGTTTTATTTTATTTTATTTTATAGGTGGACATCGATTTTTTTAATTACTTTTCATAATTTTTATTTTATGAGCCGACATGGATTTTTTATTTACTTTTCATTATTGTTTTATTTTATGAGCCGACATGAATTTTTTTAATTACTTTGTTTTGTTATGTTACCTTATATGACAAAATCTCCCCCATACTGGGATGTAGAGCACCTCGCTCCTCTCAGTGCAATAATTTAGTTAAAATTTCGATAAATGTACCACTACTTCTTTTTATATATTTAATAAAACCTAAAATTAAAATAAATAAAAAAATTATAATGAAAAAATATAAATACAACAATACTAAAAATAAACAATCACAATTATTATTTTTATATTTTTTATATTAAAAGTTAAGTGTTTTTTTGTTTTTCTTCAAGTGGTAAAGGTTAAGTGTTTTTTTTTTCAAGTGGTAAAAGTTAAGTGTTTTCATGTGTGTGTGTATGCATACATAAATAAAAATAATATCTATTATTATAATTATATAAGTTTTTATAATATAATATTGCGTTTTTACAAGTTGTATATATAAAATTAAGATTAATAAAAAATAACCCATCAATAAGAAAATACGAGAGAGAAAAAATAATATTTTGGTATTTTTGCGATAATTTTTGCTCCCGATCTCAAAATTGGAAGCTCTTGGTACCATTGGAAAGGTATTGACCACAGCTACAACTTTCTTGTTTTGAGTTTTCCAAGATTTTGTACTTCTTGACCGAGGTGGACATTAGTATTTTTGGGAGAAAAACATCTAAAATTAATTAAATATTATTTATTTGTCTTTTTAAGATATTTAAATGGAGTTAAAATTATTTTTATTTCATTTAAAATTAAATATTATTTATTTATCTTTTTTAAAAGATTAATTATATAAATGTTTTAAGTATTTCAAAATTACTTCACTGTCATTTTAATTAATGTAAGATTTATATTTTAGAGGAATTGGAAGTAGTGATAATACAAAATGCTCTATATTTATTATTTCAAGTATATTTATCGTATTTTGATATGAAATTTTCACGATATTAACCAAGGTGAGCTTTATATGAAGTTAGCTATTGTCAAATAAAAATATGACACATAAACATCATATCTCAAAATCAACCATAATGGTTGACCAAAGCCATTCAAATTCTATTGGTTTGAGAAATCCAACTCATCCATAGCACATTTTTTATAAGGCCCATTTTAGATCCCAAATTTGCCTTACAAAATATCATTGGAAATACTACATAATTTCCTACGATTTTTTTCTTTATTGTATGTTGAAATTCACAAGCCATAGAAAAGTGTCGAGGGATTCGAATTAAGAAAGTAAAATATCAAATTTTAACCATCACTTTTTACCAAAAAGTGTTACCCATATTCATGGATTCACCCTTGTACATGCCTATCATGAATGGAAACATTGCATGTTAGGGATCACTTGTAGTTCATACAGATATACAAAAAGTTATAGAACAACTACCATTATAAATAGTCCACATGCATGCAACAGTTTCACTTGAGCATGAAGTACAAGAAGGGAAGCACACATCACATTGTAGACTACCTAAACTAACCTCCAAATGCAACACTAATTACCGCGATTAAATTTTGTGGAAAAAATACTTCTAGGTGCCTCTAATTGTATGACAATGATCCTGACTTTGTTGTTACCTATTAAACATTAAACATAGGAAAACTAGTCCTCAGAATTTCATCTCTAGGATGAACTTTTATGCTATCTGAGCCACCTCTATATTCTTCAAGTGACTATGAAAATTTAATTTAAGAGGCACATTATAGTTGAATGGCAAGGAACTTCATTGTGGAGAATGCAATGTTAGTGTTCAAAAATGACTTCTACTAGCCAAAGATTTGATAAGATGTTGGCAAGTATATTAAATCAAGCACTGCCTGTGCCATTGCTAAACTTTCCATTAAGAGAAAAAAGTTATACATACCTCTACCTACCCCCAAAAACCCTTGGGATTCCATCTCCCTAAATTACATCTTTTCCCTTCCTTCAACCAAGCATGCCAACAACTATTTGTTTATGGTTATTGATCAATTCTCTAACATGGCCAATTTAACACCTTGCAAGAAGAGAATCACATAAGAGGAGAATACTAAGCTCTTATTTGAGTGTGTTTGGGTTCATTTTTAGCTCCCATGGAACATTATTCTAGATCATGATAGTAGGTTCCTAAGTACCTTTTGGTCTATCCTGTAGTCGATGACGGAGACCAAGATGAACAAATCAACATCCTTCCACTCCAAAATCAATGGAAAAATAGATGTCGTCAATTGTATGATTGTGCATATCTTGATAATATACAAATCCAAACATCCACAAACATGGAATGCGATCCTTTGTTATGTTCAACGTAGTTTCTATAATAGAGCGCTTCGTAGCTGTATTGACCATATCTCTTTTCATGTGTGCTTGGGTTTCCAACCATTACCCCCAATCGATGTAGAATTACCCATTTCATATACACATGAAGAATCATCTCATGCTCAAACTGGGGATGATATGGTAGAAATTTTTTTTAAACGGATCTAGCACATCCAAAAAAACATTCATGGTATTTTGCAAAAGTCCAATGCCAAGTACAAGTAATGCCATGATTAACATTAGGTGGGAGATAAGGAATGGTTTCATTTGTAGAAAGAGTTCCTCAGATGACCTCATCATAATCTCTACCAACATTGATATGGGTCTTACACCATCACCAAGGCTATGGGTGAAGATGATTTTGAATTAAGTATTCCTCCTCTGCTTGGCTTGCACTTTGTATTTAATGTAGAGTTTCTTTGGCCATATTTTCCACTTCTCTTACAAAAATCAAAGGTGTCCAAGCACTTACCCCCTATACAACTCAATCATGATTGTGTTGAGTAGGTGATAGTAACTTTAATTTTTTAGGTCTTGAACTTCCAATGTGTTTTTCATGCATTTCCCTTGAATTTTTGGTACTGGACATAGGTTGTTGAATATTTGATTGCATGGATTTAGAAACTCATATATCAGGAGTTAATATTTGTCAGTATGAAATACATACCATAAAATGGAGTTTGTGCATAAAATTTGCACCCTCTGAAGTTAAATTATCAACTAGCCTGCTCGAGGCTTGCATTCCTTTCTCTGCCTAATTTTCTAGGGTTATTTTTTTTTTAATCTTAAGGTGTCACACTTTATGTTAAAATTCGCTTTAGGAATTTCATATCATATTCTTGAGAATGAGCATAGATGACACATCTCCCTTTAGAGATTAGCAACCACCATTCTATCTAGTTTGTATTGCTTTTCAATTTATAGTCTTTTTCCATTTCATTCATTAGAATTTGGGTTTTATTGTACTATTGTGCTCTTTGAAATATGTTTTTTGTTTGTTTTTCCATTTTATATTTATGCCCTAATTTTTTTCTCTAAATAATCTAGATCATGAGCATATAATCTATAATGTACCAACCAATATTAATGATACACTAACTCACTCTCCTACAAGACTCAATGGAAAACAATAGACTCTGTAGACTAGTTTGTCTGTTGGTAGGAAAAATTAAAGAAATATGGAGGGGGTGAGGAATATGTAAGCTGATAGAAACTTTTTACAACATACCAGGACCATTAATGTTTTGAACATTAGCCAAGTTGAATTCTACTCCAATCCTCTTGGTCACCCCAACATATGCAAACTAGAACATCAACTAAACATGGGCTGAGAACCAAAGGTGAAGGATTCTAACTTAGGGAGGATAAATAACACCAAATATAAGTCAATGTATAGCCTAGGTTTTCTCCAGCAAGTTTTGGAAGGTTCTGAGGAAGTCTCACAAACATACAATGAAAATTGCCTTCCAGGATTGCACAACTAGGCCAAATTCAGTACTTCCAAAAGAATCCAAGAGGCTAATCAATTTATGATATTAAGATTGGGATGAGTCATATGGAATCTTAATTAACATAAGAAATATAAATCACTTCATTTGTACCAATACTCATTCATTTATCACGCAAGTTCTGAAAACTAGCTCAATTTCATTGAAATCTAGACTAGGTGCAAGAAGAGGTATTGGAATCAAAATTTTATTCAATAAAAATTTAGAATTTAAATCAGAGGTCCATTATTATAGTCATACCAGCCTCCATTATCTGATCGATAAATCATATGATTCTCAAGAATTAAATACATCGGGAACAAGCTCTTTCATCAAGAAAGACTAAGAAATCACTCATAGATTTGCAAAGTGAGCTATCAAATATCTGTTACAAGATCATACGCCTCTGGTGAAGAATTCGGGACCTATAATAAAATCAAGGATAATGGTTGAAAACCATCATCCTCATAGGAAGCAGGGGAACATCTCCCATCTTGGACTAGGGGCACATCTCCCATGTCACTGAGGCACAATTGCACTCACTCCAATTCTCAAACTGTCAAAATATGCGATGGTGGTGCGCTCTCCTTATTTTATAGATGGAATATTACTTAAGGAGCAAGTCTCCTAGGCTAATGCGTCTGCATGTATGTATAAGGAAAGCTTGCTTTCATCCTTTTTCCTTTTCTACTTTGCTTTCTGCTTTTACCTTTTCTGCTTCAACTTTTCTTTCTTGCTTTGCTTTTCACTACTTTTTCTTTCTTTTTTTGCTTATCTTGCTTTTCTTACTTATCCTTCTTTTCTGATTTTATCCTGCTTTATGCTTTTTTGTTGCTTTCTGGTTTATGCTGATTTTCTTGATTTTTTGCTGCCTTTCTTCTTTGGACCATTTTCTTTCCTTTTTCCTGATTTTCTAGCCTTGGATGCTTTCTCCTAACCGTTCTCTTGCAAGTAATCTCTTTAGTCAAAATTATCCACTAAGGAAACCTAGTGGAGGATTATCCACTTTTATTCAAAATAAAAATACTTATTTGATGAAAAATAACTAGTCTCGTGCATAAAATTTTTTAGGAAAATTAATTCACACTTCCTAATTAATCAAATGCTTGAACTTTCAAAATTAACCCCAAGTAAATGAAGTTGTCTCCTCAACCCAAGGGATTGGTTGGGTTAGGAACTTAATCTAGTAATCACCATTGAGGGGACATGACAGTCCTCCCCTCCCAAGATTGGTTGTCCTCAAGCAATTTCAAACTGGGATAATGTAAGATGTGCTCTCCTTCGCAAGTAGCATCCTCACTGGGAATTCCTTCCCATTGAACCAGGAATTATTTAATGATTGTGCTCCTTACCTTCTTCTCTCGGAATTACATAATATTTCCATGGACTAGCACCAAATGTCCTTCATCATCCAGGGGAAGAAAGTCTTTTGAAACCTTAACTTTCATCCATATTTTCTTCTTCAAACAAGACACATGGAAAACATTGTGAATCCTACTACCCGGAGTCAATTCTAGCTCAGAAGCCACTTTCCCAATCTTCCTTAGGACTTGGTAGGTGTTGACCAACGCAACCTTGGTCAACAAGGGCTCGCCTCATTGTCGACACATACTGCAGTCTCCCTGGGCACCGGCCCGGGCAGGTTTGAGCCCTCCCAACAACACCCGTAGAGCAGATGAGGTCTCCCCCGACGCATCCAGGAAGAGCAGACGGAACCATATTTACGCTGAGGGAGGAGGAGAGTTGTGGCTACACAGACTAGCTCTATTGCAGTACTTAAACAAAAACTTTAAAAATTCGACATGGAGTTATAACATATTACTTAATTGCAGCATTTATCATCACAGCAACAGTAAGCAAACATTGCATCAAGAAAATATAACAACAATCATATAATGCAACATTACACAAATATCATACCAAAACATCATCATTATATTACTATCGCAGTTATATACCAGAAGCAAAACATAGATCTCCGTACACATATATCTCCTTATCTCTCGTCAACTCTCTCTCTATATATATCTCCATCTCTAACACTTACAACTCTCATCTATTTATAGGCTTCTGCCATTACAATGTTTGTCCACTTACAAACGACTTCCTAACCGACACTATGGACAAATGACCCAATATCTAACTGACTCGGTCCAAATGACCCAAAAACCCGCATACCACGGTACAATTGACTCAACATTACATAAAATGTGGTCCAAGTGACCCAAAACCCGCCAACTGTGGTATACTTTAACACAAAATACTCCTTCCGTGCCCTTATCCAATGTGTCGCAACGTCGGCAGTACTATGACATTTCCTCATCGAACTGCCTACCAACAGGCCCCCAACACAATCTTGTGGCTCTCCCTCGAGCCACGTCAACTGTTGGACATTGTACATGCCGTGGTCTTTACTTTGAAGTCTGCATATGACTATTCGATGTTGCTGCAACTATTCTTGCTGTCTGGATCATGCAGTGTTGTACTACGCCTTCTGCTACACTGATCAGCGTCTCGCTGTTCTATAAGTCTTACCCGAAAGTGGGGATCCCTCGACTTGCTGTCATGTACATCTCAAACTCATCCTCGAGTCTCTATGAATGGTACAAATGGGAAGGAAAAGAGGACGAACAATACTGAGGTGTGAAATTAGTAGATGACTCTGGCACATCTGTTTCGCACCGAAAAATGGCTCCTCCTATGGTTGGGGAGCTACCACCCCAACCATCTCATTGGTCAAGAAGAGCAAAATCCTTCGAACAACTACTGCGTACTTAAACATTCTAGTCTGGCCCTTGGCTCGGTCATACCACAGTGTAAATGCACCCGCCGTATTAAGGCGCTCAGGGACACTCGTCGTTCGAGCTCGCAGGGCCCTTGGGGTGCTGCCACGGGAAATAAAGTGAAGCATTTCCATAGCCTCCTTGGAATTCCTCACAACTCAACTCGCAAACTGATCTAACAACATAACCACACTATTTCAGAAAGACTTCTTTGTAACAAACTACCGTTGGCCTCTGCTACTTATAGCCAGACCATTTTCGGGGCACGACGGTGGGAATGATTCCTCATGACCTCGCATCTGCCTGCATGAACCCATCAACTGACACAGCGTGTGGTGACCATGTTGCCACCGAAGATCCCACGTGCCGACATGTGAGCAATCTCCTCACATCTTTATGATCGTATCGTCCCAGCATGCCATGTGTAAAACATACCGTCATCAGGATGAATCTGGTAGGTGCAATCATGTATAGGGATGATGGCACAGGGTCGCAAGATGTTGGCAGGACAATAGTCACAACACTACCCCGTACCCCCAAAGCCTCTATAATCCTCACAAAATCCTGCATTAACTCAACCAAATCCTCCGTCGATCCTGGTCGCAACGCTGTCATGTGTCTCTGACTGCTTCAAACTTGTAGCACAAGCCTCCCGCTTGCGCATTTCTTCTTCCGTTGGTGCGCCATCGGCCACCAAACAACTTGTAACACACATTTTTTTTTCATCAATGCGACTCAGGCATTGCACTGTTCCAAGCCTGACCGATAGGGCTTCAACCTGTGACCATTTACCAGCTTGGGGAGTATCGCCCCATCCAACTGCTGCAACTGAACCACTCCTCCTGAAGTAATACTATTGATGCAATATGGACCCAGCCAATGCATCTGCAATTTTCCTGGATGTTTCATAAACTTGTTGTCGTATAATAGCACCAAGTCGCCTTGCTGAAACTATTTACTTTTGATGTGGCGATCATGCCATGCCTTCTGGCGATCCTTCTCCACCCCTTGGTGAAAGCCAACGATAAATCGATCCTCTTCCAGCTGCACCAATTGCGCTAGACATACATCTAATGCTGTGACATCATCCATGCCCGTAATAGACACAATTCATAGACTCAAAACAATGTACTCCATTGGCATAATTGCTTCTTTCCCATATACCAGCCTAAAAGGTGTTTGACCAGTCAACCTTTTACATGTGGTGCGATAGGCCCACAACACTACTGGGATTTTCAGATCCAAGTCACCGTGGTTTTCATTGCACACCTTGGTCATCGCATGCTCCAATACCTTGTTAAACGCCTCCACCATCCCATTCGCCTGTGGGTGATATAAGGGTGTACTCTTCTTATGTTGTATCTGCAACTCGTCCGTCAATGCGCTGTTGGTGCAATTAAGAAAGTGGCTTCCTTGATCACTCAACAAAACCTTAGGGCAGCTGAAACAAGTGATAATGTGATCAAACAAAAATCGAGCAGCCATTGCTGCGGAACAATCAACTATGGGTGCCGCCTTGGCCCATCGGGTCAAATACTTTGTCCCCGTGATGATGTACTACACACCCGTACATTTCCTTGGTGGAGTGATCTGCTTGACAAAATCCACAGCCCATTTTTCGAATGGTTGCAATGTCACTTGAGGTAGCAGCGACATCTCGTCACGTCTGGATGGCTTGCCAGTTCCCTGACAAACATCGCAAGATCGTGCATAGTCTGTCACATCATTATGTAATGTGGACCACCAAAGCCCTACATGCAGTACCTTTTGGGAAGTCGCCCGACCGCCATAGTGTCCTCCCGCTACTCCACCATGTGCCTCAGCCAATATCTGTGCTTTCTCATCCAGCAAGACACATCTGTGCAATATCTCATCAGCGTCCAATTTATACAACTTGTCCACAATTAGCTGAAAATCAGCAGCCTTGACAACCAACTGCTTCTTCTGAGCAGTGGTAAAGTCATCGGATGTAGTGTCGGTCACCAGAAACTAAAGGATGTCGTCAAAATATTGATCAGCGGCGGAAACTTTAATAGTTGGGCATCTGGCAACCCATCTTCGATATTAGTTGGTTCCTCCCCTGTGTCAATCCATGATAAATGATCAGGTCCAGCATTCAGCCATCCAGGTTTCACAATGACTTCAAAATCAAACTCCTGAAACAAAAGTAGCCAATAGCATATCTTACCCCCCAACACAAGCTTACTAACCAAGTATTTCAATGTAGAATGATCAATGAACATTTTAAAGTGTCCACCCATTCAATAATGCCTGAATTTCTGCAGCACGTAAACCATGGACAGACCTTCCCGCTCCATGGTAGTGTAATTTCGTTCTGTAGAGGACAACTTTTGACTGGCAAAAGAAATAGGATGATCAAGGTCGCCTTCTCCAGGTTGAGCCAACACAACACCTAATGCAATCGATGAAGCATCAACATGGACATGGAATTCCTTACTCCAGTCTAGAAAGACCAATATTGGTGCTGACGCCATCTTCACCTTGAGCGTTTTGAATCTATCCTGACAATCCAGGCTCCACTGGAATTCCGCGTCCTTCTTTAACAAATTTTCCATAGGGGCAGTAATCAAGGCATAACCCTTGATAAACTTGCAATAATATCCCATATGACCCAAAGTCGCTCGCAAATGCTTAATGGTGGTTGGCGATTGCAACCCCAAAATGAGCGCAATTTTGGCTGGATCAACCAACAATCCCTGTTTACACACGATATGACCCAACAATATCCCAAAAGGTGCACAAAAAATACATTTCTTCAAGTTCAGCGATATCTGGTGCTGTCGGCATCGCTCAAGCATTAACCGCAGATTGGCTAGATGATCACGAATCAACCCATAAACGGTCCAATCATCCATATATACCTGCAAAAACTTCTGAATAAAATCTTTGAATGAGGCAACAATGACCCGGGAGAATATCACAGGTGCATTCTTCAAACCAAATAGCATTACCGTGTATTGAAAGAAACCCTATTTAGTAATGAAAGTTGTCTTATGGCGATCTTCCTTGGCAATGCGAATCTGATGGTAGCCAGAAAATCCATTAGTGAATGAGTACATCTCCTGGCCACCCACTCCTTCAAGTACTACATCAGTAAACGTGATCGGAAAAGGGTCATGCAAGTAGGCATCCTTCAACTTCCGAAGGTCTACACAAATGCACACTTCACCTATTTTCTTGTCCTGCACCACCATAGGACTGATCCATTCGGACTCTTCCACAGGTTCAATAATACCAGCATCCAACATGCGATCAAGTTCCGCCTTTACCTTTTCCTTATGTCGCAGATTCAGCCGATAAGGTCGCTGTCGGACTGGCTTAGCATCTGGTTTTAATGGAATCTTCATCTCTCCTAAATCACCCAGGATTCCCTTCATTTCAGAAAACTTCATGGGAAACACGTCTTGAAACTCATGAAGTAACTCAGTAACCTTACTCATCATCTCATAGTCCCAATAATCCCCAACATTAGCAAACTTGGGAGTAGCCTTTATGCCGATATTCATCTTGCGAAGCTGCAATGGTTGACTGAACGGATTACTTGGCGCAGCAGGTGGGACCACATCGCGACTTCCTTCAGATTCGGGAATGTTGACATTCTGGGGATCATCCTCATCCTTTGGCCCACCGCTGATGTTGAAGCACTCCATGAAAGACTGCATCTGAAAATATGTGTGCGAGTCGACAGGGTAGGCCGCCGGAACAACCTGAAGTACCACATCGCAGATGAGCTATAAGGCGTTATGGACATCAGGGTTGGCATCCGCAAGAGTGAACATATGAGTGAAACAGACCGTCAACTCCCCCCATGTTGTAATGTCTCGGCGCAAATCGGCTGCAGTGTACCATGAGCGCAGCATCTCATCCAAAGTATGGATAAAAGCATGGACCCACTCATCTCTGGGTCGCACTACCCATAATCATTGGCATTGCATCACATGATCACTGGGATTAGTCTGGCCATCATACTTGCCAGTGTGATAAACCTCAGTATCGTTGAACCGAACCATCATCAACCTTCGACACTGTGACCAGCCATTAATGAATTTCTTATGTGTCGCCCACCAACGTGCTGGAGCAGCCTTCAGTGCCTCCTCCAATGCCAACAATCGCTGTGGTTCTGAGACGCGGTCTTCAAATTCTGTCAAAAAGGTGGTTAGGCCAGGCAACCCCTCATAGACAGGAAATGTGATCGTTTCTGTCGCAACACAACATAAGGATTGTGTAACTAAGACACATTTCCATAATGGTACCTCATGCAATCGGTTCTGCCAATGTTCTAAGGCATCATCAGAGTCGGAAGACGCAGAGCTCTCGCTGCGCCACTCCAATTCACCGTTGGCAATAGGATGAATATAATATTCAGAAATATTGAATTCATAGTCCCATCCAGTGGGATCATCATCTTTTACAGGCTCAATGTATCGGCATCCTTCATCCGGATCTAACGGGGCAATGACTCTGAAATCACGATTCTCAAAGGTCATCATGCACTTCTTGAAGTTGATTACAGGTCCACTATCATTAGCCCATCCAATTCCCAATAGAGCAGGATAGGAGCTTCCTCCCTCAACCACTTCAATGACATCGAAATCAGCATAAGTCTTCATGCCCTCAATATCGATCGTGAGCCACGATACTCGCCCAATGGGTGTTACCTTCGGGTGATTCCATGAAGATGGGTAACTCTGTTTGGCCAAATATGACGGTGAAAAACGGAAATTTTATCCATGTATTAAATTGAAGCACTCTAAACTCATATTTTCCAAATGAATTTTGACATGCGTTTGAAAAATGAAATGTAGATAATTATGTTGGCTTTCCAATGATATTTTTTTTGAAATATACCAATGTCATTTATCATGTCGAATTTTCATTTAATGAAACATGTGTACTTACAAATTTGAAGAGCAATTAACAAGTAGTTTGTGTTCGTGCACGATAATTTAACGTTAAAGTAATAATTTAAAAAAATGAAATATGTGAACATGATCTAGACAGAATGCACTAGGGATTACATATTTTTCTTCTATTTTTTCTTGAAAATTATATTTATTATTATTTTTCGAAACTAACCAATGAATATTTCAGTCGCATTTTGCACACATGTGTGTTCGTGCATGAAATCTTTTGATTGTTTACATAATTTGTAAAACTAAAAATACCCTTTTGAAGAGGACGTGTTTATCTAGGGCTTGTGTAATTTTTCAAATTTTTTGGATGTGTATTTTGAATGTTGTGGATTTATCTTTGAGCTCAATCGAAGTTGTCGGCAGGGTTTTTTAGGGCAAGTTTTAGTAGAAATTTAAAAACAAAAGACATATGAAGATAAAAATTCATAAATTTTATATATCTGGATAGAGGATTCATTGACGAATCCAATGGTATCAAGTCCACTCATTAATGAGCATTTAATGACATGGTTTATCTATGTGGAAGGCAGACAAAAATTTCATTTTGTAGTGAAAAGGGCTCTCGGCCTGTTTTTTAAGCCCTCGATCGAGCTATTTGCTCGATCGAGGGTTTTAAAATACCTCAATCGAGGATTTTAACATACCTCGATCAAGGGTTTAACAACACCTCGATCAAGGGTTTAACAACACCTCGATCGAGGTATTTTCAAACCCTCAATCGAGGTATTTGCTTGATTGACTAAAACAAGCCTTTTATGTTTTTCAAAATCTAGATTGAGTTTCTCAAAAGCTAGATCGAGCTTTTTAAAAGCTAGAACAAGCTTTTGAAAACCTATATCGAGGTCTTCTTTCAACCCTCGATCGAGGTTTTTTAAAACCCTCCATTGAGGTATTTTAAAACCCTCGATCGAGCTTTTAAAACCCTTGATTGAGCTTTTAAAACCTCGATTGAGGGCTCTAAATTACCTCGATCGAGGGTCCAAAAAATAATTTTTTTCCATTCTATCCGCCAAAAATGGTGAACGACATTCGTGGATTCACCCGTAAGTTGCAAGGTTAGCCAACCGTAGCTGCATAGGAGACCAGCTCAATGGGGGACTCCCCATCTTCTGCCATGCCTGCTTCGTTAAGATGTTGACATCCGAACCAAGGTCAAGCATAACAGAGTCAACATCATATTCACCAATATGAATATTCATTCGCATCTCCTTGCCAGTCTTCCGTTGTTGTAGGGATTTTACTGCCAACTCCTTCCGTCCTTTCAGAAATAGCTACAACCATCCCTCAATCTCAACTAGGGCAGCTGGGTGTCGGGCCAATAGCAAACAAATTTCAAGAAACTTTTTCAATGTCCCCGGTGGTGGTGGCCAATCAGTGTCTGATGTAGTATCAAAGACAGGTGGCATATCGCAAACAATATCCTTACCGCAGTCTTTCTCCAAGGTGCGACATGCCTCCAGGAATGTCTCCTGCTCCATATCAATGCCGAAAGGTACCATCTTCTGACTAGACAACCGAATCAGTGGTCGCTAACTGTCTTCCCCAATCGTCTTGCCTCCACGAGTGACAACAACCACCGAAGCATCTTGTGGTCGCGGTTCTGCAAAAATGGTCGTAATATTTGCACCCTATGTCTGGTTCTGCTACAGATTCCCCCATTGATTGACATTTGGATTGGCGTTCGGTGGTGGTCACGGGGGCTGGTTCTATACTGGTTCTATACTGGTTGCTATGGCTGGGCTTGATTCTGTAACTGCGGAGCGTTCCCAGCCTGCCATCGTGTAATCAACTGTGGACAATTCTCAACCATATGATCATTACCAAAATAGAACGTACACTGTTTCTATAGTAGTGGGAAGTCATGCTGATAATGCCCCCATACTGCACAGTGGTAACATTGAACAGGTCCATGACCATCTCGTCCTCCTCCTCCATGACCAAATCCGCCATCGTGTCCACCCCTATATCCTCCTCGGTAGCCGCCCTGCTGCTAGTACTGAGGTTGGTTAAACTGTTGCTGCATCGGTGCTTGTGGTATCCCTTTCCCTTGTGATGCATACTGTGGTTGCTGTACATACTATGGATATGGGGGAGTCATCTACATCAGAGTATATTGTGGCATGAACTACTGCGGTTGCTGTGGTGCAAACTGCATCTGCGGTTGCGGTAGTAGCTGAGCTACCTGCGGTTGCAGTTGTGGTGGTTGCACGGCACGCTAATCGTCCTTGACGTAGAATGCATCACACATTCTCTCCTGTAGTAACCCATATGCACGGTAATCTTTGTCATCGTGACCCACCGACTTGCTGAATGTGCAATAAAGATTTCATGGGGTTGTGACCATTTTCTGCATATACGGGTAATTATCGTGACTATGCCCAAATACCTGGCAAACACGACATCACGGCATACTGCCGCCATTCAACAAGTTTGGCGCACCTGACACCAAATAGTTACGGAAATACGGGCAATTGGCCTTCATATGCCCTTCTCCTCAGCATCGCGTACACCATACTTCATCGCACTGTTCCTTATTCTTCTTCAAATCTTGCAACTGTATAGTCAGGTTAGCGAGCTGTGTCTGTATTTGCGACATCCTGACTGCATTATCTCCAATCGGTGATGCCTCCAATCACATTGCAAACTCTAGAGCTTTGCTAGGCATTGATATTTTTTGCTGCATCAGTGGAATCCAAATGTGGGGTAGTAGTGCCGCAATGAACCATTCTTTATGTTGGACGGTGCTTATATCGAAACTAACCTTAGCCATCAACGTCTTGAATCGCTGGTCGAAATCCCATACCGTCTCATTGGGATACTGCTTAATTTCCTTCAATTCAGTAATAAATTGAGCCTCAGACTTGGGCCATCTAAATTCAGCAATCATCCCATCCTGAATCTCATCCAGTGACTTCTCTGGGGCTCCCATAGGGACTAGAATAAACTTCATGAACCAATCTAATGCACGACCTCACAGAGTCGTGGCTAACTGTCCTTTCTTAGCATCGACATCAGTGATCTGTTTCATGGTCCATACCGCTTCACAAAAAAACCAATACTATTATGGGCTGTCTGTCGCACTTCCATGGAACAACGGTAACTTAGCATCATTGCCCGCCATTATGGGCTTCCTTCCTCCTTTCGCTATGCTACTACCAATTAACTTTTGCGGAATTGACGAACTTAGCAATGTCGAAGTGGTATTTATTGTTGTTTGTGAGTCAGTGAGTGGAGGTGTGGGTACGTTGGTGCCAGGGGTTAGTCCTGCCTCTATCCTAGGCATAGCCTGGCTGTCCTTGTCAGTATTGTGAGGTCGCTTCATCCCATGTGGTCTTCCTTCACGGTTTTGTGGTCCGATCACAGCAGGACCTTCTCCTGTCCTCTGCCTCTTCTCCTGTTGAAACCTCGCTCCTCCTCTTGTAAGACCACTTTCTTCCTTGGCTTCACTCACAGTCTCCTCGTGGTCTGCACCCATCTACCCCTTACCATTCTATGTACCATTCCCTGGCAGTCACGGTACCCACGGCCTCCGCCCATCAGGATATTTACTGATCAAGATGCATTTTCAATATACCCTTCTCGCAGATTAGCATCTTAATTGATAGTTGGCGCGACAGCAGAAACCTTCCCCTTGGTCCTCAGAAGAAGTATCTTTCAGCTTCACTATAGGATTTCTTCGTATCAACCGCAAATTTAGTGATATATCCCTCCAAGATGCTATCAAGCCCAATTTCGACAGCTCGCGATGCCTTGTTATCGACTTCCTGTAGCTCTTGAAACAATTCCGGGGTCCAAGCTGTCGGCTCACCACCCTGGAAGTTCCTCTTCTGGAAGGTTAGCTTTGAAAACCATTCGTACAGAATGATCGGGAATTCACAGAAAAACCATTCATGCGGACCATCGTGAATATACCTTCCCAGCCAGTGATCTACTATCAGTCACGTGTTACGGATTTCTTCTTCAGCAAACTCCCGCAACTTCTTATCAAACTAGCTCTGTATCTCTGGCTTTGTCGGATGCCACAACATGACCTCCTTTCACTCTACACACAGTCCTGGCAACGGAACCATTTGTTGACCAACACGACCTCGGTCGACAGGGGTTCGCCTCACTATCGACACATACCGCAGTCCCCCTGGGCACCAGCCCGGGAAGGTTTGAGCCCACCCAGCAACACCCATAGAGTGGATGAGGTCTCACCCGAGGCGTCCAGGAAGAGCAGACGGAACCATGTTTCCATCGAGGGAGGAGGAGAGTTGTGGCTACACAGACTAGCTATATTGCAGTACTTAAACATAAACTTTAAACATTCAACATGGATTTATAACATATTACTTAATCGCAACATTTATCATCACAGCAACAGTAAGCAGACATTGCATCAAGAAAATATAACAACATTCATATATCGCAACATTACACAAAGATTGTACCAAAACATCATCATTATATTACTGTCGTAGTCATATACCAAAAGCAAAACATAGATCTCTGTACACATATATCTCCTTATCTCTTGTCAACTCTCTCTGTCTCTCTCTATATCTCCATCTCTAACACTTACAACTCTCATCTATTTATAGGCTTCTGCCATTACAATGTTTGTCCACTTACAAACGACTTCCTAACCGACACTATGGACAAACGACCCAATATCTAACTGTCTCGATCCAAATGACCCAAAAACCCGCATACCGTGGTACAATTGATTCAACATTACATAACATGTGGTCCAAGTGACCCAAAACCCGCCATCTGCGGTATACTTTAACACAAAATACTCCTTCCGCACCCTTATCCAATGTGTCGCAGCGTCGACAGTATAGCGGCATTTCCTCATCCAACCGCCTGCCAATAGTAGGGACCATAAAACCTTGGCTGCAACTTCTCAGCTCCCTTATACTTCAATGAGGACTGTCTATAGGGATGCAACCTCAAATATACCAGATCTCCTACTTGGAAGGTTCGCTCCACTCTTCGCTTGTTTTCTTTCACCTTTTGCCTAATTTGTGCTACTTGCAAGTTGTCTTTGAGATTTATAAGTATGTCTTAACTCTCTTTGAGCCAATCCTTTTCCTTCTATGTCTTATAATCATTAAATATCAGTTCATAAAAAGTGAGTGCATCATATCCATATAGGGCCTCTAATGGTGACATTCCAATCGAGAGATGAAAAGTAGTATTGTAACAAAACTCTCCCAAATGGAGTCAAGTAGTCCATGAATTTTGCTTCCCAGTAACATAATTTATTAAGTATCCTTCCAGCCATTGGTTCACTCTTTCTGTTTGGACATCATTCTGTGGATGGTAGCTTGTACTCATGTCCAAACTTGTCCCCACTAACTTGAACAATTCTTGCCAAAAATTGCTAGTGAACTTGTTATATCTATCACTGATGATGGACTTGGGTATGCCATGAAGTTTGAAGACTTATTTGATGAAAATTTCAGCCACTTGGATGGCTGCAATATTAGTGGTGAAAACAAAGAAATGTGCATATTTAGTCAATCTATCAACCACAACAAAAATATTGTCTTTACTTTGGATTTTGGGAAGCCCCGTGATGAAATCCATTGATACACTTTCCCATTTATGCTCAAGAATAGGAAGTGGTTTTAAGAGTCCCGATGGATGAGTATGTTCTACTTTTCTTTTTTGATAGGTCACACATGATCTAACATACTCCATCACTTCCTTCTTCAATCCTTTTCAAGAGAACCTTTCCTTCATTTTCTTGTATGTCTTCCCAAACCCCGAATGTCCTGCTAGGGTTGCATCATGAGAAACCTTTAGGATCTTCTTCTATAATGAGGATTCCGGAACCAAAAAGATCCTATCCTTATGATAGATGATATCATTGGGAATATTGTAAGTATCATCCTAAATTAATCCATCAAATAAATCACAAGAAAACTGATTCTTTGTATACTCTACTCCAAGCTATTCTTTCCAATCATCATGAAAATTTATCAATGCAAAGGTTGGTTTTCTAGAAAGAGCATCAACTACAATTTTCATCTTACCCTTCTTGTATTCAATATCAAATTCAAATGATTGAACCTTGCTTACATGCTTTTTTTTCCTATCATTCAACTCCTTTTGGGTCAAGAAGTGTCTCAAACTGTTATGATCAATCTTGATGATGAACCTACCACCCACAAGATATTGTCTGAATTTGAACAACGCATGCATGGTGGCTAGCATCTCCTTATCATATACTGAATATAACCTCTCATGGGGCTGCAAATTCCTACTTTCAAAGGCTAGGGGATGCTTGTTTTGCATCAAGACTACTCCAATCCCATTCCCTAAGGCATCACATTCAAGAACAAAAGGTTGAGAGAAATCTAGAAGTGCAAGACCAAGACAACTACTCACTTAACCTTGTTTATCTTATTGAATTCTTGTTTATATTCTTTTGACCAATGGAAGGATCCTTTCTTAGTAAGGCCTGTCAATGGATATGTCAACTTTGAAAAACCTTTGACAAAATTCCGGTAGTAAGTGCATATCCCAATAAATCCTCTCAATTCAGTGAGGGTTTTAGGACTTGGACAATCAAAAATGGTTTGGATCTTCTCCATGTGAACCTTAACTCCTTCTTTCCCAATCACATGACCAAGGTACAAAATATCAGTCATGACAAACTCCCCTTGGATAGTTTTACATAGACAGACTGATCTTCCAAGGTTGTTAGTACAACATCCAAATGGTGCAAATTTTCCTCCCAAGTTCTACTATATATTAAAATATCATCAAAGAAAAAAAGAACAAACTTATGGAGATGCCTGCTAAACACTCTGTTCATGCAAGATTGAAAAGTTGCAGGTGCGTTAGTTAGGCCAAAAGGCATAACCAAGAACACAAAGTATCCATGATGACATCGAAAAGCTATCTTCTAGATGTCTTCCTCCTACACATTGATTTGATGGTAACCATAGTGAAGGTCAATCTTTGAGAAGTATTTGGCTCCATGTAGTTCATCCATTATATCATCAATCCTTGGGATAGGATATCTACTCTTGATAGTCTTGTTATTGAGAGCTCTGCAGTCTATGCACGTGCGCATGGTACCATCTTTCTTCGTCACAAGGACTATAGATGAAGAAAAGGGACTTGAGCTTGGTCTAATGAATCCCAAGTCAAGTAGTTCCTTGATGGTTCGTTCTATCTCATCCTTGAATCTTTTTGTGTGCTTGTGAGGATGTAATTTGATAGGTGGTGTGCCTATATCTAACTCAATTCTATGCTCCACTCCTCTATCAGGTGGTCTATCATGAGGAAGGTCCCCAAATACCTTCTTATTCATTTGGAGCAAATTATTGAATGTCTTATGGATATTGTGCTAATTCCAAAGAGGTACCTTTAGTGGTGATTATGCATTCTCCAGACTACTCAATGTCTCCATGCCTTAGTAGGGATCTCATACTATGTGCACTCACCACTTGTTTCGGGTAGGTTTTGATTCCCCTCAAAACTACATCCTTTCCATCTTCACCTTTGAAAGTAATCTCAGGAATTTTGTAGTCTTTTGAGTGCTTCCAAATGGAATACAACCATTGCAATCCCAAAACCATGTTAGTATTAGCTACATTCACAACATAAAATCTATCTGTAATGGTGTGATATCCTATAGTAATTTGCAATTTAGGGATCCATCTAGAACAATCCATAGAATGATTAGCTGTAATGATAATAGTGAGCCTCCAAAATTTTCAGTATGTAGCTTCCTTCTTTCGACCAAAGATGAATCAATGAAGTTAAGGGTCGATCCTTCATCAACTAAAACAGTCACTGGTTGTCCTTGGAACACTCCCTTGAATTTGAGTGTGGGGAAGCGAGGCACTCCTCACAATATTGCAATCTTGCTCACCTGAGGGGTAGCTTCTTCTTCTACAGTCTCATAGGCCACTTCAGCATCCACTCGGGCCTCTTATTCTTCCTCTCCAGCTTCGCTCTCTGAGTAAACTTCAATGTAGTGTGCCTTTCCCTTAGCACATTTGTTTCCTAGAACCCATGGTTCTGTACAGGTGAAACACAACTTCCTTCTTCTCAATTCATCTATATCTTGTGAGTAATTGTCCTTCTTGAAATTTCCAGAAGGAATCTTCATGGGTGGCCTTTGATTCTTGAATTGAGAATGAACAAGAGTTCTATGAATAAATTTGGTCCTTAGAATAGAGTCTTGCAAATCCTTGGTTCTACTCAATGCATCTTGCAAGGTAGAGGGTATGTAGCCCTTCACCAAACCTTTCAAAGGTTCTGCTAACCATTCAATGAACAACATGATGAATCTAGTTTCTGAGATATCAATGACCATCACAACTAATTTTTGAAACTCATATATGTAGGCTTCAGAAGTTCTAGATTTCTTCACATGTGCTAGTTCTCTGAAGGTGATCTAAGGATCTCATCTTTCGAACCTTTCAACCAATCTTCTGGTGAAGTCTTCATAAGTGGTCACTTTATCATGCCCAAGTGTTTTAAGTCCATGAAACTACCAATAATTGGATTCACCATCTAAGTGTAGAGTAGACAACTTGATGGAATCTCTCTTAGTCACTGGATTCAACTGAAAGTATGTGTCAAGCTTCTGAATCCAAGAGTTAACAATGCACTTTTGTGAGCCATCAAAGTAAGGAAAAGTAATCTTACCAATAGCATTTCTTAACTCATAGTTATGATTTGGAATCCAAAAATTTCCTCTTGAGTTGGTCTTGTACTGAATATCACATAAATATCTGAATGGTAAGGATCTTCTACACTCTTCATTTAGTGTGAGGTACTCAACATATTTATCCTCCCATGAAGCAAGACCTTCATTTCGAACCTTAGGTTCCTCCCTTTGTTCTTCAGTAAACTTGGGCATAGTAGGCCTGGATTTGGGCCGAGATTCCATCTTGAATTCATCAGGGTGATTGTGAAGCCAATTTCTTGAGAAAATAGAACCACCACTGATCTTCCTTTCTCCATGTGGGGAACCATTGCTGCTCCCCTTTCCATTTTTTCTTCCTAGCTACTGAGCTAAGAAATACCTCGTCTCTTTTCTTGATTGGACAATATTGTGAGATATGCCTTGTAAACCTTTCATCATGATTTGCTTAAAGAGTTTGAAGTCATATTTTTCTTCATTGTGAGACATATCTGACTCTCCTTATAACTTTCCTTCATTATAATTCATTTCTTCTCCCTCTTCTTCCTCTGTCAGAGGATCCCCCTTCTTAGAATCTGAATATCTTTTTGGACTCATAAAAATATGTCAAGAGAAAGTTCATAAGACCATGCTCTGATACGATTGTAATGTACCAACCATGATTAATGATACACTAACTCACCTTCCTATAAGACTCAATGGAAAATAATGGACTCTGGAGACTAGTTTGTCTGTTGGTAGGAAAAATTAAAGAAATATGGAGGGGATGAGAAATATTTAAGCTGATATAATATTTTCAAAATGTATTGGGACTATTAATGTTTCGAACATCACCTAGGATGAAGTATACTCCAATTCTCTCGGGCACCTCAGCATATGCAAACTAGAACATCAACTAAACATGGGTTGAGAACCAAAGGTGAAGGATTCTGAATTAGGGAGGATAAATAACATCAAATATAAGTCAATGGGAATCCTATGTTCTCTCCAGCAAGTTTGGGAAGGTTTTGAGGAAGTCTCACAAACATACAAGGAAAATTGCCTTCTAGGATTGCACAACTAGGCCAAATTCAGGACTTCCAAAACAGTCTGAGAGGCTCACAAATTGATTATATTAATATTGGTATGAGTCATATGGAATCTTAATTAAAATAAGGAATAGAAATCACTTCATTTGGACCAATAATCATTCATTTATCACACAAGTTCTGAAAACTAGCTCAATTTCATTGAAATCTAGACTAGGTGCAAGAAGAGATATTGGAATCAGAATTTTATTAAGTAAAACTTTAGAATTAACATCATAGGTCCATTATTACAGTAATACCAACCTTCAATATCTGATCCATACATAAGATGATTCTCAAGAATTAAATACATCAGGAACAAGCTCTTTCATAAGACAAACTAAGAAATCACTCATAGATCTGCAAAGTGAGCTCTAAAATATTTGTTACAGGATCATACTCCTCTTGTGAAGACTTCAGGAGCTACAATAAACTCAATGAGAATGGATGAATACCATCATCCTCTCACAGGAAGCAGCGACACATCTCTGAGCTTGGACTAGGGGCACATCTTCCAAGTCACTGAGGCACAATTGCACTCACTCCAATTATCAAACTTTCAAATTATGTGATGGTGGTGCGCTCTCCTTCTTTTATAGATGGAATATGACTTGAGGAGAAAGTATCATAGGCTAATGCGCCCTCATGGATGGATACATAAATCTTGCTTTCATCCTTTTTCTTCTTTTGCTTTGCATTCTGCTTTTACCTTTTCCACTTTAGCTTTTCTATCATGCTTTGATTTTCATTGTTTTTTCTTGCATTCCTACCTTATCCTAATTTTCTTCATTATCCTGATTTTTTTATTTTATCATGTTTTCTGCTTTTGTGTTGCTTTCTTCTTTATGATGCTTTTCCAGATTTTTTGCTGCCTTTCTGCTTTGTACCATTTTTCTTTCATTTTTCCTAATTTTCTAGCTTTGGATGCTTTCTCCTAACTTCTCTTGCAATTCATCTCTTTAGTCAACCTTATCCACTAAGGCACCCCAGTGGAGCATTATCCACTTTTATTCAAAATAAAAATACTTATTTCATGAAAAATAATTATTCTCAAGTGCATAACAAAATTTAGGAAAATTAATTCACACTTCCTAATTAATTAAATGCCTGAACTTTCAAAATGAACCCCAAGTAAATGAAGTTGTCTCCTCAACCCAAGGGATTGGTTGGGTTAGGAACTTAATCTAGTAATCACCATTGAGGGGACATGCCATAATCTGTGTGTGTGTGTGTGTGTGTGTGTGTGCGCACGCGTGTGTGTGAAGTATCACATCCTAACTAAGGGACATGAACTATCTGGAGGACATGATTGTTCAACCATGATGAATGGCTAATTCATAAAAGTACACCATCAAATGGATTTGTATAACCAAATTATCTATTCATTCATCTGTATATTCATATTTTCATTTAATTATTATCACTTGTCTTGTATGGATTTGTATCTATTGTGCTTCTTATATTGGATATTTGTTAGTAAATGAACTTTTGTTCATTTTATATTCCACTTGAAGGCCAAAGATCACCTATAAAGGTAATGTGTAGTGGCTTGAGGTCATTCTCATTGCCAATGAGCCTTGGAGATTAATTTATGGCATAAGGCCCTTGTTTTCCACACCTAAACCACCCTAAACTATGGTGAGGACCTTGAGACCCATCCATTTTGCACAAAAACTCCTCATCACATCCATATCCAACATGTATGTAAAAGATCCACTTTAAAGGATTTATATTGTGTTTTGAGGTATTCATCAAGGTCCATTAGCTCAAGAATATTATTTTAGGGCATAATTCCCTTTATTTCTCTCCAACAATGGTCTGAGACCCATTCCTAGTGCACAAAACCTCATATTGGTGCCCATATTTGACTCTAAGGATGATGATCTCCTATACAAGACACGTTTTGTGGCCTTGTTCATGGCCCTTGTTCCCTAGAATATCCATCTAGGGAATAAGGACCTTATTTCTACCCCCTTCCCCCCATCCATTAGAATGATGTTTAAACCCATTGGCATTATCCAAGGGATTATAATAGCAACGATATTCCACTTGTAGGCGAAACATCCCCTTTAGAGGGCCCATGTGGTAGTTGAAATCCTTATTCATGGACCACGAGGCATAAAAGTTTTATTTTAAGCCTAATTCCCTTGTTTTGCTCTCCTTACAATATCCAAGTGTGCAAGATCTATCCCTTGTCTGAAAAACATCCTAATAGCACTTGTATTACCATTAGAGGCCAAATAACTTTATTAGACGTATAGTGTGGTGGTTTGAAGTATCAATCATGATCTAGATATTCATTTTATATTTTTATGAAAATAATAAATTATTTACTTTAAAACATAGAAATATAAAATATAAAAATTATAGATTTTTTCAAGACCTTTCCAACAAGCACAAGAATGCCAAAAGTGTATGTTGGGGTAAAATTTTATGGAAAAAGTAGTATACTATTATTATTATTATTAAAAACAATGTGTGTGTGTTTTATGGAACTCATGCACAGTTAATAGCACATGCATGTGTTTCTAAAACATGTGTGTGTTCTATACCATGTGCATGTCATTTGAAACCCGTTTTTGTGGGTGGGAGTGTTTCTACTCACTAGTGTCTTTACTAACTTGGTTACTTTAGATTTAGCTTCAACATGATGATTCTAATATTTTGGGCCTCAAAAACAACAAAAAATTCATTTTTATGAATCCCTTTTAGTATTATCCATTTTTTTACATTATTTTTAAATAGGCTACATGAATCCAAATTTAATGAAATATACGCACATATGGACCTGACTATTTATATTCCAAATATATATTTTTTCTTTTAAATAATAAGTTTTCTATTTTATTTATTTATTTTTGTCTTGATATATATCAAAGTTTTAAATTCCAAATGCCTTTCATTCCTATGATAGCTTTTTATCACCTTACACAAACATGATACACTAATATAGATGGAAATGTAAAATCTAAAAAATATTATTGTTTGATTATGTTAATGCTCTCGAAAAGACCAATGTGGTGACATTTTTAATTTATAAAAATATTAAATTAACATTAAAGAAATTGGTACACAAGAACATATTGTTCTCTATAATTGTACAAATTATATAGAGGAAATTCTATCATTTAGGTACTCAATTTTTCACTAACACAAACATATGTATTATATTTTATAAGATAAGCATCTTACCAGAAAAAAATCAAGTTTCATGTAGTCATATAAAACTTCCATTTACAAAATATATATATATATATTATGGAAGCTAATTCTATTTCCTACATATCATCTTCTTATACCATATTCAAATTATCTATGAAAATACATTGAATCATGTCTTCAAGCCAACATATTGTTGTTTTTCCATATTGCATTACCATTAACACCTCATAAGGAACCATCATTGACTTGCACTCACCCACTAACATTATGATAGCATCCTCCCTCACAACTCTACATACCCATTTTTATGGGTTGATGTGATCCTCCCTTTCTCTAATTAATAGTACTAACATTATGATACCTCATGCTCCCTTGATTAGTTGTACTAACAATATGATAGCATCCTCCCAACATCAGTGATGTGCAAGCTCCATGTCCATGGGTTGATGTGATAAGTTCCTCCTCACTCTAGTGCTAATAGTTTTGGAAGTGTGAAAATTCCTCCCTCACTCCAACATTTCTTACCTAATTTTGCTACTTGTACATTATTCTAGTACTCATATTGTAAAAAATTCAAGAATGCCTTTCCCTTTTCCACTCTCTAGTTTGGTACATACAAGTTGGAAATTTTGATCTCATGCATTGTAAACTATCTTTGACCTATGGTTAGCCCATCTTTGAGATTCAAGAATGCCTCTCCCACTCTCTAATTTGGTACATGCAAGTTGAAGATTTTGATCTCATGCATTGTAAACTATCTTTGACCTATGGTTAACCCATCTTTGACATGTAATTATTATATATGAGATTGCCATAGCATTATCTTAATTTCATATTTCTATGTGAATTTCCACACTTATATTATTTGTGTATATGATGAATATTCTTGCATATATGACATTGTAAATCAAAAGGTACACGAATAATCTTGCATACATACGTTGTAAATTAAAATGTACATGTAGCCATTATGATTTAGGTAGTTGACTGCACCTACGGTCTAAACGAGAATCATCTCCCAATCAACTCCAAATCTCCCAATCAACTCCAAATCTCAAAAGTCTCCTGCTTAGCGTTTGCTTTTCGGTTCACAAATAGCCTCTATCAGAAAATCCGTATTCTAACGCTGCGAATTCACCGAGCTATCTATTTGGGTTGATAGAAAATCTCATCTGTAATAAACCTTACTCGTTTCAGAATTCACAAGGAAGGTGAAGTAGTTGGAATTTAAGATTTTGTGCAGTGAATGAACGGCCACGCAGTCGACTAAACTTCAAAAATTAATCGCTGGCGTGTGATCAGCATTTAGCAAAGCTTGATTTATTTTGAGATGGCGACCAATAAGTTCTCACCAGCAGATTAATAAATATGATAGATGGATTATACTGTTAGGTCTGAAGTGTCCTTTGAGGGAATTTCAAATATTCATTGAAAGATCTTCAGATAAGACTATTTATATGGTATACAGCAGTGCAACATTCATATATACATAATAACGATGTATGTACTGACCTACAATATTTAGTGATCGCTGTGGTGGAGTAAGGTCAATATTTATTGATCGCTGTGGTCAAGAATAGAATGTCTCGGATCCTTTTGAGTAGAACAATAGGTAGATCTACGTAAGATAATATTATTCTTATTCTTCATAGTTATAACTACTTTAAATAAATATATATAAAGGTCTAGGCCAAACTAAAGTTAAGTAAAGTAAACTCTAAATGACTTTTTAATTGAGTAACAAAGTAGTAGTCATAGAGGGTTTGGAGTTAGACATATAAATCTCTATTATGAATTACATGGAAAGGTGGCCATGCTCCACGGGGTTCTATTGCATTAAGAATTAGAGCAAATGAAATAAGTACTCAAAATTAATTTTAAAACCATATTAATAATACAATATGGCCAGCCTTCTCAATATTGTTCAACATTCAATTTACAGAGTTCACATCTTTTAGTAAAATGTAAAAAACACACAATTTAAAAAAACTAAGAGTGAAAAACATATAAAATAACATGCGACAAAAAACTATTATGATGATGAACATACCTAAAAAATTAAATTGCTATTGAGCATGAGATGGTTTGTCTAATGTTTATAATATGCTTCATAGTGTGCACCACTAGGAGCTAGATCAAGTTTAACTCTACCACACAATCAAGTAGCTAAGCTATTAAAGAAACCAAATGTTCCAGTTCTCAGCTGCAAGAACAACCCAACCATTTATATATTTTTTTGACAGCTCATCTCTGTGAACAAGAGGAAAGATAGACACTCTTGTATGAAATAATCATTAGGTGAGGTATCCTTTTTTTGTCTCTAGTGATGATGTGGAGTTATGTAGGTGGGTGGTGGACTGGTGGTGTTGGGGTTGTTGTGTCCTTCCAATGCTTAGGTGAAGCTATGGAAGGTATAGTTCAATCTTTGTTTTACTCAAGAAGAGAAGGGTCAAAGTCCAAAGAGTGTATGATATACAATACAAATGAAGAGGCCAATAAAGGGTGGAAGTAGCCTGAGTAAGGTTCAACAGTGATGATGGAAACATCATGAACAAGATGTGATAGTGGAAGTAGCTAGAAGGGGTTATACTCCGATTCAAACTTGTTATTTTGATAGGAATGATCCCAAAAGCTTATACAACTATAGGGTGGGTATATCAACAATCAAGAATAATTATAAGAGCTCGATACCAACAACTAAATAAGTCGTGGAATATGAGCTATGGAGAGTGGATATAGGAGCTATCTATGAAATCTAGAGATGGAAAGTGGAATGCAGCAATTCTCATTGGCAGTAACAATTCGAGACTTGAGGCCCCTTTTTTATCCAACTTGAGTAACAAGTTCTACAATCCAATCATGTAATTTCATATGCAATTATAGTTCTGATCCGGATTTTATGAGCAGAATGAAATGAATACAGATTATTATCAGATGCTTAACACAAAATAACAGAGATACAGTAAAACTGGTTTTCTATTCAATAAGGGAATAAGCTAAAACAATAAAATGCAGTGGAAAACAAGCTTGTTGGAATGGTGGCGACTTATCTCTGAGAAGAGATGTGACAACTGCGCTCATTCCCAAGAAGATGAATACAAAGAGAGGCCCAAAGGGCCTATTTAGCATAAGCATGAAGGAAAGAATCCCAAACATCCAAAAACCTAACACTAGAAGATGAACCGTCATAAAGTTTGCGGCCCCAAGGTGATTAGTTGAATAGTCAACTTCCCGGGGTCATAACTTTTGCATACGATCTCCGTTTGGGGCGCTTGGTAGCCCATTGGAAAGGTCTATCCAAGATTTACAACTTTTGACTAGGGCCAGATGCATGCCAAAGGCCATTTTTTGGCCCCCCAAATCGCCAAAAAAGGTCGTTTAGGGCCTCAAAACGGCCCCGAAAGTTCAGGACCCGAAAAAACTACCAAAAATAGTAAATTACCAAAATTGCCAAACAACTGTTTTGAGCCAGTTGGAAAGGTGGGTGGCCACTGATATCCACCTGGATCAATCCTCCCTCCTTAGGAAGCAATGGTATCCATTGCGTTGAGTTCCCCCATAAGATGAGGAAATTTCTGCTGAATTTGGCCCCGGGTGAGCCACTTGCCTTGGTGCAGGAGCTACCCTGCTTTGACAACTCTATAAAGTTGGATCCTTTGATGTTGAGTGCCCTTGATCTGGGTGTCCGCAATATGATCATTAGATTCCTGTTGCAGGCAGTCAGGGTTGAGCTCTGTTGGTGTCAACTGCTCTACTATCTTTGAGGTGTCTAATAATGGTGCGAAATATGGCCGAAGGAGAGCCACATTGTAGATTGGATGCAGACCAAGGAAGGGGGGAATGTTGAGCTCAAAAGCATTGTCACCCACTGCCTTGGTGATGGTGTATGACCCATAACGGAGTGGGCGAAGCTTCCGATGGGGCCCTGTAATGCGTTCTTTCTGCAAATGCAACCAAACTTTGTCGCCCACCTGAAACTTGTGTGGCACCCGATGTTGATAATGGCACTGCTTCTACTTGGCATTAGACTTCTGTAGAATATCCTAAACCTGTTGGCGGATATGTTGGATCCGTTCAATGAACCAGGTGGCTTTGTCAACTTCTAGGGACGAGTCGGCCGAGGTGGTCACCAGGGGAAGTGCAACATCCATGGGGCCCAATGGTTGGAATCCCAACCCCACCTGAAAGGGGCTGTGGCCAGTTGAGCTATGCAGGGCTCAGTTGTAGCTATGCTGGACATAGGGAAGACTCTCATCCCATGTGCGGGGGTGTGTTGAATTGTACATGCGCAGGATATGTACGACCATTTGGTTGACGACCTCGGTTTGGCCGTCTATCTGGGGGTGGAAGGTAGTGGATTTGGTGAGCTTGGTATCCAGCAGTGACCAGAGGCTCGACCAGAATGTGCTGAGGAACCGACTATGACGGTCTGAGATAATGGTCTGTGGGATCCCAAAATGTACCCATACTCATTCAAAGAAGAGATCGGTAGTGGCTTCTCCTGTGATGTTATTCTTGCAGGCAGCTAGAATCGCCATCTTGGAAAAGTGATCAACAACCACAAAAACAAAGTCGTTTCCCCTCTTGGTGGACGGAAGTCCCGACATGTAGTCCATTGAGATGGATTCCCACAGCCTGTTAGGAGTAGGCAGAGGGGTGTACAAGCCCTATTTCTTAGCGTTCGGTTTGGCAATAGTGCAAGTGGTGCAGGACCTGATATACTTGCTGACATCCTGTCGAAGTTTCGGCCAGTAGAAATGTTTCTGCAGCACTGCCACTGTCTTTTCGACGCCAAAGTGTCCTGCCACCTGACTGTAATGAGCTTCCCAAATCAGCTTTGCGTGCTCGCTTGATGGAACACATAGATGGCCCAGACGGCACAACAATCTGTCTTGAAGATGGAAATTAGCGACCACTGAGTTGGTGCCCAACATTTGGTAGGTGGTGGAGAAGACAGGGTCTGTCTTGTAGAGGTGGGGCCATCCGGAGGTCTCATGGCCGTAAGAGTCTAGCACCGTGGTGAGTGCTGTGACTGGAGGTCGACTAAGGCAATCAGCAACTCAGTTGGTACTCCCTGTTTTATATTTGATGTTGAGGTGGAACTGTTGTAAGTATGTTGACCACTTCTGATGGCAGTCATTCTGCAACTTTCCTTGGGTCTGCATGAACTATAGGAGCTTGTGATCAGTGTGGATGACTGTCTCCTTCCCAAGAATGTAATGTCTCCACTGGCGACAGGCTTGCACAATGGAGTACATCTCTTTGTCGTAAGTAGTGTACTTATGGACATCATCTAATAGTGTCTCACTATGATGTGCCATGGGGTGGCCGTGTTGAGTGAGAATGGCGCCCACAGCATAATCTGAAGCATCTGTCTTGATCTCAAAGGGATGTTGCAGGTCCGAAAATGAGAGTACCGACGATAAGCACAAATGCTTCTTCAAGTCATCGAAGGCTTGTTGTTGGGATAGGCCCCACACAAAGTTTTCCTTACCACCACCCTTGGTTACTTGGCTGAGGGCCCATGCGATATGAGAGAATCCCAACATGAACCGACGATAGAAATTGACGAGGCCCAAGAATCTTCGAAGTTCAGTAAGTGTGGTTTGGGTGGGCCAGTCACAGATGACCTGGATCTTGGATGGATCCACATGCAGACCATGTTGATCAATGATGTAGCCTAACTAATGGACCCTGTCCATGCCGAAGGAGCAATTTTCTAAGTTTGCATATAGTTTGTGCTGCCGTAGGGTGTGCAGAACCTACTGAATATGTTGCAAGTGTTCCACCCAAGTCTTGTTGTAGATGAGGATGTCATCCAGATACACCACCACAAAATTATTGGTGAAAGGTCACAGGATATCGTCCATCATCCTCATAAAAGTTGCTGGGGCATTTGTCAAACCAAAGGGCATGACCAACCATTAAAAAAGACCTTCTTTTGACTTGAAGGAAGTCTTCCATACATCTATTTGTTCTATTGGGACCTGGTGGTAGCCAGACTTCAGATCAATCTTACTGAAGTATTTGGCTCCCGTGAGCTGATCAAGGAGGTCGTCAATTCAGGGAATCAGGTACCGGTTGTGGACTGTGATTTTATTCAGGGCCTAGTAATCAATGCAGAGTCGCTAGGTCCCATCTTTCTTCTGCACTAGCACGATTGGGCTCCCACAAGGTGATGAGATGGGACGGATGTGCCCCTTGTGGAGCAATTCTTGGATCTGCCTCTTGATCTCCTCGTTTTCCAACGGAGAGCAGCGATAGACTCGCCCATTGGGTATTGGTGCGCCCTAGGTCAGATCGATGGGATGCTTGACCTGGAAGTGCAGAGGTACAACTTTCAACTAAGGCCAAATGTATGTTGAAGGAAACAAATTTCCAAAAAGTTTGTTTAGGGCCTCAAAACGGCCCCGAAAGTTTAGGACCCGAAAAAACTGCTAAAAATAGTAAATTACCAAAATTGCCAGACAACTATTTTGAGCCAGTTGGAAAGGTGGGTGGCCACCGATATCCACCTGGATCAAGTTCCTTATGTGAATTTCGACAAAGTAGAGTTCCCACTACCCAATGCTCTCTTTTGTTTCTTCAAATGGTTTACATTACTTCTTCCCCTTGAGTTCCCACTACCCAACACTCTCTTTTGATTCTTCAAATGGTTTTGCGGTACTTCTTCTCCTTGAGTGCCCACTAGTCATTTCTTTCTTCTACTAATGGTTTAAAGCACCTCTTCTCCTCTATTGATGCTCAAAGCTACCTAAATCCCATCATGGGATTTCACCCCTATAAAACTATCAAAACTAAGGCATGTACTAAAACATCGAACAAGGTAGGAAAATTAAATTGGAATAGGTTTGAGATTCGACAATAACCATGGAAGTAGCATAAGTAAGGGTTGAGGAGTTTTGAATAAAGATAAACAAAAGTTTAAAGTTTAAATCCACTTCAATTTCAATATTCACATAATCACATTTGCAAATTCCAATAACCATATTAATCATAGTTCTCAATCCCGATTCATGAATTCCAATCAATTGGAAACATTAATTATAAACAATTACAAAATATGGTGAATCGACTCAAATTTATGATCATTCACTACACAATTTAAATCTTGATTGTGTGATTGCATTCACTATAATAGTACAATACCCAATTTATCTTACAATAGATTGGTTGGGATTTGAGAAAGAGTAGTTATCATGTTAGCATCAAGTGTTTAAAGGGTGTTGCTAGCTTATTTCAGCTATGATAGCTTGTTGAATCACATCCATCATTAATTTGTCTATTTGCTACCAACTTACCAGACATGATTGCCAATTAATTATTGGTTTCACTGCGTGTCATGTGTGATTACTAGTTATAACCTTAATACCTTACATTTGTTAATTTTCAATCACTTTTCCATAGCTCAAGTCAGAATGAGCACTAAGCAATGATCTGGAAGAAGCTACTTGTAACATGGCATGTTAAATCCAACATTTAAACTTAATCTTAAATGTTTTAAATTTTCACCTTGATTTAAACTTCAATTATGATTTTGATGGAATGTAAACCAAAATTTGACGTTATTAAAATTTTGAGCATTTTGATGTTTTTGAAGTTTTAATATAATTTGTCCAAGTGGCGTAGAATAGAAAATGAATGGGTGTGACGTAGAATAAACGGTGAATGGGTGTACTGTTAAGGCACTCCTTGCACAAGATCACTAGTTCGAAACTCCATGGATATGAGCTTCATTAAAAAAGATTTAATATATTTAAGTTTCATATATTATATAATAACAATATGTGGAATTTTATATAAATTTTTTTTTTATCGAAACGATTGCTAAGATGAATGAATACTTAACATATTTAATTTTACAATAAAAAGACATTTTTTACATTATAAATTTGATAGGGATCTAGTATAAATTTTAAATATATTAAAGTTTACTATAAATTGGAGACATATCACAATTGTTTTTATCTAATCACTCGGAAATTTATCAATTTTTTTAGCAATACTAAAAGGAAGTTTGTTACCACTCGTTTAAGATTAAAGGGCTCCGTCTTTTTTGTTTCCATGAGGTGGTAGTGGTCGATGCAAATGCTAAGTCTAATGTTGAACATTAACGTTTAGCATAAATTGTTAATTCTCTATCACGGGTTAGATAGATGATTCTATTCTCATTCATCACTTAACTATTAGTTGGGTTAGATTATTGGGTTAAGTGAGTGGATCCCACGATTCAAATTCTGAGCGTTATTTGTTTGTACGAATGAATTTTGATAAAATAATTGGGCTTTTTTCTTTGTTGATGGCTAAACACTAATCCTCATTCATAAAAAAAATTGACAGGTGAAAATTGGAGCAACCCTTCAATTGCAAAGTTACAAAATAATTGTCAATTTCATTATGGAAGGGCTTGAAGTGAAATAATTTTCTTTTGCATGGAAAAAGTTGTTGTGCCCTTATATGAAGAGTAAAATGGGTTCTAAAGGGCACTTAAGGCTTCGAATTTGAAGCCTAGGTGTGAGCGTTAGATTGATAAATATGTCATTTTTATCAATGCTGGGTCAAGTTCTAATAATATGGCACCATCCTTCAAGAAATTGATCAATTAGTGAACATACATCTCACATACATTGATAATCGTACCTTTGTTTAGTGTGTGTGTATCTGTGTGTGTGTGTGTGTGTGTGTGTGTGTGTGTGTGCGCGCGCGCGAGAGAGAGAGAGAGAGAGAGAGAGAGAGAGAGAGAGAGAGAGAGAGAGAGAGAGATCCCAAGCAATTCTCCAAAAAAGGTGTAAAGTACGTTGATAGAGATGTTGAACATAAGTTTATCAAATAGAATTGGATGATAGAAATGTTGAAAGGAATTTTATCAAATAGAATTGGATAACAAATTCAAACCATCAACTCTAATCCAAGTTGTCAAAATTGTTGATAAAGAAGGCTTGAGAGATCCATTTATTGATGTAAGCTGTTGTGTAAAAACTAACATGATGGAGGAGGGGGTCGATGTGGAGGAGGTGGAGGAGGAGGTTGATGGTCATCTCTCCTACCAGCTAACTGAATGCATGCACTGACAATATGTTGCATCAACAACCTCATATCACGAGGAAGAATCCTCCATACACAAGGTGAGGCTATCGAACAATGTCGTGCACCCGTATAAGTTGAATTCCCTCATCCGCCAACAATGTCACCAACCAATCTACCACATCCCGGTGATACCTATCCTAGGGCTTGCGTGGACGATGGACATGATGTTTACCAACCAACTTTGGCCCATCCTGTTAGGGATTCTCCATATCCTCATCCTCCTGAGCGGGGGGAGTTGGCCCGACCTCACCATTGAATGTTCCAATGTTTGCAAACATATAGTACACAATAATAATTACACAATTTTATTAAAAAAAATAATATTTAGAATCTATTTCATTTGCATTAATTATAAAGAGAATAAAATGCAACTAGAATAATTTAAACATAACAATAATATTACCTCTCACATCCAGTGGCTCCTTTGGTGTGAAGAAGATCTTGGGGCACCCTCTCTAGTCCAAGCCCACATATGGATATGGCACAATCTCTAGTGCATGGTTCTCGTCACTTCCTAGCATCTCGAGTGTTGAATATGGTTTCCATTGATTTCAAAGGAGTTCAGTAATGACAAAGGAATAACCATGGACATGATGGCAAGGAAAACTCAGTGAAAGACAAAGGAATAAAGAAGAGAGTGATGACATGGTCTGTATGATGATGTGGCAGATATGATGACATGGCATGGCATGGCATGTATGATGATGTGGAATGAAGTTGAAAATACATTTGATGGTGTTCTGGTTCTATCAGAAAGTCATTGTTGCATTCTGACAACATTATGACAAATATGGCAATTTGGTGAAAAATAGGAAATTGACTAAGTATGGAAACATTAGTCAAAACGGCATTAGGAAAATTCCCGCCATAATTTATGGTTTGACTAAAATGCCTGCACCATGATACCATACTATAGCTTGTTGAAGTGGCTATCTAGTCATGGTCTCAGTTTTCCTTAATCACTTATGAGGAGAAAATTATAGGTCTGCCAAAACAGGATTTTGCACTAGAGAAAGTAAAATTACCTAAGTGGTCTCAATAAAATGTGCCATAATTTATAGGTTAAATTAAATGTCAGCATCATATGGTCAGGATGTAGTATGTTGATTTCTCTATCTAACCATGGTCTCAGTTTTCCTTAAGCATGTATGAAGAAAAAGTTATGGATCAGCCAAAATGGGGTTTCAGGATAAACTTTGGAGAAATTCCTGAAAATGACTAAATGTTGGAAAAATGGTCCAGATGGCCTTGGGAAAATGCCTACCGTACCTCATAGGATGATGAGAAAATTAATCTGAAAGTGTTAGTCTATAGCTTGTTGATTGTTGCATCTAAAAATGGTCTCAGTTCTCCTATTGAGTGTTTGAGGACAAAGATATAAGTCTGCCAAAAGTGTTATCTGACATAGTTTGCACTGTCCCAGTAAAATGCCCGCCAAGGAGAGAGAAAGAAGCTTCAAAAGGTGAAATTGGTCTAGATGAAGACATCTTGTTTTCCTCTATCCATTGGGTGTCTCACACCTCCAAATTGGTGAAAAGAAAAATCTCATCATGTTGATCTAGGGTTTGACAATTTTGTCTAAGTGTTGAATTAGCAGTTTGGAAGACCACTTTCAAATACCCGCCAGATGTTGTGTGTATGTCAATAGGTTAATGAATTGACATGATCTCGTTCATCATTGAAGTAGCTATCCATTCATACTTGTAGTTTTTTTTATGGTGATCACATGAGGAAGAAATAAATCTACCAAAGTAGAAGAGAAATTCTTTTACATATGGAGATAAAAATTTGACTAAGTGTCAAAAACACATGGTTGATGAGGCATTTGGAAATGCCCACAAGGATGTGTTTATGAGCTTATAGATTAGTTAGATCGTATAGTACTGTTCTCTGATGAACCGGGTATCTATCCATAGGCTCAGATTTTCCTTTGGAGTTCCCACGTGAGAAATACGAGCCTGCCAAAATAAGAAGATTTTTTTTTTAATGTTCAAATGTAGGTTGATAAGGCATTTGGAAATGCCCACAAGGAGGTGTTCCTTTGATGGTAAAATTCATAAGATGACATGGTCTTGTTCCTTGGTGAACTGGCTATCTAGCCATAGTCTCAGATCTTATTCTGGTGGTTAGACGTGCAAAAGACAAGCCTGCCAAGTTGAGTAAAATATTATTTTGCACATTAAGGACAAAAGAAAAATTGGTTGAGTGTTGAAAAGGGAAAGGGTTAAAAATGCCCGCAAGGGGGCTTAGTTAATCCCACGGGGGCTATGTGATGCCCGCATGGGCTAAGGGGAGTGCCCATAGGCCCATATGTCCGTAGGTGCTTGGTTATGCCCACAAGGGCTAGGAAGATGACCGCAGGGGCTGAGGGGATGCCCGCAGGAAGTAAGGGTAAGACCAAAGAGGGATAAGTATGCCCGGGGGGGCTAGGGTTAAGCCCACAGGTGCCTAATGCCCATAAGGGGATAAATATGCCCGCATAAGGTTTGAGGAAGCCCGCAAGCATGAAAGAAGAGGAAGCTCGCTATTTGAGATGAAGGAGGCCTGCAGTCAGAGATGTGAAGCCCGTATCCCTGAAATGAGAAGCCCGCAGGCCTAGGTTAATCAATGAAGGTTTTTAATTAATTAATTAATTAAAAAAAGTAATAAACAAAGTTATGAATTTAAGATTAATATCCGAGACTTGAAGAGGCATAATGATGGAAGGGAACGAGTTTTGAAGAGATGCATGAAGATATATATAAACAGAAATTCGAGTTAGAAGAGAAGATGTCTCTGTGAATAAAAGATTAGCATATGAAGCAGCACTACATAGAGAGCCCAGAGAACGTAAGACGCAGAACAACATGTCTCTATGTGTTTCAGCATGAAGATATAAGGAAGTGAGTGTCAAGCACTCTATTTGCAGATAATTAAATATCAAACACACAGAGCGTATGAAATTTATTGTCAACCCGAGAAAGTCTTTTTATTTCAAAGGATAAGTGCACAATATATGCTTAAACACAAAACCATTAGAAGTGAATACTTTTACCTTCTATCATCCATATTCATCCCAAGTGCCTTCTAACTGCTATACTATAATTCTTTTCTATTATGCATCAGGAAGAAATGATATCAGATATAATCAACGATTGCAAAAAGGAAATCTCATTCGTATTCTAAAATAATCACTTGTCTAATCTAATCAAGCTGGAAATCATAAAACATGAACTGAACATTACTCTATAATTTCAAATGAAAGGAACTGAAGCAACTGTTCTAAGAAACTGAATTGTGAAATAAAGATCAATCAACACATAACAGGAAAGCTAATTTGTAAGAGCTTCTGGGATCACGTCTCAACTATAGGATGAACACGGTAGTGTGAACAGAAATTGAAATGTGTAAAGCAACCCTGACTCAGTCGACTGTTATTCTATACCATTCACCAATCTCACAGAAATATAATCCTTTTACGAAGAAATCCACACAATAATTATTGCTGCTGCATACAAAAGAAAGAACAAAGCATCACACAACAAGAAAGATGAAATCCTAATTTAACTCAGCAATCTCTGTGGAAGACGGGCCCAGTCTTCACACAGAGACGCTGGTCGAACAACACCCTTTTTAACTCAGAAGTAACCCCTTATATTAACAGAAGAATGAGTACACAGTTGGCTTGGCTGCTAATACAAGATAAATTAATTGTTTGCTGTCCAACCCCTCGGTCGAGGCAATTCCCCATATTTATACATACAACTTGCAACATCTAATCCTATAATTGGGCAGCCATGAAGATCTCTGATCTTCAGGCGCCCTAAATAATCTAGCTGTTACAATGCGTGGCAGAACTGAAATATCCAAATATGAGAGAGTTATTAATTGCCCCAAGAGTGGCGGTCCTTCCATTTCACAGCTGGACTCGAGCAGCGACATACTTAAGATAGCAATTTCTGTTACAGCTGCCCTGTCACGACTGTGCCTTGATTGACGATTCGAGCCCCAAGGAACCTTCTACAAGCAATGAACGTCCCTTCCTTCATGACTTGTTCAGCTCCGATCTTCCTGCAGTCTATTTGTCTCACTACCTTCATAAATCGCATCATGTTAGCACAAATTAAGAGATGCACAGCTTTAATCATCACAATCATAAGTATTAATACAATAAAACAATAATCGGCCATACCTTGGTAATTTGGGGAATAAGATAAGGACAATAAGTCGAATTGCCAAGGTAATTGGTGTAAGACAAGGGAAGGGAAGATGATAAATGATGATCAAAAAGGGCCAATTCTGGGCTCAACATCTCCCCCCAACTATCCTGTTGCATGTCCTCATGCAACAACCTGCATCTGAATCTTGAACTGAGCTCTGTCCAGGAGAGAGGAAGGAATGTAGGTAAATCAGGCATCTCATCTATCTTTTTTAAAGGCTTCTGTGAGCAACCCGGCATCTTCCAACTTCACTGTTTCCCTTCCACTGCTACTTGCTGATATCTGGGAATGCACTTGGTGTGGTGGGAATCTTTCTGCAGTTTTCTTATGCTATGCCTGGGGGAGTTGAAAAGAAATCCTCAATCTGAATCCAACTCAATGACATCTCTAGGAGGTGGAAGCACTGGTTCTTGTGGGACAGTGTCTTCCAGCGCATCTAATTTTAACAGGAGAGTTGCTGGTTCTTGTGTAACAGCAACATCCCTTAAACCTTCTTCAGCAGCTACCTTTATTGCTTTTGGAGACACTGGTTCTTGTGTAACAGTGTCTTCTTTGTCCTTCTGCTGCTGAGACTGGGTATCCTTTTCAACTTGCAGCTCCTCCTCCAAGATTTCAGTGTCACCTGAGCATGGTGTCTGTACCTGTTCATCTTCACTCCACTGTGTATCAGGAATGATATCCACTCCCAGGTTATCTTCCAACTGCAATTCAGGAGTTCTTGCTGCAGCTTCCAAGGATGTTGGTTCTTGTGTAGCAACATCCTGGCTTACCTCTTCATCCTTCTTTTGCTGCAACTCCTCTTCTATGAGTTCTGTATCATGGGAGCTCTCTAGGGTTACAACCCAGAGTTCATCATTAAATTCCAGAGTATCCTCTGTCCCAGCTTCTTCTCCTATCTGCTCGGCCGGTTGGACAATTATATTCAGGGTTGCTGGTTCTTGTGTTGCAGCATCCTGTTCCAATTTATCACTGTCCTGCCTTTCCGTCTCTTCTTCTAAAATTATTGTGTCCTGGGAACTTTCTGGGGTTACAACATAAAATTCTTCACTAACCTCCAGAGTATCCTTCGGCTCCATGATCTCTGTATCGTGGGAACATTCTGGGGTCTCACTATATTCTTTTATAAGCTCCAGAGCATCCTTCATTCCCAGTTCTTCTCCCATCTGTTCTATAATTTCTATGTTGTGGGAGCATTTTGGGGTTACCATACATTCCTTATAAATCTCCAGGGCATCCTCCACTCCAAGTTCTTCTCCCATCTGTTCTATAATCTCTGCATCATGGGAAGTGGCAGTTGCAACAAGGATGTTTAAAGGTGCTGGTTCTTGTGTGACAGCACCTTCTTTTTCCACTGCTTTCCCTACTGTGGCTATAGGCTGTTGTGCTGAATAAGTACTAAGTAAAATTTTATGGCCCGCTTCCTCAAATATTTCCCCACAGGTGGGGCAGAGTATTCGCTCATCCTTTTCTCCAGCTCCAGCAGAAGCTGATTCCTCCACTTGGTCTGCAGCCTCTATTAATGTGTACATTTTTCTTCCACCCTGTTTTCTGCAGGTTTCCTTCCAAGTTTCCAGCTCCCTTCTAAGTGCTTGGAGGTCCTCTTTCAGCATTGCATTCTCATACAAGAGTCCCTCAACTCCAGGTTCTTCCTCCACTGGCCTTTGTGGAGCATCCCTCGGTCTTGGTGTAAGGATTGGGGGCTCAACCTGTGTCTCTAAGGTTGCCCATTTTTTCCTAGATGCCTCTGCTGCTGTGACTGATCGAGTTCGTTTCCTTCTGATTGGTGCTACTAAATCAAACTCATTGGTGGCCCTCTTCCTTTTCTGTGGCGTTTTCTTTTGTGACTTTTCTTTTTGTGGTGTTTCTTCTTGTGGGGCTGGAATATAGGGGGGAAAAACTGAAGTTAAAGGAATATTTCCCTGCCCCCCATGCTGTTCTTCTTCAATCACAGCTCCTCCTCCTACCCACTCAGGTGAAGACTCGATTGTGACCAGCTCAATATCTTCTTCCATTGCTCTAGCTCCGTCATCTTCAGGTTCCATTGTCGCAGCATTTGATGCTGCTCCAATTTCACCTTCTGCTGTCGGAGCTTCCCTGTTATCTAGGTTTTCCATGCGGGTTTCATCTACATTGTCGCCTGAAGGCTCTGTTTGTGCTTCCCCTCGCTCTCCTTCAAATGCAGTGTCATCCCCCACTGGTTCTGCTTGTGCTGGGGATTCATACACCTCGAATGGATCTGCCTGTGCCCCTAGTTGTTCTTCCTCTGTGGTTTTACCCACCCCGGATGGTCCTGCATGTGCCCCCAGTTGTTCTTCTTCTGTTTCATCCCTCCCCCCAACTTCACTGGAGGAACTCCGGTCCTCCTGTTGTGGCGGAACCGGTAATTGCTGCAATGGGATGACCCTCAAGGGAATAGGTTGCTGTGGTCGGGTTATAAATTGTTCCCATGTTATATTATGTTGGGCAAGGGTTCTTACAATAATTAACTTAATGAGGCCATGGTGGGTGAGAGAGGACAGTGGGTGCTTTGCAGACTGAACAAATGTTTCCATATGACGCAAGTCGTGCAATAAATAAAATGGAATATTCAACAAAATGCCATGGCGGAGATGAGAAAGCAAAGGAAGTTCAGAGTTATACACAGTTTGGTATCTACCTTCGCAGGTAATGTATTTCTTGAGGAAGACAGCAACCTGGTCCCATGGCTGCGGTAGTGACTTCAGTGCAATCCCTCTCCTGGATGCTTCAACTTGCTCCCCTGGAAGTAAAAATTCTTCTCGTGCAACCGTTGCAGGGACTCGACGGTTAAACCAAGGTTTTCCCACCATCGGGATAGCTATAACCTCGGATATAATGACCTCAGAAACATCTATACACAGCCCCCACACCGTGGAGTGTGTTTTAGTAAGATTCAAGGCAAATTGCAGGGCTACGTCCCGATCGAATCCGTCCAATCGCTCAAAGAACTCGACCCAGCCAGCAGCTTGAAAAATGGCCAGAACTGGCATATTCCGTCTGAGTTCCCGGGTATTGAAAGGTTCATGGTGAACTGGAATGCCCATGGTCCTGGCTGCAAGATGAAACTGCTATTCGAAAGAGTACAGGATCCCAGAATGGAAGTTGCAGCACAGAGAATGCACGAATCATTGAGCGGAGACGTTGAGCGAATGAGCTAATTCAGAAAGTTAAGCACAGGGAAGAGTTTAAAATTTCCATGCCAAATTGGGGAAGGTGGCAGTTATTAGTATTACGTCGTGCGAGGGAAAGGTTTAATCAGGTATAAATGATGGTACGAGTAAAGGTACGGCCAATATCGTTTAAATGATATCAATGCTTAATCACGTGATAAATGAAAGCCATACCTCATAAAACTGTGCGTCGGAAGGCTGCGAAAACTGGTGGAGCATGCAGTTGGTGATGTCACGGAGCTGAACACGTGCACAGTCAGTCGTGGGATCATGATGACTCGGATAAGGCAGTAATTTCTTTCGCCGGTGAAACACAAGCCATCGCGTCCTGGGGGTTGGAATGATGAGTTCGCCGGCATGACTGGGATGAATCAGCATCATGATTAGCAGGTTGAAACAATTCTTCTGTTAACACGGGAGTTACCACTGCAAGTTGCCAAAGAAATGATAGCGCGGCCGATGAAAAAGCTTGTTGCAACTAGCGGGAAAGAAGTTGCAGCCACCGGAAAAGAATTCACGGCAGCCGAAAAAAAGATTTTACGATATCAGGGAAAATTACGGCTGTCACGGAAAAGTTTTACGGCGGCGGGAAAAAAACTTACAGCTGGCGAGAAAATATTTTACGACTATGGGAAATATGTTGCAGCCGCTGGAAAGAAATGGCAGCTGCAGGGAAATGATGTGGCAGTGACTGGTCAATGAGGTGGCAGCCGCTGAAAAATGAGGTGGCGGCCGCTGGAAAATGAGGTGGCGGCTGCGGGAAAAAGATGTTGCAGCTTCCGATGTTGCAGCCGCCGAAGTCGCAGCCGCCGAAGTTGCAGCTGCCGGAGAAGATTGACGGCTGACGGAAAAAGGACATTACGGCTACTGGGAAATGAAATGGCCGTGGTTGGTAAATGAAGTGGCAGCCGCTGGGAAATGGGGTGGCAGCTGCGGAAAAAGATGTTACAGCTTCCGATGTTGCAGCCGCCAAAGTCGCAGCCGCCGAAGTTGCAGTTGCCGGAGAAGATTGACGGCTGACGGAAAAAGGGCATTTCGGCTACCGGGAAATGAAATGGCAGTTGCTAGGAAATGAGATGGCAGCCGTGGGGGAGATGAGGTGGCAATAGCTGGTGAATGAGGTGGCAACCGTGGGGAAGATGAAGTGGCAGCCGCAGGGACTAGGGTTGCAGCTGCCGATGTTGCAGCCGCCGATGTTGCAGCCACCGATGTTGCAGCCGCTAATGTCGCAACCACCGATGTTGCAGCCGCCGATGTTGCAGCTACCGGAAAAAAAAATCGATGGCAAGCGGGAAAAGGGATTTTGCGGCTGCTAGGGAAAAGGATAATGTGGTTGCCAGAAAAGGATATGCAGTTGCCGGAAAATATGTTGCAGCTGCCGAAAAATATGTTGCAGCTGTCGGAAATTATTATTATTATTATTATTTTTTTTTAGGAGCAAGGACGGCACAGGGAGATTTTCATTACGGGCCTAAACTGGTCGTTCTCCTGGCGCTTCCCTGAAAATTTTTAAAAGTCGACAGTAAGCAAAGAGATCAAATGCAAAAAAGAAAGAAAACAACAACTATACGCTATAGCAAGAAATTATTTATGTACAGAAAATACAATTTTTAGTTTAAGGTTTGGCAAAGGTAGAGAAAAGTTCCTGCTCTGGTGCCAATTGATAGTCTGGATCCGCAGCAATCTGTGAAATGAATGCATCTTTCGAAATGGGCTTCCGATACAGTCGCAGTCTGTGGCCATTAGCAAGTAATGGTATATGGTTTTCATCAATGGTAACCAAGCGAACAGTGCCGTTGTCAAATACCCTGTCAACCAAGTATGGACCCAGCCATCTTGTGCGTAATTTTCCTTTAAAATCCTTCTTGAATCTGGAGTCATATAATAGTGCCCAGTCTCCTTCACGAAATATTTTCTTTTTGATGAATCGGTCATGCCAACTAGATCTCTGTTGCTGAAGCAGCACAGTCTGGTCTACTGCAGCTAACCATTTCTCATCCAATTCATTTAATTGATTCAATCTTCTTTTCTGGGCTTCGGTTACATCCAGGTTCATTTCAATGGCTGTTTTCAGGGTCTTGATCTCAAACTCAATTGGAAAGATGGCACTCTTTCCATATACCAAATCATAGGGAGAAAAGCTCGTAGTGTTACGCCAAGTCGTGCGATATGCCCACAGTGCTTCTGGAAGCCTGTCAGCCCAATCCCTTCGATGGCTTTTAACTGTTTTAGTAAGGATTGCTTCGATAACTTTATTAGTGCTTTCCACCTGACCATTGGCCTGGGGATGATAAGGTGAAGCTATCTTGTGCTGCACATGATACTTCCGGAGCAAGGATTCAAATTGGTGTGAAATAAATTGTGGTCCCCCATCGGTAACTACTTCCTTTGGTACCCCAAAACGGGTAAAAACTTCACTGTACAGGAAATAAATCACCGCCTGGTCATTTGCCTTAGCCAAAGCTACAGCTTCTACCCACTTGGTCATGTAATCTGTACACACCAAAATGTAAACCTTCTGTTTGGAAGGAGGGTTGATAGGACCAACAAAGTCCAATGCCCATCTATCAAACGGTTCTAGTACCACTTGGGGCTGTAAAGGCATCTGATCCGTCTTATTAGGTTGGCCCATCCTTTGGCAGCTGTCACAGGACTGAACATATCTTTTAGCATCTCTGAACAGTGTCGGCCAATAATAGCCCATCCGCAACGCCTTATGCCCTGTTCTTTTGTCTGCAAAGTGTCCTCCGCAAGGTTCATCGTGACAGGCCTTCAGTATATGAAAGATCTCATCTTCCCTTACACATCTTCTAATTTCAAGATCAGGTCCTGTGTAAAAGAGATGGCCTTTGAGCCAACAATACCTGGCACTTTGCTGAATAATTTTTCTTTTCTCTCGTTTAGACATATGTGGCGGAAGCTTCCCTGCAACCAAATAATTAACAACGTCTGCATACCAGGGTGAATGAGCTGAGAGTGCGAATAAATGTTCATCTGGGAAAGCATCCTCAACAGGTGAACTGTCATCACTGTTAGTAAATCGTGATAAAAAATCAGCAACAACATTTTCTTTTCCAGGTTTATCTATAATAGTAATATCAAATTCCTGTAATAATAAAAGCCACCTGGTTACTCTGGCATTAGTGACAGGTTTGTTCATTAAATACTTAATGGCAGAGTGGTCAGTATGCACAAATGTAGGATACCCAGTAATGTAATGCCGAAACTTATTAATAGAATAAACAATAGCAAGGAATTCTTTTTCAGTAACAGTATAGTTTAGTTCAGCAGGGGCTAAGTTTTTACTAACATAATAAATAGCATAAGGTACTTGACCATCCTGCTGTCCTAGTACTGCTCCGATGGCAGTATCAGAAGCATCTGAAGAAATGTGGAAATGTATGGTCCAATTAGGTCCCCTTAAAATAGGGGCTGTGGACAGTTTCTCTTTAAGCTTATCAAATGCTGTCTGGCATGCTGTACTCCATACAAACTGTGCATCCTTCATTAACAACGAAAACAAAGGAGAAGCAAGTTTGGAGAAGTTTTCTATGAATCTCCTGTAATACCCAGCATGTCCCAGAAAACTTCGCACCTCTTTCTGAGTTGAAGGAGTTGGTATATTTTTTATCACCTTAATTTTTGAAGGATCCACTTGAATACCATCAGTAGAGATGAAATGTCCTAATACCACCCCCTCACTCATCATCATGTGGCATTTTTCAGTGCTTAGTGAGAGGCGAGCCTGTTCACAGCGAATTAAAACTTTCTTTAAATTTTCCAGTGCTTCCTCAAAATCCTTGCCATAGGGAGTAAAATCATCCATAAAAACTTCCATGCTATCATTAACCAATTCAAAAAATATGCCAATCACAGCTCTTTGGAACGTTGCAGGTGCATTGCACAATCCAAAGGGAAGCACCCTGTAGGCGAACGTTCCCCAAGGGCAAGTGAAGGTGGTCTTATCCTGATCCTCTGGAGCAATCTGGATTTGATTGTACCCACTGAACCCATCCAGGAAGGAGAAGAACTTCTTCCCTGATAGGGTATCAAGTACCTGGTCAATAAAGGGCAGAGGAAAATGATCCTTTTGTGTAGCTTTGTTCAGCTCCCTATAATCGACACAGACTCTCCATTTACCATTTTTCTTGGGCACAATTACAAGTGGGGAAACCCACTCACTATCTGAGATAGGATAGATAAATCCTGCTTCCAAGAGTTTCTGGATCTCCTCCTTCACTATATCCCTCAAATTGGGTTTCATGCGTCGTTGGGGTTGACATACAGGCCGGGAGTCGTTTTTGATATAAATATGATGAGTGCACAGACTGGAAGGAATACCCTTCATGTATGTATACTCCCAGGCGAACGCCCCCTTACGTTCCTTCAAGAGATTGGTTAGGCGCTTTTGTTCTTCTGAGGAGAGACCAGGATTGATGTTCAAAGTTCTTCCAGGCTCTACCTCAATAGGAATGCTTCTCGAGTTTTTCAAAACTGGGATTATGTTTGTGTCATTGACTAGTGCTTCCTCCGTAAGCTGTTCTTGTTCTTCTTTACCGAGGGTAATGTTCAGGAGTTGATAAACTTCCTTGTCTACTGAAGCAGGTTCGCTAATGAAATTATTAATGGCATCGTCTTCTATTTCGTTTTTGAAGGTTAGTGCCTTCCCTATTGTTAGTAATGGCTGAACATCTTCCTCCTCTTCCTGTTCTATCCAAAGGGAAGTTTCAGTTTCTAGACTCGGCCGTGCTGGAGGGTACAGGGTGAGGTTTTTGGTTTCCATACCATCAGATATAGTCATAGATCCTGATCGACAGCTGATGTAAGCATCAGCTGTAGCCAACCAAGGCCTCCCCAAGATCAATGGATGTCCCCCCAGCTGTGATTTTTGTTGTAATACCAGAAAGTCGGCAGGATATTCCCATGAGTCTACTGAAATGACAAGGTCGTCCAAAATCCCTTTGGGTCTGATGGTGGATCTGTCTGCCAATTCTAAGATGGTAGGGGTCGGTCTAATATTGGTAAATCCGAGCTTCTTTACAGTCTCCATTTTTATAACATTGATCGCAGCTCCTAAATCTACTAGTACGTTGGGTATCTGCGTTTGTCCTATGTGTACAGTGACAGTAGGATAGCCAGGATCCTCATACTTGGTTATAGGGGTTTTTCCAGTCATTAAAGCAGATAAATTCCCTATGACATGAACAGTAGGAGGATCTCTGGGTTTCCTTCCCGGTCTTTTAGTGCACAGGTCCCGAACAGTTCTAGCATAAATAGGTACATCTTGAAGAGCTTGTAAAAGGGGAATCTTAACATAAAGGTTCTTCAATTCTCCTAAGAGATTGAACTGAGGTTGCCCCCCTATTTGTGGCAGCATCAATCTCTCAGGGTAAGGTGGTTGCCTTACCAGGTGGGTAGGCTGCGTGTTATCCACTTTATCGTTTAATGTTTCAGCCGTCCCATCTGAGGGATGCTCAGCACCTTCAGTGTTAGGAACCGGATCAAATAGATGCTGGGAACTCTCTTCTTTGTCATGCACAGATGGTGGAATATTTTCTGAAATTACACGTTCTACTATCTTCCCAGACCGTAAGCGAATATCATTACAAGGTACAGGGGAAAGAGACTAGGCCGGCATATTGAGAGATTCCAATTGCTGGACTACTTTATTATTTGGGTTAGGGTTGGGTTGGGCAGGCAGCTGAGGCCGTATTGGTAAGTTAGGAACAGGATTATTTTGCAGTTGCAGCTGCGACTGCTGAGGTGGGTATTGAGGATATTGATGAAATTGAGGATATGGAGGATACGGTAACTGTTGAGGTGGAGGTGGTTGAGGAAACTGGTTCCCAGGATGGAAGTTCCTCCATCCAGGAGACCATGAAGTAGGTTGATGTGGTGGCTGTGTACAAGGACTCCATGAATTATAACCTTGCATCGCAGGTTGAGGGGAATTCCACTGAGCATAATTTGAAGGGAATTGTGTATTCACATTTTGCATATTAGTATTCCAATTATTCAAATTATTCAAAAATGGAAATGAATCGGGAGACATACCTTCATTCCGGGGCTGCCAGGGTTTCTTCTGTGCAATGAAGTAGGCTGAATCTACCTCTGGAGTTGATGCCTGCAGAACAGCCTTCACTTGGGGCAATGTCGGACATTCTTTCATATCATGGTTCAGCTCGCACAGCTGACACACTTGTATTTTGTCAAGAGGGAATCCTTTCAGTGGATGAGTCTTTCTACATCGGGGACAAAACACACCTAGTGTGAGATCCTCCACTGCCTGTCTTTGCTTGGCCTTCAAGACGTCAATCTCTGAAGAGATAGAGCTCATCATTTCTGTTTTAAAGTTTTCAAGAAGATTGCCTATCTCTGCACGTGTAGCTCCCCCATTGGATGACTTCTGAGTTCTTTCGAAGACATCACGTTCCAGCTTATCTCGTTTATGCTGCTTGTTATGCCTAGAAGATCGCCTGGAGTATCTCTTACATAATTCCACAATTGTCTCAAAAGATTCTTTAGAGATATCTCCCTTTCCTAATAAATTTAGCATGTCTAAACAATCATCCCTGATCCCCCGGAGCAGGATTATCTTAAGCACATCTAGTCCCATGTTCGTCTGCCCAGCTCTCTGCACATTGTACAGCAATCTCTCCACAAAATCCTCCAAACTTTCATCCTCCTTCTGTACCATCTTGAATAACTCCTCCCTTTTGTCCCTGGTGTTACAATATTCTTGATATTTTTCCAGGAACACTTGCTTCATCTTATTCCAATTAGCAACAGTTCCTCCCCCAAGGCTCATGAACCATCGTAATGCATTGTCCTTCAGGTCGTAATGCATTGTCCTTCAGGGTGGCAGGAAAAAGCTTCAACTTTTGAGCATCTGTGACATAATCATAGCTGCGACAGAGGATATCGAATTCAAAAAGGAATTCGTCTGGATCCTCTGCCGCCCTGCCATGGAAACGAGGTAACACCGACGGTGAGATGTTTTTCATAGGAGCTGTCCCCTCTAGTTGCTGTATTGGGAATTGCAATGTAGCCATAGTTTCTGGCGGGGAATCATCTTCATGATGGTATTGTACCACTGCTTCTTCCTCTTCGTTATCATGTCTGTTATTCATCTTTTCTTCTGTATCTTCTCCTTCGTTTGTTCCTTTGTTCCTTACCTCAGTTGTAATAGCTGCGTATTCTTCAGTTGTAACAGCTGCGTATTCTTCAGTTGTAACAGCTGCGTATTCTTCAATTGTAACAGCTGCGTATTCTTCAGTTGTAACAGCTGCGTATTCTTCAATTGCAACAGCTGAATCAGCCGTTCCTTCTTTAGCAGGAGTATATGCAGGAATCATAGCTACTCCTGTATCTTCCACTGTAGATCCTGATGCTAGCGCTCCAGGATCAGCAGGGCCTCTTTTGATAGGAGTCTCCCGTTGACGAGATCTGACAGCTGAATCAGCTTTGTCAACAAGGTCGTCGATAAATGTTCTTCTACCCAGCGGTGGACCTCGACCACGACCCGAACCACCTGCACTGTTAGTAATTTGTGGGGTTTTGGGGGTTGGGAGGTGATCGCGTTTTACCCTCCTCGTATTCATGCGAAGAAGATCATTTCAAAAACAACCAAAAGACTGACTAAAAGCAATTATCAGATACAACTAATGACTAGTGTTTAATTTTCATCCTTCCCCGGCAACGGCGCCAAAATGTCAAGCATTCTATTTGCAGATAATTAAATATCAAACACACAGAGCGTATGAAATTTATTGTCAACCCGAGAAAGTCTTTTTATTTCAAAGGATAAGTGCACAATATATTCTTAAACACAAAACCATTAGAAGTGAATACTTTTACCTTCTATCATCCATATTCATCCCAAGAATCTATGCAATCCCAAGTGCCTTCTAACTGCTATACTATAATTCTTTTCTATTATGCATCAGGAAGAAATGATATCAGATCTAATCAACGATTGCAAAAAGAAAATCTCATTCGTATTCTAAAATAATCACTTGTCTAATCTAATCAAGCTGGAAATCATAAAACATGAACTGAACACTACTCTAGAATTTCAAATGAAAGGAATTGAAGCAACTGTTCTAAGAAACTGAATTGTGAAATAAAGATCAATCAACACATAACAGGAAAGCTAATTTGTAAGAGCTTCTGGGATCACGTCTCAACTATAGGATGAACACGGTAGTGTGAACAGAAATTGAAATGTGTAAAGCAACCCTGACTCAGTCGACTGTTATTCTATACCATTCACCAATCTCACAGAAATATAATCCTTTTACTAAGAAATCCACACAATAATTATTGCTGCTGCGTACAAAAGAAAGAACAAAGCATCACACAACAAGAAAGATGAAATCCTAATTTAACTCAGCAATCTCTGTGGAAGACGGGCCCAGTCTTCACACAGAGACGCTGGTCGAACAACACCCTTTTTAACTCAGAAGTAACCCCTTATATTAATAGAAGAATGAGTACACAGTTGGCTTGGCTGCTAATACAAGATAAATTAATTGTTTGCTGTCCAACCCCTCGGTCGAGGCAATTCCCCATATTTATACATACAACTTGCAACATCTAATCCTATAATTGGGCAGCCATGAAGATCTTTGATCTTCAGGCGCCCTAAATAATCTAGCTGTTACAATGCGTGGCAGAACTGAAATATCCAAATATGAGAGAGTTATTAATTGCCCCAAGAGTGGCGGTCCTTCCAGTTCACAGCTGGACTCGAGCAGCGACATACTTAAGATAGCAATTTCTGTTACAGCTGCCCTGTCACGACTGTGCCTTGATTGACGATTCGAGCCCCAAGGAACCTTCTACAAGCAATGAACGTCCCTTCCTTCATGACTTGTTCAGCTCCGATCTTCCTGCAGTCTATTTGTCTCACTACCTTCATAAATCGCATCATGTTAGCACAAATTAAGAGATGCACAGCTTTAATCATCACAATCATAAGTATTAATACAATAAAACAATAATCGGCCATACCTTGGTAATTTGGGGAATAAGATAAGGACAATAAGTCGAATTGCCAAGGTAATTGGTGTAAGACAAGGGAAGGGAAGATGATAAATGATGATAAAAAAGGGCCAATTCTGGGCTCAACAGTGAGGTGCTATAGAAAGAAAGAGAAGAACTGAAGCTATATGAAGTCCACATCGAAGCAGCAACAACAAGAAGAGACAACGACCAAGTGAATGAAGAAAAATTTTAGTGACAGTATTTGAGGAAGATCTAGAAGACTGATAAGAATTAGACTAGTGTGGGCGTTTGGTGCTAGGGAAGGCTACATGCCTGCAAGGGGGTCATAGCCTCCTTCTAGTGGTAGCAGGTAAATAAGGGTGTCAAAGCATCGTTTCAGTAGAAGCTGATAAAACCAGGGGGTCGCAGCCTCCTTCCAGTAGTGGCTAGAAAATAGGGTGTAGTAGCATCCTTGTCTGTAGTAGTAGGCAGAAACCAGGGTGTAGTAGCATCCTTGTATGTAGTAGTAGACAGAAACTTATTGTAAATGTTATTTTGCGGTATAGAAAGAGTTGGTGGTTTTCCCAATTGGGATTCCACGATAAAAATTTGCGTTCTATGTATCTTGTTGATTCCATGTTTTAATTAAGTTTAATAAGTGTTTTAAAGTGGTAAAAAGTTAACATTACTGATTCACACCCCCCCTCTCAGTATTGACCAATATTCCAACAATTGGTATCACAGCAGGATCCTTCACTACAGTCTAAACCATTGGAAGGAAATTCCTATTAAAAACGACTATGGATCAACAAGAAGGGATTCCAGTCAATAGAGATCCAGTACTAAATAAAGAAGTATATGCATTATGGAGCGTAAGAATGAGAGTGTACTTACAGTCATTAGGATATGGTGTATGGAATGCAGTAATCTTTGATTATATCCCACCAAAAATAATAAGGACTACATTTCAGAAAGATTCCAAGAAAAATAACTCAAGGGAAATGGAGCTATACTTGATGGATTATCTCAACCCATCAAAGAGAAGGTAGGAAAATGTTAAATTTTCAGAATTTACTTCAATATGATCTAGGATCTTAACTGAGAGAACAAAATGTACAGCAAATCTACAGCATATCAATCATGGACACAATATTGCAAGCACACAAGAGACACAAAGTTTACTTGGGGAAAACCATAAAGGTGAAAAACCCCAATAACTTCCTCAGAGATAGATAGAGCAATGATACAACCAGAATACAAGAGATAGTCTTCTCCTAGCAGCAGAGCCTCCTCCTCCACAAGTGCGCCACTCTCCCAAGTGTGAGTGAGAGAATAGAATGATCAAATAGAGATCTCCTGATCTCTATTTATACTAGACTTGACTTGCGTAATAACCTTTACTAGGTCGGCCTTAACTTAACCACATAACACAATGCTAACTGGGCCAACACCCAATAGGGTGGTCTAATAACCCTTTGACCCACATGGCCGACCCCCACTAGGGTGGTCTAACAACCATTCGACCCACATGACTTATACAGGGATGACCCCAACAAGGTGGTCTAATAACCCATCACGTATAAGTTACGACACTTACAATATAAATGATGACACTTCCATATAGAGGAATAATAACATCTCTATAGGAATATAAAATACATATATGAAATACATGGGTGAAATACATTCCGAAGTTACATATACATCAACACTCCCTCTTAACTAGGAAGGTATTTCTCGACACAGGTCTGCTAGCACAAGTCTTCTTCTTTGGATCATCATCAGCGAATCATCATCCTCAAATCATCGTCATCATCACTGCTGCTGCTATCTCAATCAATCTCTGAATCTACTCATCATAGGAAGTTCTACAGAGCCAATCCTTTTTCATACTGGATGTAGGCCCACCACCTGTAGGTCTTCATCATCACTGGCCATACTGTGGAAGCCTCAGGACTTATTACACGCATCACACAACCTTGCAAGAGCATCCCAGGACTTATTACGGGCACACATCCCAGCCTATTAGATCTCCCAGGGAGCTATTACATGTGACCCTACCACAAAACCTCGAAAGAGAATCCCAGGACTAATTATGATCACATAGCTCAACCTATCGGATCTCCCAGGGAACTATTATATGTGGTCACCACAAAACCTTGCAAGAGCATCCCAGGACTTATTACGGGAACACATCCCAAACTATCAGATCTCCCAGGGCGATATTACATGTGGTCATGGAAAAACCTTGCAAGAGCATCCCAGGACTTATTACGAGCACACAGCTCAACCTATCGGATCTCCCAGGGCGCTATTATATGCCATAGGACAAAACCTCGAAAGAGAATCTACCAGATATTCCGGGGAGCTATTATATGCCAGTGGAAAAACATTGCAAGACTATCTGCAGATCTCCCAGGGCACTATTATATGTCCTCCCAAAGCAAAACCTCGAAAGAGCGTTTGCCAAATCTCCCAGGGAGTTGTTATATGCCAGCGGAAAAACCTAGCAAGAGAATCTACAAACCTCCTAGGGCGCTATTATATGCTTATCTGCACAACCTGTCCACGGCCACAGAGTATCAACTTGATACTTACCATACATCATCCTAATGTATACATGATCATCCCGATCATCATCACTGCAACATCCTGCTGCATGTCATCTGGAGCAACATCCTAAAGCTCGTCATCCATGATCATCCTGATCATATAATGCATCTACCTGATACATATCATCATACATGATCCACCTGATACAAATACAAAACATGATCCACTTGATCATACCTGATACATATCAACATACATGATCTACCTGATCATACACAGTATCCACCTGATACATATACAAAACATATACAAAACATATACAAATGATCCTACTGATCATATTTAACATCCAACATGATGCGTACATACATATATAAATGATCCAACTGATCATATCCAGCATCCAACATGATGCGTACATACATATACATATAAATGATCCAACTGATCATATAAAACATCCAACATGATGCATATATAGAGAAATAACTTGAGCATCATCCTGATTCTCATCATCCAGCGCTTACATCCACATCCATGTGAAGGATCCTCGTTCCAACATGCTTGGAATGGCTTCTGCAAATGTGTCCATCACTTCTTCCTCGAAGTGTCATCAATCTGAAGAACACCAAGCCTCTCCCTGAAGTACTCGAACTTCACCCTGGCTAGTGGCTTCGTCAGCACATCTGCAATCTGCTCGTCCGTCGCAATGTATAGGAGCTTCACAGCTCCTGTCTACACCATCTCCCTGATATAGTGATATTTGATCTCTATGTGTTTCGACCTGTCATGAAACACTGGGTTCTCGGACAGCTTCACACAACTCTGGTTATCATAAAAGATACTAGTAGCATCCAACGGGAGATCAAATAACTCGGACTATAGCTTCCATAGCCATACTGCCTCACAACTAGTTGAACAGGTTGCAACATACTCTACCTCAGCTGTACTCAGTGCTACGTAGGACTGCTTCCTGCTAAACCAAGAGATCACACCTAATCCCATACTGAAGCAGCATCCAGATGTGCTCTTCCTTTATGTAGCACTTCCAGCCCAATCTGAATCAACATAACCCTCCAGGTTAAACTTTTGATTCACATCATACTCGAGCCCATAATCAACCGTACCCTTCAGGTACCTCAGAATATGCTTTACAGCAACTAGGTGAACACTCCTCGGATCCGTTAGGAACTGGCTCAATGTGTTCACTACAAAGCAAATATCTAGTCTCTTGTTCGTCAGGTACATCAAGGACCCAATCATCTGACGATACATAGAGACATCAACCTACTCAGATGAAGCATCACAAAGAAGCTTCAGATTCGATTCCATAGGTGTGGCCATGGCCTTGCAATCCATCATCCCGAACCTCTTCAGGATATCTACAGTGTACTTCCCTTGTCCAAGTAAGATCCCATCTGTACTCTGCCACACCTCCATACCTAGGAAAGTAATGCATCATCCCTAGGTCCTTCATATCGAACTTAGTAGCAAGCTTCCTCTTTGTATCTGCAATCAATATGTCATCTCCTGTTACAAATAAGTCATCCACATACAGGAGCAGAATCACAGGATTCCCTTTCTCAACCTTGTAGTAAAGGTTGGAATCCGCTTTACTCTTGGTAAAGCCCAAACTGGATAGAAAGCTGTCTATCCTACCAAGTTCTGCACATATATGACTCCCTATCATGAGCCTCAGAACCAAGTGGCTATTCCACATATACTTCTTCTTCAACTACACCATTCAAGAAAGCTGTCTTGAAACCCATCTGGTGTATCTTCCATTTCATCACTTTTATACTTCTCTATGCAGCCATCTACAACATGCTTGATCTTGTAGATCCTCTTGGAAGTCACTACAGACTCCCCTTCAGGTTTTGGTACTGCATCCCAAACATCATTCTTCATGATCGATGGATCATGGTATTCTTCCATTTCTTCATCCCAAATCCTTGGAACTTCTGTATCTTCAATATATTCAATAGATATCTTTGTTGCTGGAACAAATGTTGTAGTCCTTCTTTTGTAGGTGAAGGTATACGGTCTTTCCTACATAACAAGTTAAATTGCATGATTAGAAAACATCTCATAGTTTTCAGAACAAATTCTTACACATATAGAAATACGTCATACAGTCATGCAATTATCTTAGCCAATGCTTCAATACAACATTTATCCATATTCCGTAACTTTCTAGATGCCTTCCAATCTCTATCAGAACATTGTTAAGAGTGTGCACAACTCCTAACATGTCAGCAAAGAGGTTTCATTCTAGATAAGTAGAAATGGAATGTTGTATAGTGCCATAGGCCACTTACCCATGTATATTAGTAGTATATTGTTCATCAATGCAACTATTCTAATATGCATAATACACAACCTAATTCTAGGAACATAAGCATATACATCATTGAATAACATTATGTAAGAAATGACAATTCAAATACTTATCTTTGTTTGGTTGCTGGGTGGAATCCCTCTGAATATTTGCAACTCCATTCTGATGTGGATTGTGAGAAGTGGTCAACTCCCTCTGAATATCTGCATCCTTGCAGAAACTACTGAAGTGTGCTCCTTTGCTTTCTTGCAGGAACAACTAGAGTGTGCTCCCTCTTGATCTTTGCTTCCTGGATTACCTGTCCTTGAACTTACATCCATTCTTAATCACTATGCATGCTCATTAGTATCATCATTGTGTTATCCTTGGGGTCTCATACATAATCACACATTTATTAGTATAATCTTAATACTATCAAAACACAATAATCTTAAACATGTATAGTCATGATCATTCAAAGATAATAAACATTAGTATTCAAGGTTTCAGGGAAGTCTTCTTTTACTCATGCATATTCTTATTTGATCATAGGACTCTTCTGATTAGTTAAATCATCAATGCATAAACCTGTGATTACTCAAACCTATACCTTCATGATTCTTCTGGTTAGTCATATCATCAATTATGGTAAGAAACATAATATGCATACATCCATGACTATTCAAACCTATGACCTCATGAATAATCATTATCAACAACACAACAATATAAGATCCTAACACAAGGTAGGATTCTAGCTTGATATAGGAAAAACATACCTAGATTAGCATGCTAGCTAGTTATGTCTAACATACCCGCATAATGTCTTCTGGTTCTCTTCAATGACTTGTGCTAGTAACCTGCATGTCTAATAGGTTAACCATTGTAGGACCAAGTTATACATACCTTGAAAGTATATCTTCTATGTGATCCATGACAATGGATGAATCTTTGTCTTCATGTCACCATGATCATATGTTCTTGAAGTAGAACATGATTTGTCTTTCTTGGTGTACCTTTTATGTTAGCGAACAACATAAACCTCATACAACATCACAATGCATTAGTAAATTCATAAGTGTCAAAACCTTAATCAATGAATATCTTCTATTAAGGTGATACGACAAGTCTAGTAATTAATCAAGATTGTACTGTAATGATATGAAGACAAACATATGATAAACTTAACCATGAAACATACCTGTCAAGATTGCTTGTAATCTTCTTATGGAAGGCCTTAGCCTCATCTCCCTCTGAGACAGGAACTTCTTCAGTTATGCAAGTGACCAATCCATCTTCTTCTAGGATTAACCCAATCCACTTGATTTGCAAGAACTAGACCTGGAGCTGGATTAGGGTTTGTCAAAGAAACCCCAAAAATTCAAACTTTGAATTTCAAACTTCCGAAAGGATAGAAATGTGCGCCTTGATGAGCTGATCAAGTTGGTATATTTAGAATTTGAAAACTGCAAATTTTCACCCCTCGAAATTGCCTTTTAGATTGCTGGATTCACTAGGGAGGACCCTGAATTAGGGTTTGAGTTTCCCGAAGCTTCACCCAACCAAAGGATTTGATTCAAAGCTCTAAGCTTTGATTTTTCTGAGGAGCTTCCAGCCGTGGTCACAGATTTCCAAAATTCAAATTTTTGCAGAAGCCCTATTTTTCCATCTTTCCGATCAAAGTCCCGAACTGGGGTTTGATCAAGCCCGGCCTTCTTCCCAACCAAAAAATTTGAACTTGGTCTCTAAATTTTTATTTTTATGAGTAGCATCCATCCGTGGTCTCCGATTACAAAAATTCCAACTTTCTCCAAAGCCCTAAATTCCGAAAGCCATGAATGAAGGTGCTAAAAAATAATTTTGTTTTGACAGAAATATGTACCTGATTGTTTCTGGTGTAACTCTGAAATTTTTGATCCACAAGGTCTGAAACATTTTATTTCGATAGCCCGACCTGTTATCTTTCCATACCAATAGGTCTAACCTCAATTGGATTCTCTGAGAGAGAGTTATGCCAAGTGTCGCAACGTGACCTGTTTATGGGATAATACAAGAGAGCAAACTTGTACGGTGTGCCACGTGTCACTGGTTCAACTTCAGCCTTTGAAACATTTTCTTGACATATCCTGACCTATTATATTTCCATCCCTATAGGTCTGACCTCAATTAGATTCTCTGAGAGAGAGTTATGCCAAGTGTCGCAATGTGACCTGTTTATGGGATAATACAGGAAAGTGAACTTGTACGGTGTGCCACGTGTCACCGGTTCAACTTCGGCCTCTGAAACATTTTCTTGAGATAGTACAGTCTGTGTACTACCTTTCTCTTTTTACAAAATTTCATTTGGAGCTTCCTAGCCCAAGTTATGACCTTTTTCCCATGGTCACCTAATTTTGACTCAGATCTAGAAGAGGCAGAAACCCTATATTGTACAGATCGTAAATCACAAAGTACAACGAATTAGAGGTTTTCCTTTGGAAACAAGGTACATGGGGATCTTATATTCAACCCATAAAAGTTTCAGATCCGAAAACGTTTCCAAAATGGATTTATAGCAAAAGTGCTTCGATGACTGGTTTTTGCTATATCAAGCCCTAGCATCGTAAGTGCAACAAGTGTCATACATGCCATATCATGCCTTCTTTCAGGCTAGCTCTGATACCATGTTAAATTTTCAGAATTTACTTCAATATGATCTAGGATCTTAACTGAGAGAACAACATGTATAGCAAATATACAACATATCAATCATGGACACAATAATGCAAGCACACAAGAGACACAGAGTTTACTTGGGGAAAACCATAAAGGTGAAAAACCCCAATAACTTCCTCAGAGATAGATAGAGCAATGATACAACCAGAATACAAGAGATATTCTTATCCTAGCATCAGAGCCTCCTCCTCCACAAGTGCGCCACTCTCCCAAGTGTGAGTGAGAGAATAGAATGATCAAATAGAGATCTCCTGATCTCTATTTATACTAGACTTGACTTGCCTAATAAACTTTACTTGGTCGGCCTTAACTTAACCACATAACACAATGCTGAATGGGACGACACCCAATAGGGTGGTCTAATAACCCTTTGAACCACATGGCCAACCCCCACTAGGGTGGTCTAACAACCCTTCGACCCACATGACTTATACAGGGCCGACCCCAACAAGGTGGTCTAATAACCCATCAAGTATAAGTTACGACACTTACAATATAAATGATGACACTTCCGTATAGAGGAATAATAACATCTCTATAGGAATATAAAATACATATATGAAATACATGGGTGAAATACATTCCGAATTTACATATACATCAACGGAAAATGCATCTCAGCTAAAGAACTCTGGGTCAAATTGAAGAAACTTCACTCAGTTGAAGAAAGAGCAGAAGCAAGCCTTGCTATTTTCGAGGATGATAGTGAATATATAAGTGAATATGAATAAAATATATTTATAGGGACAATAAATCAAGCTTCAGAAGATAATTTAGATGTGGAAGGAGAGGTGGACCTAAAGGCAGAACTCATAAGTGCCCTTGAAGAATTGAGAAAGAGCGATAGTGAATATATAAGTGAATATGAATAAAATATATTTGTAGGGACAATAAATCAAGCTTCAGAAGATAATTTAGATGTGGAAGTAGAGGTGGAACTAAAGGCAGAATTCATAAGTGCCCTTGAAGAATTGAGAAAGAGCAGGATGAAGAACAATTCTTTGGAAGAAAAATTGTCAAAGTATCAAGAAGAGAAGAAGTCAAAAGAAGAGGAAGACAAGACCTTCCAAGAAGAGTTGCACAATTCAAGACAACAAGTGATGGCTAGCATGGAAGAGGCCGAGATATTAAGATAGGAGTTTTCTAACTTCAATAAAGAAATAAAGAAGCTAGAAGACCACATGAAAGAGGCTGAAAGATTAAGACAGGAAGTTGCTAACTTTAAGGAAGAAGTAGAGGAGCAAAAGGACCAGCAGACCATTAATGAGAAGCTCAAGAAAGAAATAAAAGAATCTAAAAGACTTGAAGAAGAAGTTACTTTGCTTAGGAAGAAGCTTGATGAAGAATCTATTAAAACAAACTTTGAGAACAACTCAAAGGATTTAGATGACATCTTGAGTAGTCAAAGACCATCAAATGATAAAACTAGATTAGGTTATGACAAAGAAAAGAAACCAGAATATTTGTCTCCTACACTCCAAGATAGAATAAAACAAGCTATGATGCTGCACTCAAAAGCCTGATTGAGAAGGATAGTCAGAATTCTACTCCCTCATCTCATAATAAAGACAGAACTGTTATGATACCTAAAGGACCAATGACAAGTAGGGTCCAGCATATTTTTTTTGGTCATTGCTACACCTATCATAATTTTGGACATATGGCTAGAGAATGTAAACTGAGGAAGAATGTTTCAATAAAAGGTCAATAAAAAAAGAAGGAATGGAAGAGGATGGAAGATATGAAGCTGGAAGATCAAAAATTCCTCAAACATAAAGGAAGATTCTATGGATATTATCACTACTCTCACAAGTTTGGTCACAAATTTGTTGATTGCAGAACCAATAAAAAGGATCTATGTAAGGAATTCAAGGAACACAAAAGGTCAGTAAGAAGGGTTCCTCATGGAAATATGTGGAGAAGAAAGGAAGACTACAAAGAGTCAGAAGAAACACCGATTCCAAGCATCAATGAAGATGATGAGGAGCATAATGATGTTGTAGATAAGAATGACATTCATTATGATGGAAAGCAAGATGAAGATATAAAAGAATACACCATGGGAGATGATGGTGGAACTCAAGATTGTCTTTTCTAAAAATCTCTCATGACCAAGAAAAGAACCCTAAAATTAGCATTAGAAAGGATCATTTACTCAGGGGGAATTAATATCACAAAATTGGAATTGGTACTTAAAAATATCTTTTGGTAAGAAGAAAAGAATGTTTTAAGGTTTCCATCAAAACAAGAAGAAGAAGAGTCATAAGAGACAAGAAGAAGTGTAGAAGTGACAAATTGAAAAAGAAGACTTTGCTAGAGACAATGTGAAGTATATTAAATAGCCGAAGTGTAATAAATTCATAAGTAGAATTAGAAAAGACAAGAGATGATCGTAAGACTAGTGTATGGTTGGAAAAGAACAAAGTGTAAGTAAAATGAAAATATCAAGATGCATGATCCATGAGATACATGAAGACCATGAAGTCTGCAATCCAAAATGAGGATTATCCTTATTATTCAAGTCAACTGGTTCATGAAAGTTCATCTACAGTTTTCTAGAATGATGAATGGTTGCAATTTGCTGGTGCTACATGATTCTACAAATATGAAGTCATGACACATTAATTGAGAAATTTGTCCATCCTGAAAGTATTCATTTGATTACATTGGTTTGGGATGACCTTCTGCATTTACACTTGGAGAATTTGATAATCATGTCTTCATGGTTGATGAGCACATGTAAAGATTAATACAAGAGCAGATTTAGACAATCTTAAGGACTGTCTAATGGGGCAATTATAAATAGCCATTCTTTTCATTGGAAAGTGCCAGGATGAGAAAAAGTAGCAGTAAGATTGCATCCTAGGAATCAAGAGGAGAAGGATGCAAATTCAAATTTTGTAGATTATGTGGAACTTCAGCCAAAGCTTCAATAGTTGAATATTGAGAAGGAACAATTGGTATCATGGTGCAGTATATAAAAGAGAGTGATCTCAGTAACATTGGAAGAAAAGTATAATGTGAATGAAGCTAGTGCATATAATTTTGATCTATGGTGAAAAAGGGGAGAAAAAACATAAAGTTGTGAAGTTGCTTGTATGGCATTGAAGACTCCTTAAAGAAGAACAAGTTATATGATGTATCTTTAAAGAGAAGTCTATGGAAGAAAACTAAGGGTTGAATGAAAGAACTCAAAGATAAACCAATGAGTATAAACTTTGTCACAAAGAGAAGAAAATGTGTTGGAAAGAGGAGGAGCACTATGATATGGGGAGTTTATGAACTCCATATTCAGGTTCTCATCCAGAATGGTTATCATTCAAAGGGAAGCTACAAGATGCTAACTAGATGATCAACACCAAGTACATATTAACTAGAGAAAGAGAAGCAAAAGAAGGGCAATTGTCTAAAAAAAGAATGATTGGAAATTCTATATCAAGATAGTTGAAGCAAGGGCATAACAAGTTATCCTTTGTCATTGTTGTCAAAGGGGGAGGATATTTAGATGTTTCCATCAATGCCAAAGGGGGAGAATGTTGAATATGGTTTCCATTGATATCAAACGAGTTCAGTAATGACAAAGGAATAACCAAGGACATGATGGCAAGACAAACTCAGTGAAAGACAAAGGAATAACAAAGAGAGTGATGGCATGGCCTGTATGATGATGTGACAGATATGATGACATGGAATGGCATGCATGATGATGTGGCATGAAGTTGAAAATACATCTGATGGTGTTATGGTGCTATCAGGAAGTCATTGTTGCATTCTGACAACATTTTGACAAATATGGCAATTTGGTGAAAATAAGGAAATTGACTAAGTATGGAAAAATTAGTCAAAAATGCCTTAGGAAAATGCATGCCATAATTTATGGTTTGACTAAAATTCCCACACCATGATACCATACTATAGCTTGTTGAAGTGTATATCTATTCACGGTCTCAGTTTTCCTTCATCACTTATGAGGAAAAAATTATAGGTCTACCAAAACAGGGTTTTGCACTAGAGAAAGTAAAATTACCTAAGTGGTCTCGGGAAAATGCTCGCCATAAATGATAGGTTAAAGTAAATGCTTGCAACATATGGTCAGGATGTAGTCTATTGATTTGTCTATCTGACCTTGGTCTCTATTTTCATTAAGCATGTCTGAAGAAAAAGTTATGGATCTTCCAAAATGGGGTTTCAGGATAAACTTTGGAGAAATTCCTGAAAATGACTAAGTGTTGGAAAACGGGTCGAGGTGGCCTTGGGAAAATGCCCTCCGTACCTCATAGGATGATGAGAAAAATAATCTGAAAGTATTAGGCTATATCTTGTTGATGGGTGCATCTAAACATGGTCTCAATTCTCCTATTGAGTGTTTGATGACAAAGATATAAGTCTACCAAAAGTGCTATTTGGCATAGTTTGCACTATCCCAATAAAATGCACACCAAGGAGAGAGAAAGAAGCTTCAAAAGTTGAAATTGGTCTAGATGAATACATATTGTTGTCCTTTATCTATTGGGTGTCTCACACCTCCAAATTGGTGAAAATAAAAATCTCATCATGTTGACCTAGGGTTTGACAATTTTGTCTAAGTGTTGAATTAGCAGTTTGGAATACCACTTTCAAATGCCCACCAGATGTTGTGTGTGTGTCAATAGGTTAATCAATTGACATGATCTCATTCATCATTGAAGTAGCTATCCATTCATGCTTGTATTTTTATTTATGGTGATCACATGAGGAAGAAATCAATCTTCTAAAGCAAAAGAAAAATTGTTTTACATATGAAGACAAAAACACATGGTTGATGAGGCATTTGGAAATTCCCATAAGGAGGTGTCTATGAGCTGATAAAATTAGTCAAATGGTATAGTACTGGTCTCTGATGAACTGGGTATCTATCCATAGGCTCATATTTTCTTTTGGAGTTCACACGTGAGAAATAATAGCCTACCAAAATGAGAAGAAGTTTATTTTGATGTTCAAATGTAGTTTGATAAGGCATTTGGAAATGCCCGCAAGGAGGTGTTTCTTTGATGATAAAATTCATCAGATGACATGGTCTTGTTCCTTGGTGAATTGGCTATCCAGCCATAGTCTCAGATCTTATTCTGGCGGTCACATGTAGAAAATATAAGCCTTCCAAGTTGAGTAAAATATTATTTTGCACATTAAGGACAAAAAAAAAATTGGCTAAGTGTTGAAAAGGGACTAAGTCTTGAAAAGGGGAAAGGGTTAAAAATTCCCGCAAGGGGGATTAGTTAAGCCCATGGGGGCTATGTGATGCCCGCAGGGGCTAAGGGGAGTTCACATAGGCCCATATGCTCGTAGGTGCTTGGTTATGACCGCAGGGGCTTAGGGGATGTCCGCAGGAAGTAACGGTAATCCCAAAGAGGGATAAGGATTCCCGCAGCGGCTAGGGTTAAGCCCAAAGGGACCTAAGAATGCCCGGAAGGGGCTAAATATTCCCACAGAATGCTTGAGGAAGCCCGCGGGAATGAATTAAGAGGAAGCCCATGGTCAGAGATGAAGGAACACGAATTCTGAGATGTGAAGCCCGCATCCATGAAATGAGAAGCTCGCAGGCCTACGTTAATCAATGAAGTTTTTTAATTAATTAATTAATTAAAAATAGTAATAAACAGAGTTATGAATTTAAGATTAATATCATAGATTTGATAAAAAGTTAACAATACTGATTCATCCCTCCCTCTCAGTATTGACCAATATTCCAACAATTGGTATCAGAGCAGGATCCTTCACTACAGTCTAAATCACTAGAAGAAATATCCTATTAAAAACCACTATGGATCAACAAGAAGGGATTCCAGTCAATAGAGCTCCAGTACTTACTAAAGAAGGATATGCATTATGGAGCATAAGAATGAGAGTGTACTTACATTCATTAGGATATGGTGTATGGAATGCAGTAATCACTTATTATATCCCACCAAAAAGAATAAGGACGACATCTCAGAAAGAGTACAAGAAAAATAACTCAAGGGAAATGGAGGCTATACTTGATGGATTATCTCAACCCATCAAAGAGAAGGTAGGAAAATCCATCTCAGCTAAAGAACTCCGGGTCAAATTGAAGAAACTACATTCAGTTGAAGAAAGAGAAGAAGCAAGCCTTGCTATTTTCAAGGATGATAGTGAAGATATAAGTGAATATGAAGAAAATCTATTTATAGGGACAGTAACTCATGCCTCAGAAGATAATTCAAATGTGGAAGGAGAGGTGGACCTAAAGGAAGAACTCATAAGTGCCCTTGAAGAATTGAGAAAGAGTAGGATGAAGAACAATTCTTTGGAAGAAAAATTGTCAAAGTATCCAAAAGAGCAGAAGTCAAAAGAAGAGGAAGTCAAGACCCTCCAAGAAGAGTTGCACAATTCAACACAACAAGTTATGGCTAGCAAGGATGAGTCCGAGAGATTAAGACATGAAGTTTCTAACTTCAAGAAAGAAATAAAGAAGCTAGAAGACCACATGAAAGAGGCCGAAATCTTAAGACATGAAGTTGCTAACTTTAAGGAAGAAGTAAAGGAGCTAAAGGACCAACAGACCATTAATGAGAAGCTAAAGGAAGAAATACAAGAATCTAAAAGACTTGAAGAATAAGTTACTTTTCTTAGGAAGAAGCTCGATGACGAATATATTAAGACAAATTTTGAGAACAACTCAAAGGATTTAGATGGCATCTTGAGTAGTCAAAGATCATCAAATGATAAAACTGGATTAGGTTATGACAAAGAAAAGAAACCCGAATATTTGTCTCCTACACTCTATTACAACCTAAATCTCACCATCATGAGACATATATCAACTTAGTTCCTCAATTCCTGAAGTCCCATTATCAAGTTAGTCAGTTAGAGCAAGTTGATGTCCTTTGTCCACATTCCTAGTTAGGTCGGTGCATGTTGTCTTTGGGAAAGCAGTGTCGGCACAGGTTGTCTTCATGCATCCTACATCGGAGTCAGTTTAATGAGATAAAGGTAGCTTTCGAGCGAATTCTAGAAGTTGGATGAGGTGGATCCCTATCCCTAAATCCTAGGTGAGCTGGCCTTCAGTTCCCTAACCTAATGGGAAGATCCCTTATCCCTCTCCCCATGATCCTCAACATACTCGATCCACTTGGTCCTATATGTACAAGATCCCTCTCCATTCCAAAGGGGAGGAAGGCTATAGCGTCCATATGTTGGTCAAATAAGCTTAGAAGATCATCATTCATCCATTGGAGGCACCCATTTTCTCCTTAGAGGCATTGGCTTGGCTTGGCTTGTTGGAGGAAGATTGCAACGTCAGGGCTTGGTTGTAATCCTCACTCTTCTATGTATTTCCACTTTTATACAGTAATACAAAACACTTTCCATAAATTTCTTCTTGTTGATTTGATATTTATAGTTCACTTCCTTAACCATTTACTTAGCTCAATTATTGTGTATATATACTATTACTACTTGTTTGTCTCTTGCATGTTCTGACAGGTCTTTCAGCTTCGGATCTAACGACCGTGGAACTTGGAGCGACAAGGGAGAAAGGGATCTATAGATCTAAAAGGTAATATGTCTACATATCTCAATCTCTAATTGAATCTAAGAAGGTAGATTTGTATTCTGTCTAATTTGTTCTAGATTCACATTGGACTAGGGAGATCATGCCTTAAGTCTGCTTTCGGTAGATTGTCCAGTAACAAATTTGGCGACCATACTGGGGAATACGTACATTGTTTTAAGTTTTCATTTGAATATGATCTTCTTTGATTTATTTGTGAGCCATTTCATTTGCCTCCTAAGCCTTCTTCACCATCATCTCTTCTTGTTGAAGAGCCTGTTAGTTTTCCCTGAGTCTATGTGTAATTATCAAACCTTTTTATTGCTCATCTTTGGAGAGCTTTTTATTTTTTTCATTGGGATTTCCCCCGGTGCACCTGGGAAGTATAGCCAGAGCGTCATCCACTCCTGGGCGCATTCTTCTCCTCTATAACCTGCGCCAACGGCACTCATCCCAGTTCTACATTCTGCGCTGCTGGCTCAAACCACATACATTTGAACTGCGTCAAGCGCTCTGCGCCTGCCCACTAGCTGCGCCGAGCAGTCAAGCCTAGGGTTTGGGTCATCTCGTCTCCATTTTTTAGTTTGGTTTGATTTGTAGACCTCTCTGTACTGTGCTTTCCAGTCAGGGATCTTGTGTTTTTGCATTGGTAGTGTTTGGATTTGTTTGGATTGGTTTTGGGTCCCATTTTGGACAAGCTTGAGACTTGGTAGTGGTGGACACTTTAGTCTCTCCCACCTTCATCCACTTGACCTTGTATTCCTTCCTTTCCTCACATGATCTTGTCATTGCATTGGATCTGGTTCCAGACCTTTTTTTGCGTTCATCTTTTAGTTTTGCTTGCATCCGGTTGTTGTTGAGTGTCTTGTGTGTTTTCGGTTCGCATGAGTGCTTGTCATTTTCTTGAAAATTTCTGAGTGATTAGAGCATTGTAAGTAATCTCTTCTTTTCAGCCATTTATATTTGAAAGCATTATTATTGTCAAGTGTTGTCTTGGTGCATTCTTTGGAAAATCAAAAAGTGCTTCATTTTTACCTTTTTTCAAGTTAATTTGAGAATTGTTGTAAAAGTTGTTTCATGCATTGGAGTTTATCATTCGTAAGTCTTTTGGAAAGCTTGAAAGAAAAGTCAATTATTTGTGTGTTTTCACGAATTATGAGCTATTCATTTTCTTGAAAAAACCAAGTGAAATCAAGTTTTTGCAAAAGTTATTCCATGCTTGAAAAAGTTATATGCATTTTTGGTTTTTCATGCTTTTAGGCTATCATAGTGAAATTTGAAGAGTTAGTGTGCTCTAAGTAGAATTTCTCTCTTTTCATCACTTAGTTTCATTTTTTTATTCGAAAAGACAAAAAGAAAATGCTTTGATTTGGATCTGTTGTGTTGTTGATTTTCATGTTTTGCTTGAAAAAATGGAAGATAGTACTTTCATTATCAATTTTGGTAGAATTGAGATTTGTTGAAGTTTTGTTGTTTTGGTAAAAACCACTTGAAAAATATTTCTCCCTCCCATACATAGATTTCATCAAAAGGAAAAGTGCATTTCTTCATGTAGTTAGGCTTGCATTATGTTTACATTTATGTACTCACCGTGTGCATTCACCTAACTGTCCAGATAAAATTAATGGTAGAACTAGGTTAAAATTTGTAGTAACTTGTGCGTTAAGTTAGAGATGTGTTCCAGCATCTTAAAACATGGCAGCTATTGTTATTTTCTTGCATTGCATCCTGGGGGTATTGTAAGTCTTCCACGTACCAACCAATATATCAAAGCTCTTTCACGTACCAACCAGTATATCGAAGGTTCTTTCACGTACCTTAGGGTATATCGAAAGGCACTTCACTTACTTGGCATATATCGAAAGGTGTTTCACGTACTCAGTAGTATATCGGAAGTGCTCGTGCCATACGGTTGTGCATTAGACAACACCATCACGTATTCGAACTCCCACGTACCTTGCGTATATCGGGAGACACTCCTAGGATTATTGAAACCAACTGAGCTAACCATTTGGCCATCTTGGAAGAGCAATACACCGAGAAACACACTCAGGGAGATTACTATGCACGTGTCGTCCAGGTAGTCGGGTATTCAGGAAAGGGTACTGTCCTAATCCTGCTTGTCACGTTTTACTATTGGACCTTGCGGTATATAGCGAGTTGTGAAGCCTTGACAATCCTGTGAGGTTCCATACTTTTGAATCCACACATATCACATAAGTTTGCTTGCGGCCTTAGTTTGTGTAGAATTTTCTGGACTGCTTTTCTTTTGTTTAGATTACAGCTAGGAGAAACTCTAGTTCAGTCACTCTGGTTGACTTTTTTTGGAGAAGGTCCCACAATATTTTAAACTTACCACCCAAATATCCCCTTAACCAAGAGGTAATTTTGAAGGTAAGATGGATCCACACATCACGGTCATGTCATCTGAAGTAGAAAATCCTACTTTGAATGTTGGAGCACACATGTTCCCTCCCGATTCACCCTTCTCCAACCCATCAAGGGGTGAAGAGGTGGAAACTTCCACTTCACAAGACGTACCTCTCCCTCCCGTTTTACCGGGAGAGCCTGGATCTGTGGAATGGTTAAATCCCTCCCAGGACGACACTGTATGAGCTGTGTTTGGTCCAGCTGCACCCTTTTGGGAAACCTCTCTAGGTCAACAAGTAGCCCATTTTGCCACTACATCCCCACCCAGTTGGTCCACTCCTGACGAGATTTTCGCACCCTTTCGTAACCGCCTTGACAGATTACGTTCCATGGGTGAGGAATTTCGAAGACAGAGTCTTTTACGAAGGGCGGAAGACTTGACTTTACCCGCATATCGGCAGATCCCGATTCTCTCTTTATCTTATGACTCACTGGAACCATCCATCCACAACCTGACCACTTATGAACCTAGTCAACCCTCACTTCCTGCAAGTACACCCCTTAGATAGGAGACCAGTTCTATACCCCAAACAACTCAACCTGTTGAAGGACAATAGTCCAACACTCCTCTCACTACTATGAGAATGTTACCCACTCCACCCCCACCCCAAAACTCGCGGGGAGGATACTCTTTACCCCCTAAATTTCTTACGAGTAATGTTAATCCCATAGTAGGTAATCAACAACCCACGTTGGGTTAACCTTTTATTATTGGTCAACACGTTGCTGCTGGGGGGCAGCCCCCATCTCCTAACCATAATACTGGAGAAGGAATTCCTCTCGAACCTTCTGATGGAACTTCCTTACCCGTCGGAGCATCCACCATGGGATTATCTCATGTTGGGGGACCATCCAATTGAACTCAACCACCATGGAGTCAAGCGTATACAAGTTATCTTAACCCTGTGTTAGGACAATTCAATCCCGAAAACTCACTCTACGAGATCCCTTATATCGGAAATCCATACACTCTATGGGGACACCAAAATGTTTTACAACATGGACCCCCACCAACCATCCCTCAAGTACCACCACCCCCGTTTAGTCCCCCTCCACCTCCCTATTGAGGTGGAAGACCTCTAGCTTTTGGTGGAGGACCACCTCATCCTGGAAACCATGGCCCATCCTCTCTTAGCGACGGTGGTGGAGGCCCTCCCCCTTCCAGCGGAGGCAGAGGCTTTCCCCCTTCCGACGGAGGACCACCCCCCTGGTGGCGGCGATCCCCCACCTCATGGTGGAGGACCACCCTATTCTGGTGGTGGTGGTGGAGGACTACCCTATTTTGGTGGAGTTGGAAGAAGAGGTCCACACCTTTCCGGTTGCGGTGGTGGTGGAGGCCCCCACCCTTTGAGCGGAGGTGGTGCACCACCACCCCTTCCCGATGGAGGCGGCAGGGGACCACCTTATCCAGATGGAGGATGCGGAGGACCACCTTATCCCATTGGAGGAGGTAGAGGCCCACCTAATCCCAATGGCGGGGGAGGACCCCCACCATTTGGAGGAGGCCCACCCCCTCTCGGCGGTGGTGGAAGACCCCCACCTTATTGTAACAGACCACCCTATTATGGTGGAGGACCTACATCTGGTCTGTGCGGAACACCCTATTACGGCCATTTTCCTCCAGGAACACCCTACAACCAGTCAATGCAAGGTCCCATTGGTCCATACATGCAATATCAATACTATCAGTACCCACAGCTAAATCAACAGCTGCCTTCTTGGCCACTTTGGACCTACCCGACCTATTTCGTATGACCAATGACCCCATCATCCACGAAAATAACTGGCCACCAATTCCGGTGAAACTACCATCCGATATTCCCAAATTTGATGGAAAACCTGGTGAGGATCCAAAAAAAATGTGATGACTTACCATTTATGGTGTTCATCCAACCCCTTGATGGACGACTTGATCTGTCTTAGCTTATTCCAACGGACTCTCACCGGCCCAACTGCCAAGTGGTATATTGAATTACCACCCAACTCTTTTTCAGATTTTCACTCTCTTGCTATGTCATTTTTTACACATTTCCAGCTGCCCATTTGCTATGAGACTTACTGACCTCGCTCTGTCAAAACACCACCACTCATATCTCAGATCATATTCATGAGTGGCAGAGGAGACGACGTCTTATTAAGGCTCATATTCCAGACCAACTCTTATCTGACTGGTTCACAAAGTCTCTCTTACTTGTTGTAGCTCAAGATGTGGCCATGGGAGGGGCCATCACTGAGGAATAGGATATTTCCCATGCCCATTACTTAGACTTCGTCTATGCTCAATCTGGCACGTTGTATGAAATTGTTCCTGATGCAGCCCGCCCTACGTATGACCCTGCAAAACCACCCAAGGGACCTCAAGCCGATGGAATCATTGGTTCCCTTACCTACCAGCCTTCTACTCAAACTGGTGGATCGTCGAACCCCTAGGGTTCTTCCCCATCCACACCACAGGCTAGAAATAGCACCACCAAGTCACCCACTCCTACCTCCATCGAAGAGGTGAATTCTATTCAATCAACTTCATCCCAAAAATTCGGTGGTAAGAAGAAAAACAAAGGTAAACCTAAGAAATATTCTAACCAGTAGGAGAATAAGAGCACCCCTGAAGACACCAAACAGAAGAGGAAGTTGAAGTATCCTTATTTGCTATGCGGTGGTGACCATCTCTCCAAAAAATTTCCTCACCAAGACGAAGCATAGAAGTTTCTCAAGGGAAACCCTACCCCCGCAGTTCTCAATGATGCCTTCCCTACTCAAAATAAATAGTTTATTGCTCAAGCCTCCCCTGCACACGGTGAGGCATCCTCCACCGTGCATGTTCTCATGATGCATAGTGAGACGGTGAATTTGAACACACAATCGTGTTCATATGACTCAATCCCTTCGAAGGAACCCGTTGGAAGTAATAATGAAAAATCTTCCACTTCTATGCCCGATGTTACCATACCGCAGGCCTCTCTCACCATTGAGAAGCCTTCTTTAGAGTTAGTTTTGCGTCCTCCTAAGAGCACGATTCTGAAAGAAGTTTTCAATCCCAATGCTTGGGCAACTCATAATTAAAATATTGTTGAGGACTTGGCACAAGCTCCTTGTGCCATGTTGACACTAGAGGTCTTGCAGAATTGTCCTGATCAACGCAAGGATCTTCTTTCTACCATCAGTGCATTAGATCCAGATTCCTCGAATACAATCATGTTTCAACTTGAGTATTTTAAACCAAGGCTTTCCCACCAACTTGCGTTTCAAGTTGGTACGAACATTGCTGGGAAAACAGTCCATCGTACTGTACTACACAAAGGGAATTCTACCTCAGTCATGTTGCTATCTTGTTGGAGAGCCATTGGTTCTCGTGAACTGAACCGTTATCCCACCACCTTGAAAGCATTCGACGGTCGTGGCTTTCAACTCCATGGGCTAATACAAGCCTTATCAGTGGAGTTGGGGGGTAATACCACAACCATTAATGTGTAAGTAGTTACAGCCCCTTTGGATTATAATCTCTTACTTGGTCGTAATTGGTTTTACACCATGACTACAGTCGCATCTTCCGTCTTCCGCATAGTGCAATTCCCCCACCAAGGCCAAATTGTCACTATCAACCAACTTGAATTTTTTAAATTGGACACCGCTACTCATCCTGGCAATAATATCCCATTTCTTGGACAATATTCGCAATTGTATGAGAGCATGGGGGTCAGTCTCATAAAAGACTCATCTCTTATGGCCGTCTTTCCAACCTCGGATCCCCCTAATCATGTTTCCACGGTGAACATGATGTCCTCTAGGATTTTATATTTCCCCAACTCTAACGATCAATGGCTTGTACCTGATGAAGCCACTATGCACCTGATTGGAGACTCCATGCATCTTTCACCCGCTGAACTCACTTACGAGGCTATCCATTCAGCACCCGAGGACCACTTGGCTGTGGCATCTACATCCTATTCTCTACAGCGGCCGTCATCCTTACCCGATCCTTTTCTCTATACCTTCCCGTATGATGAGTCCATCATGGAGATTATGAATGTGGATGACCCTCCGTGGGAAGAACTCCACGATCGATCATCTTTCCTTCCCCCATTGGATTCTATAGAGAACAACATCACCACCATTCTTACACCAGATTTCTACCCTTACCCTCAGTCCCCGATACTCACATGCCATATAGACAATGAGGGAAACTTGGCAAACATCGAAGCCACCACCCCAATTGACATCTTGGTTACCCCTGGTGTAGTGGAACATATTCGTTTAGGCCATAAATGTTCCCCTGAAGAGATTACTACTTTTACGGCCTTATTCAAGCAATTCTGAGACGTGTTTGCTTGGACCTATGAGGAAATGCCTGGGATAGACCCTGCTATTGTTTCACATGAAATCAAAACCTATTCTGATGCTAAACCAGTCCGCTAAAAGTTATGACCGGTACACCCTCGAAAAACCGCAGCAATCAAGGAAGAAATTGAGAAATTCTTGAAGGCTGGCTTTATCTACCTTCTTCCATTAACAGAATGGGTCTTAAATGTTGTCCCTATAGCTAAGAAGCAGGGCACCATTCGTGTCTGTGTCAATTATCAGGATTTGAAAAAGGCTTGTCCTACGGACAACTACCCCACTCCCTTTATCGATTAGATCATAGGAAATTGTGCCGGAAGTGTCATCTTTTCATTCATGGATGGCTTCTCTGGTTACAACCAGATGGAGATCCACTAGGACGACCAACATAAGACAACTTTCATCTGCCCTTGGGGCACGTTTGATTATCGCAAGCTTCCTTTTGGTCTAAAAAATGATGGTGCCAAATTCTAGCAGGCCATGTCATATGCTTTTCATGATGTGAAGGACTTCGTGGAACCTTACCTTGATGACCTACCTGCCATTTCACAGTAGCGTGAGTTCCACATTGATCGTTTGACAACCGTATTCCTCATATGCAGGCGGTATAACATCTTCCTGAACCCTCACAAGTGTATCTTCTACGTCGAGTCCGGACGCCTCCTAGGTTTTATTGTTTCGAAGGATGGGATCTCCACTGATCCCTTGAAGGTGGAAGCCATTGTTTCTTTCCCACCTCCTACTGACATTATAGAACTACAAGTTTGCAAGGGAAGGCAACTTACCTATGATGTTTTGTCCATAATTTCACTCATAAGACATAGGGCTACATGTTATTACTAAAGATGGACATCCCGTTCATTTGGGACGATCAAGCGCAACAATCCTTCGATAGTCTGAAACATGCCATTATGCATGCCCCTGTGCTCCAACCGCCCAATTACTACAAACATCACATTCTTTATCTTGCCGCTTCTGCCACTACGATCGCCATGGTCTTGGTGCAGGAGGACAACAACGCCTAGGAACATGTGATATATTACCTAAGGGTCTTATTGACTCTGAAACTTGTTACTCACATGTCGAGAAACTCGCTCTCGCAGCAGTCATTGTCATCCAAAAGTTTTGTCATTACATACTGCTCTGCACCACCACCATCATCGCTGACTCGAACCCCATGTACCACGTTCTGACACGCCAAGTACTTGGGGGCAAGTATTCATGCTAGATTGTGATACTTCAGGGGTTCGACCTCCTCTTCAAGAAATCCAAGTCTAATAAGTCTTTGGTGTTTTCTGAGCTCATTTGTGATCTTCCCCGTGTCGATTTAGGATCTGAGCCAATGATTCTCTTCCATATGAAAAAGGAATACTCCAGACAATCATGATTGGAAGAGTCCTCTCTCGCGTTGTTTTACCCTTTTCCGGGAGAAGAGGCTAACTGTACGAAAAAGGACCTTTGGAGTCTTCTTTAGTTCTTTTCAAACTCTCTAAACATGAAATGACACCGAGTTTTCCTTCTATGGAATCGTTAAAACTCAACATTGAAGGGCCCATCATGGGATGAACCCCTCCTTTCCCGGGTTCGGAAAACATTTGGGATTGGAATCATCTATGAGATGAGCTATACCGAGCATCTAGTTACCCTCATCAAGCTCGTTAAAAACACATCAGGAAATCATCAATCATGATGGGGAGAAAGGAAAGTTTTTTGTGTTACACCTTTACTTGTGGAAGTACTTAATCATTCTTGAACATGGCACTCATTTTCATTTGCATTCAGTACTTGTCCTCGAGTATTGTTAACTTCATGAGTCCTAGTACTCCTTTGGGTCATCCAAAGAATGCTTCCACCGTTAGTTGCATTAGGATTTGGCGTCATTCTCGTCATGTCAATACTGCCAAGTCATGCCATGCCCATGTTCAAGAATACATTCACCACTCATCATTTTGAAGTCAGTACACCTTCCATCATGTTGGTCTACTCTGAGTCAGTCTCACATGTTACTATACCGTCCGATCTAATCCAAACATCTGTTATCGAGTTTCATGTAGATGATAGGGGATTCATCATGGTCCTCCTTCGACGGATTCATCCTTGTCGATTTCAACACATCATCTGAGGATTGAATCTAGAAACCAATCAAGTACCTTGGGCCTGCATGCCTCAATGGCAGGTTACCTCGCTTTTGACATGAGTTTGCATCATTGACTCTTGATCGAAAGATTTTGTCAAAGCGATTGAATTCAACTCATTCATTCACGCTTGATTATATGTACTATGATTCCTTGGGGATCATTGACATTAATAGTGATTTCCCTCGCACTTGTTAATGGTAATCAAGTGGTTTCTACCATGTTCGACCTCAAGACATTTGTAATCACATGGATAGATTCATATCATTGCAGGTTCGGCTTGAAGACCCTAGGGAGTCATGTTTTACCCACGTTGCGATGGATATTGTTTGAGTTATATCACACAGATCCACTTTGTATTGGGCATGGTTGTGTTATCATGCCATCATGGATCTACGCTTGTGTCTATTAGCCATGATTGTGTTCAGTCGGTCTTTACTACCATGGATCTGCATTGTATTGGTCGGCAACCATGTTATGAGTCATACGAGACTGTGTTCTCAGAGTCATTTGTATTGCAACAACATCTTCCATTCGACAAGTCCTTTCCATCCTTCTATCAAAGCATCTCACCTATCTAGTTCTATCAACTTCATGATTTGGGGGGCATTCTGTTACACCCAAAATCTCACCATCATGAGACATATATCAACTTAGTGCCTCAATCCCTGAAGTCCCATGATCAAGTCAATCAGTTAGAGAAAGTTGATGTCCTTTTTCCACATTCCTAATTAGGCCTGTGTATGTTGTCTTTGGGATAGAAGCACCGGCGCAGGTTGTCCTCATGCATCCTGCACCAGAGTCAATTTAATGAGATAAAGGTATCTTTCGAGTGAATTCTAGAAGTTGGATGAGGTGGATCCCTATCCCTAACTCCTAGGTAAGCTGGCCTTCGGTTCCCTAACCTAATGGGAAGATCCCTTAGCCCTCTCCCCATGATCTTCAACATACTCTATCCACTTGGTCCTATAAATACAAGAGCCCTCTCCATTCCAAAGGGGAGGAAGGCTATAGCATCCATATGGTGGTGAAATAATATTAGGAGATTATCATTCATCCATTGTAGGCACCCATTTTCTCCTTAGAGGCATTGGCTTGGCTTGTTGGAGGAAGATTGCTATGATAATCTGCAGGGATATAGCAACTATAACAAACTCACAATCAAACTCTCAAGAATGTTGCAAAGAAGAAGAGAAGCATGCACTCAATAATCACTCATAAACATAGAATAATGAACAATAACAGTATCATACAATGAATAATGAATGTAAAGAATGTGATACAATAATCAATGATGAGGCATCATATAGGATTCGAATTAGCCAAGTAGGGAATTCGAATCTGAGCTCGAAGTCTAGCTTGGATAACTATGGAGACATCATCTGGTCAATAGTATCAGTCATAAATGGTAAGATCCAGTCAAGTGTGTCCAACTGAGTCTAACAAAACCATCTAGGCATAAATCAGGGAATGGAGACTCCAAATGGGGCACATGAGACTGTCTAGCTCAAAGTCTAGCTTGGATAACAATGGAGACATCATCCAGTCAATAGAATCAGTCATAAATGGTAATAGTCAATCAAGTATGTCTAACTGAGTCTAATAGAACCATCTAGGCATAAATTAGGGAATGAAGACTCCAAGGGGGGTGCATGAGGCTTTCAAATAGTCAAGTGGAAATCCAGAACTAGCTAACTAGAAGCTACAAGTAGTCAGCATGAGCAATCAGTGGAAGAACTACTCAATCAATGCACTAACTACATGATAACTCCCGGTAGGTGAGATAAGGCACCTTAATTGAGTGATAACTGAAGGTAGGTCAGTAAAGGCGCACTAACTAAGTGTGGTAGGTCAGAAAGGTGCACTTTCCATGCAGAACAGTCAAGAAGGGCGCATCAGGTAGGTAGGAGGCCAATTGGGGGTTATAGATAGGCTTTGGAGAGCTAGAAGGAAGCTCTAGGTGATGGGGAGACAAATGATGATGATTGGATGCATGAAGTGGCATGCAAAGCATGCAACATGCAAAATATAAAAATGATGGTGTGAATATTCCAACACCCCACTGCAAGCTATACTATGAGATAATTACTGAAAAACACAAAAATAGGGCCTTGGTGACTAAGACCAAAGATCAACCCGTACAATCAATCTAAATAAACTAAGTGAGGAAAGAGGGAAAACCCAGTGGGAAGAAATCACTCCCTCAAAAATAAACTGAGGGAAAGAGGGAAAACCCAGTGGGAAGAAATCGCTCCCTCAAAAATAAACTGAGGGATTCTAATGAAGCATATCATCTCTCACCCCTGAAGGAGGTAAGCGTCCTTCTTTTCCGAAGAAGGATCGATCGATCTAAAATGGATCAGCATTGTGAGGAGGATGGATCCTTCCATGCTGAAAATATGACATGGCTCTTCTATGATCATGTGGATCACCAACCAAATTACCGACAGATCGGAGTGTAATGGAAGCCCATAGAGGAAGAGAGCATCAGGTTCTTGTGGATTTGGATCTCTCATTCTCTCATCTTCATTATCAATTGCTAGACCTTTAGGTTCGTGTGTATCTGGATCTAGCATTCCATCATCATCATCTCCATCTTCAGATTTTGAATATGAAGTATCATGTGAAGATGCATCGCTCGCATCAATCAAAGGAGGATTAGTAGGTGAGCTATATTGCTCAACAGAAGGAGTATCATGGAGAGGCCACTCCTCAAACTATACACTCCTTTCCATAAATGCACTCTCTGCTTTGTGAATCAAGAGCTCTCCTTTTGTCAGCTGGAATCCTTTCCCAAGCTCTAGATCCAAACACTTTAACATGAGATACATCAGGTTTGTATCCCATCCATGATTCAAGAGGAGTAGTGTCACGAAGTCTCTTGTGAGGAACTCTGTTTTGAAAATAGGTGGCATAGTTAATGGCTTATGCCCAAATACTAGGGTGGAACCCTTTCGACTTTAGCATGCAGGTGGCCATTTCATTCAATGTTCTGTTCTTCCTTTTAGCTACAACATTCTATTGTGGTGTATAGGTAATAGTATGTTGCATCTGAATTCCCTCTTCAGTACAAAATATTGAACCTCACCCTTAATGTAATCACCACCATTGTCAGTGCAAATGGATTTTATCTTCCTCTTTGAAAACTTCTCTATAGAAGACTTGAAAAAATTGAAGAAACCAAATACTTCTGATTTCAATCTAAGGAAATATACCCAAGTGAATCTAGAATAATCATCAATAAATGTCAGCACATACCTTGATTTGTTTAGAGACAGATCTGGAAATGGACTAGCCACATCACTATGGATGAGATCGAGAGGGTGAGAGGCTCTCCTAGCCTTTCCTTTTTCAAACTTCTTCTTAGGATGCTTCCCCATCAAACAACCATGACAATTTCCTTTGGCAAACTTGATCTTAGGCAGCCCATCAACGATCTCCTTTTCATGCATGTCATGCAAGTACTTATAGTTAAGATTCCCAAACCTTTCATGCCACAATCTGCTTTCTTCATTGGCATGAGTATGGAGAGATGATTGCTTCGAGCGAGGTAAGAAGTGCGAGAACTCATATAGTTTGGAGTTGTGATTTGAAACTCGCTTTGCAATGATTTCACCTAAAACCATGTTTTGTATCTCGACTTCAATTGGAGAAAAGATGACTCTTTTAGGCTCTCCAATATGAGTCATTTGATACACTGAAAGTAAGTTTGTTGTAAGAGAAGGAACATAAAGCACATAAAAAAAGTAACCATAGTCAAGATTGATTCTTGCAATCCCCTGAGAGGATACTTTTGAATCATTTCCCAACATGATGGAAGGGCCAACTGAGCTTTCGAAGTTGGAGAAGAGATCTTTGGAGGAAGACATGTGTCTTGAGGCTCCTGAATCTACGATGAAAGAAGAATCTGTTGATGCACTTTCCATGAAGGCATGACATCTTTCTTTTTCTTTGGATCTAGAAGATTCAGTATCAGAATCTTTCTTCCTTGCACACGCAAATACAGGAAGGTTGTTCTTCTCAAGTAACTGAGCCATCAAATCTATAGTTTTCTTCATGCAAGAACTTTCAGGATGGAAACCTCTATGGAAGTATGTGCACTTGGATCTTCCCTTCTGAGAACGCTTGGTCTTCCTTGAATTCGAAGCCCCATTTGATTGATATGGAGTATCTGTAGGCCTTGTATCATTCGATAACTTATAAAAAATATTTTTCTTTCCTTTACCATTGTAAAATCTCAAGCACAGTTGAATCTAGCTACTGTGGATTCCTCACTGGTGAAAGATTGCACAACATTTGCAAGAATTAGCATAAAAAATTTAAATGAATGAAGAACAATACACATGAATTGGTGAATAATCTCAATATTATTAACTGTCCAACCTTAACAAAGGTTAAGAACACCCATATATACAAATCTGGAAGAATTTGAATCCATCTAGAGTGTTCACACTGATCTAGCTTAGAAAAAGCTCAAACCCCCCTAGGTTGACCAAAATATCCCAAACCATCCCAAACTGGTTCGAATCTGCAGTGTGAATGCTGGGAATGACTGGACAGGCCCATGTGACCTCACACATGTGAAGAAACTGGTTGGTTAGAGGTTTGGAGTCTAAAATTGGTCAAAAATGTGACAAAACAAGGCAAAATTGTCCACAAAGAGAGCAAATGCGCCCTAGGTAGAAGAGAAGCATGCTGAGTGCATTAAATGACCTGAGGAGGGCGCTCTAGGCATGCTGAGTGCATTAATTGCCCTGGGGAGCGCTCCACTTAGCTGGTTTGACTCAGCACTTGTTCACATTTGCCATCTAGTTCATGATAATTGACCATTTAGTAGCTAATCAACTTAGGGATGTAATCATTAATCACTTGGGCTAATTAATCATCATTAATAAATGATTAATGTACATAGGTGGAAAAATGTTCTAACACCCCCCCTTAAGCTAGACTTAGTGAAATATCAAAAATTAAGGCCTTGGCAACTAGGCTCAAGTCACCTTTTACATCATAAAATTTATTTGTCCATGTAACCAAGGTAAGGAGGAAAACCACATGGGAAATAAAACCTCCCCTCTAAAATGGACATGTGGCATATATCAAAATACACCAATCATCACCATGCATCACTCACCCCAAGCAAAGATCTAAGGTGAGTGAAGGTCTTCTCGGTAAAACACTTGGTGAAGATATCAGCAGTTTGCTCACTGGATGGGCAATACTGCAATGCTATGATCCGGTCATGCACCAAACCCCGAATGTAATGCATGTGTATCTCTATGTGCTTGGTCCTCTGCCTCTGTACTGGATCGGTAGAAATCTTGATTGTACTTTGATTATCACACCAAAGAATAGTGGGTGAATCAAAGACAATCCCGAACTCTGCAAGAATACCTTGCAACCAAACACATTGTGTGGCTGCATTGACTGCTCCCCTGTACTCGGCCTCAGCTGAAGATAAGGAAATAGTGCTTTGTTTCTTGCTTGACCAGCATATAGGTCCATGTGCAAGCATAAAGACATAACCGGAAGTTGACTTCCGATCAATACAATCACCGGCCCAATCAGAATCTGTAAATCCTACTAGTTCAAGGGATGAACCAGCAGCATAATGGATACCAAAGGACTTAGTACCCTGAACATAATGAAGGATCCTCTTGGCTGCCTTCCAATGGATCTCATGAGGCTCTTGCATGTGCCTTGCAACAACCCCAATAGCATATGACAAATCTGGTCTAGAATGAGTAAGATAAAGCAAGCTTCCAACAAGTTGCCTATACAACGAACTGTCAACTAGTGGTGAAGAACCCCATTCTGTAAGCTTAACTCCTGAAAGAAATGGAAATTTTGCAGACTTACATTCAGCCATCTTAAATTTCTGCAGCAAATCTGAAGCATACCTTGACTGACATACAGAAATTCCATTCACAGATTGATCTATTTCCAAACCCAGAAATTGTTTTAGCAATCCTAGATCGGTCATGGAGAATGCACTGTGCAATGCTCTCTTAACTGAGTCAAGTTCTTTGGTGCAGCTACCAGTGATCAAAAGATCATCAACATACAGTACAATAATCAATATCAGATCACTAACATGCTGCATATACACATTTGGATCAGACTTACACCTCTCAAACCCCAAAGATAGCAGAAAATTGTCCATTTTTGCTTACCATGCTCTAGGAGCTTGCTTGAGCCCGTAGAGTGATTTGTTCAACCTGCAAACAAGTGTATGATCAGAGATAAAACCTTCAGGCTTCTGCATATAAATCTCCTCATTCAGATCCCCATGAAGAAAGGCACTTTTTACATCCATGTGATGAATCTCCCATCGCTTAGAAGCCCCAATGGCTAAAACTAGTCTTATGGAGTCCATCTTTGCCACCGGTGCAAATGTTTCTGTATAGTCCACTCCTTGGACCTAAGAGTAACCCTTAGCCACCAACCTGGCCTTATACTTCAGATCAGAGCAATCAGATCCAATTTTGGTTCTATAAATCCACTTGCATTGCACTAGTTTCCTCTTGGGAGGAAGAGGGACCAAATCCCAAGTTTTGTTCTCATGGAGTGAGTTCATCTCCTCTTGCATGGCTGATTGCCATCTTGGGTCTGTACATGCTTCTGAATATGACATTGGATTAGATCCAACCATCAAATAACATGCCTCACTCAGATCAGAATTATTATATGCAAAGGAATTGTGAAATTGAGATCTAGTTTTCCTAGCATCTTGGGGATCTCCCACTAGCTCTCCGGCACTTTGAATTGTTTTCTCTGCCCACTTGGGCCTTGAAGGGGGTATATGTTCAGAATCCATATCAACATCATCTTCAGCAATATCAGAATCAGAAATATCAGAGAAAGAATCACTACTTACTTCATCATCAAGACGAGGAAATGAGCATTCCCCATCACCTTGTTCACTAGCTTGCAAGAATTCTTCCTCTTCGAATTTGACACTTCTTTCAATGAAAGTTTTGTGAGTGGATGGATCAAAGAGCTTGTAGCCCTTGGAATCCTCTGCATACCCAACCATGATTGACTCCTTGCTTTGGGGCTGCAATGCCTTTCTCTTCTCCGGTGGAATTCTGGCCCAAGCCCTTGAGCCAAAAATTCTGAAATGTGAGACATTTGGCTTGTGGCCCATCCAAGCTTCAAATGGAGTGATTCCTTGCAATGCTTTGTGTGGTGCCCTGTTCTGAACATATGCTGCACAATTCATAGCTTCAGCCCATAATTTAGGAGACAAATCCCTTGCTTGCAACATGCAAGTTGCCATCTCTTTCAGTGCTCTATTTTTGCGCTCTGCAACACCATTTTGCTGAGGTGTGTAGGGCACTGAGTGTTGCATCTGAATGCCATGCTCTTGAAAGAGCTGCTGCAAATTGTTGTTGACATACTCTCTACCATTATCAGTCCTCAAAATATTCATGGCCTTCCCACTGAAGTTCTCAACCATGCTCTTAAAAATCTTGAAACAATCAAAGACTTCATATTTTTGCTTAAGGAAAAATAACCAGCAGTACCTTGAGTAGTCATCGATGAAGGTGAGCACATATTTGCTGCAGCCATAGGAGGGTGTGGGGAGTGGCCCTATGAGATCAGAATGCACTATCCCAAGAGGTTGATCAGCCCTCCTAGCCTTCCCTTTATCATACTTCCTTTCAGGATGCTTCCCAACCATGCAACCCTTACATGTTCCACTCGAAAATCTGATTTGGGGCAGCCCTTCTACCATATTTTCTTTGCTTAAAACTTGAAGATATCTGTAGTTTAGGTGCCCATACCTTTGATGCCATAGCTTGCTGGTCTCATTCCCATGTGACAGCAGCACACTTGGTGAAGAAAATTCGAGGAAGTGGGAGAACATGTACATCTTCATGTCATGGTCTGCAACACCCTTTGCAACAATTTTCCCGGTGGAAACTTCTGATATCTCCACTTCATCCTGAGTGAAGACCACCTTCTTTGCTGCTCCAGTATGTGTCATTTGATACACAGAGAGCAAGTTTGCTGCAAGATTTGGCACATACAGCACATTGGAGAAGAAGCCATTCTCCATAGAGATTTTCCCAATGCCATGAGCATGGATTTCTGAGTCATCTCCCATTCGAATTGAGAGGCCACTGTAGGGAGCAAGTTCAGAAAACGAGTCTCTTGAGGAAGCCATGTTCCTTGAGGCACCTGAATCAATGATAAACAAAGGTGAATGAGATGAGCTAGCCACCAAAGCATGGCAGCTCTCCTTGTCTTCAGAAATGCACTCCTTCTTCTTGGAACTTTCAGGAAGAGGAATATTATTTTTCTGTAGGAGATGTGTCATGGTGTCTATGGTTTTCTTCATGCATGAGCTCTCTGGATGAAAACCTCTTTGACAGTAGCTACATTTTGTCTTCTCAGCCTTCTTTCCCTTGTTCTTGACAGGATTCGAAACCCCCTCAGAGGATTTGGGCCTCTCATCCTTTCTCTTCTTCTCTTGAGGTTTCGAAACCCTGGGTTTTTGCTTGCTTCTTCCACATTTCGAATCTCCAGCTGCAAGAACTTGATCTTTTTGTTTGATGGAGCCCATCAAGACCAGCTTGTCTTGCTCTTGAGTTAGCATCTCCATGAAGTCAGCCAAGGATGGCATCTTCCAACCTCTGACTGTGAGCCTTGTGGAGTTGAAGGAAGACACAAAAACTGAGTATTCAGAACCCAATTTGGAGAGAATGGACAACACCAACTGTTCTTCTTTCTTCTCTATGCCACATTGTCTGATCTGCAAGACCAAGTTCTTGAACTTGGTGAAGAAGTCCTGGATGGAATCGAAATTCCCTGGGCTCAGTGAGACAAGCTCATTTTCGAGCTGGTGGCCTCTCATATCATCAGTCTTTCCAAACAGTGTCTCAAGCTTGAGCCACACTTCATTTGGAGTTGCTAGACTTTCTACATGAAACAGGAGGTCTCTCGAAATGCTGAGACAAAGGAGGCCAAATGCCTCATCCATTCTGTTAAAAAACTTGGATTTCTCCACAGCTGAGTTTGGCTCAACCTCAGTGCCCATCGTGATTCTGTAGAGACCCTTGGATCTCAGCAAAATCACCATTTCTGCCTTCCAATCGAAATAGTTGAAGGGTGTGAGCACGTTTGGGTGAGATGGCTCCATTCTCCTCTGCTGCAATTCGCACTTGCTGACAATGCTGAACTCCAATACCTGCAAACAACTCTCAAATCACTCTGGAGGGATCTACACTCACAGATTCGAACCTTGTATGGATAGTGGGTGCATTCGGGAGAGCATCACACCTGAGAGGAGCCACTAGATTTCTCCAGTAAGCTCAAGGCAATGGCCTCAGGAATTATGTGGTTTCACCACTGTTTCTGGCAATCCACTACAACAGTCTGCTGGTTCGAATTCTAGCTCCAAGAGCTCTGATACCATGTAAAATCTCAAGCACAGTTGAATCTAGCTACTGTGGATTCCTCACTGGTGAAAGATTGCACAACATTTGCAAGAATTAGCATAAAAAATTTAAATGAATGAAGAACAATACACATGAATTGGTGAATAATCTCAATATTATTAACTGTCCAACCTTAACAAAGGTTAAGAACACCCATATATACAAATCTGGAAGAATTTGAATCCATCTGGAGTGTTCACACTGATCTAGCTTAGAAAAAGCTCAAACCCCCCTAGGTTGACCAAAATATCCCAAACCATCCCAAACTGGTTCGAATCTGCAGTGTGAATGCTGGGAATGACTGGACAGGCCCATGTGACCTCACACATGTGAAGAAACTGGTTGGTTAGAGGTTTGGAGTCTAAAATTGGTCAAAAATGTGACAAAACAAGGCAAAATTGTCCACAAAGAGAGCAAATGCGCCCTAGGTAGAAGAGAAGCATGCTGAGTGCATTAAATGACCTGAGGAGGGAGCTCTAGGCATGCTGAGTGCATTAATTGCCCTGGGGAGCGCTCCACTTAGCTGGTTTGACTCAGCACTTGTTCACATTTGCCATCTAGTTCATGATAATTGACCATTTAGTAGCTAATCAACTTAGGGATGTAATCATTAATCACTTGGGCTAATTAATCATCATTAATAAATGATTAATGTACATAGGTGGAAAAATGTTCTAACAACCATTCGCTCTCTGTGCAGTTGTAAGAGTTGTATCCAATTTGGGTTTGATCATTCCCATAGAGATCAACTTCTCTTCCTCTTGAGTAAGAGATTGGATGAAGTCATTAAGTGAGGGAAACTTCCATCTTTGAATGGACAACTTAGCTGCCTGGAAAGTAGAGACAAAAACTGAGAAGTTTGACCCCAACTTTGAGAGAATGGAAAATATAAGCTGCTTGTCTTCTTTCACTATCTTATATCTTTTCAACTGTGATGTCAAGCTTTTGAACTTGGTGAGGAAGGCATTGATAGATTCGAAGCTGTCAGGACTCAAACATATGAGTTCATTCTCCAATTTGTGTCCTTTCATATCATCTTTCTGTCCAAAAAGGGATTTGAGCTTGTCCCAAAACTCTTTAGGATATGTAAGATCGATGACATGGAAGTGAAGATCTTCAGAAATTGAGAGAAAGAGGAGACCAACTGCTTCATCAAGCCTATCCAAGTACTTGGACTTTTCAACTATAGTGAGAGGTTCTACGATCATTCTATTGAGTATTCGGGTGAAGCTATTGGATCTCATGAAGAGATCCATCTTGGATTTCTACTCAACATAGTTGGAAGATGCGAGCTTTAGATCCATCTGAATAGAGAATGTCGAATAGTTGAAGAAGATTCCGAACTGGTGAATAAACCTGCAAAGCAAGAAGAGTTTTTGTTGATGGAGAATGCTACACTTCAAATGAACACTACCGTTTGAACACGGAGCATATAGACTAAGTCCTTCACACCTAGATAGACCTCACTGGATTTCTCCAATTAATTCAAGTAATAGCACCAGGATTTGATATGGAAACTTAGAGGATTCTGGTGCTCAAGTGAAAGATAGCTGCTCAAAGAAATGCTACAACTACTGCTGCTACAATGGCTGCAATTCAAATAACTACTGACTGCTCTGATACCATGTGATAATCTGTAGGGATCTAGCAACTGTAACAAACTCACAATCAAAATATCAAGAATTTTGCAAAGAAGAAGAGAAGCATGCACTCAATAATCACTCATAAACATAGAATAATGAACAATAACAGTATCATACAATGAATAATGAATGTAAAGAATGTGATACAATAATCAATTATGAGGCATCATATAGGATTCGAATTAGCTAAGTAGGGCATTCGAATCTAAGCTCAAAGTCTTGCTTGGATAACTATGGAGACATCATCCAGTCAATAGTATCAGTCATAAATGGTAAGAGCCAGTCACGTGTGTCCAACTAAGTCTAACAGAACCATCTAGGCATAAATCAGGTAATGGAGACTCCAAGGGGGGCACATGAGGCTATCTAGCTCAAAGTCTAGCTTGGATAACAATGGAGACATCACCAGTCAATAGTATCAGTCATAAATGGTAATAGTCAGTCAAGTGTGTCTAACTAAGTCTAGAAGAACCATCTAGGCATAAATAAGGAAATGGAGACTCCAAGGGGGGCGCATGAGGCTGTCAAATAGTCAAGTGGAACTCTAGAACTATCTAACTAGAAGCTACAAGCAGTCAGCATGAGCAATCGGTGGAAGAACTACTCAATCAATGCACTAACTGAATGATAACTCCCGATAGGTGTGATTAGGCGCCCTAACTGAGTGATAACTGAAGGTAGGTGAGTAAAGGTGCACTAACTTAGTGTGGTAGGTGAGAAAGGCACACTTGCCATGAATAACAGTCAAGAAGGGCGCATCAGGTAGGTAGGAGGCCAATTGGGGGCTGTAGACAGGCTCTGGAGAGCTAGAAGCAAGCTCTAGGAGCTGGGGAGACCACCATGATGATGATTGGATGCATGCAGTGGCATGCAAAGCATGCAACATGAAAAATATAAAAATGATGGTGTGAATATTCCAACACCCCCGCACAAGCTATACTATGAGATAATAACTGAAAACACAAAAATAGGGCCGTGGTGACTAAGACCAAAGGTCACCCCATACAATCAATCTAAATAAACTAAGTCAGGAAAGAGGGAAAACCCAGTGGGAAGAAATCCATCCCTCAAAAATAGAGTGAAGGATGCTAATGAAGCATATCATCTCTCACCCCTAAAGGAGGTAAGTGTCCTTCTTTTCCGAAGAAGGATCGATCGATCTGAAATGGATCAGCATTATGAGGAGGATGGACCCTTCCATGCTAAAAATATGACCTGGTTCCTCTATGATCATGTGGATCACCAACCAAATTACCAGTAGATCGGAGTGTAACGGCATCCCATCGAGGAAGAGGAGAAGCATCAGGTTCTTGTTGATCTGGATCTCTTATTCTCTCATTTTCATCATCAGTTGCTAGACCTTCAGGTTCTTGTGGATATGGATCTAGCATTCTATCATCATCATCTCCATCTTCTGATTCCAAATCTAAAGTAGCATGTGATGATGCATCACTCTCATCAATCAAAGGAGGAGTAGTAGGTGAGCTATCTTGCTCAATAGAAGGAGTATCATGGAGAAGCCCCTCCTCAAACTATACACTCATTTCCATAAATGTGGTCATGGAAGTAGGATCAAGTAACTTGTAGGCCTTTGCATCCAATGCATAGCCAACCATAATGCACTCTCTGCTTTGTGAATCAAGAGATCTCCTTTTGTTAGCTGGAATCCTTGCCCAAGATATGGATCCAAACACTTTAAGATGAGATACATCAAGTTTGTATCCCATCCATGCTTAAAAAGGAGTAGTGTCACTGAGTCCCTTGTGAGGAACTCTGTTCTGAAGATAGGTGGCACAGTTAATGGCCTATGCCCAAACACTAGGGTGCAACCCTTTCGAATTTAGCATGCAAGTGGCTATTTCTTTCAATGTTCTGTTCTTCCTTTCAGCTACACCATTCTGTTGTGGTGTATAGGGAATAGTATGTTGTATCTCAATGCCCTCTTGAGTACAAAAATATTGAAACTCACCATTAATGTACTCACCACCATTTTCAGTGCGAATGGGTTTTATCTTCCTATCTGAAAAATTCTCTACAGAAGACTTGAAAAACTTGAAGAAACCAAATGCTTCTGATTTCAATCTAAGGAAATATACCCAAGTGAATCTAGAATAACCATCAATAAAAGTGAGCACATACCTTGATTTGTTTAGAGACAGATCTGGAAATGGACCAGCCACATCACTATGGATGAGATCAAGAGGGTGAGAGGCTCTCCTTGCCTTTTCTTTTTCAAAATTCTTCTTAGGATGCTTCCCCATCAAACAACCATGACAATTTCCTTTGGAAAACTTGATCTTAGTCAGCCCATCAACCATCTCTTTTGCATGCATGTCATGCAAGTACTTATAGTTAAGATGCCCAAACCTTTTATGCCACAATCCATGTTATTCATTGGCATGAGTATGGAGAGCTGATTGCTTCGAGAGAGGTAAGATGTGTGAGAACTCATATATTTTGTAGTTGTGATTTGCAACTCCCTTTGCAATGATTTCACCTGAAACCATGTTTGGTATCTCCACTTTAATTGGAGAAAAGATGACTCTTTTGGGATATCCAATATGAGTCATTTGATACACTGAAAGTAAGTTTGCTGTAAGAGAAGGAACATAAAGCACATTAGAAAAGTAACCATAGTCAAGATTGATTCTTCCAATCCCTTGAGACAAGACTTCTAAATCATTGCCCAACATGATGGAAGGGCCAACTGAGCTTTCGAAGTTGGAGAAGAGATCTTTGGAAGAATACATGTGTCTTGAGGCTCCTGAATCTATGATGAAAGAAGAATCTGTTGATGCACTTTCCATGAAGGCATGACATCTTTCTTTGTCTTCGGATCTAGAAGATTCAGTATCAGGATCTTTCTTCCTTGCACATGCAGGTACATGAAGGTTGTTCTTCTCAAGTAACTGAGTCATCAAATCTATAGTTTTCTTCATGCAAGAACTTTCAGGATGGAACCCTCTATGGCAGCATGTGCACTTGGAGCTTCCCTTTTGAGAATGCTTTGTCTTCCTTGAGTTCGAAGCCCCATCTGACTTATATGGAGTATCTATAGGCCTTGTATCATTTGATCTCTTGTCATAAATATTTTGCTTGCCTTTACCATTCGCTCTCTGTGCAACTGTAAGAGCTGAATCGAATTTGGGTTTGATCATTCCCATAGAGATCAACTTCTCTTCCTCTTGAGTAAGAGATTGGATGAAGTCATCAAGTGAGGGAAACTTCCATCTTGGAATGGACAACTTAGGTGACTAGAAAGTAGAGACAAAAAATGAGAAGTTTGGCCCCAACTTTCAGAGAATGACAAGTATAAGCTGCTTGCCTTCTTTCACTATCTCATATCTTTTCAACGGTGATATCAAGCTTTTGAACTTAGTGAGGAAAGCATTGATAGATTCGAAGCTGTTAGGACTCAAACATATGAGCTCATTCTCCAATTTGTGTTCTTTCATATCATATTTCTGTCCAAAAACGGATTCGAGCTTGTCTCAAACCTCTTTAGGATATGTAAGGTCGATGACATGGAAGTGAATATCTTCAGAAATTGAGAGAAGGAGGATACCAACTGCTTCATCAAGCCTATCCAAGTACTTGGAATTTTCAACTCCACTAAGAGGTTCTACCATCATTGCGTTGAGTATTCGGGTGAAGCTCTTGGATCTCATGAAGAGAGCCATCTTGGATTTCCACTCAACATAGTTGGAAGATGTGAGCTTCAGATTCATTTGAACGGAGAAAGTTGAATAGTTGAATAAGATTCCGAACGGGTGAATAAACCTGCAAAACAAGAAGAGTTTTTGCTGATGGAGAATGCTACACCTCGACTGAACACTACCTTTTGAAAAATGAGCACATAAACTAAATCCTTCACACCTGGATAGAGATCACTAGATTTCTCCAATGAATTCAAGTAATAGCACCAAGATTTTCTGTGGAAACTCAGAGACTTCTGATGCTTAAGTGAAATATAGCTGCTCAAAGAAATGCTGCAACTGCTGCAATGGATGTAATTCGAATAGCTGCTTACTGCTCTAATACCATGTTATAATCTGCAGGGATTTGGCAACTGTAACAAACTCACAATCAAACTCTCAAGAATGTTTCAAAGAAGAAGAGAAGCATGCACTCAATAATCACTCATAAACACAGAATAATGAACAATAACAATATCATACAATGAATAATTAATGTAAAGAATGTGATACAATAATCAATGATGAGGCATCATATAGGATTCGAATTAGCCAAATAGGGAATTCGAATCTGAGCTCAAAGTCTAGCTTGGATAACTATGGAGACATCATCCAGTCAGTAGTATCAGTCATAAATGGTAAGAACCATTCAAGTGTGTCCAACTGAGTCTAACAGAACCGTATAGGCATAAATCAGGGAATGGAGACTCCAAGGCGGGCACATGAGGCTGTCTATCTCAAATTCTATCTTGGATAATAATGGAGACATCATCCAATCAATAGTATCAGTCATAAATGGTAATAGTCAGTCAAGTGTGTCTAACTGAGTCTAACGGAACCATCTAGGCATAAATCAGGGAATGGAGACTCCAAGGGGGGCGCATGAGGTTGTCAAATAGTCAAGTGGAACTCCAGAACTAACTAAGTAGAAGCTACATGAAGTCATCATGATCAATCGATGGAAGAACTACTCAATCAATGCACTAATTGAATGATAACTCTTGGTAGGTGAGATAAGGAACCCTAACTGAGTGATAACTAAAGGTAGGTGAGTAAAGGCGCACTAATTGAGTGTAGTAGGTGAGAAAGGGGCACTTTCCATGCAGAACAGTCAATAAGGGAGCATCAGGTAGGTAGGAGTCCAATTGGGCGCTGTAGACAGGCTCTGGAGAGATAGAAGCAAGCTCTAGGTGCTGGGGATACCACCATGATGATGACTGGATGCATGCAGTGGCATGCAAAGATTGCAACATGCAAATTTGCATGTAGGCATGCAAAATATAAAAATGATAGTGTGAATATTCCAACAATTGGAACGTTAGGGCTTGGTTGTAATCCTCACTCTGCTATGTATTTCCACTTTCATACAGTAATACAAAACTCTTTCCATAAATGTCTTGTTGTTCATTTGATATTTATAGTTCACTTCCTTAACCGTTTACTTAGAGAAATCATTGTGTAGATGTACTATTACTTCTTGTTTGTCTCTTGGATGTTCTGAAAGGTCTTGCAGCTTCGGATCTGATGACAGTGGAACTTGGAGCGACGAGGGATAAAGGGATCTACAGATATGTAAGGTAAGATGTCTACATCTCTCACTCTCTAATTGAATCTAGGAAGGTAGATTTGTATTATGTCCAATTTGTTCTAGATTCACATTGAACTAGGGAGATCATGCCTTAAGTCCACTTTCGTTAGATTGTCCAGTAACACACTCCAAGATAGAAATAAAAGAAGCAATGCTGCTGCACTCAAAATCCCGATTGAGAAGGATATTCAGAATCCTTCTCCCTCATCTCATAATAAAGACAGAACTGATATGATACCTAAAGGACCAATGACAAGTAGGGTCCAACATATCTTTTTTTGTCATTGCTACACATGTCATAATTTTGGACATATGGCTAGAGAATGTGAGCCGAGGAAGAATGCTTCAATAAAAGGTAAAGAACAAAAGAAGGAATGGAAGAGGATAGAATATGTGAAGCAAGAAGATCAAATATTCCTCAAACATAAAGGAAGATTCTATGCATATTGTCACTACTGTCACAAGTTTGGTCACAAAGCTATTGATTGCAGAACCAAGAAAAAGGATCATAGCAAGGAATTCAAGGAACACAAAAGGTCAGTAAGAAGGGTACCTCATGGGAAGATGTGGAAAAGAAAGGAAGACTACAAAGAGTTAGAAGAAACACAGATTCCAAGCATCAATGAAAATGATGAGGAGCATAATAGTGTTGTATATAAGAATGACATTCATTATGATGGAAAGCAAGATGAATATATAAAAGAATACACCGATGGAGATGATGGTGGAACTCAAGATTTTCTTTTCTAAAAATCTCTCATGACCAAGAAAAGAACCCTGAAATTAGCATTATAAAGGATCATGTACTCATTGGGATTTAATATTAGAAAATTGCAATTGGTACTTAAAAATATGTTTTGGTAAGAAGAAAAGAATGTTTTAAGGTTGCCATCAGAACAAGAAGAAGAAGATTCATAACAGTACTTGGTAAAATCCATCTTCCTCAAATACAAGAAGAAGTGTAGAAGTGACAAATTGAAAAAGAAGACTTTGCTAGAGACAATGTGAAGTATATTAAATAGCTGAAGTGTAATAAAGTCAGAAGCAAAATTAGAAAAGACAAGAGATGATCGTAAGACTAGTGTATGGTTGGCAAAGAACAAAGTGTAAATAACATGAAAATATTAAAATGCATGATCCATGAGATATGTGAAGACCATGAAGTCTACAATCCAAAATGAGGATTATCCTTATTATTCAGGTCAGTTGGTTCATGAAAGTTCATCTACAGTTTTTTAGAATAATGAATGGTTGCAATTTGCTGGTGCTATATGATTCTACAAATATGAAGTCATGACACATTAATTGAGAACTTTGTCCATCTTGAAAGTATTCATTTGATTACATTGGTTTGGGATGACCTTCCACATTTACACTTGGAGAATTTGATAATCATGTCTTCATGGTTGATGAGCACATGTAAAGATTAATACAAGAGCAGATTTAGAAAATCTTAAGGACTGTCTGATGGGGCAATTATAAATAGTCATTCTTTTTATTGGAAAGTGCCAGGATGAGTAAAAGTAGCAGTAATATTGCATCCTAGGAATCAAGAGGAGAAGGCTGCAGATTCAAATTTTGCAGATTATGTAGAACTTCAGCCAGAGCTTCAACAGTTGAAGATTGAGAAGGAACAACTGTTATCATGGTGAAGTATATAAAAGAGAGTGATCTCAGTAACATTGGAAGAAGAGTGTAGTGTGAATGAAGCTAGTGCATATCATTTTGATCTATGGTCAAAAAGGGGAGCAAAAACATAAAGTTGTGAAGTTGCTTGTATGGAATTGAAGACTCCTTGAAGAAGAACAAGTTATATGATGTATATTTAAAGAGAAATGTATGGAAGAAAACTAAGGGTTGAATGAAAGAAATTAGAGATAAACCAATGAGTATAAACTTTGTCACAAAGAGAAGAAAATGTGTTGGCAAGAGAGGAGCATTGTGATAGGGGGAGTTTATGAACTCATCATTCAGGTTCTCATTCAGAATGGTTATCATTCAAAGCGAAGCTACACGATGCTAACTAGATGATCAACATCAAGTCCAAATTAACTGGAGGAAGAGAATGATTGGAAATTCTATGTCATGATAGTTGCATCAAGGGCATAACAAGTTATCATTTTTCGTTGTTGTCAAAGGGGGAGAATGTTTAGATGTTTCTATCAATGCCAAGGGGGAAGAATGTTGAATATGGTTGGCATTGATGTCAAAGGAGTTTAGTAATGAAAAATGAATAACCAAGGACATGATGGCAAGGAAAGCTTAGTGAAATACAAAGGAATAACAAAGAGAGTGATGACATGGCCTGTATGATGATGTGGCAGATATGATGACATGGCATGGCATGTATGATGATGTGGCATGAAGTTGAAAATACATCTGATGGTTTTATGGTGCTATCAGTAAGTCATTGTTTCTTTCTGATAACATTCTGACAAATATGGCAATTTGGTGAAAATTAGGAAATTGACGAAGTATGGAAAAATTAGTAAAACTGCTTTAGGAAAATGCCCACCATAATTTATGGTTTGACTAAAAGTCCCACACTATGATACGAGACTATATCTTGTTGAACTGGTTATCTAGTCATGGTATCCGTTTTCCTTAATCATGTGAGAGGATAAAATTATAGGTCTGCCAAAACAGGTTTTTGCACCAAAGAAAGTAAAATTGCCTAAGTGGTCTCAGGAAAATACCCACCATAAATGATAGGTTAAAGTAAATGCCCACAACATATTATCAGGCTATAGTCTGTTGATTTGTATATCTGACCATGGTCACATTTTTCTTTAAGCATGTCTGAAGAAAAAGTTATGGGTATGCCAAAATGGGGTTTCAGGATAGACTTTGGAGAAAATCCTGAAAATAACTAAGTGTTGGAAAACTGGTGCAGGTGGCCTTGGGAAAATGCCCATTCTACCTCATAGGATGATGAGAAAAATAATCTGAAAGTGTTAGGCTATAGCTTGTTTATGGGTGATTCTAACCATGGTCTCAGTTCTCCTATTGAGTGTTTGATGACAAAGATATAAGTCTGCCAAAAGTGTTATCTGGCATAGTTTGCACTGTCCCAGTAAAATGCCCGTCAATGAGAGAGAAAGAAGCTTCAAAAGGTGAAATTGGTCTAGATGAAGACATCTTGTTGTCCTATATCCATTGGGTGTCTCACACTTCCAAATTGGAGAAAAGAAAAATCTCATCATGTTGACCTAGGGTTTTACAATTTTGTCTAAGTGTTGAATTAGCAGTTTGGAAGACCACTTTCAAATTCCCGCCAGATGTTGTGTGTGTGTCAATAGGTTAATCAATTGACATGATATCGTTCATCATTGAAGTAGCTATCTATTCATGCTTGTAGTTTTCTTTGTGGTGATCACATGCGGACGAAATCTATCTGCCAAAGCAGAAGAAAAATTGTTTTACATATGAAGACAAAAATTTGACTAAGTGTCAAAAACACATGGTTGATGAGGCATTTGGAAATTCCCGTAAGGAGGTTTTTATGAGCTGATAAGATTAGTCATATGGTATAGTACTATTCTCTGATGAACTGGGTATCTATCCATAGGCTCATATTTTCCTTTGGAGTTCACACGTGAGAAACACTAGCCTGCCAAAATGAGAAGAAGTTTGTTTTGATGTTCAAATGTAGGTTGATAAGGAATTTGGAAATGCCCGCAAGGAGGTGTTCCTTTGATGATAAAATTCATCAGATGACATGGTCTTGTTCCTTGGTGAACTGGATATCCAGCCATAGTCTCAGATCTTATTCTGGTGGTCTCACGTGCAAAAGAGACAAGCCTGTCAAGTTGAGTAAAATATTATTTTGCACATTAAGGACAAAATAAAAATATGCTAAGTGTTGAAAAGGGACTCAACGTTGAAAAGGGGAAAGGGTTAAAAATGCCCACAAGGGGGCTTAGTTAATCCCACAGGGGCTATTTGATGCTCGCAATGTCTAAGGGGAGTTCCCATAAGGCCATATGCCCATAGGTGCTTGGTTATTCCCGCAAGGGTTAGGAAGATGCCGGTAGGGGCTTAGGGGATGCGCGCATGAAATAAGGGTAAGACCAAAGAGGGATAAGGATGCCCGTAGGGGATAGGGTTAAACCCACAGGGGCTTAGGAATTCCCATAAGGGGATACAGATGCCCGCAGAAGGTTTGAGGAAGCCCGCAGGCGTGAAATAAGAGGAAGCCCGTGGTTAGAGATGAAGGAAGCCCACAGTATGAGATATGAAGCCCGCATCCTTGAAATGAGAAGCCCGTAGGCCTGGGTTAATCAATGAAGGTTTTTAATTAATTAATTATTTTAAAATAGTAATAAACAGAGTTATGAATTTAAGATTAATGTCAGATATTTGAAGAGGCACAATGATTAAAGGGGACGCGTTTTGAAGAGATGCATGAAGGTATATATAAATAGAAGTTCGAGTTAGAAGAGAAGATGTCTCTATGAATAAAAGTTGAGCATATGAAGCAACATAGGATAGAGAGCCCAGAGAAGGTAAAACACAGAACAATATGTCTCTATGTGTTTCAACATGAAGATCTGAGTCAGTGAGGGGCTAGAGAAAGAAAGAGAAGAACTGAAGTTGTATGAAGTCCAGATCCAAGCAGCAGCAACAAGAAGAGACAGAGACCAAGTGAATGAAGAAAAATACTAGTGACAGTATTTGAGGAAGATATGGAAGACTGATAAGAATCAGACTAGGGTGGTGCTAGGGCATGCTACATGCCTGCAAGGGGTTCGTAGCCTTCTTCCAGTGGTATCTGGTAAATAAGGGTGTCGAAGCATCCTTTCAGTAGCAGCTGATAAAACCAGGGGGTCATAGCCTCCTTCCAGTAGTGGCTAGAAAATAGGGTGTAGTAGCATCCTTGTCTATAGTAGTAGGTAGAAACCAGGGTGTAGTAGCATCCTTTCCTGTAGTAACAGACATAAACTTATTGTAAATATAATTTTACAGTATAGAAAGAGTTGGTGGTTTTCCCAATTGGGATTCCATGGTAAAAATCTGTGTTCTTTGTATCTTGTTGAGACCATGTTTTAATTAAGTTTAATAAGTGGTTTAAAGGGTTAAAAAGTTAACAATACTTATTCACCCTCCCCCCTCTCAGTGTTGACCAATATTCCAGCATCGAGCACATTTGATGTGATCCTAGGAGGGAAGTCAGGATTTCACATATAACACAAATTAGTGTCATAAATAGATATATAAAAACATGTAATATTTCATTTAATTAACATCCTATCTAATAACTTCAATAATACCGTTTTCTCTCAAAACAATAATTTTTTAGTTGTCGTGTGCCTAAATAACATAGGTTCACCGCCAATGGTGCTTTTATAAACTAACTGCACCGCACATGATGAATTTATATACAAAATGCACCACCAAACGATGCTTTTTACCTGCAGGTACCCTGATAAACATGAGGATGGAAATTTTAACATTCTAAAATGTTCATCACAGTGCGTCCATTAAATGTGAACACACCGTAAATAGTGTGTCACTATGTATTAACCACACCGTCGATATGTTGAGTGTTTTTTAATTTCTTGAATTATTGGTGCTCCATTTACAAATAAATGCACAAGGTGATTCGGTGTGGACACTGTAACATAACACACCGTTTGCAATTAGCTAATGTTTAAAATCGTAGGACTGGTGTGTTATGGACACATCATCGCCCCGTAAACGTGGTAGACAAGTTGATGTATGATTATGTTTAATGGGTGCACCATCGATGTTTATATGAAGGTTTTAAATTTAAACGGTGGGCCCGTTAGACTTAAGCACACATGATAAATCAATTCAGATATTGAAACGCAGCGTACTGCTAAGATATTTTTATAGTTTTCTAAAAATTCGCTTGTCGAGTTGGTGCTTCCAATTAAAAACGCACCAGGGCGTTACCAAATTTTTTTTTTTGAATGCACCGTAACTGATGCGCTCACTATAACCAAAAAAAACCACTGTTTATGTCATTTTTAGGTTGATAGGAAATGTTTCCACGATGCACCTACTACATGTCAGAGCACAGACAACTAGTGCACTGATGTGCACTAGCAACACCATTGAATTAGGTTTCTTTAGGGTATGTAAATGATTAATTATCTAGACCGATGCGTTATGATCACGTTAACACACCAGTCATGGTGTGTTCTCTTGAATTAAAAGCACTGTTTATTTTATTCTAATTTTTTTTTTAATATACATCGGTGTGGTCTATACAAATGGGGGCACCAGAAGGATGGTGCATTCCATTGATATGAAAACACTGCTAATTAGTTCATTATTATTAAAATAGAATTAATGTTTCTTAAGTGCACTACAAAAGTAAAGTGCATCGTTTAAGCGGTGATCCATGTAAAAATTTTACATGGTGCATTGCATCTGGTGCGAGTCGAAGGCTTGAATGCACTACGTGAAAATTTAAAATATTTTGGGAAAAAGAGAAATAAAAGCTCAATTTCAAAATTCAATCTGCTAAAAATTTAAATTATGAAATAACAATTAATTGACCTTTTGAACTACACGTCGAGGAGGCATCCTGGCTATGTATGGAGAATTTCAATCATTTACCACTGTTGGGAAAAATTTAAACTCGATGCAGCAGCCAATGAAAATCAACAATGTGTCTATAACCAATGAGGAATGAGCACAGGTGGCAGGGCGTCCAGTGGGTGATGTACGACACCGGTGCAGATGGTTTTGACGCACTGTACAAGGGTAAAAATGAGTTTGACGGCGCGATAATTTTTTTTATAAAACCCTGTCCCAATGCACCCCATAATAATGCACGTCGGGTGGTTTATAACATAACCACACTACCATTAGTTCTTTTTTTAATTTATTAAATAAATGTCGACGTGCTCGGTTAACAGAAATGCACTGAGGCATATCTTGTTAGATAATGCACTAGTGTAGGGTTTTAATTAAAATTTAATTTTTTTAAATAAAATAATAAAATATGCTATTTTTTAATAGTGCATTCACCGGTGCGTTCAATACTTTTACACACACCGGGGCATGTTGTGATAGGTAATGCATCATGTGTAGGGTTTTCAATAAATTTAACTAGGTTTTAAAATAAAATAAATGGTTTTTATTTTTAATAAAATATACGACAGTGCTTTCCTGTATAATAAATGCACTAGGGAATTCAGTATTAGAAAACACACCATGTATAGGCTTCTAAAAAAAATCTTGCGAATATTTTAATAAATTAATATTTTTTTCTAATTTTTTTAATAAAATATAGTATGGGGTGTTTAAGTTTAAAGAAACACATTGGTGCATTTATGCTTATGTAACACACAGATGTGTATTTCTTTTTGTTCTTTGCATTTGATGATTTCTTTGGATGTGGTGCAACATGGTATATGTCTTCTCGGTGCGTTGGGATTGTAAACGCATTGGTGCATCTGTATTAAAATAAGTGCACCAAAAAAAAAAAAAACTTTGCTAAAACATCCGGTTGCTCGTCTCCACTAGTGACCTCCAATCCGGTCGCTCACCTCCACTGGTGACCTCCACTATAAATGGATATTTGGATTCTTTTGAGTGAAGCATACACTATAACCTCTACTACAGGGCCTTTTCCTTGTACTGTATAGGATCTTCAAATGAAGGAGCCAAGTCTAGTACTGAACAACATTGAGATTTAGCTTCTATATCAGGAAAGCCAAAGGGAATTGCTGCATGTCAACAATAAGATTAATGCCTTAAAAAAATAATTAGGGGAGTTTTTAGGTATAAAATGGGCCTCCTAAGGAAAATAATAATATAAGTGTGAAAATAATAAAATAAGAGTTCTAAATTTGGAGGGAAAAACAAAAACTACTTTTTCTTATCATATTTTGTACATATCTCCTTATCAGTTTACCCAAATTTCAAGTTTGGGAATTCGTTGGATGCAAAATTTAATTCTACATCCAATGCATACCCACATGGTATAATTTTGAGGCACTCATGGCATGAAAAATGGAAAATTCAATAGAAAAATGTATTTTAATGCATAAAATACAAGTTTTTATTGATTTTTTTGTTTTCTATGTTGTGCGTGCATCAAACGTATGCAATGTGGGTATGTGTTGGATGCATATTTTAATTACTCTTACAATGAGAGATCAAACTTGAAATTTGGGTAAATTGATAAGGAGATATGTCAAAAATATAATAAGAAAAAGTAGTTTTTTTCTCCTTCCTCTAATTGTTTTTACAAATTTTAGCCCCATGGTTGACATCATCATCTTGAATCTTATTGGTTCTTATAAAGTGAATGGGTGAAAATGCGAAGTTGAGTAACACTTCCATGAGAATCGAGTGCTCGAGCAACATAGCGGAAACTATTCGGCCGAATAATTGATACTTTATTCTGCCAAATAACGTTTAACGGTGAACCGTTTAGATTGACGAAGACCTCGAAATATGCACAAATGCATATCCAGAAGGTAATTTTGATCGGTGGTTCTATGTTTTTTCATCCAAACAGTTATTCAGCCGAACAATAATTTGGTCAAATAATTGTTCGGCCAAATAATTATTCTGCATAAAAGGTCGGCTTCGGCCCACATTTGTCATTTTCTGCTCTGCAGTTGGCCGGTCCCTGCCTATATCCCCGCCTTTTTTCACCACCTGCTGTGGAGATCTGCCACCCTCCCGACGTGGAGATCCCCCACCTTATCGTCCCCCTTTTGGAGTGGAGATCCGTCATCCTATCAGCCTCCTCTCGGGGTGGAGACTCGCCACCCTTCCGGCCTCCTCTCGGCACTGTTCTGTCACCCCTTTCGGCCTACTCTCGACGTTGTTCTATCGCCCATTTCGGCCTCATATCAGCCTCCTTTTGGCTTGGTTTTGTCGTCGCTTTTGGCCTCCTCTCATCCTGGTTCTGTCGCCTCTTTCGGCCTCCTCTCGACCTAGTTTTGTCGCCCCTTTCGACGTCGTTCTGTCGCCTCTTTCAACGTGGATCGCGAAATCGGTGTGGTGTGGAGTCTACCATTTCGTGGAGTTGGAAAGCATCCACTGAAGGTAATGTTATTTTTTTTTCTTTTTGTTCATTTTTATATTTTCGGTGTTGTCAATTTGATTTCTAACTCTTTTACATTATTGGAAGGTGCTTTTTCATTTTTTCGGTGCTCGACTGCATTTTTCTTCTTTCGTTGTTCGGCTTTGGTCTCTCGAGTTTGGTTTAGTCGATGTCTTTCAGCAGTGAAAAATAAACAGTTATGCCTTCTTATTAAAAATTAAATATAGGTTTGCTGAACTCAATTAATATGTCAATTTAATTTATGATAAACGGTTTTTTTTTAGTTGGTGAGTGTTGAACTCTGTCCACATGGATAGAGTTATGAACTCTGTCCATGTGGACATAGTTCATGAACTCTGCCCACATGGACAGAGTTCATGAACTCTGTCCATTTGGGCAGAGTTCATGAACTTTGCTATCATTTCTCAGAGAGATTATAGTAACATTTACATTTCCTACTCTAATTAAGCTCCTATCAATTTTAGGAGATGACTACCTCACACTTAATTAATCTGCTATCATTTTTTAGAGCGATTATAGTAATATTTACATTTCCTGTTTAGATTACCCATATAAGGATCATAGTGTAATATGGACACAAAGTAAGCACTAATGTGAACATCTTTTAGTACAACTATAACACCATATATTACGTATACAACTGAACCAATGGGACTAGTAGTAAGATCAACATATAAGGATAATTAAGAGTTGACAACTATAAGATCAATAAGAGCATATAAGTCAATGAACATATACAAACTAAGAGCCTTAAATAACATTATTAGTAATTATACCAATACTGATGTTGTAAGGATTAACATAGCTCAACTATGCTTGTTATTCGATATAAGACCAATATGTGACCTCAAGATCACTAGCTGGTAGTATTGTAATTCATATAATAATTTAACTGTATATGTAATTAGCTAAGTTCTATCATCCTGTGAATACAAGACTCATCCTAACAACCTATGTAAGCTCATATACTAATGGACTTACTTCATATATATTTCATAAGCTGTGAGATTTATTTTGACTCTTTAATTCACAGCTTGTTAACTATAAGAGCTTCTATAGCTTGCAATGTACTCTCTTTTAATGGGATTCAGACTAGTTAAGTATTGGTTTTGATTGAATATGTTGATATAAGTAAGATATCGTAATCATTATGCTTTAATAGAGGTTGAAGCTCAATTTTAATATGCATTATAACTCTAATATGGATAGCATAGAAGTATTGTCATTGGTTACTAATTATACTAGTTATCCAAAGCTCGTGAGGTAATGAACTGCTCACATATCTGTCATTTAACCCTAACTAATGGTAAGCTTATTGAATTTAATTACAACAACTTTACCTGTTTAGTCACATCATCATGCTTAACTTATGATTACCATTGTTTAGTGTGTTATGTTATAGCTATAGTATCCCATAGATATGAGTAAGCTTTGAACTATCATATATTATGGTAATTCTTAATCTTTGTTGTAATCATATTAGTCTTTATTAGAGGTCTAATTTATGAGCTATTATGGCTAGGTTGTTTCTATAGAATTTTTTCTATATGTTTTAAAGTTTGTACATTATGACCATGTTTAGATTAACATTTAATAGATGCCAGATTTAAACTCCTTATTATATTGAAATAATATCTAGTTCTATTTGTAGTAGTCAATATAACAATTAAATTTAGTTTTCTAAATTATTTCAATGACCCAAAAAAACCCAAAACAAAGTAGTGAGTGAAGAGTTCATGAACTATGTCCATGGATAGGACAGATTCCATGGACTCTGTCCATATGTCAATTTGCATAAATAATCTATGTGTTTATTTATCTGTTTACTTTCGATTGTTTCATAATGGGATTTAGAGGAAAGGAAATTGTTAAAAAGGAATCTTTGTTTTGAAATCAACTGTCACAAGTTTTTGGGGTTATAATTATCAAACTAGTTTATTTAGTCAAACTTATTACCTTACGAGAAAGATTATGAAAAATGAAATTGTAATATTTAAACAAGGTACAATTATCAAACTAGTTTATTTAGTCAAACTTATTACCTTCTTTGCATTGACTTAGCCACTTTCAATTCACTAACTGTAAAATAGCTAACAATTGTTGGCCAGGCTAAAACTCAAGACCGCTGGCAAAGGTGACGAGTCATGGTATTATGTTTTTCTTAGGTTGCAACATGGCAAACTCGGGATACATAATACAATGAGTCGTCACCGTTGCTATGCTGAACACTTGTTATCTTCCGTGAAACAGAGTTCATGAACTATGTCCTCATGAACAGTTTTGTTTGATGATGATATGTACATGTATGTAGAAAAAATTTAATATTTTGAAAAAATGGTTATTGTAAGTGGTTTACTTCATTCAATCACTTAATGAAAATATATTGTATAGTCCAAGATCTCATTGTGTTTAGAGCTTTTTGCTTTTGTGTTCATGGAAAAATAGGATTTTTTTAAAGTAAAAAGGTACCAATTTCAAATCGAGAACATTATTTTATGATTCTATGGAATAATGAAAATATTTGTAGATATAATTTATGTTTAAATTATTGAAATATCAAATAAGTTATTAATTTAGGATTTAACATGTTCACGAACTGATTCCTTGACATAAAGAAATGTAAGCTTCACTTAATATTTAACCATATTGCTTCCATTCATTTAAAACATCAAAAACACTTAAAAGATTGGCACATTAATTCCTCATACATCCAACAATATTAGCTATACTCATTTTAAAAACTATTAGATGATATTAGGTATATTTAGGTCCTTATTAAAGAACTTAGTTTCTTTAGCAGCTAGGTCTTACAATTTGTATATGTTATGAGTTGATAGTTGTGTAAGTGTAGATATCATATCAAATGGAGAGAGAGGAGTCTTCGAGGCAAAAGCGTAGGAGGTCATCACATTCCTGGGGAGTTGGTGTCCCAATTGATAATCGAATGTTGTTGACTTAACCTCGAGATTCAAGCTTATTGTATAGTTCACATTCATTCGATCATCGGCGAGGCGATAGGAGTACACATGGTTCCCATTTATCTTCTATGGGAGAACGTCGATCTCGACCTTTTGTCAGTATGAACATCAATCTTTCAATCTTTTAATACATGTATAAATTGTATTTTTGTGTGTATGTAGTTTGTACATGTTTACACCTAACTTTGTTTGTATTTGAAGTAGAGAGGGAGGAATATCGAGCAAGGGAGATAGGCATGGGTGCAGAGCAAGGTCCCCAAGAGCCACGTCATTCTACACAGGGTGATGAAGGTCTAGCTAGGATGCAATTTGTTGAACTAGTCGAGGGTTGTACACCCGTGACAACTTATCCATCTGATTTACCTGTGGAGCTTCCATGGGAAAGTGATCTTTCACAAATGACCCTTGAAAGTTGTAAGTATCACTATGATAAGCTGCAACGCGATCTTTTTTGTTTGGATCTCCTTCCATAGAACAAATAAATTTTAGAGATGGTTTTGGGATCATTACAAAAATTCATTGAGGTATATGAGGATCTTGGACCAACAACAGATGGTTTTGTTGACTTGATGTGGAGAAGAAGGGGGGCCCAAGTGATGGGTCCATATAAGTGGGTTGTTGTAAAGGAGAGAGTGACCAAAGAAGGGCATGGGACTGTTTAACTTCAAAGAGGGCCTAAAGCGAAAAGCATTGAAAGTGCAATATTTTAAGCATCATCATATTGCACATCATTTATATGATCGGTTCCTTGCATCCTATGGTCGGTTGCCATTGAATGATGAGGTTTCTAATTATTTTGCCAAATTTTTTTATGTTGAGTTTTTTTTAATATGAAGCCAGGCTATACTGATATTCATTTCAACTTTTACGGAGTTGGAAAGGAGCGAATATACGATAGAAATGGTGCTCTTAGACATCCCACAACTATTCGACCTCCACCTCAGATATCTTTTCCACCTAGGCTTGTGACTTACAAATTGAAGATGGAGCCCGCATCAGAATTTCGGACAACTGCAAGGCATGCTGTTACTGAAGGTTTAACTTCATCATTTGTAGGAGTTGATGTGGGATTGAGTTGAGAGAGGGCTTGAGCCACTATTTGGAAAACAATTGTTTACAAAATGAACAATGAGTTAGATGGAATGAGCATTGAAGATCTCAAGGCTTATGCTAAGGTTTGTCGTGATGTAGCTTCAGATGTCTTGTCCAATGACACATCGAGTTTAGGAGAGGTTTGTGTACTTTCAATCTATTTATTTCATTTATTTATTTTGAATTGAATTTTTTGTTACATTATATCTATATATGATATCATGCATGTTTTGATGTATAGTAATAAATACATTACGTAAATTTTTATTGGTCGCAGTTTTTTAGAATGTTGAATGAACATAATTTTTGAGTCTCCACTAGTGAAAATGTTGAAAATGTAGAAAAAGTAGAAGAGCATCTTGGAGAGGTATATTTATTATTTACATATTTATATTTATGTTTGAAAGATATTTTATGTGTGAAATTGTAAAAAATGTAGAAGAGCATCTTGGAGAGGTATATTTATTATTTACATATTTATATTTATATTTGAAAGATATTTTATCATTTTTATTTTATTTTTAATTTAACTATGTATCTTATTGTTAATTTGACTTATCCATGCAGGTTTCTTTAGATTCGAACTTTTTAGATGATTTTCCATCTATTGTGAGCTAATGATTTTAATTTTTTTTGTTTTGTTTTTAAGTTAATTACTTAATTTTAGTTTTTTTGCTTGCACTATGTTTTATTTATTAACAAAATTTAAATTTTAGGGAAGAGAACATATGGAATTGGCGGTCAAGATATAGGTTCCTTGATGCATGTGGATATTGGAACCAAGGTAATTTTGTTCATAATTGAACTGTTCTCTGATATATAAGTTTAATATTTTAATTTTTTGAATTTAGTTTAAAATAGTTTAAATAATTTATGAGATTCATAAATTGTTTTTATACATGTTGCAGCTTGGCTCTCTTCCATCTCTTGGAGGAAAAGGAAAGACTCCCCTGGAGGAGTCTCTTCGATTTATTCGAGGCAAAGGGAAGACTCCAGTGGAGGATAGTGGTGGACTTCCATTTAAAGAATTTGAGGTAATTGAATTGTTCTTTGATATAAGTTTAATATTTTAATGTTTGAATTTAGTTTAAAATTCTTTAAATAATTTATGATATTCATAATATGCTTTTATACATGTTACAGGTTGGTTCGAGTCCAAGGGAAGACCCTAGTGGAGGATAGTGGTGGATTTTCATTTAGAGAATGATTTATATTGCTATTTTTCTATTGATATATGCATTGCAGTTTTGGACATCGAGGAGCTTTATTTTTGGATTATACATATGTACATTGAACTCACATGTTCATGAATATTTTTTTTTGGATTATATACACATGTACATTGAACTTACATATTCTATGTGGTAAATGTTTAGAATATGTTTTTGCATGTTTATGGATGTATGTATTATTAAATTTATGTATGTATGTAGAGGTAATTTTTTTTCAGTGTTGAGATGTAAATAATTATAGGAATGTTAGAAATGTTAGGGATGAATGTTATGAAGTTTTGATAGGAATGTTAAGAATGAATGTTAGAAATCTTAAGAATGAATGTTAGGAATGCTAAGAATGGATGTTAAGAATGAATGTCAAGAAATTTTGGTAGGATATGAAATTTTGATAGGAATGTTAGGAATGTTAAGAATGAATGTTAGGAAGTTTTGATAGGAATGTTAAGAATGAATTTTAAGTTCAAATTTTGATAAGAATGTTAGGAAGCTTTGATATGAATGTTATGAATGTTATGAAGTTTTGATAGGTACAATCTAATGTTAGGAATGTTAAGAATTTATTAAAAATAGATGTTAAGAATAAATGTTAGGAAGTTTTAATAGGAATGTTAGGAATGTAAATAAGAATGTTAGGAAGTTTTGATAGTAATCTTATGAATGTTAAGAATGAATGTTACGTTCAAGTTAAGAATGAATGTTAGGAGTTTTTGATAGGAATGTTAAGAATGTTAAGAATGAATGTTAGGAAGTTTTGATAGAAATGTTAGGAATGTTAGGAAGTTTTGAAAGTAATATTAGGAATGTTAAGAATGAATGTTATGTTCAAATTTTGATAGGAATGTTAGAAATTTTTGATTGGAATGTTATTAATGTTAAGAATGAATGTTAGGAAGTTTTGATAGGTGCAATCTAATGTTAGGAATGTTAAGAAAGAATGTTTGTTTGATATATAGAATCTTTGTTTCAACATAATACTTGAATTTCATATAAATGATAAATTGAAATTTGTATAAATGATTCATATTTTCAATTTTTAACTAATGATTCTTATTTTCAATGTTTAGGTACATTTTATGCTACTGAAATCATGGCAAATGGGGATTTAACAATTTTTTGTTTTTTAATCATAAGCAAAGATTACAGGATTGTGAAGCTTATGCTAAATTAGAGCAATGATTTTAGACAACAATTTGATAAATTTTCTTCAATTTGATGTAAATAATCATTGCTCTAATTTAGCAAAAGATTCACAATCCTGAAATCCTTGCTTGTGATTAAAAATCAAATGATCGTTATCCCCATTTGCCATGATTTCAGCTATGTGAACTTACACAAGTGATATTTTAAAAAACTCATGGATCATGGATTGTTTAGCCCACCAAAAAACTAGTAATGAATCAACCCATCTAATGGATCAAGAATATTAATTTCCCATTTATTAAGTACATTAAAGAAACATGAAATGGATCAGATGAATACAAAATCTAGCAGGTTTCTTGGTGATTCTTCACTTACATCCTTCAGTCAAAAGTAAAGATTTGGGGCAGAGTGTGGGGACAACCACATCCGTTATCTCATCCCTTAAGTGGTCTAATCGACATATGGGGACCCGAATAAAGTATTTTACACAGAATTTAAGATGAAATTACACATTAAAGTTTTCATTACCAAATAATTTTTGAATTCATTTCAGCATACTAAAATACAATCATTTAAACTCTTATTCTAGTTCTCATTCAAGATCATAGACATAGTTCAAAGAAAAAAATATATTGTACACAACATTTGACCTGGACAAAAACATCGATCGATTCACTTTTGATATAGTTAAAAACATCGCAATGGAATGTCGTCCTCAATTTTCCGTTCATGGTAATATTTGGACAGTTTCCATTTTTTTGTTTTTTATTGTTTTTTCAATGGAACTTGTACCAATTTTATTCGAGATGCACATACTAAATGACTATATTGACAACATATAACATCGGGTTCATAATCCTGAAAGTAGACATAATTTTCAGTCATATGGGTCTGCTGAAAAAATAAGCCTTTTAAAATGATGGATTCTCTCTCGTATATATATCTGTTGTCAATGTAGTCCTCCAATAACTTAATCTTTCCTTCAGTGCATCGCATCAAATAATACTTCACATTTTTGTTGTTGTTTATAGGTGCAATCACAACGAAAACATCCCCTATGCAAATTACAATTAGCGTTAGGGTTTTTAAATCAATTAAATTGACTAATATACACATAAGGTGATGGACAAGAATGAACAATCCACAAAACAATTGTAAGATCATTACCTTCTATAACAAGATCTAAAATTATGTTTCCATCAGATGATATTGCTATTTCTTCTAATTCTAATTCTTCTATGCTTGCTAGTGACATTTTTCCTTTAGGATTAATCTCTGTGTGTTTCCAATGTTTTACGTAGTTGTTTGTTATGTTTTCACAAACTTCTGTAGATTCAACATTTTCAGTGCAAATATGACAAAAGCATGATTGATTTCTACTGTCAAATATAAACACGTTTTGGAAGGATTTTGTTTGAATAGAGTGAAAATCTCTAGTCCCATGTATGGTGCTAACGTCGTATGGTATTGATCTATTTATATCCTGGACCCCAACAAGCCAAAAAAACCTACACAAATGACAACATTTGATGTTAGTGTACATATACTTAAATGTTAGTGTACATTTTTTTAAATTGACAATTAATATAAATTAAAAAAATCGTGTACATACCTACGCACATCTTTTGATTGTTGATTATAATCATGGCTTAGATGTAATTTACACCATTGGAAAACCTCTACAGCTGAATGAAATCAGGCAAAAGAATGGTTCATTTTCCAACTTCGAAGTGCTCTTTTTATGCATGATACTGCACCATCATGTTCACCTTTTCCATGTCCAGTTTCAAAGAAATTCCAGCGATGTTTAATGTTCAATGCTTTATGAAGTCGACATAACTAATAAAATGATCGCGAAGATTTAAATTGTCCCGCACATCCATCTGACCATATCCAATGTTCATTGAATTTAACTTCACGTGTTTTTAATGAATAGTAGAAAATATTTTCAATACAATGTTGAACAAAATGTGTATCGTGTATACGATGATCGCTGATATAAAAGTGATATTCTTTAATCACATCTCGATTGTCACACGTGCTTTCAATGCCATCAACATCCTGTTGAGAATGTCTATATAGAACATGGACAAATATCGAAACTTGGTCAAAATAATAGTATTCACTCTGTATCTCTTTTTGTGCAGCAAATGTGTAGTTTTCTGCAAAATCAACCACTGACAAAATTGTTCCTGGTGGAAAAATTTCACGAGACTGTTTGAATTGAAGGTCTTTCCATCGCGCTCTATGTGAATGCTTGGTGTATTTATAAATCTCACTTTCAAATTTCTTGAGAAAATCTGTCACACATATTTTATCTCGCAAATCAATTCTTTTGGAATGTGCATCACTAGAACTTGTAGCATAATCGATGTATTCATATCTTATCCAATCAACGGTTGCATTTGACAGCGAGTGATCATTATCTATAGGATATTTATTGTGGAATAAGACCATATTTCCATAATGATGACAATGTTTTCCATTGACACATTTCTTATTATAAAATACTCCATCATGATCTCTCTCACATAGAGTTTGAGATATGAATTCACGTACTGTGGGTGGAGGTGGTGAATTTGTCCAAATTTTTTTACCAAATTCAAGAAACGTGTCGTAATATAATTGAAATTGCACATGATAACGAAAACAACATGTGTCACGTATAGTAATAGGTCTAACATACCATGGTGGTTTTTGTTGCACAAATGTAGTGATTGACACATTAATTCCACAGTGATCTTCCTTGAATTTATTGAACAATTGTACTTGTGTCATTTCCATTATATGTTTTGGAATTCTTTCATAATTATTTCATGATACTCTTTGTCGTATCACATCCCTTGAATTTTGTGAAACTCGAGCATGTGCCAACCAATATTCTTGTACAATATCTTTAACACCTGCTCCCATTCTATCTTTGTAAGGATGTCTACAAATAATTGCCTAGCAAGCAAGTTTATCATTTTCATCTATTTGCATTCTGAATTTGCTATGTTTGTATAATGTCTTTATTGAGGTTCCAACTGCTTTTGCTAGTTGTGTTGTCAAACATTTTTGTCTAGTACTAGCTGAAACAATTGCTGTCTAAATTGCTCTACGTGCAACACTGGTATCTTTCTTCATGGATTTTCTAAAAAAAATTATTGCATCACCTAAATTTTCTATCACATTATGTTTCAATTTAGACTCTTTTATCGCCTTGTGAATACCCAATAATGACATAGCACCTTCTAACTTCTTAGACACTAATAAACATCTCAAAATTTGTGCTTGTCCTGCTATTGAATAATCCTTTAGAACATCATCATAAATTTTTTGAGCATAATATCGTGCAACATGTTTGGGTATTTTTTTTCCATATTTGTTGCAATCAATGTCTTCTAACATTTCATCATCAATGGTAAAAGTACCTATACATCAAGTTAAATTTAATTTAACATATATCCAAAAATGAATTTGAAAAATACATGATATATACATACCAGGTCCAATTTTTGGATCTTGAACTTAATCTTCAATATTGACTTCATCGACATTAGCATGTAAATCACTATCTATATCTTCAACAATGGTCTCTTCAACTTCAATTTGTTCTTCTTGAACTCTATTTTCAATTTCCATTTCATCAACATTATCATGTAAATCTCTATTTATATCTTCAATAATTGTCGCTTGCGTTTCTGCAAGCCTTTCTTTTTTGGCATGATATATGAGTTTTTGTTTTTCTCTATTATCATCATCATCATCACATTTACGATCATATTTTCTTTGACGGTTTTTCTTACTACCCATGATTGTTTAATCTATAGATGATAAATTAAAGAATCATCACTTTATAGTAAAAAAAAAAATTAAGATTTAAAAACAGTGATGAAATTTATAAACACATGAACTGAAATTTACTACACCTTATCAAAATCTTGTAAGAGTCTTTTGAATAAAAACTCCTTGGAAAGAAATTTCCTTTGAAAAAACACCTTGAATAGAAATATCCTTTGAAAAAAACCTTCTTGGAAAGAAATAAGAACTCCTTGGCAATAAATCACCTCTAAAAAAACCCATTGGAAAATAATAAGAATGCCTTCTAAAGAAATCTTCTTTGTAAAACTACTAGAAAAAAAACTTCTTTGAAAAAATACCTAGGAAAAAAACTTTATTTGAAAATACCACTTGGAAAAATACTTTGGAAAAAAAAAATATTTTGCAAAAATATCTTGGAAAAAAATTCTTTGAAAAAACCTTGCAAAGAAATAACTCTTTTGCAAAAATACCTTGGAAAAACAACTATTTGAAAAAACCTCTTTCAATGAAATAAGAAGGAAAAATACATCTCCCTTGCAAAAATACCTTGAAATAAAAGCTTCTTTGCAAAAATACCTTGGAATAAAAACTCTGTAAATGTACCCCTTGGAAAGAAACATTTTTAAAAAAATCCACTTGGAAAAATACTTTGTAGAAAAAACATCTTTTGCAAAAATATCTAGGAAAAAATATACTTTGAAAAAATCCATTGCAAACAAATAACTCATTTGCAAAAATACCTTGAAAAATAACTCTTTGAAAAAACCCTTAGAAATAAAAATACAACTCCTTTGCAAAAATACCTTGGAATAATTTTTTTTTTCAAAAATACCTTGGAATAAAAACTCTTTAAATACACCATTTGGAAAGAAACCTTCTTTGAAAAAAACAATTGGAAAAATACTTTGTAAAAACAAACTCCTTTGTAAAAATATTTTGAAAAAAAAATACTTTGAAAAAACCCATTGCAAAGAAATATTTGCAAAAATACATTAGAAAAAAAAACTCTTTGAAAAAACCCTTTGCAAAGAAAGAAGAAGTGCAAAAATACCTTGGAATAAAAATTCCTTTGCAAAAATGCGTTAGAAAAAAACTCTTTGAATGTACTTCTTGGAAAGAAATAGGAAGAAAAATACCTTGTAAAAAAAACTTATTTTGCAAAAGAAAATCTCCTTTGAAGACCCCTTCAAAAATATTTTGACCAGAAATATGCGAAAATAATGAATGTATTTACTTTTACTTATACAAGTATAGACAACGTTGTTTTTTTTTTTTTTTAATCCAGTAGACGAAAATTTTTTTGCGTTTGGTTTTTCATCCGAAAACATTTGTTGTAAATAATAGTTCTGTTACGGAAAAAGTTTATTCTGCTAAATAATTATTTGGCCGAACAACCTCTGAAAACTTCACGGTTCTGCACAGTTTTCAGGTTTCTCCATTTTCGGAAGGTAAAAACAATCTCTTACACTACAAAGTGACTGTCGGACTTGATACCATTAGTTTCATCATTGAATCTACTTTCTGTATGTATAGATTTTGTTGTGTATAGGTGAGATCTGATATTTTTAATTATTTTTTTTCTTAACATGTGTCAAGTTTGGTTTCATCTCTTTCAAAATGCGGTGAAATGAAAAATCCATAACTTTAAAAATACACCACCAAAAAAATTGAAAAAAATATGGTGCAGTTAATTCGCATGTCTACTTCAAAAGGGTAGTCGTAGATTTTTTAGTTTTATAGTCAATTGAGAGAAAAAGTTTGCAACACAAAACATATTGAAAATCGATAAGGTTTCCCCATTGATCGAATTTAAAAAAATATAATAATTAGTATATAGATCCATTGGTTACAAACTTATAGTCATGCAGTAGTATATTGTATGTAGATTGTGGTAACATATTTTGTTTTACAAAAAACAAGTTTAACAATGATTTTATGTTTGCGAGAAAACATGACTATTTTGTAATCCTTTCATTTTATAAGAACACACTGTCAAACATTTGCCAAATTGACATATCAAATCTCAATAAAACAAATTGAAAAAATTATGAATAGAAAGCTAACATAATTCTCTAAAATTTTTATTTTTAGTAAAATGTGAAATTCTAAACAAAAATATCACTTTTATTTGCCCAAAGTTAAAAAACATGAAAAAATAAGATTTATTTTCTCACAAGACCCCCCAAAATAGACACCCATCTTCATGGATTCACCCGAATGTGGTTGTAGATTTTTGTTTTGAGGCCCATTTTTTTACTCAAAAATCCCCTAGTAGATGTTTGTCTCCTTGTTGGGGCATTATAGGGAGTGAAATCGACTAATGTCACTTTGTCTCCAAAATATTCATCCCTAATAACATCATTGGAAGTGTCAGCATGCTTGAAAAACTAGTGGTCTCTCTTTCAACAAGAGACCAGAATCCTTGAGAAAGTGTTCCAGTCATCCATAACAACAAGGAGACTAAGAAACAAGGACGTAGCATGAACACCAGTGTGAGCATGAGACAAAATGAACAAGCTTGAGATGCCTGGCTTTCTCCATGGTAAGGCCAAGAACTCTTGCACCACTTTATTTATCAAAGTATGCTTTTGGAAACAAATGTCGTTCCGAGTGATTGAGGAGGTGGAATTGATGGGATCAATAGAGAATTGGATGGTGGGGTGAGAGGCCTGATATATTAAGAGACGAATAAGCATGTGGGGTGGGGGAGCTATCTTCATGGCGATCACACTATGGGATGCAAGGCCATAACTAAGAAAAATAGTATAACAGACTAGCAAGGAGATGCGTTCCTTTAAAAATATGTGGAATGATTATAGGGTGGAGTTTATTTTTGTGCAGATTGGATAGATAGATGATGTGTCAGAGATCCAGTGATAGGTGGAAATTGCAATGATTGCATCTACATAAGTCCCTACATGTGTGGTCTAGTCTAGGTGTAACGGTTTGTCATACTGAACACCATAATCAAGCGTGCGAGGGGTGTTAATGATGGATTCTTGAGCGATGCAATTGTGTGGATGTGATTGTGGGATAACCAATGGAGCTGCACAGATGGAGTGTCGGAGGTTCAAAAATGATTACGATGTAAAATGCAAAAATCGAATGATGGTTCCAAATGGGAGATCTTGGATACAACCATTTCGTTTTTAATGTTTATTTTAATGCCAAAAATATAGTTTGAACTAATGCGATGTGGTAGTGATGGAAACAAAATTGAAACTAGTGGGTCCTCCTAACCAGAATGGTGTGAACTAAGTAACAAACAACTGGACTAAAATGAATGGTTAGAACTGAGAAAATACCAAGACTAAACAATATTACTCCTAACTACCTCAGTCCCAGTTACGAGAGTGGCATCTTGCAACATTATTGAGTAGAAACATAGGAATTCAGGTGTGCACTATTCACCCATCATAGAATAAAAACACCATTGAGTTGTGATATCTTAACAGGTCCTAAATATTTGATTTCCACAACAATGAAAGGTCCTAGCCAATGGATCTAAAGCTTGTCTGGGTGCTTCATGAACTTGTTGTCATAGAGTAAAACTTGGTCACCTTGGTTCAATTATTTCTACTTACGTTTCTATCATGCCATGCATGTTGTCATTCCTTTTCAAAATTTGCATGATAGTCAGTTAAAAAATGATATTCTTCTAGTTCCATCAATTTCACAAGATGTTCCACAACTGAATCTCCCTCTGCTATGTGTGTTTCCTGCATAACATAAAGGCTTGGGACCACAATTTCCATTTTAACTACAACTTCCCTACCATATACCAACTGGAATAGAGTATCCTTATGAATTTTCTTTATAGTGGTCGTATATTCCCATATCACAGCTGGTATCTGATCATCCCCATTATCCTAGTTTTTGCAACATAATTTCGCTAGTCTGATCTCGAGAAATTTGTTGAAGGATTCTACTATGTTGTTTGCTTGTGGGTGATATGCACTTCTTTTGCAGTGTTGTATCAAAAAAAATTTCATCAATTCCTCAATAGTGGTATTCAAGAAATGTTTACCTTGGTCACTTGTAAGGCTTATGGGACACCCAAATCGAGTAATGGTGTTTCTGTAGATAAACTAAGCTACTATTTCTATACAGAAATCTTGGAGTGGTGCTACTTCGGCCCATCTAATTAGGTATCCTTTTGCGGTAATAATATAGCAGGATTTAGAATGTTTCACCAGTGGATTTATAGGTCCCACAAAATCAATTGAACATTTTTCAAATGGTTGTAATGCCTAAACTGGTATGAGTGGTAGTTCATATCGCCAAGATATTTTTCCAACTCATTGAAAAACATCACATTTCCTAGTGTACTCCTTAGCATCTTTGAACATTGAGGGCCACCATAGCCTAACTTGAAGTATCTTCCTTCTTGTGGATTCTATTCTACTATGGCTACCTACACTTTTGGGATGGAATTGGAATTCCCACATAATAATTTTTCATTCATGATATAATACACATCGGCACAAAATTCCATTAGTTCCCAACTTGTAGAGGTGTCCTACAATCAGTTGATACTCTACAACCTGCACATAGAGTGGCATTTATGGATTGTCAAATAATCATCGGGTAATTTCCCAGTTGTGAGAAATAATGTAATATCTTCTAAATTATTAGGAATAGACTCTACCCTGAAAATTGTTGCATTTGGTAACCGATCATCAACAAGTCTATCAGTTTCCCCTGTTTCTATTTGTGATATGTGATCAGTTCCATAATTTTGTTTCCCTTGTTTGACTATCATTGACTTCAAAAGAGAGTTTCTGTAATAAGAGTAACCATATCCATATGTGGTCTTCTAGGATGGGATTGTTCACTAGGTACTTGAGAGTTGAAAGATTAGTGAAAAACTTGAAGTGTCCTCCAAGTAAATAATGGTGAAATTTCTATAGGGTGCAAATTGTTGCTAGTCCTTTTCGTTTTGTGGTTGTGTAGTTGTGTTCTTCCTGATATAGTTTCAGCTAGTGAAGTACACTAGATGATCCATTTCAACCTCTCCTACCTAGGCTAATACGACGTCGAGGGAAATTTCAATGAATCAACATGTACATGGAATTCTTCTTTCCAATGGGGAAATGCCAGGATAGGAGCATTCAACAATTTGTATTTTAAAGTAGTGAAGGCCTTTTCATAGTATTTAGTCCACTTAAAATCTTCATCTTAAAAAATTGTTCCAATGGAATGGTAATCAAAGCATAGTTCTTGATAAACCTTTTGTAGTAGCCTATATGTCCTAAGGTGGATCCCAACTGTTTTACTAATGTAGGTTCCTATAGATTTATAGTCACTGCAATTTTTCTAGGGTTTACCATAAATTCGTCATGGAAAACAATGTGTAACAATATATTTCCAAAGGGAATACAAAAATGCATTTCTGCTATTTCAAATATATATGCATCTGTCGGAAGCAGTTCAACATCGGGTGGTGTAGTGCAACTGATCTAGGTTGTGTCCAGGAAGCATGAGGGGGAGAACATTTCGACTGAATGAGTCGGCTCTGTTATGACGGAAGCAATAAGAAGTAGAATGAGCAAAGGAGGATTACACTACATAGATAAACACAAATACGTGCAAACAATATGCAGGAATGAGAACTGTTCTTCTCTATTACTTGCAAACAGATAGATTGATGATAAGCTTGATGTATGTTACAATATTATACATGCTTATATAGAATTATGAGACACTTGGGTGCCTCCTCGTTACGTTCAGTTACAAAGAAGAAGTTAGAATGGTTCAATTGTTCAACCGTTGCAATCGACAAAAAGACAGAGAGACAGTCTGTCGAATTTCGACAGTCGCTAGTTGCATGTTGACGCTGCAAGTCAATGTCACGAAATTGTGAGTTTTTTGAACATGTTGAAGGTGCGAAGTGTGTTGCAGTATGTCGAAGTCAATACTCGTCGGAGTTGTGTCGAAATCGAACCTGTCGGAGTTGCTAAGTTTGTCGAAGTCATGTCGATTCAAAATTTTTTGAATTTGTATCGACATCGTTGACTTGTCGCAGTCGATGTTAGCATTTGACAACAATGCCAACTGCGATGTGGATCAGCAACATGATCCTTAAGAAATCTATAAAATTTCTAGTCATCTAAGTAAACCTCCAAAAAATTATAAAGAAAATCCTAAAAGCTATGATTACAATCCTTCAGAAAATGATGGGTGCATTCTTTAATCCAAATGTCATGATAGTATAAGGGAATGAACCCTATTATGTTGTAAATGTTGTATTCCTCTTATCCTCTTCCACAATTTTAACCTATTGATAACTCAATAATCTGTCTGTGAAAGAGTATGCTTCATTCCTCCATATATTTATTTCTTTGGATTACTATGGGGATGATTTAGTCTGATTTATCTACTGAAAAAATCAATCCAACACTTAGCATATGGTCAATTTCCTTTTTAACCTTTTATTTCACTTGGGGATTCAATCTGTATGGTTGATGTTTGAATGGTTTGGTGTCTAGCTTTATCAGAATCTTTATTTCACCGAAATATCCTTGGATCCCCTTGAGTTGTGTAAATATTTGCAGAAACAAATCTTCATATTCCATGAATAGTGATGTTATCTTAGATACAATTTATTCATCCCAATAGTCTCCTATATCTACCATCTTTGGTTTGTCTTCTATGCAAATATTGACATTCTGTTGTTTCAGAGGCTATGTAGAGTTCTCTCGTTTCTTCTTTTTTCCACTACGGCACTTTCTTGGATCCCTCTGACTCCTTGAAGGCTAAATTCTGCAATTGTTCTAGTTCACCTAGGTTCGCACTGTCTTGTTCTACCTTTGCGCAACAAAGAGGAATTTCCACTTCTAGAATTGAGAAGTTCATTCCTGGCATTGCTTGGTGGGTAGAATAGATATATGTGTTTCCCATGTTCCGCAACAAATCCATGAATAATGATCCTCTTATTACAGTTAGTGCTTATATCATTGAATCATTGGTGGGAGAAAAGGAAAAATATTGGAAACAATGTAGATGCATCTTCTTCTAGCACCTGGTTTGTCGTCTTGTTTCCTCATGCAACTACCAATCCTGATGAATGGGTCCTATATCATGGAAAATTTTGATGAACCCAAAACTCTAGCTACAATCCGTTTTTCTTCCATTTATGCTCGCATTGATCAATGTGGGAAAATTGTTTTGTCTCTCCCCTGTAAATTTATTCCACTCTATTACCTTGCTTGGAAGGATTAAATATAATCATTAATGCTAGTTCAGTGCTACTCGAATCAAGGAGGCCATCCTTGTGCATCGTCCACCATCTTGGAGGTGTTCCTCTTAGTGCTATATCTAGGACATCCATGAGATATTTTTTTGCAACTAAGGAGTCCATTTTCCTAAGAAATTTGTCTAGGACATTGGTTCCATCATACATTGGTAGATCATTCACTTCTACTCCAATCCATCGGACCGATTTGATCATTGTGCAATGTTGGGAAAAAATATCATGTCATCCATTCTTCCAATTGTCCCATGCTTCTTTTAAATCATTATCAAATGATTGAATGCTTCTCCATCTCATTGAACCTTATGTTGTTGGGTTCACATAGTCCTCCCTTTTACCTATTGTTAAAGAATATATGTTATATAGAACATCTATTTCCATGTTTTCATGCAGCGTCTCAATATATCTTGGTCATGGGGTTATGTAACCTTCATACCATCAACCTCAAAGGTCATCATTCTATTATTCAAATTGATCACTCCATAGTTTGCATAAGCCTAGTCCATACCCATAAATGCAGGATAGGGATCAGTCCCTCTCATAATCCCAACCACTTCGAAATCAGTGAAGGTTTTGACACCTGCTAAATAAAATTCAACATTCTTCCATCAACCAATCAAGAAAATGTACTAGTTCACCATTCTCAATTGAATAGAGTAGTGAACAAGGGGGGAGGCATTGCTTCCCATGACTTATTTTGGGAGTATATTCAGATTAGAGCCCAAATCAAGCATCACATTTCTAATTTCATAGCCATTAACTTGTGCTTCTAACCATAATTCTCGATCAATCCTCTTTCTTCTTTACTTTTGTACAAGCTGAATGGTTTTCTTGGGTAGTGAGGCACATATTTCGTCTCCTTCCACAACACCGTGTATTTTGTGAAGCATTTTGTGCAAATTATAGGTAGTGCTTTCATCTTCGAAGATGTATTTTATCAAAGTAAACCGAAAAGAAAAAAAATCTCTTACCTTTTTAGCATTTGTTCCTCTCCTTAATTTCTTGTCATGTCATCCCTTCTATATTCGTGGGATGTTCCTACTCATCCCTGGCTAGTGGGGTCAGTATTCATCTAAACGTATTGGAAACATCATGATTAATATCCTTATGTTGGAATGGGATGTACTTAGTCTTTCTTGTGGTTTATTTTCTTATTATTGATGAGTTTGGTATGTTTTGGTTTGATTTGATTCCTACTCCTCCCTGGGTAACAACAAATCTTGCTATAATGTGGTTCTATCGAGGTTCTGAGTTAATAAATTTAGCTATTCATCCTGCATGATCTTTCCACCTTGTGATAAGGTTTGGGAACCCTTCAACAGTATGGGTGTTTGTATGACAATAGGTACACCATGGTATCTTAGGTAACAGGAAATATCGGGAGAGGTTTCCAATTTCATTGTAGTTATAACATTGAATCGGGCCTATACGACCTCCTCCTTATCCATCCACAAAACCTCTTCCATGTCCTCTGACACCTCCTCTTTCTAGGGGTTGGTATGCTACTCGATATATGGATCAATCCAATCTTTCTATCAATGTATCCAATGTTCTACATTTCGCATTATTATGTATAGTAGATCCACAAAATTCACGGTATACCATATTTCGAATTGAGGAATAATTCTATATAATTGGTAAGATTCATAGAGGGAGGGTGGACATATTCTTTATAGATCTCATAGTAATCATTTGGAGAACAACTTGGTGTCTCTAGATATGTTGTTTGGCCTACTGATTGCAAAGGGTTTATTATGATGACTTGCAGAAACAATCGCAGTTAGTCCACTACCAAATGGTCCTCCCAGTGGAACCAATCCTCCCATCATTCTAGGACATTCTGATATGTGATGGCCCTCTACCATGGATCATGTACACCAAACTTGTGGTCCACTCAGTTTTGGCATAGTCATCTCTTGAATTCTTTTAGTAAGTTCTGCAAGCTTGTTATGTACCTACAACAATTCTATGGAATATGAGGAAGTCCCTACTGTGGTATCATTCAGGTAATTATACATGGCTTCAATGTTCATATACTGTTCCAAGGAACTTTTGGGTGAGATCATCACCTGTTGTGATGGGGGAATCATTTTTAAGGGTAATATTCATTGGATAAACCATTCCTTATTGTGCGAAGCATGCACCATAAATGAAATCTTAGCTAACACATCCCTGAAGCATTACACATAATCCCAAGTAGATTCTTCGGGCATCTTACTAATCTCTCTTAGCTCGGTGATTCCTTGTTGCTCTGACTTAGGTTGTCAAAATTCATTCAGGAACAAATTCTTTATATATGACAGAGTTAGGGCTGGTGCATTTGGATCCTGTCGCTTGATCAAATTCATGTACCATTATAAATCTCTTACATGCAACATTGTTTGAAACTCAGCTAGTTTCAACGTCATCGAGGTCCCTCTAGTGTTCTATATTGATTTGTAAAGAAACCAGTGTTGTTATGCATCAACTTCTCCTCCTCTTTCCCTAAAAATATGGACATTTTAGAGGTGGTCCTACTTATAATCCAACCATTTTGTAAATTGGAGATCCTACCAATAAAAATCATTGAGTTTCTGATTGAGTAATGATATTACTATTAATCTACTGACAAGTGATACTACTTCCTCCTAGTAATGAACTATTATGTAATATATTCATACTACTGCTCATCTAACTGTACCAAGGTAACAATAAAACAAAATGATACGTGTTACCAAATTATGTGAGGGTTCTTGGGGGTCGACCAAAGGTATGCCACTTCCATTGCTTTGGGTATATACTTTTATAACAATTGGAGGTTTACTTTGTTGGGAACTGCCATTTTTCATAGGTCTTGAAAGTTATGATTGTTCCACAACTTTTTCCATGGCTGGTTTGGGTGGTTGATTTGGAAATCTGCTACTTGGAAACTGAATTTCATAGTCTTATTTAGTGCTTGGGCCTTCTTCCTATATTCCTCTTATTGGTTTGTCTTGTATCTCTATTCTTCTTTCCTTTATCCATGATCTAGTCAATTTCTTTGTTTTCTTCATCTGGAGTAACATATTTTCACTTTCTTTATTTCTTTCATTGTATAACAACTCTCCTTTTATTAGTGAACCTTGTCCTTTTTCCTTTATCATTTGTTCTTTCCACCATTGTTCACTTATTTACAATATTCTTCCAGCTCGCTTAGCCTTGAAATCATTAGTACATTCCCCCTCCATTAACTGTATTTTCTACCTTCCATAATGTAGTAGCATCACCTCGACCTTTCCCATTGGGTGCACAGGTTTTAATCCTCCATTCTAATACGATTCAATGGTAGAAATATGAATTCAACCATCCAGTTCTTGATCCATAGTGAAACTTCCTTGAGTAATCTTCCCATGGATCTCCTTTAAAGCTCTTCTTCATCTTTAGACACTAATTGATTATTTTAGGCTACAAATTCCACAATGTAACTAGTAAAGGTGATTTCTACCCATAAAATGATGTCTGTGATTAGAGGCAAGTCTGGATGATTCAACTGTATTATATCCCTTCGAGTCCACTAAATTAGCTTTCTCTTTTTATGGAAATATTTAGGAGGTTCCGCAAGTCTTCGTAACCATTCTGCTAGTACTAGAGGAAATTCAATCCATAGAATTTTGTATTGATCTAGTAATGGTACTCCATAGAGAATGTATTTTATGATTCTTGATGCTACCCACCCTCATAATTCAACTTCCTGTGTTATGAAATATTCAAACTTCTTGTCCCACGATAATTCAATTTGGATCATCATCACCTATGTATCCATTTAGTTAACGACCTCTTGTTAAAAAATAGGTCCTGACAAGAAAACCATTTGTTGGAACAAAATTAGAGACTGGGTTCTTGCATAGGTGCCAACAAAAGGGAAATGTTGTAATCTAGTGTGCTGGTATTTTCAATCCCACGAAGGAGAAGGTTTCTCCCATATCACAATCAAGACCATAGTTTGATGAGGAGGGTTAACTGCAAGGATAGGTTTGAAAGGGTTGATGTTCTTCATGTCACAATAACATACATCTCTATACTATCACAACAGAGTTCCATTAATTATAACATGTGAAGGAAAAACATGATATATACATTATACAATAAACAAAAGATATCTCAACCATATAAATAATAAAAAAATTGGGGGGGGGGATTCCTTCATTTCTATTACTAATAACTTCTGTTACATGTCATATTCATGTCTCAGTGCCCTTACATCATCCATGGAATTACCCTATGTGGTATCATAGAGAGTAGAGAACCCATATCCCAATTACATTAACCAAAAAACAAAAAACATAATATTATTGCTTTTCTACGGATCAAGCTTCAATTTGCTTCCTTCTCTTTGATCTCTCTATCTTTATTTAGGTTCTTTGTTCGTTACTCTACTCTTTCACTTGTCTCAGTGCCCTTACATCATCCATGGAATTACCCTATGTGGTATCATAGAGAGTAGAGAACCCATATCCCAATTACATTAACCAAAAAACAAAAAACATAATATTATTGCTTTTCTACGGATCAAGCTTCAATTTGCTTCCTTCTCTTTGATCTCTCTATCTTTATTTAGGTTCTTTGTTCGTTACTCTACTCTTTCACTTGCCTCATACTTATTTCTATAGTCATGAATGTGGGTCCAAAACCGTTGCGGCCATTAGGGGCTTCCACAACTCCCACTTCTTTACCCCACACTTCCTTCTGCCTCTTAGGTTCCTTTCCAAAAATAAAGGATCTAACATGAAGAACAAAGATAACATAGTTTTCAACCAATTCTAGTTTGTTTCATTATGTGCAACCTCTCGCTTAGTTTTTTTTAGGTATTTTTTTTGTTTCTTAATATTGGATGTGGTGAGTGTGGTTTCCTTATTTTATACAAATTTTAAGTGTGTGATAAAATTCCTATTTGAATAGAAAAAGGTTAACAATAACCTTCCTTTTTGAATATATAAAGAATACAATGACCTAATATAGAAACTAAAAAAACAAGTATCGACACTTAGCATAGTATATATACTTTAAGAACTTTCTTGAGATTATGAACCCTCCAAGGATCCCATTTAATAACTCAAGTTGTTATGATATTTCAGAACACATAAAATCCTTAAAAGTGAAGGTGAATTGAGATACCTTTTCAGTATAGCTAATTGATTGAATTATCATAAACCAACATTACCAACATTACTTGTGGTTTCAATAACTAGCAAGAAGAGACAAAAATTACATAATGGAGATGAATTTTTAAATTTCCCATTACATCTCCATATTACAATTTTAATAAACCAAACGTGTAAATCAACAATTGGGTCAAAAATCTTATAAATTTTATAAAATGAAAGTACTAGAGCATAGCAAAAATTTCTCAACCCTCATAATTAAGTCATGAATACAAAATATATTTCAACTATAATGCTATCATGTAGGAAATGTTTTTGACATATACACTAAAATGGTGTTAGAAAACAATGGAAAAAATTTAAATAAATCATAGGAGAACTTGAACATGCAAAATTTCATGCAAAAATGACAGGCCTTGAGCATTTCTTGATGTGAGATTCACTGTAGAAGGTCTATCCAATGGTGGTTTATCATAATTCCTTCTGTATAATAGTTGATACATGCTTTCATTGTGCATGCCAGCATAAACAACTTGTTGCTCCATGGTTTTGGGTTTGAATCCTGGAGTAATATGAGGATGTATTATCCTAGAACATCACAAAGATGAGGATTCCATAGCCATTCCATGGATTTCATATCCACGGTCATTTTTTTTAAACTCTTCAACGATCCAAACTTTCAAAAAAAAATCATCAACATAAAATAACATGTGAAAACTTGAAATTGACCAAGTTGAGAATCAAATCAACCCTAAGATTGAAATAATCTAAGTGTACATTTGCAAGCTTGGAGGTGATATGAGTAACATCAAAATCCATTATACTACTCAAGTGACATATTTAAATAAATAGTCCCAACAACTCCATCTCTACATAACAATTTTGAAGTTTTGGAAAGCTCTGAGAAGTTCTTCACTAGAGAAAGCATGGAACAATTTGAATTGGTCCTTAGAGTGTGTCAATGGAATCTCCTCTGAAGAATATTCTATCCATCACCCAATATTTATTTCTTAAAATGGTCAAGATGCCATCGTAGAGGAAATGAATCGAGTAACATTCTTTGGGTCAATTGCTAGAGGAAGAGGCAATGGTGACTTGGAAAAATTCATTTCATTACTTTGGAAAATTTGGGTAGAGAGACCAAAATCTAGATTTTGCGAATCCAAATGTGTTTTTTGGGGTAGGGGATCCTAATGGTGAATGGAACCCTATGAATCCTTATTTTTTCCAAGGTTTGAATCTAAACAAATCCCTGTGCCTCTGTTGGTTCCCTTTAGGATAGTGGAACATATATTGATGGGGATTATATGAGTATTAAATGAGAATGAATCTAGGCATTTCAAATTCCTTTTTTAGTATTTAACTCAACTCTCTCCCTAGAACCTCCAAAGCAAGCCATTCCTGCCCCTTCCTTGTTATAATACCCCAACAAATTCAACACAGAATGACCATTATAATTATGAGAAAATGCATACTCTAAAATTTAACCACATAAATGAAATGCAATGAAGATCTACATTGAAACAAAACTATTCATGGATAGTAGGTAGTTGTAAATGTGAGGCCGAACATGTCTCTGAGAAATATTAAGCATTGAATGACCATCAAAAACCTGTCACTTGGATGAGACATACCCTCACATTTAATGTAGACTGAAATTAGCAAATTAAATTAAATAACAAAAACTATATATTTACATATTCATATTTATATAATTATTTAATTTTGAATTCTATTAAGTTGAGTGATATTGCTAGTCTAATCGAATCAAATGATTAAATAATTAAATATTAAAATATTTGATCCCTTTCAACCCTCCATCACATTATAAAATTGTATCCCTCTTTAAATTGAAAGTAAACTTTTTTATTAAAACTTCTATATAAACATCATCAGTACTAAATCCTTTACAAAAAGGAGGGATTATCTCAAGTCAATGGAGATGGATAGATTGTTGTTGTTAAGGAATCTATCCACATGAATGGGGTTGACAACACCAACATACTAGGGTTGAAATAGGCTAGAATATTAGGGTTAACATGCAAATAACTAACTCTACAAAGATTAGAGAAAAAGAGGAACATACCTTGTTTATGAAGGTTCATCCTAGCTTTCATTGCTCCCACTAGAGTAGCTCCAAGATTTTAACCTACAAATCACAACAACGTACCTTCCTCAAAAAATAAGCTAAATGCAATCTTGAAATTCACAAATAACTTAATGAACAACATTTAAATAACATAATTCCAAATATTTAACCTAGTTCATGAACATTAACAAAGATTCATATCACGGAAGGGACAGATTTCCAATCTATATTCATAATAACATCAAGTACACTTGTACCTTTAAACTGGTTAGGCACATAACAAAATGAATATTCTAGGCCTCTTTCTTGTCTTCTCTGTTAATCCCACCCATAACTCCAATGTATAAAGATTAGGAACCAACTAAGGTAGCAGTCCCAAGACAAAGGGTATGGACAATAAAGGGAAAGAGAACAAAACTTCCTCTAGCATAACAATAATTAGGCATTAGATACCCTTAATGGATTGTATAACTTGGTTTAATAGTTAATGGAGACAATTTCCATCAGGTAGAAAGCAGTTGTAACCACCCTGCCTCAATTTCAAGATTTTGTGTATATTTTTATCATTTTTGCAGAAAAACGATTGCAATGTAAGGTGAAAAAGTGTTGCACACCCCTACAATCCAAAGGAAAGGAGTGTTTTTAGGGTTTTAGGGAAAAACAATGGCAAACTGAAGGCAACAAGCGTTGGAAAGGATGGCTAATAGAGTATTAGGAGCATTTTCTTCTCAAACTTAGTTACAAAGCTTCACAAGTGCTATGGGAATCAGTAGATGATCAAGGCCATAATCTAAGACACCAAATCAAGGCTTTTCCATCCATAGTGTCCTTTTGTATGAGCAACATTCGACATTTAAAGTGTCATAACAGATGGAGAAGTGTTGATTTGGGCTATAACATATTCTGCCTAATGCATGAGGTCAAAAGGGAACATGATGCTGAAAAACATTATAAAATTAATAAATTGGGATGTGGAGTCAATGAAACCAAAGGGTCCCGGAATCTTACTCTCAACGAAGTACCCGAAATAGAAAAAGATGTCAGAAAATCTTATCTTTGGGATAGATATATCCAATATTTAATATGACTGCAAAAAATATACAGTGTGGATCCAACATCTATATGTAGCTAATGTAACTGTCATGACCACAATAAATACAAAGTAGATCCATGTGATATATAAATGGGTCATGGACATGAATGAACAAAGTGGATCCATTCCTGACAACTATTCATAGCCACAAAAGATACAAAGTGGATCTATGTCAAGCTATATATCATAGCCACAAATGAACAAAGTGGATCCATGTCTCATCAATCATCAGGAGAAAAATATAACAATTGAGTAATGTTTCTTGCAATGGCACTAGTATAAAGTGTGGTACAATCCTGTGCACCTTAGGAAATAGAAATATGTGAGGATGCTACTATTGGACCAAGGTCTTCCATCCAAAATACCTAAAGGTACAAATCCTAACCATGGGAATAAATGAGTTGATGTAGAACATGGAGGAAAACATTTAATTACCAGTTGTTGATGTATACCGTTAACAAACAAAAGGGGACCCACCGATAATGATAATGGGACCTAAGGTACATTAGAGGAAATTTGGATGAAAAATGGGCCTTCTAACCCTAAAGTACAATTTCTTGTCATCAGATATTAGCCAATAAAAATGCTTTAAAAATCAAACAAGGTGCATGTAAAAAACTTGGAGGGAAAAAATAAAAACTACTTTTTGGATCGTATTTTCAACTTATCTCTTTGTAGGTTTACTCAAATTTCAAGCTGGGGGACTCAATTAAATTATGCATCCAAAGAGTATTGGGTAGGTGCCGCCAGCGTGACCTTCAAAGGCTGGGTGGCGAGGTTCAGTATGATTTCCAATGATTGAGTGAGTTTTCCCAACATGACCACTAGAGGTTGGGTAGGTTCCCTCAGCATGACCTTTAGAGGCTAGGTGGTTGCCCCCTTGCTTTGGCATCTTCTTCCTATTCTTCCTCCGTTTATTCCTTTTAGACTACTGGTTACTAGTATTACTACTTTCACCACATGAGGTAGAAGGAGGAGGATAAGATGTTATTGGCGAAGTAGGCATAGGTTTCTAATGCTCTTGATGTGAGGTGCTTACTTGAGAACCATTAGGATCATGCAAGGCATTTGGAGTGGAAAACAACCAAACTGGTAGCCCTATAGTGAATCCCGGAAGATTCAAAGTAGCCACTAAGGGAGTACCAATGTTCCCAATGAATGCAAAATCACAAGGAGCCCCTTAAATAGGGGTGCCTTGATTGGTGCTCACTGGGATGCTATCCATAGTTTCCGATTCAATAGGCTAGAAATATCTAATGCCAAAATACAAGTGGCACAAAGAGCACACCACTAAAAAAGGTCCTAGGTAATTAAACCAGGAAAACAATGGAAAATACTCTCGGAAGCAAGTCTGGGATGATTAGGGCCCAGAACAGACTAACAAAGTATCAACGTTCAGTTACGTGGTGTCCTTTGGAGGTCCACTGGGTGCAAGCATTTGAATCACCAAACCGCCCTCCCTGGATTACTATTGAAGGGTTAGCTTCCACGTCTGTCCGAGGTGAAGTGGGAATAACCGCCTGCTCTACCTGTGTAGAGACCTAAAGGTCTGATACTAAGGCTACCATCAATACTAAATAACCCGAGGGGACAATCGTCAACCTAGTCGAAACGCATGGGCACGATAGCAAAGCCCGAAGTCTGAAAGGACCCCCGTATGCGAGTCAACTCTGGTTTATGGTTGAGAGGAAAGTGAGGGGATATACTCAACAATTCCAATCTCCCACGGCTCGTGCTTAACTCTGGTTTGAGTAGAGCATCCCAGGACTATTTGATAGAGATGGATTTACCTAAATGAATTTTTTACTACGATTGTTGAGTAATGAAGCCAGTTTCAGATCGTTTAAGGTGATTTAAGTCCGAAAGTCTAGCCTAAGCTAGTTGATGATGTGTATACCTAAAAAGAAATAAGTTGCTAATAAATTTTATTAATGGTTCTTTTTAAGGGCTACTTGTTACTCAAGGGTTGTAGTGCGGTGTGTGGAATGGTTTGTTATGAAAGTAAAGTGCATGTAAAGTAATCCTGTCAAATTCACAAAAAAATTTCTCTTTTCCGTTTATATTCTTTCAAAAATTGAAAACTAGGCAATCCTAAAATCAAGCTTCTTTTTGTATTTTTCTTTTAATATTTCAAAGCAAACTATGCTACCTCAAAATAATGCAAGACCTTACTACTAAGCTACTTGAACATTTTTTTGTCTTTTTTGATAAATGTAAAAGAAAGAGAACTTGTACAAAAGCAAGTAATATCTCAATGTAAAGCGTATGTAAGACAAACATCGAAATGGCTCAAAGCAAATGAATCAAGAGACTCGATGAAGACTTGGCTTACCAAGTTTTTGCAAGAGAAAAAATTGAGGCTTGGAAACAAAATGTAAAAGAAGTAGGGAAAAGAGACACTCACAACGGAACAGAAAACCTAAACAGGTTGCTCCTAAGCATTAAAACCCTAAGAAAACACTAATCCAAGCAAAAAGTAGGAAAGCAAACCAAGAATGACCTTAACAACACACGGACTCAATAGAAAGAAGACTAGAAAGATTTGACTTACTTGGGTTTAACTGATAAGGAAATCAACAAGTATCTAAACCAAGCAACCTTTTGAAAGCAATCCTAAGGACTCAAACTTGAAGCCAAACCCTAAAGGAAAGGATAAGAAAAAATGAAAGCATGCTAAATGTTGTGATAGACAACAAACATTCAAAATGCAGGTCTGTATGACTGCAACAAAACTAAGATGAAAGTATGCAACTATGTCCAAAAGGAATAGTGCACGAACTTCAAAAAGAGCTAGTAAGTGACAAAGACACTTAAACAAGTACACAAGCAAGAAAAAAAACTAAAAAGACTCAAGAGAGGCCAACAAGACTCAAAAGAGACATTGAAGTCTCAGGGGTCAGTCAAGAAGGAAAAGCAACAGGATGGAACTGGAAACAAACTACTAAAAATCAAACCCTAACCAAAAAATGGACACTATGACAAGAAAATGCACTACTGTGCAGTGCAGAAACTAGCGCACACTAGGATATGTGCACTACTGTGCAGTGTGCAGAGAAGCGCCCATCAGGAGATATGCGCTACTGTTACTAGGGAAGACCAGTGCACACATGTCAAAAAGACAGAAACAGGCTTTGCAACAGCCAACTGAGATGAATCAAGCAACAAGGAACAATAAACACACACCTAAAAGACCTCTCACAGAATCAAAAACTGAAAAAAGGGCTGGAAGAAAACCAAAACTAAGTCTCCTAGAGTAGAATAACTATCGGTTACTCCCCAGTGGAGTCGCTAGTCTGTTGTTCAAGATTTCTACCTTATAGTGAGGAGATGGAAACTACCAACTGGGCACAGTTGACAGTTAAATACATTACTTGCATTACAAATTAGTTATTACAAATGACAGAGATCAGGATATCGAAAGACATACCTTTACTCGACGGTTGGTCCTAGCTTTCACTGGATCTCCCGTTTGATCTCCCGCTTGATGAACCTTCAATATAAAGGATACCTTCCTCAGTGTATCTTGACCATATAACATATGATGAAATTATAAAGCAATTTAACATCAAATATAATCAAGTATTAAGATAAATAGACATACAATCCAATAGACATCTTATTTGGGACAGGAAGGATATTTCGACCTTTTTATTGTCAAAGAAACATGAATCCGTACAATATACCTGACGTATCGAGATGTTTCTGCAACCGAGTCATGGGCTCCTGCTCTTCACAATGACTTGGGACTTTCCTCCAGCGTAATAGTGATTAAAGCCTTTATTCTAGGTCCCTCTCTCATGGATCCTCCTTGCATTTATGGGACAAGGTAGGCAGTTGTAATCGAGATGTGGTTGGATTGGGAGGTTCGAGAAGTTGCAGAACCAACTTCAACTAATCCCAATTCGTCAAATTAATATATTTTTTATTTCATCTTAAGATGTGCGCAAGTTTCTCAAGGCATAGTAGCACAGAGAGCGCAACTTTTGTGTTTTGCAACAAGCGCCGACAACTTTTCCAAGGTGTGCGCTAGTTTCCCTTGAGGAAAGTAAGGCATACTAGAAGGTGTGTGCAGGTTTACTAGCCAAAGAGTAGCGCACATGTCAAAAGATCAGATAAATCAGGGAAATTCCCAGCTGAAGAGGGTGAATCCAGTCCAAACATCATCCAGGGAAATCTAGCTCTTCAATCCATGTTGTCCTTTTGTGTGATTGACAGCATAATGTGATCACGGATGGAGAAGTGCATATTTGACCTATAATACCCCCCCAGGTACGTGTATGTCTCACTTTCTTTGAAAAAGTCATTGTCCGTCCATGTAGTACATATATGTCTCATTTTCTTTTTATTTGTTGACATTGACATATGCTACTTTATGCAAGCATCTATTGAGGCAGTGGACCCTGAAGAGCACCAAATCAAGGGTTTTGGTGACCCACCTTTGCCCCCTCCCCGGGTACGTGTATGTCTCGCTTTCTTTGAAAAAGTCATTGTCTGTCCATGTAGTACATATATGTCTCGTTTTCTTTGTATTTGCTGACATTGACATATGTTACTTTATGCAGGCATCTACTGAGGCGGTGATGCCTGAAGAGCACCCAATTGGGGCCACTGATGACCCTCCACGCACCCCCACCCAAGTACATGCAGTTACACTGCCGAGGACCATGACTTACACACGCACAGTAAGTAAAAATGTTCTATTTGCTTGGAATTTGAACAAATGTACATAGAGTTGTATTTTTTATAGCTTGGTAAACTAACTTACAAATTTTGGTTTATGTGCAGTCTCTGCAGATGAGAATCGATCCTCCTATTCAGCGTTGGGGAATGCCATCGAGCAGCCGAAAAAGAAAGATAGACTTCTCGAAAGCCACTGACATTGGCAGTGAAAAGAGGGATAAATAGAATTCATGTATAGGGGGGATAAATAGAATCCATGTATAGGGGGGAGACTTACATGTACCGTTTTGTTTGTATGTACACACAGATGTACAATATGATCCACTATTTTGTATTATGGCCATGGCATGCCATTTTTGAAAACATTATGTGTACATATAATATAAAGCAATGTTCAGATTTATATATATGGTTGACTTTATATGGGAACATGATGTGCATTATATGCCTTGCACATATGCTTAACTATGTTTTTAGGTTTATGGCCTTGTGAAATGATGAGTTAACAAATTAAGCATCTAACTAAAAATTAGGCATATGGCACATCTTCATGAGCAACACCAAAATCTGACACACTGTCATCATCATCATATATGACCCTAGTTCATCAAATCAACATTACATTTGTCTTCACAATTATCACATCATATGTGACCCTAGCACTAGCATCTCAACATCAAACATTATCACATCAACAACATCATTATACTACTCATCATCACTGATCATTGCCTCAGTATTTCTATGCATCATCTAACTTTCCATTATCTTTAGTACTCTGTCCACCAAATTAGTATCCTATTCATAGACAACATAAACATGTCTTCATCATTCATACACATGGAATCATGTTACCAATCATATACTGTCCAAAAAATGTTTCCATACTTGGTTGTATAATTGTTAAAGAATACTTTTAAGATCTCGTTAAATAGGCAATTTTTTTGGCAAAATGTTGTGCACATAAAATAAACTTGTTTGCAATTATTATCAAAATCAACCCTTTTAGGATATTTAATACCAACAAGTACCTTCACACTAAACACATATACCAACGGTTTGCAACAACTGTGATCTACTTGCATTAAATCCCAAAAGACCACTTAACTTTGAAGGAAAGTGATAGTAGTTTTTATGTTCCTGTAACAACTCACTTAAATACATTCAAAATGATATATAATGATGTCTCGACACCTACAGGACTGCCACTTTTTTTTACTGTCCTAACCATTTATTCCAGCCCTACTTCACATCATTTCACTCCCTAACATCCCTATCCTAACTTCCCTAAAGTCTTCAACAACTTGGCCATCCAAAACATGCTACAAGAACATTTTAAGGACTTGTTGTTGCTGCAACATCCTTCCCCAAAATTTTGAAGTTATTTGGGGCCCCTCCTCTCAACACCTTTTTAGCAAGTTTTTACTTTATCTTTCGGGTTTCTCTCTAACTAGGCAGAATTTCATCACTTGCTTCCAAAAGAGTTTTCTAATTTTGTCTAAGGCAAAGTCATCCTTTTCCTTGAGCGCAGATTTTGGTCTTAACTCACCCGCTGTAGCGTAAGTTTTATCCTTAATTCCACTGTCGCTTTGACGTGCCTCTAACCATAAGCCCCTTGCTCAGCATAAACTTTAGTTCTAACTCAGCCTCCCTTTTGACAAGTCCCAAGTCTTTTGTCTGGCGCGCATTTGTTGGTAATAAACCGGTGACCATTAGATCAAGAGATAACCTTTTCTCGGTCGCTGAAGGCTCAAGAATTATCATTATCTTCCCGCCTTGGAGCTATGCTTCAACTCCTTGGAAGAATTAAAATTTGGCACAATTCTCCCCAACATAGACCGTGATGACAGAGTCGATGCCGCAAGCGCAGGAGGTGCGCTTATCCTTCCCGCTTGCAAATCTGCGTTCCGTCTTTCACGATAATTCATGTTTGGCGCGGTTTTATGAGCGCAACCCTAATGCTAGGATCGCCGCTTGAGCACAAGGTTTATTTTTTACGCTTTCCACATAGCGCAAAACATTACGCTCCCCGCTTGGCGCGAAGGTTAAATAGGTACTCGACGCGAAAAGATCTCCTCGATCCCTATGCACCAACGGAGTTGGTAGGGCCTTAATGAGGCCATGTGCCACTCTTAATGACAGATTTCTCAAGGCCCGTGCTCATAACCCCGCCAACTTTAGACGTACGTGAGCATTTAACTCTTCCCCTATTTAACACATGCAACGACATTTTGGGTTTTATTTAGTCATTTGCACTCGGAAATCTCACCACTCACGTTGAAGTTTGAGATTGCCATTCACTGCAAATGGTTGAGGTCTCAGAATGCTCGCCATACTGACAGGTAGGCTCTTTCCCAATCCTGCTCTTGGATTAGTAGGTTAAAAAATCACCCACGGACAAATTGAGTAGCCCAATGGCCTTCTTTTACTCTGCATGAAACCTAGAGAGTGCATAGGATAGTCACTGTTATTTTCCCTATGAGGATACGAGGCCACCACTTTCGGACCAGGGCAGAGATGGTCCTATCTCACAGGCACATAAGTATTTTCCCTCTGTTATGTTTTCAACATCCCTAGTTTTCCTCACAGAGCTTTCATTTTCCAAGAGAAACCCACGGTGCCCCACGACCGCATTTGAAATTTTTATATGTTTTTCTTGGTTGCATAATAGCTTGTTTCTGTTTAATCTCTTCTTCCGTGAATAGAGTCTCTGTTTCCTTTTAAGTTTGAAGTGCTTACCCTGATCTGGCCATAAGATTGAATCTTCCCAGTGGTATCTTAGTGGCCGCAGAGTTTTACACTCAAAACCCGAAGAAGCCGTGGCATCCCAAGGTCTTGTTTGCAAAACAAAGCTCCCTACCAAGCATATATTGTGCGTAAGTCCCAACCCTTCTCGTTCCTTGCAGCTAAATTTTAATGCTATGAACACCACGATACCCTGCTCAACCAAAAGCAATGTTCATTCGTGCCGGGGTTGCATAAAACCCACAATACGCGGCCAAAGCTTCCATGGTGATATGTTAAATCAACCCATCAAGCCCATTTAAAAGCTTGAAACCAAGCCCGATCCTTAACCGATAGAGGCCCGCAGCTGCGGAATTTATCCATCTTCGACATAGCCTCCACTATCAGCTACTGGAACATGAAATGTTTCAACATTGACGCACAATAAAATGTTAAGCGCAAGCGTAGAAATAAAGATAGGACAACGCATGCGAAATTGTTTGAGCTAGCGTGCGAATGTGTTTAGCCTTGGCGCACAAATAAAATTGGGCCACCGACGCACATGAAACGTCTAGGTTTTAACATATGAGACCCTGCTTGTTCCCCAGTGCACATTAGATCACTAATCTTAGCTCACGCAAAATCCCAATCTTAGCGCAAAGCTCTGTTTAGGCGCCAGCGTAGAAATATTCTCAGACTCGCGCAAGTGTGTGTAACAATTCAAGGAATACCTGCGCAGATTCAAAGATGATCTTGCCCGCTATCCTGATGTTTTGTCTTTGCTGTTAGCATGGAGTGGAATTGTTGAATTAAGCTTAAACATGAAATGAAGATGATTATGATTGTTTAAGACAACCTCTATATTGTAGAAGTGTTATATTTTGGCTTTGCCGTAGAGTGTTGCTAGTGCTTGGAGTAGTGGTCTAACTAAAGTCTTTTGATGTTGCCTTGCTCACCACAGGATTACCATGCATAGGAAGTCAACAAAGAAGAAGGCAGTGCAGAAAACAACCTCAGACTCGGAGGTTGAAATTTTATTAGATACTTCTCTCATCACAATGTTTGTTGACACATAAGCTACCACTGGTGTTTCCCCTAGGAGCTCCGCTCCTAAATTTCAATGGGGTTATTTATACAGGTTCATCATGGCTCAAGATAGTTCAACAACCTCTAAAGAGGATGCTCTAGTGTATGCCAACATCAGAAGGTCCTATTTACATAAGGCAACAACTCAGCCAGAGTTGTTCCCTTGTTCTGAAGTTGTTGGATGGCTAATTCCTAACATCCGGACTGATACAAGGCTCATGAATGATAAAAATGAGTTGAGCCTGGCATCTTTCGCTCCCCAGCATGTTACTACTACCTACAGATTGCCTTCACCCAGGGCTTGCTTAGACGATGAATGGATGGAAAAGCATCAAATGGACTTACTAGAATCTGCCTGTAAGATGACGATAAATGACAGGAAGATCAGGAGGAGGCAGAACAATGAATATGAAAGAAACCTCCTAAAGACCCCTTACAGACTCATCATCCTGATGTTGAGTCGGCTCTTCGACATGCCTAATGGCAATGTGTTTAAGATCGGATGGGTGACGGTGATGTTTCATATAGCCACGAAAGGCACCATCTTCAACTGGGCTGAAATAATTTTAGATAGCCTGGCCTCACAATTAGCAGCAACCCAAGGAGGAATAACCCAAAAGAAGGAAGATTTCTTCATGTCTTCATACCTGATTGACTGCCTATTAAGAAAGCATTCATTCCTGGACTTGGGTTGCTCATGGAAGCCAGATGAAATAGCTCTCTTCATAGCTTATCAATGTACATGGGCAAGTAAATACGCAAACCATTACAAGATGGTTTGCGAGAGGTTTATCATGCCATTGTACCAGTTTATCTTCGTACAAGAGCCAGATTGTATTTCGGAGAATGCAATGCCCATCATTGAACAATTTGGGGACTATTATCACAGTGCAGAAGGCACATACATCAGGATGAGTGGAGGAACTCATGAGCCATTTATGTTCCCTCAGTATGTCACAGACTTTGTAGTTCACAAGGAGGCCGTGAGAAAACTCTTCGGCACCGGCGCAATAAGTAAGTTCTTTTCAGACCGAAGGAAAGGCATGTATACTCCCATGCCATTTACCATCGGAGCTTACATCCTCCCGAGAGCAAGAGATGGGGAAAATTATGCTTGAGGCTTAGAATTTTTCCATTTTGGCTCGGTCCCTTTCAGAAGGCATGACCCCAACGGTGCGGTAAGCCAACATTGTCTTGACCTCAAGATCTCCTTTGAATACGCTCGTAAGACGGACCGAGATGAAGAATTCTGCAGGAGCACCCGTAACCTAACTGAGTTAGGAAAGCGCTACAATACGAAAGCTATGAAAGATCCGAACCCCAAACTTGTCAGTTTGATCCAAAGAGAGCGGGAGGCATCGACCTCACAATCAGGGGATCCATCAGAATTGGAGCAGAAAAAAGTGCTCCAAGAGCAAACCCTCAAGTTGGAGTAGGACAGAGTGCTCCAAGAGCAATCTCTCAAGCAGCAGCAAGACCAAGAAAAGCAAGGATTCAAGGTGAGCTAGCTGCCAAGCTTCAACAAAAGGAGATTGCAAGGAAGAAACATGAGCAAGCCTCTCAGTTGAAACAACAAGAAGAGGCTGCCAGGATCCAGAAAGAAGGAGAAGATCAGGTATCCCAAGAGCGAGATTCCAAGCAACATCATGAGGAAGAGCAAAGGTCCCTGTCTGAAGGAGCAGATGGATTGCAAACACATCAAGTAGAGTCAACATGAGAGAAGGGGAAAGAGTAGACAGAGAAGTCTCTCGAGCCAGAGCCATCTAATCCGATAGATATGGAGGTGGACCCACCATTGAGATGCATCCCAGGGGGAACTCAAGAAAAAGGTGCCTATTTAGGGAGCTTAGCATTGACCCCATATAACCCCAGGAAGCAGTGCAAAATAGCATACATGGATACTGTATATTTCAGTGATAAGAAAAGGGGCATCATTGATAGGATAGTAAAGAAAATGGAAGGCAAGATAAATAATGTGGAAACCGAGGAGTATGATTATGAACTATGGATAACAGAGAAAACGTTGGTCCAAAGAACTGATTCCAACCCCACATTTCAAGCCCAATGCACTGTAGCATCAGCTAAGGAAACTAAAGCCAATATTGATTTTTTGAAAGAAAAAATAAAGCATTACAGGGAGTAGTGCCTTAAGATCAAAGATGATAGAAAGAGGGAGGTATTGGAAGCAAACAAACTGAAGGAGAAATACAATGAGTTGTTAGGAGAGCATCTGTAGCTCAATTCAGGAGTTGTCCAGCTCGAGAATGAGAAGAACTCCTTAGAAATGTAGTTGGCTATCTCTGAAGGTGAGCTGGAGAATCTGAAGGCTCAGATAACAGAATTGGAGGAACTCGAAGCAAGCAGGGCTCAGCAAATTCAGCTCCATCAGCAAGAATGTGAAGGGATGATTCAAGAAAAGGAACAATTAGCAAGACAGCTCAAAGAGGCAGCGGAAGACCAACAAAATTTTTCCACATTTCACAAACAAGCATGTGATATGCCAATTAAAATCCATCAACTGCTAGTACTAATCTCGGAAGAGATTTGGAGCGTGAAAGATATGATTAAGAAAATGACAACAATTGAAACCAAAGCCATAAAGAACAGAGAAAAGTTTGCAAATCATGTATAAGAGCTGAAACGACAATCTGAGTGGAAAAAGGGAAAATCTCAGCTCCCTTCACACTTATGCGCTGCTATAGGAGATGAATTGGACGTGGATATAGGAATCCTTCAATTCACCAAGGATTGTGGCACCAAGCTAAGTTTGGAAATCAAAAAGACGGTCCACAAGTGTTGCTCTATCTACTCCACACTCAAGGAATCACTTAGCAAGTGTCATCTGGTTCTCCCCACCTCCATTTATGATTTCCCAAAAGAAGAAGACCGATTGTTCAAGTTGTAGAATGAGCTAGACGAAGACTTGGCTTATATCAAGAAGATAGAAGTATTGACTCAGGATGAATTTCAACAGTTCATTTGCCAACCTGCAATACATATTTACTTCCTAGAAGCGATGGCAAAAGAGGCCACAGAGGGAAAAGCGCTGATCAAATCGGACCTGCGCAAGCATGAAATAGCATCCCAGGAAACAATATCTTCCCGTAGCAAGCTCATCGTAAAGGATATCAACCAATGTACCTCATACATTCAATGTATAGATGGCCTGGTAATTTCAAGCGAGCCGGTTGGTGGAGGCATGTCTTCAAGTCAGCAGGCAGAAACCCCAGCAGAATAGACAGATCATTCTTATTTTGTTTTAATCAAGCAGAGAAGTTGAAATTCTACCTTTGTATAAATGCTTTAAAAGGATAGTTGGTCCCTAGTTTTGTCCTATATCTAAAACCTTCCACGTATTCATAGGATTTGTAAGGATACGATGAAAGCCAAGGAAGGAGGTTATAGAATTAGGGTACACTTGTCATCCCAAGGGGCACTTTGTAAAATTATAAATAGAAGGTTAGAAGAGGTAGAGAAGGACTTTTTTGCAGGGAAAAGAAACTTCTTAGCTTGTACGAACTATTTTCTAATTAGCTCCAAGAAAGCGATTTTGCCTAATAAAGAGCCTGAGGGAGACATTTGTTTTGACTGGAAATGTATGTTGGATGTTTGCTAGACTATTCTTGTGGCGTCCATATCTTACAGTGAGATCTTTCTTTGTTGTTCAGAATTATTTATGTGTGTTGAATGAGCTTACTATTTTTTTGTGCAATGATGTTTTCCTAAATGAGTAATGGAATGCTTTTATATGGATTAAAGCTATCTTTAATATCTTTAACCTTCTAGTGAAAATGTTTCTCTATGATTTAAATGGCTATCCATGCGATCTTTAGATATTCCTTTCAGCACATTGCTCATATTTACATTTTCTCCTTGCAAGGATAGGTTAGATTTATTTCTGTCTTAGATACAAATTTGTTACAACTTCTGCATTTAGATTAAATTAGCTTAGGCACTTGCACATCATCTTAACAATAAAATAAAAAAAGAACGGTGGATCCGGCCATGGCCGGTTTAAAAGAAACAAATCTCCAAATCTAACGGTAGCCGGAACCGCTAACCAGACGGATTCCCCATACCAAACAGTGGACAATCTAATGGGGATAGTTTACTAGGGAGAATCCCTTTATGCTTGATGCTGCGATCTTCGGGGCATCGACAGGACTATCAAACAACAATTCTACCTTTATTCTCATCTCGAGTTAGGATAAAAAATACGCCTTTCTTAACACTTTTAGATCTTTAAGAAATGAAACAAGAATTTAAATCTTGAAAGAAAAACTGAAAGTAAACTAAGTGTAAATGTTGAGTTACAAGGAATTAGTATAACCAATAAATTATGAAATGGTTAGTTACAAGGAAATAGTGTAACCGATAAATTATTAAATTAAACTCATAACCATTCTCTCAATATAACATTTAAAAATCAGCACTAAAATATTGGCACCTGGAGTCAAAAGTGAGATGCAATCAATAGTGTATGTTTCAGTCGCAAAGGGACAAGTTTCCATCCACACTCTTGAGAAAGCAACAAACCAAGGTGTGAGCTCAATCAACAAATCACCAAAATAAGAGCATGACCATTTTTTAAGTTAACTTGAAACTTTTTTAGAACTACATTTTCCTCTTAACTTTTAACAAAATGAAAACTTTATGAGCAAGTATGCAGTTTATTTTTAAAGCAATATTTTCATCAAGTGAGAACCATGAATGTAAAAGCATTTTAGAGATTATGCACCTTGAATGTGCACAATGTAAAAGCATTTTCGAGATCATCATGTGAGAACCATGAATGTGCACAATGAAAATTTATAGATTATGTACCTTGCACATGTAATTTCTAGAATTAACCAAGAGTGTGTAAAACACTTGGTTAGGGTGAATATGCTTTATTAAAACAAGAGATTAATGCCCAAGTGTCCCTAAATGACATTTTCATGCAACTTGCAACTCGACATAACTTGGAAACTAGAGGTCGGATCGTTGAACCATCGAATCCGTTGGTCTCCTGGTGTGCGATTACCTCTAAGGGGCCCTCTCCCTCATTTTCTCATGGCCCAGACACTTCATTGTGCATTCATTTCTTAAACTAGGGTTTTGCTCAGTTTCCTTCAATGCAACTCTCGCATTGGTGGGTCAAATCTACAAAACCCTCCACCGAGCCAGTGTTGGTAGTTTGCCCATGTCAGCATTTCCCATACACACTTGCAGGAGCCAACGACACACAATCTTGCTGCTCCGTTTGCGTTTTCTCTCCCGGACCGAAAGTCACCAAGTGTCCTTGAACGACATTTTCATGCGACTTGCAACTCAAAATAAATCGACAACTGGAGGTCGGATCGATGAGCCGTCGACTCTGTTGGTCTCTTGGCATGTGATTACCTCTACGGGGGCTTTTCCCTCATTTTCTCATGGCCCAATGACTTCATTGTGCATTCATTTCATAAACTAGGGTTTTGCTTAGTTTCCGTAAATGCAACTCTCGCATTCATGGGTCAACTCAGAAAAACCCTCCATCGATCCAGTGTTGGTAGTGTTCCCACATCGACATTTCCCATACACACTTGCAGGAGAAAATGACACACAATCTTGCTGCTCCGTTTTCTTTTTCACTCCTGGACCGAAAGTCACCAAGTGTGCCTGAACGACATTTTCATGCGACTTGCAACTCGACATAAATCGACAACCGGAGGTCATATCGATGAACCTTTGACTCTGTTGGTCTCCTGGCATGTGATTACCACTAGGGGGGCCTCTCCCTCATGTTCTCATGGACCAGTGAATTCATTGTGCATTCATTTTGTAAACTAGGGTTTAGCTCAGTTCCCTTCAATGCAACTCTTGCATTGGTTGTTTCAACAACTGCACATGGGTCTACTTCAAGTGACTTCATCATTCATTGTATATCAAACTCTACATATGCTACATTTGAACATGTTGCAGCATTAAGAAAACACTGTGTCTAAAGATCATGGGCTATATTATTCTTGTACTAAAGTATAATCCAACAACCATATGCCTAAGCTACACTTACAAATTACAAACCAACTAGGGTTTCATGAACTAGACACCGCATAATAAAACTAGGGTTCACAAATTGAGACATGTGGAACTACAAACTAGGGTTTTATGAACTCTTTAGGTTTAGATCATTAGATTGGTTAGTATCATTTAAGTAGAAACCAAAAGGTCATATACCTATGCTATGCACATACATGAAACAAAATGAATAGGGTTGAACATGGATCACAAGTGGAAGTTCACATGCATGCATGACTTAGAAGTAGAAACACATGTACATGAATAACAAGCAAAACCAACTAAGGTTTCATGAATTATAAGAAATCCATGAGTATAGAGATCAGAGGCTATGTTATTTTCATTAAAGTAGAATCCAATAGCCCATATACCTAGCTTACACTTACAAATTGAAAACCAACTAGGGTTTCATGAACTACAAATTGCATACTATAACTAGGGTAATGAAAGTAATTGATAATATCTTCTATATCTCTGTCAAACTTATAATTGTTTCCAGCCAAGTAATGAAACATTTTGCAATCCAAATATATTCCCAATCGATGCCAAGTGATAATAAAAGTCACATATGTATGTCAAATAAGCTATGGATGCAAAACCAAGTTTCTTTGACAATTTCCAAAGTCAAATTTTACTAGCTTGCATACCACTGTAAAAATCAACATCATTATAGCTGTAAATTACTTATGTTTGACAATCCTTAAAATTTTCTTGTAGCATCTTTTGTATGGCCAAGTTGTTGAATACTTTAGGGAAGTTAGGATAGGGATGTTAGGGATTGAAATGATGTGAAGTAGGGCTGCAATAAAGGGTTAGGACAGTAAAAAAAAGTGGCAGTCCTATAGGTAGACATGCAGTAAAAGATGGCAATAAATACCTTTCTTTGAGAGTCTAGGAAGCCTAGATGAAGGGGGTATGTCCTAGGTTTAGTTTAGGAAATTTTAGGAAAGTTTAGGGTGTCAAAATAGGAATTAAGGGCTACCCAAAAAAGAATTTACTTTATTTTAGGAGCAGCAATAGGTTAGTTTCTAGGTCGAGTTAAGGTTTATTGATCATTCATAATCTTAGGGTTTATTGATCATATGTAAAAATTGGCATATTCATAAACTTGAAATACAAGAGAACTTTTGGCATATTTATAAACAACATAAACATAAATTTGGCATATCAAGAACACAAAATTGACATATTCATAAACAACATACATGAGAAAATTGAGCATATATCAATATTCAATTACAAATAGTATAAATAGTATAATATTAAAAGTATGTAACATACCTCATCATGATGAAGATGTTGACGATGATGATAATGGTGATGATGATGAAGATGCTGATGATGATAATGATGGTGATGAAGATGATGATGATGATGATGATGATGATGAAGAATATGCTGATGATGGAGATGTTGATGAAGAACCCAGAGATGACAATGATGATGAAGATGTTGATGATGATGATGATTATGATGATGGTGATGATGATGAAGATGTTGATGATGATGAAGATGTTGATGATGATAGTGATGGTGATGAAGATGAACATGATGATGATGGAGATCTTGATCTGATGATGAAGATGATGATGATGATGGCGATGATGATGAAGATGTTGATGATGATCATGATGATGGTGATAAAGGTGCTGATGATGAAGAAGATGATGATGATGGAGATGTTGATGAGGAACCTAGAGATGACAATCATGATGATAAAAAAATTTGCAACAAATCGAGAGCATGTTATTTTTTGATTTTGTATTTGTTGGTGTCTAAAGACACTGGTTGTTCTTGGCGCCTCCAATGTGCCATAGATCATGTTTGTATCCTAGGCACACGAAAGGCTAAACATTAGTACTCTCATAAGAAAATAAAGAGAACCCAATGAAAATGTGCAAACATTATTTATAGATAACTTACCTAAGGTTGTAGGATCGTGTTTATAGTGCCCAGTATCCTGTGAATAGTATTATGTCTGTGAATGGTATCCATACAACATAAAAAGATTTACATGAATATTAATATGTCAATATTTAACAATGTTATAAAACAACATAAACAATGTACACTCAGTTAAATGAATATTATTCGTGTAGATTGTCACCTTTGAAGTCACCAATTTAATCTTCCTTCTTTCTTTCCCATCATGTAGCTGATATGTCTCGTACTGATAGTTCTGCTTCTTGACAATTGAATTCCCGAATGCTTGATCTCCACTCTCATGGATGCAATCGGACCATAATGATAGCCCACCACAATTGTTGCAAGAACTCTCTATACATTGTTTTAAGTAATGTGTCTTCCCATCTTGCCTCGGACACATTATGCTATGGATGAAATATCTAGATGACATTGGCGGTACTATACTTGAGCATTCCTGAACATGGTTAGGATGCAAAAAACGACATACATGTGCAAATGTATGATAATATAAATCAAACTCTATGTGGTATCTACAACAACAAGTGTTCCAGATGGTATTGATTCTAACATACCAAGGCTTGCATTTTTCAAAAGATCTTTGCTCGAGCCTTAGCTCTACATGGGAAACTTTAAACTTCTCGAACAATTGAGTTTGTGTCATGTCAAGATAATGTTTAACATGAGGTTCATTGTTCAGAGAACCCCTACAGTGTTTTAACACATCCTTTGTGTTAGAAGAAGGCCTAGTGTTATCATGCCAAAAAGTGTGCACTAGTCCCTTCACTGCTTCGACCAACTTCATGTCTTTGCGGGTCAGCCTACCGCTAAATGCCCATAATGTTTCCATTTGTCCCTCTACATCAAGGTTGTCTCTTATTACTAAATATTTTTTAAGTGTCTTTGGATGTAAATGCACAATTTGTGATGTGGATTTAAGTAAATGACGTTGTCTCGTGGATCTACATACAATTGTTTCAGCCAATACGCAACGAGCCACATTACAGTCCTGTGAACGAGTTTTTTACCAATCGATGTGAATGCAACAACAAGAGATTTAACAATGTGATTACTTGATTCAGTATTCTTCAATTTTCTTATGCCTAACTTTCTTCTAATAGTTGCCATGCTTCTAGATTTAGTCAAAGCGAAAAACAATTGGCATTTACCAGCTTCAAATTTTTTATCAAAATATTGTTTCATTATTTGAGAACAATGACGAAGGATAGTGAGTTTAGCCACCTTAACTTCGATGGAAATCAATTTGATCTCATCCACTTGTATGCGTTTAGGAGTTCTCTTTCGTTTTGATGCGATATTTCTTGTCGTTTGAAATGCTGGAGTGACGTTTACATCCACTACAGGATGACAACTTTGATTAGGATATTGAACCACCTGGCATGGTTGTTGCGGAGTCTCATCAGGAACATAATGATTGAACTCTTGACTGGGTTGTCCTCTTAATAATGGACCAATATTTTCATCTCGGCTATAACCAGCTTGCATTAAAGTTGCTATATCTTCCTCAGCCTCTACGTCAGGTATCTTTTGAGCGAGAATGGGAAGTATTTGCTCATCCAATGAATGTCGACGATTTCTTGAATGTTCGCTCTTCTTTTCTTTTTAATTTTCAGCTTCTTCGGGTGTAAGCACCTTCCTCGCTGACTTTTGACCTCTATTACGTACATTCCCCATTGAAATCTACCCAAACTTGTACAAAACCTATGGATTTGTGTAATAAATGATTAAATGACAGGTTGAACAGTACGTTGCACATGGGTTCAGAAGAATTATGTCTTTTGCTATAGTAAAATGAGCCCACGACCCGCAACCCAATATTTTTTATAAAACCCATATCGCATATGCGATATAACGCATGTGCATTTTATCGCATATGCGATATGCATTCTATGTTTTTTTCCTAACGTCCAATTTGTATAACGTGATCAATAAATTGCATATGCAACATATCGCACATGCACTATATCGCATATGCGATTTAGTGCATATCAAATATTGAAACCTCATTTAACCTTATAATGGAACCCATACCCATGGTTTTAAAGACCTCGAGACCTATCCTTAATGCACATGACCTCATAATGGAACCCGTACCCAACCTAGAGGCCAAATATCCCATCTAGAAGGCATGTGTGGTGATTAAAGGACTCATTTATAGCTCGTGAGCCATAAAAGCTTCATTTAGGTCCTAAGACCCTACCTTTTCTTCCATGACCATGATCAAAGTCCCAAACCTTATAATGACACCCTTATCCCATTTAGACACCATTTATAGGGTTTGTCATAGTCTGGGACCTTGTCATTTATCCATGAATTATAAAACCATCATTTAATCCCTAGAAGATTGGATTTATCCTTGGACCATGTTAGTGTCTTTAGAACTATCTCTTATCTGGAAATATTAACTCATAATGGTTCCTATATGACCATCGTCAATGCCTTGATAACAATATTCAATGCATAAAATAGTCTAATGGCACATATATCCCATATTAAGGCTAAATATCCCCTTTAAAGGGCATGTGTAGTGGTTTAAGACTTGTTTCTGTTACACTTTTGTCCCATTACCATGGTTAAGACCCCGAGACCCATCCTTAGTGCATAAAACATCATAATGACACCCATATCCCACTAAAGGCCAAATATTCCATCTATAAGGCATGTGTGTTGATTTAGAGATTCATTGTCTTTTCTTCCATGACTATGTTCAATGTACGGAGAACCATCCCTCCCATCCAAAACCCTATAATGACACCATTATCCCCTTATAATACCATTTAGACTCCCAAGATTCCATCTAGACGGTCTATGGGGTGGCTCATGGCCCAACATTACATTGATTAAGCTAAAAGAGGGGTGAGGGGAGTCAAAGGAGGGAGAGGAAGGTGTAGAGAAAATCATGGGAGGGAGGGATGGGTAGGGGAGAGATATGGGGGGGATGAAGGGAGGAGAAATATAAGGGGAAGGGAGGGATCGGTCTATGGACATTGATATGAGGGGGGGCTGAAGGGAGGAGAAATATAAAGGGAAGGGATTGGTGGGAGGGGATAAATATAAGTGGGAGGGAGGGAGGGATGGGGGGGGAAGAGATATAGGGGGAATGGAAGAGGGAGATATATAAGAGGGAGGGATGATTGGGTGTAAGAAAGATATAGGATAATGGATGGAGGAAAGATATAGCATAATGGATGGAGGGACAAATGGGGGGGGGTCAATAAAGAGTAAGAGGGAGGAGAGGGATGGATGGAGTGGTGGTATAGAGAGAGGTATAGAGTGAGTGTTTGAGAGAGACAAATGGGGGGTGGTTAAAGAGTGAGAGGGGGAGAGTCAAAGAGAGAGAGAGAGAGAGAGAGAGAGAGAGAGAAAGAGAGAGAGAGAGAGGGAGAGACAATGATGGATGGATGGATGGTCAGAGGGTGAGAGAGTGGGATAATAATGTAATGAGAGAGTAGGGATTTAGGGAAATGAAGGATGGTGAAGGATGGTTACACTGAAGGATAGAGATGAGGGATTGTATGCGTGTGTGTGTGTGTGTGTGTGTGTGAGTGAGAGAGAGAGAGAGAGAGAGATGGATATTAAGGAATGGAGAGAAAGATGGAGAGATGAAGGATGGATGAAGGCTTGAAGGTGGAGAGAGGAGGTAGTGGGGGATTGAGTGAGTGATACGATGGAACACATCAATGCAGAAGGAGAGGGGGGGAGGGGGGGAGGGGCAACAAAGGAATTGTTTGAAAGGGTGTGTGGATGTGTGTGAGAGAGAGAAAGGGGGAAGATTGGTTATAGAGGGAGAGGGGGTGTGGTGTTCCAAGACCAAGATGTGTGTAAGTTTGTTGAGGGGGGAGTGGTGAGATTATGAAGGAGGGGGGGGGGGTTAGGAAGAGAGGGGGAGAGAGAGAGAGAGAGGGAGGAAAAGGGGAGAGAGAGAGGGTTGAGGGACGGTTATAGAGGCAAAGATTTAGTGATGGAGAGAGGGTGTGTGAATGTGTGTGAGAGAGACAAAGAGGGGAAGGTTGGTTAAACAGGGAGAGGGGGTGTGTTTTTTTCAATACCAAGAGGTGTGTAAGTTTGTTCAAGGTGGAGTGGCCAGATAAGGAAAGAGGGGGGATTTAAATAGAGAGGGGGAGAGAGGAAGAGAGAGAAGGAATTATGTAGGGAGAGAGAAGGGGGTGGAGAGAGGAGGTAGGGGGAAAAAGTGAGGTATGGAGTGAGTGAGAGGATGGAACACATGGAGGTAGAAGGAGAGGGAGGGAAGGAAGAAGTGAGAAGGGAGAGAGAGGAAAGGGAGAGAGAGGGAAGGGGGGGAGAGAGAGGGATAAGGGATGGTTATAGAGGTAGAGGGGTGGTGAAGGAGGGAAATAATGATGATTAGATAAAGAGGGATGGAGAGAGGGTATGTGGATGTGTTAGATAGACAAAGGGGGGGAGGTTGGTTTTAGAGGGAGAAAGTGTATGGTGTTCCAAGACCAACGTATATGTACTTTTTTTTAAAAATTGACATATATCCATATACAAAGCCTACAGTTGTTGTTTACCCTGTTTCGCCCATTGAAGTTGATCATGCAGAGACAACAAGAGAGGCATCCTAAATTGGTAACTTCATTACCCTAATACCTCCTTTGGACTAGCCCTTGAATCTCCAATAATATGACCTCATTATCCACAACCATTCACAAACTTTAGGCTAAGCGTACTCCTTTTTCCACACTTACACTAAACCGCTTTGGAGGGGCCAATAATTACCATGATCTTTTTATTTTAGATGGAGTTTCTCCCAAAGCTTATCCACTAACTTGGTAAACTATTTTTTACTCTCCTACCAAGCTACTAAAGATAAAACGCATATGCATTATATCGCATATGCGATATGAATTACATATGCGTTATAACACATATGCGATATGAACAACAATAAATCGCATATGCGTTATAAAGCACATGCTTTATAATGCATACGCATTTTTTTAAAATTTAAAAACTCAGCGGGAACAAGGCTTGCCATGATGTTCAAAAATAGCTCGGACTACCGAACCTATTGGCTAGAACAAATAAACCAGGGCTATTGCCTATATTTTAGAACTCTATCAATATGCTCACTTTCAATGGCTTGTTTTGATATGACAAACATAATATTTTTTTATGAAAATATAGAATATTTTAGAGTACAATGTAACGATTCTGAATATGTAATTTTTTTATAAAAATGTATGTTTTATTTATTTATTATTATTTTTCTAAATGACACACGTCAGTTTTCGAAAATACATACATCGATTGGTTTTTATATAACTCTTGATTTCCTTCGCCATTTCCAAAGAAGACTATATGGTGCACTAGAGGAGAGTGAGCTCTACAATCTTATATATAGAAATCAAGGATTTCATTAAATTTTGCCCCTAAAGTGTTGTACCCGCACATAACGTTTTCATTTCAAGGTTTTCTGACTTCAATAATTAATAATAAAAAAAATAATTCATGAAATGTTTTGAATAAATAGTGTTTCACTAGGCCCATATGTCCTTTATATGTCTGAAATTTTTTATCCAAAATTGACATCATTTACCTCAATAAGTGTTGCACCCGCACAAACATATATGTTATGATGTGCTGAAAATTTGAAAACCCAATTTAACAGAAACTAATTTTATAATCATTTTGTAACATCCCAATATTTTCATAAAAATTTAAAATTTCTAAATCATTATTAAATGCTAATAATTGTAAAATGTGGAAATAATAAATGTTTAGTAAAGCAACAATTAATAATTACGTCATTTTGTAGGAACAATTTAGCTACTGTGTTTTTCTGTTTTTTTATGGTGTTTTGTGTCGACGACAAAGTACTGACAGTTCAAAATTTATGGATGATGATGAAAGGGGTCCCATGAGGTGCCCCGAGGCTTACTTAGCTGCTCAGCTAAAGCATTGTACCCATCCTTCATGTGTAGATTCGCAGGTAAGAGATAACAATAAATTCAGAGTGTTTAATAACCGTTTCAAAAAAGAAAACTGCTAGTACTTTGATGCCATAGGTATGGTTTCTTTTCAATTTTTGTAAGAAGTAACTTGACTAGCTCAAAAGCTGCAGAAGTCGTCAATTTCAGAGTGTGGTTGTTATTAATTTTCTGCATTAAGAGTTTATGGCTTCCCTTGTTATCATTTCATGAATGACTTGTGGCTTTTAAAACAATCTTTTTATAAATTTTGACTTGTGACAAATCTATGACAAGGAAACATGGTCCTATGCTAACCATAGTGAAGGCGACAAGGTGATTCTAAGTTCTTTATTACCTAAGCAATTATAATGGTGAGTTAATATACCTTATTACCTTACCATTGCAATTTATACAATGGTTCTTAGGTGGAAACTATACCCTAAAGGGTGTATCCATATAAATTTATGACCTAGGCAATGCTTGATGAACTTTATAATAGGTGGGGCAGAATCTATCTGTACCTTAGGATCGAATGCGACCTAGGTTAATGTGTTATACTATGAGTGCACTTGTATTGACTTAAACGGAACATACAAAATCTTGTATGCATGCTACCGATATATATGTTTTAACCTTGGGATGATTATAAAGTGAATGTAATAACGTCGATCCTATGGTTGGTAGGTGGGTGTGATGGCATTATAAAATGTCTGCGTATGATTAAAGGTATCGTAAATGATTGGGTTTTGTAATCAAGTCATCTAGCTACAGCATTAATGGTAATATTACGTGAATGCCATAGTGGATGTCTAGCACATGAAATGGTTCACCAGTGCTACGTTGTAATAGGCCTCCTGCCTCGGTGTCGACTGAGTTGGCAACGTCGTGGCTTAGGAGGTGGATGGGTGATTTAATACCGCATCTACCACCTTCCAACGTGGTTCATAGAAAGTAGATCTCCATCGTCGATTTGTTGTGCATTGGAATCATAGTGAACCCTAAACGTAATCTTCAGGGTTTTGTAACGTTTTCTTTGGTCATTCGTTTCGGTGGTAGGGTTTGGGGTGAGACCAACTGGCCGAGAGGCTCTTAGGTTTTGATGTTTTTTTTTTGTTTTTAGCCTCCCTCAGGCTTGAACCTGAGACCTACAACAACCTTCAGACTGTAAGTGAATACGATCAATAGGAGCCGGGTATGAAAATGAATAGTGCAGCAATCCAGAGGGTTGGATGAGTGCGTCGGTTTGGTGGCATTATTGTAACTAAAAATTTGGGGTTTCAGAATCAGGTTGCAAGTTTCGTAAGCGTTGACACAGTGTTCCCTACGAGTTGGGGCTTTCTCCTTCAAGGTGGATGGATGGCTTCGTCATTCTTCTATCAATGACGCAGGTACAGTGTTGTTGCATAAGTTAGAGTTTTCTTTGTTGCATGCATCGGCATTTCATGAATATTGTTTAACTTTGAGCATGATTGCTTGATAGGTTAGCTCTTGGAAAACAGTAGTATGTCTGGAACGTTGATGGGGAAGCTACAGCGTAACCACCGGTAAGCGTCAGTGGTACCCCTACCTCGTGGTTCTCCTGGATCCAGACTTGGTCGGCAGTTGTGAGTGTTGGCAGGGTGTTTGAAATGTGTCTTCGCAGCACTGACTTTTGCCTTGCCTACAACTTTGGGAAAAACGTTACTGTTATGGTTTTTAGTTAGCATAGATGATATAAATCTTTCAAAAAAGTAAGGCCATCCATGCCTCGTCTCGGCGAACTCGATACGGTTTGAACCTTCATTGTTGTAATGAATTTTATAGCATTTAAACGTTTTATGTTTATAGTTTTGCACTTCTAAATCGATGGTGGAAACAAATGTTGAACTATAAGGAATAGAAATGTTGACTATGGTTCGTCTGGACAATAGTTGTGTAGTGTGAAAAATGGGTTTTGAATGAAACAATTAGTAAACAAATAAGGTTTCCTGTAAGATGCTGCGATCGTATTTTTAAATGGAAATGTTCAGTGCTAGGGTTTAACATTTATGTACAGTGTTTGAACTCTGATTTTCGAATTTGTTTCTAAAAGAATGAAAATCCTCTTTAAAATGTTTATCTAAGGAATGACTGTAAGCCGATAATGAAATACCTAGCTTGAAATGCATCTGTGCATACTTTGAGTTAAGCAGTTAATAAAAGGGTATTAGGTTCAGTTTGAATACAATTGTGTTTGATGTTAAACCCTATCCTATCAATGATAATGCAAGAATGGAGTTCTAAAATGAAAAGGGCTGGGCTGTAATGATGTTTACATGCAAGAACAACAGTTCTATTTCTATAGTTAGAATATCTATGATAATTTTATGAGATGAAAACATTTGATTTCGCAGCCATTAAATGTTTGTAAATATTAGTATGGCAAGAATAGATCAATCCCTGGTTTGGGTGTAGAGATGCAGTATTTTACTCTGTCAGTTGATAAAATAATTACTACCCTTTTCTTTTTATTTAAGAACATGCTATTCTATGATTTAAATTCTACCATGTACAGTTGATAATACAGAATCAAAGAAAATTACAGAGTATTCGTTAGTTAATGTAATTTGCCTATTAGTTTAACATTTTGTCTACTTAACTCTATCTCCCTGTATTCGTCTAGTTTGGACATCTGGAGAAATGATAGAATAATACAATACCATTCTTTTTGCACAAAGATAATACAGTGAAGACAATAATTTCTATAAAATCGGTCAGATTCAAATAACAATTAAAATAGAAGTAGGGAATGTGGTTAAACAAAATGCATGATATTGGTTTCTTTTTGAAGAAATAATTGATGATCAGTAAACCCTAGATGCTAACACCATGTCCACCTTCAGAAGTCAGAAAGGAAATTACTGTTATAGATAGTTTTCGGTATGTTGTTTCAACATACAGAGTTGAACAGTATATTCAGTGCATGCAGAGATCTAATTTGTAGCTGCTAGAATATCTAGAAAATAAGATGCATGGGGAATATAAGTCTATGCATGGATGTCTCTTGGGGTTATGAATTTAGATGCATGTTAGGTTTCACTTTAAATGAACAGATTTAATGCTACCTCTCTGTACTGGAGTACGATGCAGCTTCACGCAAGGGAAAAAATGCAAAGGAGTCATTTTATCAGTTCAACAATTTAAAATCAATTAGGACCTAACATTTTACTGCTACTGGTCATTAATAACATTTTTAAGCCACTTTCTGAGAGCAATCATGTGATTGGAAACACACAAAAAAATAGAACCTGAGTGTGATAGGAGGAACAAATCACTCAAGAAGCCTATTCCACCCAACCTACTCCTAAGCAACCAAGATGCCTGCCTTAGGACCCTCGAGCCTGTCCACTGATCCACCAGGAGGAAGGAAGTTCAGAATCTTAGGGTCTCTACTTGCAGCAACAAGAAATTTATCCAGCCTTACAGGCTTAGTAGTCAATGGGACCTGCACCAGCACCTCTGGTCTGTCCTTCTCATAACATTTTGCAGACTTATACTTGCACTCTCCACAGCCTCCCTATTCAAATCTCTTAATCATCACCTGATGCACATGAGGAAACGTTTCTGCAGAAAACATTGTAAGAGCTCCCTGCTCAATTCGAATTGCCTTTTATAGGCTGCCTAGGTCTTTTTGTAATTAACTAGTCATTAGTGAGCTACCTGCTCATCTCCCTCCACCTGGAAGGGGAAATGCCACAAAATTAGGGGGAATTTTCCCATACCAACAGCTAATGGTAGAGTGAAAATGCTGCCATCTATCCCAATCCTTTCAACAGCTTCCATTCCTCCTAGTGGGCCAGTGAACACTGTTGTAACAGCTTTCTTTAGTGTTTGTCTCCCATTTTTATTTATTAAATAATAATAATGGGTCATTACATTCATCTTTGACCTAATTTGGTCATAATTACAAAACTTGTAATTATAATTTAAAACAAAGTATTTTGCATAAAGGATAATAGTAGAAAATAATTATTCTCAAAAATTGGGTTGGTGACATACACCCCCCCTTAAGCGTCAACATCGTCCTCGATGTTGCTTTATTCACTCCTTGAGTACTCCTGGAACAGAGTTGGGTATGCATCCCGCATACTACTCTTTAACTCCTAGGTTGCCTCTACTGGGCTAAAGTGGTTCCATTGCACTTTTACTTGGCCAACGGTGCGATTCCAGAGTAGAGTTTCTTTCCTTGCGAGAATACAGTCCGGTTCCATTGGAAAATTGCTGCCTTGTTCCACCTGAACATTATTCCAATTTACAACATGAGTAGGATCATCCACATATTTCTTTAAAAATGAAATGTGAAAAACATTATGGTTTTTGAGGTTTGAAGGTAAGGCTAATTGATATGACACAAGTCCAACTCTAGACAAGATTTCGAAAGGACCACAATACCTAGGTGCCAGTTTGGCACAACTTCCCAATTTTAAGGAACTCTTTTTTGGGATTACCTTAAGAAAAACATGTTCACCAACCTGGAACTCTTTATGAGTTCTTTTAAGGTCTGCTTGACTTTTCTGTCTATCATGGGCAGCTTTAAGATTTCCTTGTACTTGCTTCACGATTAGTTCTAATTACTACAACAATTCAGGCCCTAAGGTGACTCTGCTAACCTGTAGTGCCCCTCCTGTAGGGGCCTTCATGCTTAACCTGAAACTCAACCACTTGATACACAAGAGATTAGAAAGCACAATGAATAGATAAATAAACTAAATAAATGAATAACTTAGCAAATTAAAACAAACCATAACCTATCTTTGATACCATCTTCTCCACTGCCGTCTGCGTCTTCTGTAGGATCCCTCCAGCAAAGCTCGTTTAACCATAGGCGAAGCAACCGTTAGCTTCACCACCCAACCATAGGCTCATGCTTTCAGTCACATGGCCTCCCCCGAGCTTTGGGTCGTAGAGCTCACACAAGTATTTCAGAAATTCAGCTTGGGCTTCCCTTCCCACCAGGATTTCTAAGCCAAACCCTTAGATAGCAGCAAGTCTTTGAGGCATTCGAAAATTACGACAATCGTCCAAATTATGGGCCTTCTACCCATTCCCCAAGTCTTCCTTATAAAGGAAAATCTCATGCGACACATGTCGCTTCATGCATAATTAAATATTTTTAATTAATTATTTAATTAAAACACTCACCCATCCAAGTGTCAGTTTCTCTAGGAAGTGCACGAACACCGCTAAGTTTGCTCCAGTTTGTCCCCCCAGATATTTTAATTAACTCCTAGCTTTTAGTTGACTAGGTGTCTAATCTTAGGATTCTATTTTGCTCCTAAATAATGATTTCTATTATTTTAAATGCTCAACAAAAATAACTATTCATGTGCAAATGCCTAAATTATTTTTATGCATTTGCTAAGTAATAATCTAGAGTTATTCTCATAAGTTTTCATGCAGTTAAATTTAACAATCAAACTCACTAGGATCACGGTGCCGCGCCGTTGGGATCCTAGTTCCTTAATTTTAATTCCCTGACATGGCACCACTCCGTCGGGTCCAGTCATCCATGGTTTCCATTCCTTGGCATGGTACCGCATCGTTGGGTCCTTGCGTCCATTCTTTCCGTTCTCGACAGGGTACCGCATCGTCGGGCCCTTCTGCCACCATCTTTCCATTTTGACTTGCGGGAACTGTTGTAGGGATTTTAGGAATCGTTACCATCCATCCTCCGTCTACATGCTATCTAGGGACTAATGGCGCTGAGGAGTGAGTCCGTTCTCACTGCGCGCCCCTCAACTCGTACGTGACCAACTCCGTCATGGCCCACCTCGTATGCTCTCACGCATTCCTCTTGAGCAAGCGGATCAGTGCTTATCTGCTCATGCGTGGTATTCTTGTCGGAAGTCGACATCGTCATCGCTCCCCCTGTGTGTGATTTACCCATACTCTATGACCATTCATGTTCCTTTGTGTGTCCGTTGGTGAACCATCTCACTTATTTCTATACACACTTCTCACAACAATTTATTAGTAGAACCATCCTCAATAATCATCATCTGATTTCTAAATCTAGTATTGTTAAACATTTATGATTTATTCAAACTTCTAATCAAATATACATTTCGTCGACAAATACATAATCACCGTACAGCTAGTCATTAAGCATTATCCATATGTACAATTTTCATATCAAAGTTAATCGTTAAACAACATGAAATCGTCCATTCACAATAACTACCCAAAAGCACATATATCAATCAATCGTAATCATAAATATACTCAAAATAAAATCATAGGGTTATTTTATTAATGTTTCAAATAGTCGGGTGACTCAGCAGGTGCCCTCAATGTCTACAGTAGTCTAGGGGCACTACATACACCCCTACTTATTTAGAACTTCGTCCCGAAGTTCAGAAAAAAAAATGGAAAGTTATGACGCATCTCAGTTGCGTACTCCCAAGTCGCAGAGCTAGGACTGTAACTGTCCTACTGCACTTTGACTTGATCCATCGGGGCTAATCATTAAGCAAGATGTAATCAATCAATTATCCCACTCCACACGTATAATTTAATTCCTTAATTCATTTATCAATTATTGTCGTCATTCCCATCTTCAGGTTTTCCTTAATCATTTAAGACATAACAAGGCTCAAGAGACCATTATATCGAAGTTGTTCAGTCGGGTCACTCGACAGGTGCCCTTAAGGTCCACATTCATTCTAGGGGCATTACAGATATTAACTTCCTCGGCACTCCGTGCAGTCATACAATCTCGTCAATGAACACTCTAACAATCTCTGGGGCTTGATAAGTGTTCTTGATGAGTATAAAATGTGCACTCTTTGTGAGAGTGTCTACTATTACAAAGATGGTGTCATGCCTCTTGTGGGTCAAAGGTCATCCCACAATAAAATCCATGGAGATGATCTCCCACTTTGACTCAAGAATGGCATGAGGCTGAAGTAGTCCGGCGGGATGTCTATGTTCAGCTTTAACTAACTAACATTCCATGCATTTGGCGACAAATTTTACCACATCTCCCTAGGAGCATTACATACACCCCCTCTTAAATAGAACTTCATCTCGAAGTTGAATTTTTTTGTTCTGTACTTTCGACGCTAGGCTTTATCTTAATTTCTATTCTCATTATGTGTCATTCTATTCTATTTTTCTCCAACAATCAAGGCTATAAGCATAAGTGGTTCATGTCATTATTTCCTATCTTATTTAGTATGGTTCCAATACATCCTTAGGAACTCAATGGTGATTTCTCATAATATCAATCTGATGATACATTCACGGGTTATCAGTCCCAACTAGATTTTCTTTATCTCCTATTCCTTCACGAGGGTCTACGATGTTCAAATTTTCAACAAGCTCCATTGCATCAAAATCCACCCAATAATTTATAAACATAACAAATCCAAGCAAGGATTCAAATCTATTTGGTTATCCTCCTGAGAAGGTAAACGTCATAAAATATTCGGTAAGATACAATCATGGTTTTAACAAATCAGGAGAGACCCTCAAATTGTCCCAATCCAAATTCCATAAGACCACTTCTAAATCCCCAAATGTCGGTTCTCAATTCGATAGGATTCCTAGGGTTAGAACATAACGGTTTAGTCGAACATATCAATTTTTATCTCTATAGTCCTTTCATCGCTACCTTCATGTCAAAATCAAGGATCTCATCATTTCATCATTTTCGTTGTCATAGGACTACTTCTACAGACTCATCAAGTCATACCATGTGTGCTTTCTCAACCCCATAGAGTTCTATCTCGGGCTAGTCGCATTTTCACCAAGGGTTGACTATGCCCTTGGGTTAGCTACATTAATTTAAGTTCACTGTGTTAATCATCATTTTACTAAAATCGTCTTCGTTTGGTCCCTTCGGTGGAATTTCCAAGTTTCATCTTATGTATCTATATAGTCTCATTGAGTCTGTCTTAGGGTCTATTTGCTTGTTCATTATTGTCTCGTCGTGTCATGAGGTTAGCATGATTGTGTTCAGCTTGTCGTTTCAATACCTCATTTTACAAAAAATTGTCTTGATTCGGCATTTTTGGGGAACTTTCCCCACTAATAGTTCATCATTTACCGTTTCCATTGTCATGTCAAGTTTGTACTTTTTCGTTCTCTTATTAACAACATTTTCATGCTGGGAAAAAAAAATAGCGTCACTGGGCTCAGTTCCTTATGCTAGTAACATTGATATCCCATTTTTTCAAACTTCCAGTCCGTTTCACTTCCTTGATAAACTGTCAAAGCCTCGTCAATCTGAGCATCCCTTTTATTTTGCAATTCGAATAACCTTTAACCCAAAATTCATGATAACCAATCAACAAAAAAAAAAAAAAAAAAAACAACAACAACAACAAAATGGAACATAAGTAAGATGAAAATTACCCTATGTTAGACTTACGTGCTTGTTCATACAATCAACTACCAACTGATCAATGTCTTAAAAGTATATGTAAACACACCTTTATGATCTATGATGCTTTCGACATTTATAAAAAGCCAAAAGATACTAGACCACAATATTTTCATTTTCATTATATGCAACTATGCAATAAATTTATTTCAAGACATACATCAAATAGATATAAATGAGATCATTGCATAATAGGTATGAAATGCTAACAACTTTTCGATACAATTAAATTCTACAAATTATAATTCAATGGTTTACACCTTCACTCCATCAATGCATAGTCTTCAAGCAAGCATATTCAATACATAAACTAATAAACCCTAATAATAGTACTATATAAAATGCCTTAATCTCAATATATTATAAGTCAAGTATGTTGTGAATTTAAATATATTATGATTCCTTAAAACTTACGAACTATAAAACTATTCTCATAACTCAATCTATATATATATATATATAACAGAGTTCCTAACCGTAATGAAATCGCATACAACATTACACACAGAGATGATAATAAGAGACCCAATCCACCTTGATATACAAATTATAAATTTTAAAGTAAAAATGTGAACCATCATTCGATGGGTATAAAGAAAACAGAGTAAAACAGGTCTGTTCTAAAGCAATTACAGAGATCATGTAAGATCTGTTCATGTGTTTACACACATAGATAAAGTGAGATCTACTCCGGGTCATTTGCTAAAACAGAGATGAAGTTAGAGGTTCGACACAGATCTGGGAGGTTGCGGGATATCTTGGTTATACCAAGCTTACCACCGGAGAGCCCGCGTGGTAATAAGGAGGTGATCTGATGCAATAAGGCAATATCACATTTCCCATGCGTAAATCTAAAATATGTAAATATGAAAGTGAACCAAGGATGAAGCACGAGGCTCGACACACTCTGCTATGATCTGGGCGTTCGCTAAGTTTTACGCGTACATGATTGAAATGAAGGCAGGCCAGTATAAGCTTCATCCTAAAAGCATCCAAATAATACGGAAGAGTCCACGGAATGTTCTTAGTGTATGCAACGTATACTTGATGGAAAGGAATATCACAACCAAAACGTTTAAACGGCCGTGGGAGGCTTCGGCTTAGCCTGGATATTTGACAATTTCACGAATACAGACTTCAATTAAAGGTAGCCGATAGGGAAACCTGAGGAGCTAATCTTGGTCTTTGAGATGTTTGACACATACATATATATTTGTCTATATATATATATATATTTTAGATTTACTCATTGTAAAGTTTGTTGTAACTAGATTACATGTATTTAAGAGATAGTCAATGTTCCATATTTGAGATCTCCAGACCCGTATAAATGTAACTTCTATCATGGAGTTCTATTCTCAAAAGCACATATTTATAATTTATATCATTTACATAACTTGTGCAGATTCGACTCAATATACAGTTATCAAGCTAAGTTTCGGATGGAGTAAATTCCGGTTGAAGGGTCTGTGGGATAAGAGTGGCAGTCATGGGATAAGAGTGACAGTCTCTTACTTAGTCAAGTAGTGTGACTAAGTCTTATGAACATGTACCTCATAGCCTAAGACGGGATACGTGAATTCCTAGTAACTGCAATATACATGCTATCTATTGAGGTGAAGTTCATTCCCACATCATCGATCCGTTGATGATCTGGAAGTTACATTGAATGCGGCGCTACTACTCCGCAATAGATTGATTTGACGATTTTCTAGGTTTGAAGGAATCCAGGTTAAACGGAGACTGGTCGGTGATCCCAAGCTATTTCCGCAACTGGCTAAGCATGTAAGGACCTTCAGGTACAACGCAGAGGTCTGTGGCCCCCCCCGGCATCAACACAGAGATTGGGTTCTAGGCGTAGATGCAGATATCGGCTTTGAAGTGAGAACGTAGAGATATGCATTCTCGCGGCATCAACGCAGAGGTAGGATTCTAAATGAGAATGGTTAGATCTATAGTAATCACCATACTGTAATCAATTAATACAGAAACTATAATTCAACATTTTGAGGAATCGGCTTTTTCCAGAAGTTAATCTTCTGTTATTTTTACAATAGACCTATCTAGGGACCTATGCGTGACCACTGCGTGGTAGTATGCATGGTGTCTTTAAACGCATCTCCAACCAAAATTTACAGGGTGTAGGGTCTGTGTTTTACTGAGTTATCAACAGGAATTTTACTACGAGATTATCACCGATCGATCGATAGGTCTGTGACTCTCTTATTTAACCCAAGGCAAATAGCTTTTAAATCAGAGATTTCAAAATGAAACAGACATTTGTAGAAGCTCAACACAAGACCTGCGAATTTCAATTTAACCGAGTTATACAAGTTTAAGAAAAAAAAGAGGTCCACGCAGTCGCCTGAGTGCCGGTCGTTGGATCCACTAAATACCTATCTATCAAAGGTGTAAAACTTTCTGAACTAGATATCCTACATATTCGAGCAGGGGGTCGATCGCTGGGTTTCCAATTTTCTTTTTAACAAGGAAATAAATATAAATGAAAATACAGATCTAATTCAACGATTGGAGTGCCAAAGGCTGAATCCAAGAATTTACAGTTTTAATTATGGATCCAATACAGTCGAACAAGGGTCGAATGCTGGATTGCACTCTATTTAAACAGAGATTTGTGTTTTAGTTAGAGATCCAATGCAACGGAATAAAAGATCGATTGCTGAATCCGCATACTTCTTAAGAGAGATATATCCATTTTAAAATCCAGAACTAATTCCAATGCTAATAATGCTGAACACTAGATCAAAACTTTTTTTTACAGGAATAAATATATATGCTAAGATCAAGGATCCATCCCATTTCCTAGGATGTCGATTTGAGCATACATTCATGACTGAGTTTAAACAATGCCGCTCCGATTATGAATACTGAGCATTTCAATAATAAAAAAAAATAAAATAAGCCGTTTCGAACTCTGTAATTAAAAGTGCAGAGTCGATCTAATCATACATTCAACACTGAAATTAAATATGGGATGCCCATTCAAATGTGAAGACTGCACACTTAAATAAAATATAAAGTCAATCAGGGTCTGAAGATCGAACTCTGTAATTAAAAATGCAGAGTCGAATGACAGCATACTTGAACTGAATACTTAACCGTAGACCTGGTTAGTGGCGGGGCGGCGGCATTATCAACAGGAAGCCAACAAAATCCTCAGGTCTATAATATGTAGAATATCACTCTCTAAACAGGAAGTCGAATAAGAACATTTCAGATCTAAAATAACATACAGAGTGTTATCCTACCAATTAAATACAAGCTATGTTTTACATATTCCTCCAGATTGAGATGGTTCTTAAATTTCAAAAATGGAAGACACAGAATTATAAATTTCTATGTGATATAACACTCTTAGCGATACATAAGTATCAAATACTTGGCAATATATAGAGTTAAGTTTTACTGAATCTTCAGATCTATCATCTCTTTTCTTTCTCTGTATTCTACAACACAAGAAGTTAAATATCTATGTGATTCAATGTACAGTAAGTATATCCTACCTAGACGTAGGACCAAAATCTAAAATTTTCCAATCACACAATAAGACTGGTTATGAAATCATTAAGCAACAAAATCTTTATTTCTAAAATATAACACAACCAGAAACTTATCATGAAATTTCATTTAACAACAACAACAAAAAGAGATTCTTAAATAAATTTCTGTCTGAAAATAGATATATATCACAAGGATTACCTCTCCAGCTGTCGCTTGGAAATGTTTTGTGAGTAGTGCCGAAGCTATTCTTCACAATCTTCCTGTTGGATTCCTCGACCGTTCGCCGATGGACTCCTCAGTTAGCACACAGTTCAATAGAATTTAAAATAAAATAAAATGAGATCCGGTGCCCTCAAGGCTCGACCGGCTCTGATACCAAATGTAGTGCCCCTCCTGTAGGGGCCTTCATGCTTAACCTGAAACTCAACCACTTGATACACAAGAGATTAGAAAGCACAATGAATAGATAAATAAACTAAATAAATGAATAACTTAGCAAATTAAAACAAACCATAACCTGTCTTTGATACCATCTTCTCCACTGTCGTCTGCGTCTTCCGTAGGATCCCTTCAGCAAAGCTCGTTTAACCATAGGCGAAGCAACCGTTAGCTTCACCACCCAACCATAGGCTCATGCTTTCAGTCGCATGGCCTCCCCCGAGCTTTGGGTCGTAGAGCTCACACAAGTATTTCAGAAATTCAGCTTGGGCTTCCCTTCCCACCAGGATTTCTAAGCCAAACCCTTAGATAGCAACAAGTCTTTGAGGCATTTGAAAATTACGACAATCGTCCAAATTATGGGCCTTCTACCCATTCCCCAAGTCTTCCTTATAAAGGAAAATCTCATGCGACACATGTCGCTTCATGCATAATTAAATATTTTTAATTAATTATTTAATTAAAACACTCACCCATCCAAGTGTCAGTTTCTCTAGGAAGTGCACCAACACCCCTAAGTTTCCTCCAGTTTGTCCCCCCAGATATTTTAATTAACTCCTAGATTTTAGTTGACTAGGTGTCTAATCTTAGGATTCTATTTTGCTCCTAAATAATGATTTCTATTATTTTAAATGCTCAACAAAAATAACTATTCATGTGCAAATGCCTGAATTATTTTTATGCATTTGCTAAGTAATAATCTAGAGTTATTCTCATAAGTTTTCATGCAGTTAAATTTAACAATCAAACTCACTAGGATCACGGTGCCGCGCCGTTGGGCTCCTAGTTCCTTAATTTTAATTCCCTGACATGGCACCACTCCGTCGGGTCCAGTCATCCATGGTTTCCATTCCTTGGCATGGTACCGCATCGTTGGGTCCTTGCATCCATTCTTTCCGTTCTCGACAGGGTACCGCATCGTCGGGCCCTTCTGCCACCATCTTTCCATTTTGACTTGCGGGAACTGTTGTAGGGATTTTAGGAATCGTTACCATCCATCCTCCGTCTACATGCTATGTAGGGACTAATGGCGCTGAGGAGTGAGTCCGTTCTCACTGCAAGCCCCTCAACTCGTACGTGACCAGCTCCGTCGTGGCCCACCTCGTACGCTCTCACGCATTCCTCTTGAGCAAGCGGATCAGTGCTTATCTGCTCATGCGTGGTATTCTTGTCGGAAGACGACATCGTCGTCGCTCCCCCTGTGTGTTATTTACCCATACTCTACGACCCTTCATGTTCCTTTGTGTGTCCGTTGGTGAACCGTCTCACTTATTTCTACACACACTTCTCACAACAATTTATTAGTAGAACTATCCTCAATAATCATCATCTGATTTCTAAATCTAGTATTGTTAAACATTTATGATTTATTCAAACTTCTAATCAAATATACATTTCGTCGACAAATACATAATCACCGTATAGCTAGTCATTAAGCATTATCCATATGTACAATTTTCATATCAAAGTTAATCGTTAAACAACATGAAATCGTCCATTCACAATAACTACCCAAAAGCACATATATCAATCAATCGTAATCATAAATATACTCAAAATAAAATTATAGGGTTATTTTATTAATGTTTCAAATAGTCGGGTGACTCAGCAGGTGCCCTCAATGTCTACAGTAGTCTAGGGGCACTACATACACCCCTACTTATTTAGAACTTCGTCCCGGAGTTCAGAAAAAAAATGGAAAGTTATGACGCATCTCAGTTGCGTACTCCCAAGTTGCAGAGCTAGGACTGTAACTGTCCTACTGCACTTTGACTTGATCAATCGGGGCTAATCATTAAGCAAGATGTAATCAATCAACTATCCCACTCCACACGTATAATTTAATTCCTTAATTCATTTATCAATTATTGTCGTCATTCCCATCTTCAGGTTTTCCTTAATCATTTAAGACATAACAAGGCTCAAGAGACCATTATATCGAAGTTGTTCAGTTGGGTCACTCGACAGGTGCCCTTAAGGTCCACAGTCATTCTAGTGGCATTACAGATATTAACTTCCTCGGCACTCCGTGCAGTCATACAATCTCGTCAATGAACACTCTAACAATCTCTGGGGCTTAATAAGTGTTCTTGATGAGTATAAAATGTGCACTCTTTGTGAGAGTGTCTACTATTACAAAGATGGTGTCATGCCTCTTGCGGGTCAAAGGTAATCCCACAATAAAATCCATGGAGATGATCTCCCACTTTGACTCAAGAATGGCATGAGGCTGAAGTAGTCCGGTGGGATGTCTATGTTCAGCTTTAACTAACTAACATTCCATGCATTTGGTGACAAATTTTACCACATCTCCCTAGGAGCATTACATACACCCCCTCTTAAATAGAACTTCATCTCGAAGTTGAATTTTTTTGTTCTGTACTTTCGACGCTAGGCTTTATCTTAATTTCTATTCTCATTATCTGTCATTCTATTCTATTTTTCTCCAACAATCAAGGCTATAAGCATAAGTGGTTCATGTCATTATTTCCTATCTTATTTAGTATGGTTCCAATACATCCTCAGGAACTCAATCGTGATTTCTCATAATATCAATCCGATGATACATTCACGGGTTATCAGTCCCAACTAGATTTTCTTTATCTCCTATTCCTTCATGAGGGTCTACGATGTTCAAATTTTCAACAAGCTCCATTGCATCAAAATCCACCCAATAATTTATAAACATAACAAATCCAAGCAAGGATTCAAATCTATTTGGTTATCCTCTTGAGAAGGTAAACGTCATAAAATATTCGGTAAGATACAATCATGGTTTTAACAAAGCAGGAGAGACCCTCAAATTGTCCCAATCCAAATTCCATAAGACCACTTCTAAATCCCCAAATGCCGGTTCTCAATTCGATAGGATTCCTAGGGTTAGAACATAACGTTTTAGTCGAACATATCAATTTTTATCTCTATAGTCCTTTCATCGCTACCTTCATGTCAAAATCAAGGATCTCATCATGTTCTTACATCATTTCATCATTTTCGTTGTCATAGGACTACTTCTACAGACTCATCAAGTCGTACCATGTGTGCTTTCTCAACCCCATAGAGTTCTATCTCGGGCTAGTCGCATTTTCACCAAGGGTTGACTATGCCCTTGGGTTAGCTACATTAATTTAAGTTCACTGTGTTAATCATCATTTTACTAAAATCGTCTTCGTTTGGTCCCTTCGGTGGAATTTCCAAGTTTCATCTTATGTATCTATATAGTCTCATTGAGTTTGTCTTAGGGTCTAGTTGCTTGTTCATATTTGTCTCGTCGTGTCATGAGGTTAGCATGATTGTGTTCAGCTTGTCGTTTCAATACCTCATTTTACAAAAAATTGTCTTGATTCGGCATTTTTGGGGAACTTTCCCCACTAATAGTTCATCATTTACCATTGCCATTGTCATGTCAAGTTTGTACTTTTTGCTATCCTTTCCTATAATTTTCTGTATTCCTTGTCCTCTTTAATTCCTTCAAAAATTTGTTTCTCCAAATCTGTTGCATATGTGCTGATGGTTAAAATAAAATGTATCCTTGCATTACGACTTAACGAGTCAGCAAATTTATTCTCCTTCCCTAATGTGCCGAATCTCAAAATCATACTCACTCAGAAAAGTTAGCCATCTAGCTTGCCTAACATTCAAATTTGTTTGATCTAATAAATATTTCAGCCCCATATTATCCATCATTAAGATAAATTTTCTTCCAATAAGGTGGTGATGCCACATTTTCAAGGCATGAATTACTACTAACAATTATAAATCGTAGGTGGAATAGTTCTTCTCATGTATTTTCAGCTTTCTTGACTCATAGGCTACAGCATGTCCCTCCTACGTTAGGACTCCTCCAAGTCCATCATTGCACGCGTCTGTACATACTACAAAATATTTATTAGGATCTACAATCCTCAAAATAGGCACTGAAGTCAGCAATTCCTTTAACTTTGTAAAACTGTCCGTACACTTTTGATCCTAGACAAACTTCTTTCCCTTTTTCTGCAGTGACGTTATGGGGTTTGCAATCCTTGAAAACCCTTCAATGAATTTTCTGTAATAACCAGTGATGCCAATAAATGATCGCACATACGTCATATCTTTAGGAACCAGCCATTCATTAATGGCCTTTATCTTGGCGGGGTCAACCGAAATCCCTTCCTTAGAGATTATGTGTCCTAAGTACTGAATCTTGTCTTTGTAAAAATCACATTTATTGAACTTAGCATACAGTTGATGCTCCCTCAGAACTTGCAGAATGATACGTATATGTTCATCATGCTCCTCCTTGTTCTTAGAATATACTAAAATGTCATTGATAAACACATTTGCAAACTTATCTAAGTACTTGTGCAGAATTTTGTTCATCAAACACATAAATACAGCATGGGCATTAGTTAATCCGAATGGCATGACAACAAACTCATAGTGTCCATAACGAGTTCTAAAGGTTGTTTTGAAAATGTCTTCATCCTTCACATGAACTTGATGATATCCTGATCGTAAATCGATCTTTGAGAATACTGTTGCTCCGCATAGCTGGTAAAAAAGATCATCAATGCGGGGCAGCGGGTACCTATTCTTGATCATCATTTTATTCAGTTGATGATAATCTATGCAGAGTCTCAGGGTACCATCCTTCTTCTTAACAAAAATGACCAATGCTCCCCACAAAGACACGCTGGGTCTTATGTATTTTTTATCGATTAGCTCCTTCAACTGAGATTTTAACTCCTTCAGCTCTAGTATATTCATCCGATATGGAGCTTTAGAACTTGGTATTAATTCAATAATAAAATCCAGGTCCCTTTTGGGAGGTAATTCTGGGATCTCTTCAGGAAAAATATCTTGGAAATCCTTTAAGACAGGTATGTCCTCTATTTTCAGTTTGTCCTCCTTAGTACTCAACTCATCATGCACCGCATTTACTACAAACATCTGACACCCTTTTCTGATTTCCCTTTTCACTTGCATGGCTGAAATCTTCCGAACAGATGTTTTCCTCGGGATTCCTTTTACTTATGTTGTCTTTCCTTCATCATCCAGGAAAATGAAACTTTTCTCATAACAATTTAGAATGACCCGATGGGTTTCTAACCAGTCCATACCGATTAGGATGTCATATGACCCCAATGGAAAAATATTTAACTTAACATGCGTTGTTAGCTGATTCATAGATAAAACACAATTTTCCACAAAATTAGAAACCTTTCTTTTTGTTCCCGTCGCTAATCTAACTAACCAGGATTTATCAAATTTTTCTGTTTTCAAATCGAGACTTTCTACAACAACCGGTGATATATAACTTAGACTAGCACCAGGGTCAATTAAAATAGAAACTGGGTGGTTTTGTAGCATACCTTCAACCTCTACCATTGACACTTGGTGTTTTGCTTGCCGGTTGTCTAATGCTGCACTAATTCTGGGTACTTCTCTTGCCACATATCCTATAGTAGCTTCACACTGTATGGAGTGAATATGGTTGGCCGCCCGTTTCTTGAGGGGGCAGTCTGAGGCATAATGGGGTCCTTGGCACTCGAAGCATTTTATAGGTGGCTTCTTTTCATTGTTCTTGGAAACATTGGGGACATTTCTGGGTGCTGTAAATTTCTGTTGCTGATTATTTATGTTCTGTTGAAATCTTTGATTCTAAAATTTTTTCCTCTGGAAATCGGAATTTCCACCATATCTGAAATTTTTCCTTTTCTGTTCAAAATTACTGGGCTTTGGATTTTTCCAGCTAGGTACCCCTTCTCTTTTCTTATTCCGGTCAAAGCAAAAAGTTGCTTTCCTCATGGCTTCTTCTAGTGTCTTAGGGTTATCGTACTCTATCCTGTCCTTGATGTTGAAAGGTAGACAACTTAGGTACCTTTGGACCTTCGGTTTTTCTTCTAGCATATACGGCACATACCTTAGCAAATTTAAAAACTTGCTGTTCAGTTCTTTCATGTTCATCGTTCCTAGTTTGAGATCATAGAATTCTTTGGATTTTTCTTCATAATATTGCTCAGATAAGAATTTATTCTTGAAGTATCTCTTAAAAGTACTCCAACTCACATCTCAGTCTTTTATTCCTTTTACCCTTTTAAGGTCTTGCCACCAAATATTTGCCTTCCCGGTCAGATTATAAATTGCCATTTTTTTCCTTTAAGGATTCCGAATAGTCATAGATCTGAGAATAATTTTTAATGCCGGACAACCATGCTTCCGTTGTCTCTCCTTTCTCTATTTCACCATTGAAAGTTGGGGGTTTGATTTTCTTGAATTCATCAGATATATGTTCGTACTGTTTATTTCTTTTTCTTTTTGGCTTGAAGTCTCCTTCACTGTTTTCACTAGAGTAGTTATTCTTCTTTTTACGTGGATGTTTGGCAGTTCTTGATGATGTTGAGTTGTTGTTTCCCTCAGTTGTTTCTGTTTGCTTATCCTTGCCTTCATGAGGTGGTTTTCCAGTTTCAAAAGTATGTTCAAGTTCCTGTTCATATTTTGGATATTGGTCGAACAGTGCTTGCTTCAACTCCTCCTGTGTCCTCAAGATTCTTTCATTGTCCTGCTTTACTGATTGGATCTCTGCTTTCAATTCTTGAAAAGCACGCAATAATTCTGACGAATCGTTACTCCGATTTCCCTGGAATTGATGTTCCATACTAGGGTTGTTTGACGGAAATTTGCCCCTTATGTGTTCAGCTGATCCTTCCATATCTGTAAATCAAAGACAATTTTTTGTATACGACAAAATAATTTAAACTTGAGTTAGCGAAAAATTTCACAATCATAAATTTTCTGTTTGCGTGTTTCTTGGACCATCTTTAGGCCTAGAGTTCGAACATGAGCTCTGATACCACATGGAACATCTTGATATTTTCATAAAAAATTAAAATTTCTAAATCATCATTAAATGCTAATAATTGTAAAATGCGTAAATAATAAATGTTTAGTAAAGCAACAATTAAGAATTACGTCATTTTGTAGGAACAATTTAACTGCTGCGTTTTTCTATTTTTTATGGTGTTTTGTGTTGGCAACACATCATGAATCCAAATAATGATTACGACATTTATTTATATGCTTGAATGATTGAAAATTTAGGTACATTTAGAAAACAGAATTCTCCTCGAAAAAGTACTGACAGTTCAAAATTTCTGGATGATGATGAAAGGGGTCCCACGAGGTGCCCCGAGGCTTACTTAGCTACTCAGCTAAAGCATTGTACCTGTCCTTCATGCGCATATTCGCAGGTAAGAAATAGCGATAAATTCAGAGTGTTTAATAACCGTTTCAAAAATGAAAACTGCTAGTACTTTGACGCCACAAGTATGGTTTCTTTTCAATTTTTGTAAGAAGTATCTTGACTAGCTCAAAAGCTGCAGAAGTCATCAATTTCAAAGAGTGGTTCTTATTAATTTTCTGCATTAAGAGTTTATGGCTTCCCTTGTTATCATTCCATGAATGACTTGCGGCTTTTAAAACAATCTTTTTATAAATTTCGACTTGTGACAAATCTAAGACAAGGAAACATGGTCCTATGCAAACCATAGTGAAGGCGACAAGGTGATTCTAAGTTCTTTATTACCTAAGCAATTATAATGGTGAGTTAATATACCTTATTACCTTACCATTGCAATTTATACGATGGTTCTTAGGTGGCAACTATACCCTAAAGGGTGTATCCATATAAATGTATGACCTGGGAAAGGCTTGATGAACTTTATGATGAACTTTATAATAGGTGGGGCAGAATCTATCCATACCTTAGGATTGAATGAAACCTAGGTTAATATGTTATACTATGAGTGCACTTGTATTGAATTAAATGGAACATACAAAATCTTTTATGCATGCTTCCGATATATATGTTTTAACTTTGGGATGATTATAAAGTGAATGTAATAACGTCGATCCTAGGGTTAGCAGGTGGGTATGATGGCGTTATAAAATGTCTCTGTATGAATTAAAGGTATCGTAAATGACTAGGTTTTGTAATCAAGTCATCTAGCTACAACATTAATGGTAATATTACGTGAATGATATAGTGGATGTACAGCACATGAAATTGTTCACCAGTGCTGCGTTGTAACAGGCCTCCTACCTCGGTGTCGACTGAGTTGGCAACGTCGTGGCTTAGGAGGTGGATGGGTGATTTAATACTGCATCTACCACCTTCCAACGCAACTCATAGAAGGTAGATCTCCATCGTCGATTTGTTGTGCGTTGGGATCATAGTGAACCCTAAACGTAATCTTCAGGGTTTTGTAATGTTTTCTTTGGTCATTCGTTTCGGTGGTAGGGTTTGGGGTGAGACCAACCGGCCGAGAGGCTCTTAGGTTTTGATGTTTTTTTTTTGTTTTTAGCCTCCCTCAAGCTTGAACCTGAGACCTACAGCAACCTTCAGACTATAAGTGAATACGATCAATGGGAGCCGGGTATGGAAAAGAATAGTGTAGCAATCCACAGGGTTGGATGAGTGCGTCTATTTGGTGGCATTATAGTAACTAAAAATATGGGGTTTCAAAATCGAGTTGCAAGTTTTGCAAGCGTTGACATAGTGTTCCCTATGAGTTGGGTATTTCTCCTTCAAGGTGGATGTATGGCTTCGTCATTCTTATGTCAATGACGCAGGTATAGTGTTGATGCATAAGTTAGAGTTTTCTTTGTTGCATGCATCGGCATTTCATGAATATTGTTTAACTCTGAGCATGATTGCTTGACAGGTTAGCTCTCGGCGAACAATAGTATGTCTGGAATGTTGACGGGGAAGCTACAGCGTAACCACCGATAAGCGTTGGTGGTACCCCTACCTCGTGGTTCTCCTGGATCCAGACGTGGTCGACAGTTGTGAGTGTCGGTAGGGTGTTGGAAATGTGTCTTCTCGGCAATTGCTTTTGCCTCTCCTACAACTTTCGGGAAAACATTACTGTTATGGTTTTTAGTTAGCGTAGATGATGTAAATCTTTCTAAAAAGTAAGGCCAACCATGCCTCATCTCCGTGAACTCGATAGGGTTTGAACCTTCATTGTTGCAATGAATTTTACAGCATTTAAACATTTTATGTTTATAGTTTTGCACTTCTAAATCGATGGTGGAAACAAATGTTGAACTGTAAGGAATAGAAATGTTGACTATGGTTCGTCTGGACAATAGTTGTGTAGTGTGAAAAATGGGTTTTGAATGAAACAATCAATAAACAAATAAGGTTTCCTGTAAGATGCTGCGATCGTATTTTTAAATGGAAATGTTCAGTGCTAGGGTTTAACGTTTACATACAGTGTTTGAACTTTGATTTTCAAATTTGTTTCTAAAAGAATGAAAAGCCTATTTAAAATGTTTATCTAAGGAATGGATGTAAGCCGATAATGAAATACCTGGCTTGCAATGCATTTGTGCATACTTTGAGTTAAGCAGTTAATAAAAGGGTATTAGGTTCAGTTTGAATACAACTGTGTTTGATGTTAAACCCTATCCTATCGATGATAATGCAAGAATGGAGTTCTAAAATGAAAAGGGATAGGCTGTAATGATGTTTACATGCAAGAACAACAGTTATATTTCTGTAGTTAGAATATCTATGATAATTTTATGAGATGAAAACATTTGATTTTGCAGCCGTTAAATGTTTGTAAATATTAGTATGGCAAGAATAGATCAATCCCTGGTTTGGGTGTAGAGATGCAGTATTTTACTCTGTCAGTTGATAAAATAATTACTACCATTTTCTTTTTATTTAAGAACATGCTATTCTGTGATTTAAATTTTGCCACGTACAGTTGATAATACAGAATCAAAGAAAATTACAGAGTATTCGTCAGTTAATTTAATTTGCCTATTAGTTTAACATTTTGTCTACTTAACTCTATCTCCCTATATTCGTCTAGTTTGGACCTCTGGAGAAATGATAGAATAATACAATACCTTTCCTTTTGCACAAAGATAATACATTGAAGACAATAATTTCTATAAAATCAGTCACATTCAAATAACAATTAAAATAGAAGTATGGGAATATGGTTAAACATAATGCATGATATTGGTTTCTTTTTTAAGAAATAACTGATGATCAGTGAACCCTAGATGTTAACACCATGTCCACCTTCAGAAGTTAGAAAGGAAATTACTGTTATATCTAGTTTCTGGTATGTTGTTTTAGCATACATAGTTGAACAGTATATTCAGTGCATGCAGAGATCTAATTTGCAGCTGCAAGAATATCTAGAAAATAAGATGCATGGAGAATATAAGTCTGTGCATGGGTGTCTCTTGGGGTTATGAATTTAGATGCATGTTATGTTTCACTTTAAATGAACATATTTAATTCTACCTCTCTGTACTGGAGTACGATGCAGCTTCACGCATGGGGAAAAATGCAGAGGAGTCATTTTATCAGTTCAACAATTTAAAATCAATCAGCACCTAACATTTTACTGCTACTGGTCATTAATAACATTTCTAAGCCACTTTCTGAGAGCAATCATGTGATTGGAAACACACAAAAAAAGAATAGAACCTGAGTGTGATAGGTGAAAAAATCAATCAAGAAGCCTGTTCCACCCAACCTGCTCCTAAGAAGCCAAGATGCTTGCCTTAGGACCCCCAAGCCTGTCCATTGATCCACCAGTAGGAAGGAAGTTCAGAAGCTTAGGGTCTCTACTTGCTGCAGCAAGAAATTTATCCAGCCTTACAGGCTTAGTAGTCAATGGGACCTGCACTTGCACCTCTGGTCTGTCCTTCTCATAACATTTTGCAGACTTATACTTGCACTCTCCACAGCCTCCCTATTCGAATCTCTTAGTCATCACCTGATGCTCATGAGGAAATGTTTCTGCAGAAAACATTGTAAGAGCTCCCTGCTCAATTCGAATTTCCTTTTATAGGCTGCCCAGGTCTTTTTGTAATTAACTAGTCATTAGTGAGCTACCTTCTCACCTCCCTTCACCTGGAGGGCGAAATGCCACAAATTAGGGGGATTTTTCCCATACCAATAGCTAATGGTAGAGTGCAAATGCTGCCATCTATCCCAATCCTTCCAGCAGCTTCCATTCCTCCTGGTGGACCAGTGAACACTCTTGTAACAGCTTTCTTGAGTGTTTGTCTCCCATTTTTATTTATTAAATAATAATAATGATTCATTACATTCATCTTTGACCTAATTTGGTCATAATTACAAAACTTGTAATTATAATTTAACACAAAGTATTTTGCAAAAAGGATAATAGTAGAAAATAATTATTGTCAAAAATTGGGTAGGTGAAACATTTACACAATTTTTTTATAAATAAATGTTATATATTATGAAACCTGATTCAATTACCTATCTTTTTTTCTTTTTACTGCAGCTTCAAATCCATTATAGAAGTACCCCTGATTGTCACCTAAAGTCAGAGGTTCCATGTTTTTTCAGTATTATGTGGCATCTAAAGTGTCTTTAAAGGAGTCCATGATTGTGCATCAGCCCCTAAACCAATCCTTAACCTTGATACTTCACCATGATTTTATTTGTTGAGTGATGATATATCTAGGAAGTAAAACCCACAATCTCACTATGCAAGTAACCTCAAGGCATTTCTGTAAGAATATTTCACTAGAGTTTTGGGATAATGAGATTGAATGCTTTTCATAACTTTTTGAAGTTAATCTTTTAAATTGAATCACAAAGATGAAAACTAATTAAAATATGCTCTCTTAGGAGGAAAAAATTTATTAAAAAAAAATTTGTAAATGAGGACAAGGAAAGTAATGGAAACAAATGCTAAGAACTCCCCTGCAGAGGGGAGGAGGAAGGTAAGCCCAATGCAAAAAGAATTATGATACTTTGTAAGGTTTTATATGGAATGGTTTGTTAGCTAATAACAAATTGTAAATTGTAAATGATAAGCTTTAATTTATATTTGTATGTATGTACTTGATTCCATTAAATTTTTGGAATACCATCAATTGACTCTATTTGTAATTTTCTACTCTTGACAAATTAGTGCAGTTAATGTGTTTTTTCTGTGTTGGGATTGTTGCTCCTAAATTTTTATATATGTTTTTTCTTTAAAGATTTTACACATAGCATGCATTATGTTTTATGGTAAATAATGGGCTTAATATGTTTAATGGTAAATTTCATTTTAGAAAATCACTTTCTCGGGAAGTCAAAGAATGATTTTTGCATCATTTTTGGCATCACATAAGTCCTTGGGGATTGATTTATGGCATCAGGCCCTTGTTTTCCTCTCTTGAACTATGGTGGAGGCCTTAATACGCATCCCTTTTGCACACATTCAACTCCTCATCGCATCCATATCTAATATGTATGCGGATGATAAACTTTAAAGGGTTTATGTTATGGTTTGAGGTCTTTATCATGGCCCATTAGCTCAAGAATATTATTTTAGGGCCTAATTCCCTCAATTTCTCTCGAACCATGGTCTGAGACCCATTCCAAGTGTAGAAAAACTCATATTGGTGCCCATATTTGACTCTAAGGACAATGATCTCCTATGGAATGTATCTTTTGTGGCCTTGTTCATGGCCCTTAGTCCCTAGAATCTTCATCCAGGGCCTAAGGGCCTTATTCCCTTCCCCCCTCCCCCCATCCATCAACAAGGTCTTTAAACCCGTTTGCATTGTCCAAGGCATTAGGATATCTAAACAATATTCCACTTGGAGACCAGACATTCCCTTTAAAGGGCCTGTGTGGTAGTTTAAATCCTTATTCACGGACCATGAGCCATAAAAGTTTCATTTAAAGCATAATTCCCTTGTTTTCCTCCCCTTATATTAGCGAAGTCCTTAAGATCTATCCCTTGTGTGAAAACCCTCCAAAGCGCACTTGTATTACCATTAGAGGCCAAATATCTTCATTAGATGGACAATGTGGTGGTTTGAAGTATCAATCATGGCCCAGATATTCATTTTCTATTCTTATGAATATAATAAATTATATAAACTTGTAGAAACATAAAATATACAAATATACAAATTATAGCATGAATATTATAGAGTTTTTCAAATCCTTTCCAACAAGCAAAAGAATGTCAAAAATGGATGTTATGATGATTCTAATAGTTTCGGCTACAAAATCAACAAAACTTTCATTTTTATGAATCCCTTTCAATACATTCATTTTTTACATTATTTTTAAATAGGCTACACAAATCAAACACTAATGAAATATACACACATATATGTCCATGATTGTGGAGATTCCAAACACGGAAATTTTCTTTTAAATAATATTGTTTGATATTTTTCTATTTAGTTTTGTCTTGATATATATCAGAGTTTTAAAGTACAAATGCCTCATTCCTACGATAGGTTCGTATCACCTCTCTCTCTCTCTCTCTCTCTCTCTCTCACACACACACACACACACACACACTAATATAGATGGAAATCTACAATCTAAAAAATATTATTGTTTGATTATGTTAAGGCCATCAAAAAGACCCATGTGGTGACTTTTTTAATTTATAAATTTAAATATAAAATCAACATTAAAGAAATTGGTGCATAAGAACATGTTGTTTTCTATACTTGTATAAATTATATAAAAGAAATTTCATCATTTATGTACTCAATTGATGCACTAACACAAACATATGTATTATATTTTCCAATAAAATATCTTACCACTGTTAGAAAAATTGGAGTTTCACATACTCATACGAAACTTCCATATATAAAAAAAAATATATTATGGAAGATAATTCTATTTCCTACATTTCATCTTGTTACGCCATATTCAAATTAACTATGAAAGTAAATTGAATCATCCCTCTAAGCCAACATATTGTTGTTTTTCCATGTTGCATTACCATTAATCTTTTAAATTGAATCACAAAGATGAAAAATAATTAAAATGTGCTCTCTTAGGAGGAAATTTTTTTTTATAAAAAAATTGTAAATGAGGACAATGAAAGTAATGGAAACAAATGCTAAGAACTCCCCTACAGAGGGGAGGAGGAAGGTAAGCCCGACGCAGAAAGAATTATGATACTTTGTAAGGTTTTATATGGAATGGTTTGTTAGCTAATAACAAATTGTAAATTGTAAATGATAAGCTTTAATTTATATTTGTATGTATGTACTTGATTCCATTAAATTTTTGGAATACCATCAATTGACTCTATTTGTAATTTTCTACTCTTGACAAATTAGTGCAGTTAATGTGTTTTTTTTGTGTTGGGATTGTTGCTCCTAAATTTTTATATATGTTTTTTCTTTAAAGATTTTACACATAGCACGCATTATGTTTTATGGTAAATAATAGGCTTAATATGTTTAATGGTAAATTTCATTTTAGAAAATCACTTTCTTGAGAAGTCAAAGAATGATATTTGCTTCATTTTTGGCATCACATAAGTCCTTGGGGATTGATTTATGGCATAAGGCCCTTGTTTTCCTCTCTTGAACTATGGTGGAGGCCTTAATACGCATCCCTTTTGCACACATTGAACTCCTCATCACATCCATATCTAATATGTATGCGGATGATACACTTTAAAGGGTTTATGTTATGGTTTGAGGTCTTTATCATGGCCCATTAGCTCAAGAATATTATTCTAGGGCCTAATTCCCTCGATTTCTCTCGAACCATGGTCTGAGACCCATTCCTAGTGTAGAAAAACTCATATTGGTGCCCATATTTGACTCTAAGGACAATGATCTCCTATGGAATGTATCTTTTGTGGCCTTGTTCATGGCCCTTAGTCCCTAGAATCTTCATCTAGGGCCTAAGGGCCTTATTCCCTTCCCCCCTCCCCCCATCCATCAGCAAGGTCTTTAAACATGTTTGCATTGTCCAAGGCATTAGGATATCTAAACAATATTCCACTTGGAGACTAGACATTCCCTTTAAAGGGCCCATGTGGTAGTTTAAATCCTTATTCACGGACCATGAGCCATAAAAGTTTCATTTAAAGCATAATTCCCTTGTTTTCCTCCCCTTATAATAGCGAAGTCCTTAAGATCTATCCCTTGTGTGAAAACCCTCCAAAGCACACTTGTATTACCATTAGAAGCCAAATATCTTCATTAGATGGACAATGTGGTGGTTTGAAGTATCAATCATGGCCCAGATATTCATTTTCTATTCTTATGAATATAATAAATTATATAAACTTGTAGAAACATAAAATATACTAATATACAAATTATAGCATGAATATTATAGAGTTTTTCAAATCCTTTCCAACAAGCAAAAGAATGTCAAAAATGGATGTTATGATGATTCTAATAGTTTCGGCTACAAAAACAACAAAACTTTCATTTTTATGAATCCCTTTCAATACATTCATTTTTTACATTATTTTTAAATAGGCTACACAAATCCAACACTAATGAAATATACACACATATATGTCTGTGATTGTGGAGATTCCAAACACGGAAATTTTCTTTTAAATAATATTGTTTGATATTTTTCTATTTAGTTTTGTCTTGATAAATATCAGAGTTTTAAAGTACAAATCCCTCATTCCTACGATAGGTTTGTATCACCTCTCTCTCTCTCTCTCTCTCTCTCACACACACACACACACACACACACACACACAAACACACACTAATATAGATGGAAATCTACAATCTAAAAAATATTATTGTTTGATTATGTTAAGGCCATCAAAAAGACCCATGTGGTGACTTTTTTAATTTATAAATTTAAATATAAAATCAACATTAAAGAAATTGGTGCATAAGAACATGTTGTTTTCTATACTTGTATAAATTATATAAAAGAAATTTCATCATTTAGGTACTCAATTGTTGCACTAACACAAACATATGTATTATATTTTCCAATAAAAATATCTTACCACTGTTAGAAAAATTGGAGTTTCACATAGTCATACGAAACTTCCATATATAAAAAAAATATATTATGGAAGCTAATTCTATTTTCTACATTTCATCTTGTTACACCATATTCAAATTAACTATGAAAGTGCATTGAATCATCCCTCTAAGCCAACACATTGTTGTTTTTCCATGTTGCATTACCATTAACACCCCATGAGCGACCATCGTTAGATTGCACTCACCCACTAACATTATGATAGAATCCTCCCTCGCCACTCTACAAGTCCATTTTCATGGGTTGATGTGATGCGATTCTCCATTACTATAATTAATAGTACTAACATTAAGATAGCTCATCCTCCATCGATTAGTAGTACTAACAATATGATAGCACCCTCCTCAACATCATTGATGTGCAAGCTCCATGTCCATGGGTTGATGTGATATAGTCCTCCTCTCTCTAGTACTAATAATTTTGGCAGTGTGACAATTCCTCCCTCACCCCAACATCTCTTACCTCATTTTGGTACTTGTACATTGTTGGTAGTTCCCCTCATATTAAATTGATGTGATACCATCATCCTTCACTCCACTAGTAACATTATTACTCTGTTACTTCATCACTCTCCTTTGGTGTGATAACATCCTCCTAACTCCATTACTAAGATAAATGGGAGTTAGACCATTTTTTCTTCGCTCTAATACTAACATATTATCCTTCTTCACTATCTTATGTGAGTATATGGGTTGATGTGATATCATCCTCCCTTATTCTAATACTTGAATGTCTCACTCACTACAACTTTATGAGAACATCTTTCTAAGTCTACTATTGATGATCAATAACGTGCATACAAGTTTATGATTTTAATCTCATGCATTGTAAACCATCTTTGACTTATAGTTATTATCTATGAGATGTTTATAACATTAACTTAATTTCGTATTTGTATATGAATTTCCGGAGTAACATTATTTGTGTATATGATGAATAAGCTTGCATACATGGCATTGTAAATGGAAAGGTCAGTACGTTTATGATTTAGGTACTTGACTGCACCTACGATCTAAATGAGAAACGTGTGATAGTTTTCTATGAACAACCCAAGTTCGGCCAATTACAAGGACAGGCAACCAAAAAGCTTTACAGTCATCTGCCAATCATCCAACATGATTCTTACATTTAATATTCATCTCGTACACATTATTCCTCATTAACGAGGAGTCACGACTACTACTAGAATTGAATATTCCTCCAATCAACAGTTCAATTCTCAAGAGTCTTTTCCTCATCGCCGCTTATTCGAACACTGTGACATCACCGAGCTATCTATTTGGGTTGATAGAAAATCTCGTAGTAGCTGTTAGCGAAAGCAATTCGCGTCGATTCAATCCGAGGAGCAGTGGGAGCAGGTAATATCAGTGATCAAAATTGAACCCTTCCCACCTCTTCCAAAAGGGTCGAAAACTTAAAAGCTTAATTCAAAAATCGCCCTTAAAAAAATGCAAAATTTTTAAATCATTTATCATTTGTGAAAATCAATAGATTTTATAAAATTTCAAAAGAATGGCCATATTTTCAACAACCCATGAATGCTTTTACTATAAATTATTGGTTATTCAATAAACATTGTATTCCACGATGAATGTGAAACATGAACATGATTTAGAGTTCATCTTCCAATATTTGCCTTTTGCATAAAAAGACTAAAATAATTTGTATTCGTTTTGACTCTCATCTATTTCTTGATGTAGTGTACCATTCCACAACATTAAATCCATCAAATAGCTTACCCCTAGATGATCCTACCACCATGTTGATGCATGCATCATTGTTAGTGTCATTTAATGAAAGCTTCCCAAAGAAGCTTGAACACTTTGTCTTTCTAAATCTTCACTTGAATTCATGGGTTATGAGCATTGTTGATCCTTGTCAATATGAGATTTGGTATCACATTTTGTTTCCATACTTACTCTTTTCAGGCCCTACAATCACCATAATTCCATTCTCTTTCTTATCTTTTCATTTCCTTTTGCCTTTGTAAAATATGAACACAATTAGTCAAAATTATAATGGCATTGGAGACTTATTTGTAAGATTAATTGCAAATGTATGGCATAATGACAATTTTGAAAAGAAAACAATAAGCATTGAATGAACCTAAGAAAATGTGAAATCTCTTTTTTTCATGTTTTCATATCCCATCTCTTTAAAAGCATCTAACATGTTGATTTATAGTCATTTTATTGCATTGGTAACATTGTGTTTTTGCATTAAAATTTATGATATGGTTACGATGTTGATATCTAATATTTGCATATTATTCGACCACATTATTGGGCCTTTGAATCACTCAATTTGTAATTATAATTAAATATCTCTCTCTCAACAATCCACTAATCTTGTGCAAGTTTGGCCAGCTCGTCATAAAAATAATGCCTATAGATTTTTTTTCAAAAAAATATTTAGTGAATTTTTTTACTTACATGTATTCGTAATTAAGTTTAGATATGAATGTTAGGATATTCCTATACTCCATCCTAGTCCCACCAGTATTTTGATCATTTACATTTTCAATCATGCATGCACCTTTTAGGGTTTGCATGCATTCTAGGGTTTGCATGCATTTTGCATGCATCCCAGTCATCAGTCCAGCACCTAGCCCTCAGTTATCCAACCCCCAGGAGCTTCTCACTATTCAGTTTTAGCCCTCCAGTTGCTTAATGCGCCCTTCTTCCTTGATTTTAGGGAGCAACTCGCCCTCCTTCACCTACCAGTCCAGTTGTCACTTAGTTACACTCAGTTACAGTTAGTTACACTCAGTTACATTCAGTTACACACAGTTACACTCAGTTACATTGAGTTACACTCAGTTACACCTACCAGAGTTAGTTTGACTGATGGTTGACAGTTACTTGAGCATTGATGACTCCACTGATGATGATGAAGACTTCTAGTTGCGCTCCGATGATCATGAGGACACCTAGTTGTGCTCCGATGACACTCCAGTGATCCTTTGATCACTCCATGAAGGCTAATTCGAATTGCCACCTTAGGCATTCGAATTCCTCATGCATTGTATTATTTATATGTCCATTTGTGATTAATAATTTAGTATGACCGAATTATTATTGCTTCTATTTGAGTTCTACTGTACCATATTATTCTGTTGCTCATTATACTGCATGTATCACTCTTCTTCTATTTTCTTGCTTAATCATAATTATTCTCTTGTGAGATACATCATCTCTTAGATCTGCTGTGAGGATTTTCACATGGTATCAGAGCATGTTGAGAGAATTGTTTATCTCCATTCTTGAGAGTTTTTTTTTGCAGGTTATTACCAAGATTTCGAGTGCAGTAGTTGCAGCAGTTTCTGCATTTTTGCAGCAGTAGCAGTTGCAGTTATTCTATATTGTTTTTGTAGGTCCTCTACAACTTCAATGTATTCATCAGGAATTACTCCTCTTGATCCACTCAACTATGATGAATGGAAACCAAGAATGATAGCAGACTTGAAGATCCATGATCTTTTTTATTGTTATTTTGAAAGAGAGTTCGAATCCCCTGAAGAGAAGATTGACTGGTTAAATAAAAGAGACATGCACTTTGCAGCAATAATGTTTTCTTTGTGTGCATACCAGAGATTCCAATTCAAATACCGTGATGGTGTTGAAATTCCAAGAGAGTTATGGACTCCAAAAGAGATATGAGCTCACCTGGATGGAAATTTTGGCAGAGAGAATGAAGGACTTGGTCCCAACCCATTCGAAAGAAAACAAAGTGATGCATTCGCTCCTCTTGATGGTCTCTCAGATCATGAACCAGTATCATCTCATATTGAAGTTGTTGACAAAGAACTTGCAGATTCTCCGCTCATGCTCAAACTTTCTTCTCTTTCTGTGCCAGCTCACACTCTAGATATTGCAGAAGGTCCTAAATCCTCTCTTGCACCAGAGTCTGTTGGTTTGCATCATGATCACATGATTATTTCAGAGGTCAAATCAGCTAATGGAGGTAATGCATTCGCTCCTCTTCAGCAAACATCTCTTTTATACTACTATATGATCATAAATTCATGCTTTCAGAAGGTCATTGAAGAATATGGCCATTGCCATTCGCTTGGGATAATTTCTCATGCATCTACTGGTTTTGATCTCACCTCTCATGGTTCAAAGGAGATCTCAAGAAACCATGATTCAAGTCTTTTATCTAATTTGGGTTCTAAGCAATTCTGCTTGGGAAAATTTCTCATGCATATGATAGTTTTGATCTCACCCCTGCTGGTTCAAAGGAGATCTCAAGAAACTGTTTTGAAAGTCTTAAATCTGATTTTGATTTCAAGCAAACATGTAATAGTTCTTTTTGGCATAATCTCACCCATGGTGGTTCGAAGGAGAAGACAAAGGAATATATGCACATTCAAAAATTTGATCCTACCTCAGCTGATTCGAATCACAGGTTCAAGGATCATTCTAATACTGTTGGATTTGTTCTCATCACATTCGATATGAAGAGCAAGTACAACCACATGCTTTTTGAGCATGATCCACTTCTTCCCAAGAAGAAGATACCTCCAGACATATGACCAAGCATCACACATGCTTGAGTTTGGAGCTTTTATTTTTTATGTGTGCCTTACAGTCTATTTTTTGAGGAGGGGGTATGTTTCCCATGAAATTTTCCCACTTCCTTGGTTTATTGATTATTATTATTCATTGTATTGGGTGACCTTTGGTCTTAGTTACCAGGGCCCAGGATGGATTAAGGGGGGGTGTTAGGATATTCCTATACTCCATCCTAGTCCCACCAGTATTTTGATCATTTACATTTTTCAGTCATGCATGCACCTTTTAGGGTTTGCATGCATTCTAGGGTTTGCATGCATTTTGCATGCATCCCAGTCATCAGTCCAGCACCTAGCCCTCAGTTAGCCAGACCCCAGGAGCTTCTCACTATTCAGTTTTAGCCCTCCAGTTGCTTAATGCGCCCTTCTTCCTTGATTTTAGGGAGAAACTCGCCCTCCTTCACCTACCAGTCTAGTTGTCACTCAGTTACACTCATTTACACTCAGTTACACTCAATTACAGTCAGTTACACTCAATTACATTCAGTTACATTCAGTTACACACAGTTACACTCAGTTACATTGAGTTACACTCAGTTACACCTACCAGAGTTAGTTTGACTGATGGTTGACAGTTACTTGAGCATTGATGACTCCACTGATGATGATGAAGACTTCCAGTTGCGCTCCGATGATCATGAGGACACCTAGTTGTGCTCCGATGACACTCCAGTGATCCTTTGATCACTCCATGAAGGCTAATTCGAATTGCCACCTTAGGCATTCGAATTCCTCATGCATTGTATTATTTATATGTCCATTTGTGATTAATAATTTAGTATGACCGAAGTATTATTGCTTCTATCTGAGTTTTACTGTACCATATTATTTTGTTGCTCATTATACTGCATGTATCACTCTTCTTCTATTTTCTTGCTTAATCATAATTTCTCTTGTGAGATACATCATCTCTTAGATCTGCTGTGAGGATTTTCACAATGAACTTGTACAAAATTGGGATGTTCAACTAAACAAACCTAAAATATAGATTATAGCATTCAAAATTATGATTTTGTTCATTAAATTTTCTACATCATAAAATCTTTGCTACTTTGTTCTCCAAAATAGTCATTCCTCTTTTCCAAACTCTATGCATCTTTATCCATCAGACTCTTTCATTTTATTCATGTTTTCTTATAGCTCAACTTTAACATTATAGCTCAACTTTAACATTACTATGAATAGACATATCCTTTTTAGCATTAATGACGGGAACAACATCTTTACGTATGTGTGGGATTCCGAAAGTTAGTGTAATTCTTGTTATAACCAAACTTATGCAGTATGGATTATGCTCTAACTGTTTCCACTCTCGCATACCTCTCGCATACTTTTGCATGGTTTGATTATGTCATTGTGTTTGAAGTTTTATATTGTAATTTTTAACACTTTGAAATTATAAGGTATACATATTATCACTTTTTATTGAAATTAAAACATATGGATCTAGTGGTTAATCCATTATAAACATTGGAAACAATTTGAAGATAAATATTTTATTTAGATAATTTCTTCTTGAAGTGTATACCTAGTTTACTCTTGTCATCATGGAATGGTTTGATGAATATATGCCCTTCAATATGAAATTAAGAGTAGTCCTTCAAATTTGATAGCTGGCAAGGATCAAATTCGAAGGATAGGGTCTATTTCAACAAATATTAATTATATATATATAAGTATTATATATATATATATATATATATATATATAGAATACTTCAACAATGCATTCACTTTAACTTAATTTCAAATGTATCTAATATGCCAAAATTTCACATATTTGTAGATATACATACAATAACAATTCATTTAATTAATTTAAAATTTTCAAAAGATATGTCAAAAATCCTTGCAAGCATGTAATTATATTTTTATAATAAGTTCAAGATAATAATACATTAAAATATCAACCTAATTACTAATAAATATTGCATTAACCAAATATATTAATGTACTTGTGCAAGGTGTGCATACATGTCAAGCACACACACTCTCTGCATGGGTATAAATCATCGCATTCAATGTCCCTAATGCATATTTCTTATTAACAAGAAATCAATATGCAAATGAAAAATCAATAATGCATCATTCACCATTCCTTATTAATTACGATTTACCATCATTCATTACTCATAATTTGTCAGAAAAAATCATTAGAAATTATCTGTATAAACATATTCAACAACCAAATCCTATAATCATGAAGGTTTATAACAATGAATAATGCCATGAAACCCCATCATTGGTCCCCTCCATCTTCATAATTACTCCAAACACTTAGTCACCGCTACTTCCATCACCTAACCTCTCCATCACGTCCTCTATTGCAATATGATGTGGACGCATTGGCTATACTGACCTAACCGCATATAGAACCCATAAGTTCAAATGTCGACTAGATCGACCAAGCTTCCCTAGAAGGAAACTGCCATTTGTCATCACACATCTAGGGGAGCATGCATAGCACATCCCTCCCACAACTCTAGGTTTTGGAGGATAAACAATGGGAAATAGCCACCTCGGGCATGTTGTAGTTGCTCTAAAAAATTACACTCACCCACAAGTCATAGAATATTGAAATTCACATTTAAATCATACAAAAAAACAATATCACATCATCATCCTCTTGATGTCTTGAAAATATCATGCCCCTTGGGACCTTAGGAAACTATCTATCTTGTAGCTAGTCAACATGGGTTAGATCACTCCTAACATAAGGTTCATGTTTAAACATATCCAACTCTTTTATGTGATAGTATATATCGATCAAATGAGATTTAAATAATCATCTAAGTTCCTTTGTAGCATATATCCAAAGTACAAACTAAATTGACATCCACATTCAATTTGCATGTTCAAATGAAATAACATATTCATCACTATTAATAAAGTAAAACGATAAATTCCATTCACTATCCACACAAAGAGAGTCCATATGTTCACATAACAACAATTTTAATCAATTTAAATGGGTCCAATAGATAATAAGAAATCAAAATGCTAGGCTAATTCATATTAAAGTTTTAATTACTGAACATCAAAATATGGGGCATTACAAGATCATCTTCGCACTTAAGTCCCTCCCCGATGTCAAATATTGGTGGGATAGTTTATGGGAGAGACATCACAAATATTATTCTAAGAAATACAAGACATAACCCACTCGAGCGACTTCTCTCAATTCCCTCAAGGAGGAATTCTACTTTGTCAAAAACTATGATGACAAATACATGAGATGGACAACTTTGCGCCAAGAGAGACTCCAAATGGTGCAAGAGTTCACTAATATCTTCCATACATTGCACTCAGAAATAGGTATCAAAATCTCCAAATGACACTTGGTCATGAAGTACTACAATAGCCTACACAAGTACATCCACACATAGATGGATTTCTTGGAAACTTCCTCACTAAGAACCACTTAATGATATGCTTTTACAATTGATAAAAAAATTTGAAGAATAATAAGTAGGATTTTGGGTCTAAAAATCAACCACAACAAAAGAATGGTAGAGGTAGAGCTCTATCTCATACAACAAAGGATAGATTAAGGATAACCAACCTCAAGAAAAACAATCCAATTCATAAAAAAATAAAGATAATGGAAAATCAAAGAAGGACGCTAGAAAGTGGTGTGAGTTCCACAAAAGCCCCTGGAACAACATTGATGAATTTCACTTGAAGAAATCATTGTTCGTCGAGATAAAATCCTCATAGTCAGAACCTGTATTAGACTCTAACTTGAGACTAAATGAGGGAAATAATCATTGACACATATCATAGTTCTATCATTGTGGTTTCAAATATCATCTAGCTAGGCGATCCATAGGATTTGGAAGAAGGTGAACACCTCTTCCATTTACATATGTGGATAAAGGAAAATCTCCTACATTTCATTATTGATAATAGTATTCAGAGGAACCTGAACTTAGCCGAGGTAATCACTAGACTACATCTAATGACAATGTCACACCCCTAGTTATACACCATTAGTTGGTTGAGTGAGGGAGAAGACATCCACATTAGCTAGAAATGTTGTCTACCTACAACATCAATCCTTTCAGATATGAGGTACCATGTGATGTTGTCCCACTTGAATTTTGTAATGTTATTTTAGGAAAACCCTATGTGTGGAAACATCATGATGCTTATGATTCTAGGACCTGTAGAGTCAATGCTACTTTGTGAGGTTATCTGTAGAGGATACCATATATAGTTCCAACTACTACAATTTCTTTGAGTTCAACAAAATAGTGTAGGAATGTGATCTCTAAGACTATTAATTTTTTCCTTTTCATGATTTGGTTGGTATGTGAATCAATGATAACCACAACCACCACAAAATCCACACCCCTCTGCACAACAAATTAGGTGGACAATATAGTGGAAGAATACATAAGTATATTTTCTTCACCTATAGGCAATCCCCTACACTACCAAGTCAAGCATTAAATTGATTTGATACCTAGATATCCTCTTCCTAAGGAACCGATATATAGATGTCCCCTTCTTGAGAATGAAGAAATCAAATGTGAGATTCAATACATAATCTAAAAAGGCCACAATTGACCAAGCTCTTCATGTTGCGAGAGCCCAATTGTGTCGGTGACAAAGAAGGATGGGACATGGAGACCCAATTTTGATTACAGAGATCTGAACAAAATCATAGTCAAGAATCAATATCCAATCTCTCGAATTGGCGATCTTATTTATCAAATGAAGGGTGCCAAGTTTTTCAATAAGATTGATTGTAATTCATTCTACTGCCAAGTTCTAATTAAGAAAAACGATGTATGGAAGATGATTCTCAAGTCAAAAGAAGGATTTTATGAGTGGTTAGTCGTTCCTTTGGGTTTAACTAACACTCCATCAACATTCATGAGGATGATGGATGACATCTTGTGGCTTGCATTCACTTTGTAGTTGTATATTTAGATGTTATCCTCATATTCAATAAAACTTGGGGAAAATATTTGCACCACATTCAATAGATCCTTAGAACCTTGTGAGAACACAAGTGATATGCCATTCTAGATAAATGCTCAATCAACATGTATAAAATTTAGTATTTAGGATACACAATGGATGAGCATAGTGTGCATGTGAATCCAACCAATATCCAATTCTTTTGTGATTGGTTGACCCCATTAACTGTCATAGAGATACGTAGTTTCTTGTGCCTCACCAACTTCTATTATAGGTTCATGCTAGTGTTCTTTCATATCACTTGGACCCTAAGCTAAGATACCAAGGGTGGGGCCAAATCCAAATTAATTTGGTTCTATTCACAGTTAAAAGAATTCAAGGATTTGAAACATTACCTTTATTCAATACTAGTATTCACACTATCAGACCTACAACTAGGGAAACTTTTCAGGATCCATAATTGTTTCAAAGTGTATAAACCTTGGTTAATCTTATTAATTCTTAAATTTACAACCATAAAATGATTGACAATATTTTTGTCAAAATATTGAAATTTATAAGGATCATATATAGTTTCTAGACAATTTTGACAATGCTTAGAGTAAAATATGTTTATCCTATGGAATTTGGGCGAACCATTTTAAAGAAAAATAAAAATTGGTGAATCTGTTTTTCGAAATATACATAAAAATTAACCCATGGGCTAATTTTTTTCCTTAAAATTTTCCCTACCTACAATAGCCCTTCAAGATTGAGGTAGATGCTTCTGATTATTCCATAAGTGGAGTCCTCACTTAGTTTGAACATTTGAATACCTATCACAATAATACAACCTCTAATGTGGTTTACAAGTGCCCCGCCTATGACAAGGAGATGTACTCCACTGTGGGTGTTCCTATGAACATTGGTAACACTTTGGGCATGACAAGGGCACAGATTGCACAAAACAAGAGCTTGATCAAGGGTTTATATAACCCTCGATCAAGATAATATGCAAAGGAAAAAAATGTAGAAAGTAGCTTGATCATCTATTACCCATAAAAATATGCAAAAAATAAATATGTAGAAAGTAAGTTGACTGAGATAATAGCCCGATTGAGCTATTTTATTCACAACTAAACCCTCTATCGTGGTATTTAAAAAACTGATCAAATACTCTATCAATGATTTTTAAAACATTGATCAAGCTAATAAGTCAATTGAGGGCTTTAAAAACAAGCCTCTAGCCCCTTTTTTCTACAAATTTAATTTTACTCGCCTCTTTGAAAGGCATAAACCCTATCATTAATTGCACCTCATGTGGCGGACTTGATGTGGGTGGATTCATCAACGAATTGTTTATCCACTCACATATAATTTATGCATTTTTTAGTTTGTATGGATTTTTTTTTAAATTTTATTTTAGAACTTACACTTAAAAATCATGTCCATGACTTCGAAGTAGCTCAAAGAAAAATAAAAAACATAAAAAGTACACAACCAAAATTTAAAAAAAAATATATACCGCCACATTAACAGATCCTCTTCAAAAGGGTATTTCAAATTTTTCAATTTTTGTAAGCAGTAGAAAGAAATTTACGTACACACAAATGTGTACAAAATGCAATTCAAATATTCAATGGTCAATTTCAAAAATTGATAAAAAAATATTTTTCCAAAATAAATTAAACAAAAATATGTATTTCCAAGTGCATTATGTGTAGATTATGTTCACATTTTTTTTAAATTATACATTTACCATTAAATTATTTTACGTGCACAAAATCCACTTGTTAACTTTTCATAAAATTTGCAAGTACAAGTATTTCATTAAATGTAATTTTGACACATTAAATGATATTAGTATCAAATTAGAGCAAATTTGGGGTCTAAAATGGGCCTCCTAAGAAAAATAATAAAAAAACCACATCATGCTACAAATATGTCAAGTCACACCAAGTTAAAGGTGTTATCTAGTGAAGGTCAACCTATATTGTCTCATTAATAGTAGTTGACAAGTATGTTGGGTTAGTGTAGAGTAAAGATATGAGGGTTGAAAATATTAACTAGCATAGATCTATCTTAAACCCGGATCTATCAAGCACGAAGAGGGATCCAATTTTTTGAGGTGTAAATTTTTTTAATGTGAAATTTTGTACACATCCAGAAATAATTTTTATTTTATGAGCCGACATGATTTTTTTAATTACCTTTTATACTTGGTAGCATTACATAACTTTAGTTACATTTCATTATGTGACAAAATATCCCCCATATTGGGCTATAGAGAGCCTTGCTACACTCGATGCAATGAATGGTTTAGATTCTTGTGCACATACAATAAATGATATATTGGTTAATTTTTTAAATTTATAATACCAACATAGATCCATCTTAAATCCAGATCTCTCAAGCACCGAGAGGGATCCAATTTCTTGAGGTGTATTTTTTTTTAAAATTTAAACTCAAGAAATTTGATCTCTCTTGGTCGATAGATCTGGGTTTAAGTTTTATTTTATTTTATTTTATAGGTGGACATCGATTTTATTAATTACTTTTCATAATTTTTATTTTATGAGCCGACATGGATTTTTTATTTACTTTTCATTATTGTTTTATTTTATGAGCCGACATGATTTTTTTTAATTACTTTGTTTTGTTATGTTACCTTACATGACAACATCTCCCCCATACTGGGATGTAGAGCACCTCGCTCCTCTCGGTGCAATAATTTAGTTAAAATTTCGATAAATGTACCACTACTTCTTTTTATATATTTAATAAAACCTAAAATTAAAATAAATAAAAAATTATAATGAAAAAATATAAATACAATAATACTAAAAATACACAATCACAATTATTATTTTTATATTTTTTAATGTTAAAAGTTAACTGTTTTTTTGTTTTTCTTCAAGTGGTAAAGGTTAAGTGTTTTTTTTTTCAAGTGGTAAAAGTTAAGTGTTTTCATGTGTGTGTGTATGCATACATAAATAAAAATAATATCTATTATTATAATTATATAAGTTTTTATAATATAATATTGCGTTTTTACAAGTTGTATATATAAAATTAAGATTAATAAAAAATAACCCAACATCAATAAGAAAATATGAGAGAGAAAAAATAATATTTTGGTATTTTTGCGATAATTTTTGCTCCCGATCTCAAAATTGGAAGCTCTTGGTACCATTGGAAAGGTATTAATGACAGCTACAACTTTCTTGTTTTGAGTTTTCCAAGATTTTGTACTTCTTGACCGAGGAGGACATTAGTATTTTTGGGAGAAAAACATCTAAAATTAATTAAATATTATTTATTTGTCTTTTTAAGATATTTAAATGGAGTTGAAATTATTTTTATTTCATTTAAAATTAAATATTATTTATTTATCTTTTTTAAAAGATTAATTATATAAATGTTTTAAGTATTTCAAAATTACTTCACTGTCATTTTAATTAATGTAAGATTTATATTTTAGAGGAATTGGAAGTAGTGATAATACAAAATGCTCTATATTTATTATTTCAAGTATATTTATCGTATTTTGATATGAAATTTTCACGATATTAACCAAGGTGAGCTTTATATGAAGTTAGCTATTGTCAAATAAAAATATGACACATAAACATCATATCTCCAAATCAACCATAATGGCTGACCAAAGCCATTCAAATTCTATTGGTTTGAGAAATCCAACTCATCCATGGCACATTTTTTATAAGGCCCATTTTAGATCCCAAATTTGCCTTACAAAATATCATTGGAAATACTACATAATTTCCTACGATTTTTTTCTTTATTGCATGCTGAAATTCACAAGCCATAGAAAAGTGTCGAGGGATTCGAATTAAGAAAGTAAAATATCAAAATTTAACCATCACTTTTTACCAAAAAGTGTTACCCATATTCATGGATTCACCCTTGTACATGCCTATCATGAATGGAAACGTTGCATGTTAGGGATCACTTGTAGTTCATACAGATATACAAAAAGTTATAGAACAACTACCATTATAAATAGTCCACATGCATGCAACAGTTCCACTTGAGCATGAAGTACAAGAAGGGAAGCACACATCACATTGTAGACTACCTAAACTAACCTCCAAATGCAACACTAATTACCGCAATTAAATTTTGTGGAAAAAATACTTCTAGGTGCCTCTAATTGTATGACAATGATCCTGACTTTGTTGTTACCTATTAAACATTAAACATAGGAAAACTAGTCCTCAGAATTTCATCTCTAGGATGAACTTTTATGTTATCTGAGCCACCTCTATATTCTTCAAGTGACTATGAAAATTTAATTTAAGAGGCACATTATAGTTGAATGGCAAGGAACTTCATTGTGGAGAATGCAATGTTAGTGTTCAAAAATGACTTCTACTAGCCAAAGATTTGATAAGATGTTGGCAAGTATATTAAATCAAGCACTGCATGTGCCATTGCCAAAATTTCCATTAAGAGAAAAAAGTTATACATACCTCTACCTACCCCCCAAAACCCTTGGGATTCCATCTCCCTAAATTACATCTTTTCCCTTCCTTCAACCAAGCATGCCAACAACTATTTGTTTATGGTTGTTGATCAATTCTCTAACATGGCCAATTTAACACCTTGCAAGAACAGAATCACATAAGAGGAGAATACTAAGCTCTTATTTGAGTGTGTTTGGGTTCATTTTTAGCTCCCATGGAACATTATTCTAAATCATGATAGTAGGTTCCTAAGTACCTTTTGGTCTAGCCTGTAGTCGATGACGGAGACCAAGATGAACAAATCAACATCCTTCCACTCCAAAATCAATGGAAAAATAGATGTCGTCAGTTGTATGATTGTGCATATCTTGATAATATATAAATCCAAACATCCACAAACATGGAATGCGATCCTTTGTTATGTTCAACGTAGTTTCTATAATAGAGCGCTTCATAGCTGTATTGACCATAGATCTTTTCATGTGTGCTTGGGTTTCCAACCATTACCCCCAATCGATGTAGAATTACCCATTTCATATACACATGAAGAATCATCTCATGCTCAAAATGGGGATGATATGGTAGAATTTTTTTTTAAACGGATCTAGCACATCCAAAAAAACATTCATGGTATTCTGAAAAAGTCCAATGGCAAGTACAAGTAATGCCATGATTAACATTAGGTGGGAGATAAGGAATGGTTTCATTTGTAGAAAGAGTTCCTCAGATGACCTCATCATAATCTCTACCAACATTGATATGGGTCTTACACCATCACCAAGGCTATGGGTGAAGATGATTTTGAATTAAGTATTCCTCCTCTGCTTGTCTTGCACTTTGTATTTAATGTAGAGTTTCTTCGACCATATTTTCCACTTCTCTTACAAAAATCAAAGGTGTGCAAGCAATTACCCCCTATACAACTCAATCATGATTGTGTTGAGTAGGTGATCGTAACTTTAGTTTTTTAGGTCTTGAACTTCCAATGTGTTTTTCATGCATTTCCCTTGAATTTTTGGTACTGGACGTAGGTTGTTGAATATTTGATTGCATGGATTTATTAACTCATATATCAAGATTTAATATTTGTCAGTATGAAATACATACCATAAAATGGAGTTTGTGCATAAAATTTGCACCCTCTGAAGTTAAATTATCAACTAGCCTGCTCGAGGCTTGCATTCCTTTCTCTGCCTCATTTTCTAGGGTTATTTTTTTTTTAATCTTAAGGCGTCACACTTTATGTTAAAATTCGCTTTAGGAATTTCATATCATATTCTTGAGAATGAGCATAGATGACACATCTCCCTTTAGAGATTAGCAACCACCATTCTATCTAGTTTGTATTGCTTTTCAATTTATAGTCTTTTTCCATTTCATTCATTAGAATTTGGGTTTTATTGTACTATTGTGCTCTTTGAAATATGTTTTTTGTTTGTTTTTCCATTTTATATTTATGCCCTAATTTTTTTCTCTAAATAATCTAGATCATGAGCATATGATCTATAATGTACCAACCAAGATTAATGATACACTAACTCACTCTCCTACAAGACTCAATGGAAAACAATAGACTCTGCAGACTAGTTTGTCTGTTGGTAGGAAAAATTAAAGAAATATGGAGGGGGTGAGGAATATGTAAGTTGATAGAAACTTTTTACAACATATCGGGACCATTAATTTTTTGAAAATTAACCAAGTTGAATTCTACTCCAATGCTCTTGGTCACCCCAACATATGCAAACTAGAACATCAACTAAACATGGGTTGAGAACCAAAGGTGAAGGATTCTAACTTAGGGAGGATAAATAACACCAAATATAATTCAATGTATAGACTAGGTTTTCTCCAGCAAGTTTTGGAAGGTTCTGAGGAAGTCTCACAAACATACAAGGAAAATTTCCTTCCAGGATTGCACAACTAGGCCAAATTCAGTACTTCCAAAAGAATCCAAGAGGCTAATAAATTTATGATATTAAGATTGGGATGAGTCATGTGGAATCTTAATTAACATAAGAAATATAAATCACTTCATTTGTACCAATACTCATTCATTTATCACACAAGTTCTGAAAACTAGCTCAATTTCATTGAAATCTAGACTAGGTGCAAGAAGAGGTATTGGAATCAAAATTTTATTCAATAAAAATTTAGAATTTAAATCAGAGGTCCATTATTATAGTCATACCAGCCTCCATTATCTGATCGATAAATCATATGATTCTCAAGAATTAAATACATCAGGAACAAGCTCTTTCATCAAGAAAGACTAAGAAATCACTCATAGATATGCAAAGTGAGCTATCAAATATCTGTTACAGGATCATACTCCTCTGGTGAAGAATTCAGGACCTACAATAAAATCAAGGATAATGTTTGAAAACCATCATCCTCACAGGAAGTAGGGGAACATCTCCCATCTTGGACTAGGGGCACATCTCCCATGTCACTGAGGCACAATTGCACTCACTCCAATTCTCAAACTATCAAAATATGCAATGGTGGTGCGCTCTCCTTATTTTATAGATGGAATATGACTTAAGGAGCAAGTATCCTAGGCTAATGCGTCTGCATGTATGTATAAGGAAAGCTTGCTTTCATCCTTTTTCCTTTTCTACTTTGCTTTCTGCTTTTACCTTTTCTGCTTCAACTTTTCTATCTTGCTTTGCTTTTCACTACTTTTTCTTGCTTTATTTCCTTATCTTGCTTTTCTTCCTTATCCTTCTTTTCTGATTTTATCCCGCTTTATGCTTTTTTGTTGCTTTCTGGTTTATGCTGATTTTCTTGATTTTTTGCTGCCTTTCTTCTTTGTACCATTTTTCTTTCCTTTTTCCTGATTTTATAGCCTTGGATGCTTTCTCCTAATCGTTCTCTTGCAAGTCATCTCTTTAGTCAAAATTATCCACTAAGGAAACCTAGTGGAGGATTATCCACTTTTATTCAAAATAAAAATACTTATTTGATGAAAAATAATTAGTCTCGTGCATAAAGTTTTTTCGGAAAATTAATTCACACTTCCTAATTAATCAAATGCTTGAACTTTCAAAATTAACCCCAAGTAAATGAAGTTGTCTCCTCAACCCAAGGGATTGGCTGGGTTAGGAACTTAATCTAGTAATCACCATTGAGGGGACATGACAGTCCTCCTCTCCCAAGATTGAGTGTCTTCAAGCAATTTCAAACTGGGATAATGTAAGATGTGCTCTCCTTCGCAAGTAGCATCCTCACTAGGAAGTCCTTCCCATTAACCGGGAATTATTTAATGATTCTGCTCCTTACCTTCTTCTCTCGAAATTACGGAATATTTCCATGGACTAGCACCAAATGTCCTTCATCATCCAGGGGAAGAAAGTCTTTTGAAACCTTAACTTTCATCCATATTTTCTTCTTCAAACAAGACACATGGAAAACATTGTGAATCCTACTACCCGGAGTTAATTCTAGATCAGAAGCCACTTTCCCAATCTTCCTTAGGACTTGGTAGGTGTTGACCAACGCAACCTTGGTCAACAGGAGGTCACCTCATTGTCGACACATACTGCAGTCTCCCTGGGCACCGGCCCGGGAAGGTTTGAGCCCACCCAGCAACACCCGTAGAGCAGATGAGGTCTCACCCGAGGCGTCCAGGAAGAGCAGATGGAACCATGTTTATGCTGAGGGAGGAGGAGAGTTGTGGCTACACAGACTATCTCTATTGCAGTACTTAAACAAAAACTTTAAACATTCGACATGGAGTTATAACATATTACTTAATTGCAGCATTTATCATCACAGCAACAGTAAGCAAACATTGCATCAAGAAAATATAACAACATTCATATATTGCAACATTACACAAATATCATACCAAAACATCATCATTATATTACTATCGCAGTTATATACCAGAAGAAAAACATAGATATCCATACACATATATCTCCTTATCTCTTGTCAACTCTCTCTCTATATATATCTCCATCTCTAACACTTACAACTCTCATCTATTTATAGGCTTCTGCCATTACAATGTTTGTCCACTTACAAACGACTTCCTAACCAACACTATGGACAAATGACCCAATATCTAACTGACTCGGTCCAAATGACCCAAAAACCCGCATACCGCGGTACAATTGACTCAACATTACATAACATGTGGTCCAAGTGACCCAAAACCCCCCAACTGTGGTATACTTTAACACAAAATACTCCTTCCGTGCCCTTATCGAATGTGTCGCAACGTCGGCAGTACTGTGACATTTCCTCATCGAACCGCCTGCCAACAGGCCCCTAACACAATCTTGTGGCTCTCCCTCGAGCCACATAAACTATTGGACATTGTACACGCCGTGGTCTTTACTTTGAAGTCTGCATACGACTGTTCGACATTGCTGCAACTGTTCTTGCTATCTGGATCACGCAGTGTTGTACTATGCCTTCTGCTACACTGATCAACATCTCGCTGTTCTGTAAGTCTTACCCGAAAGTGGGGATCCCTCGACTTGCTGCCATGTACATCTCAAACTCATCCTCAAGTCTCTATGAATGGTACAAATGGGAAGGAAAAGAGGATGAACAATATCGAGGTGTGAAATTAGTAGATGACTCTAGCACATCTGTTTTGCACCGAAAATCGGCTCCTGCTATGGTTGGGGAGCTACAGCCCCAACCATCTCATTGGTCAAGAAGAGCAAAATCCTTCGAACAACTACTGCGTACTTAAACATGCTAGTCTGGCCCTTGGCTCGGTCATACCACAGTGTAAATGCACCCGCCATATTAAGGCGCTCAGGGACACTCGTCGTTCGAGCTCGCAGGGCCCTTGGGGTGCTGCCACAGGAAATAAAGTGAAGCATTTCCATATCCTCCTTGGAATTCCTCACAACTCAACTCGCAAACTGATCTAACAACATAACCACACTATTTCGGAAAGAATTCTTTGCAACAAACTACCGTTGGCCTCTGCTACTTATATCCAGACCATTTTCCGGGCACGACGGTGGGAATGATTCCTCATGACCTTGCATCTGCGTGCGTGAACCCATCAACTGACACAGCGTGTGGTGACCATGTTGCCACCGAAGATCCCACATACCGACATGTGAGCAATCTCCTCACATCTTTTTGATCGTATCGGCCCAGCGTGCCATGTGTAAAACATACCGTCATCAGGATGAATCTGGCAGGTGCAATCATGTATAGGGATGATGGCACAGGGTCGCAAGATGTTGGCGGGACAATAGTCACAACACTACCCCATACCCCCAAAGCCTCTGTAATCCTCACAAACTCCTGCATTAACTCAACCAAATCCACCGTCGATCCTGGTCGCAACGCTGTCATGTGTCTCCGACTGCTTCAAACTTGTAGCACAAGCCTCCCGCTTTTGCATTTCTTCTTCCGTTGTTGCGCCATCGGCCACCAAACAACTTGTAACACACATTTTTTTTTTCACCAATGCGACTCAGGCATCGCACTGTTCCAAGCCTGACTGATAGGGCTTCAACCTGTGACCATTTACTAGTTTGGGGATTATTGCCCCATCCAACTACTGCAACTGAACCACTCCTCCTGAAGTAATACTATTGATGCGATATGGACCCAGCCAATGCATATGCAATTTTCCTGGATGTTTCATAAACTTGTTGTCATATAATAGCACCAAGTCGCCTTGCTGAAACTATTTACTTTTGATGTGGCGATCATGCCATGCCTTCTGGCGATCCTTCTCCACCCCTTGGTGAAAGCCAATGATAAATCGATCCTCTTTCAGCTGCACCAATTGTGCTAGACATTCATCTAATGTTGTGACATCATCCATGCTCGTAATAGCCACAATTTGTAGACTCAGAACAATGTACTCCATTGGAATAATTGCTTCTTTCCCATATACCATCCTAAAAGGTGTCTAACCAGTCAACCTTTTACATGTGGTGTGATAGGCCCACAACACTACTGGGATTTTTAGATCCAAGTCACCGTGGTTTGCATTGCACACCGCGGTTTGCATTGCACACCTTGGTCAGAGCATGCTCCAATACCTTGTTAAACGCCTCCACCATCCCATTCGCCTATGGGTGATATAAGGGTGTACTCTTCTTATGCTATATCTGCAACGTGTCCGTTAATGCGCTGATGGTGCAATTAAGAAAGTGGTTTCCTTGATCACTCAACAAAACCTTAGGGCAACCGAAACAAGTGATAATGTGATCAAACAAAAATCGAGCAGCCATTGCTGCGGAACAATCAACTATGGGTGCCACCTCTGCCCATCGGATGTACTACACACCCGTACATTTCCTTGGTGGAGTGATCTGCTCGACAAAATCCACAGCCAATTTTTCGAATGGTTGCAATGTCACTTGAGGTAGCAGCGGCATCTCGTCACATCTGGATGGCTTGCCAATTCCTTGAGAAACATCGCAAGATCACGCATAGTTTGTCGCATCATTATGTAATGTGGGCCACCAAAGCCCTACACGTAGTACCTTCTGGGAAGTCGCCCGACTGCCATAGTGTCCTCCTACTACTCCACCATGTGCCTTAGCCAATATTTGCGCTTTCTCATCTGGAAAGACACATCTACGCAATATCTCATCAGCGCCCAATTTATACAACTCGCCCACGATTAGCTGAAAATCAGCAGCCTTGACAACCAACTGCTTCTTCGGAGCAGTGGTAAAGTCATCGGGTGTAGTGTCGGTCACCAGAAACTGAAGGATGTCGTCAAAATATTGTTCAGCGATGGAAACTTTAATAGTTGGGCATCCGAAAACTCGTCTTCGATATTAGTCGGTTCCTCCCCTGTGTCAATCCATGATAAATGATCGGGTCCAGCATTCAGCCATCCAGGTTTCACAATGACTTCAAAATCAAACTCCTGAAACAAAAGTAGCCAATGGCATATCTTACTCCCCAACACAAGCTTATTAACCAAGTATTTCAATGCAAAATTATCAATGAACATTTTAAAGTGTCCACCCATTCAATAATTCCTGAATTTCTGCAACACGTAAACCATGGCCAGACCTTCCCGCTCCGTGGTAGTGTAATTTCATTCTGCAGAGGACAGCTTCTGACTGGCAAAAGCAATAGGATGATCAAGGTTGCCTTCTCCAGGTTGAGCCAACACAACACCTAATGCAATCGATGAAGCATCAACATGGACATGGAATTCCTTACTCCAGTCCGGAAAGACCAATATTGGTGCTGACGCCATCTTCACCTTGAGCGTTTCGAATCTATCCTGACAATCCAGGCTCCACTAGAATGCCGCGTCCTTCTTCAACAACTTTTCCATAGGGGCAGTAATCACGGCATAACCCCTGATAAACTTGCGATAATATCCCATATGACCCAAAGTCGCTCGCAAATGCTTAATGGTGGTTGGCGATTGCAACCCCAAAATGAGCGCAATTTTGGTTGGATCAACCAACAATCCCTGTTTACACATGATATGACCCAGCAATATCCCAAACGGTGCACAAAAAATACATTTCTTCAAGTTCAACGATATCTAATGCTGTCGGCATCGCTCAAGCATTAATCGCAGATTGGCCAGATGATCACGAATCAACCCATAAACAGTCCAATCATCCATATATACCTGCAAAAACTTCTGAATAAAATCTTTGAATGCGGCAACAATGACCCGGGAGAATATCGCAGGTGCATTCTTCAAACCAAATGGCATTACCATGTATTGAAAGAAACCCTATTCAGTAATGAAAGTTGTCTTATGGTGATCTTCCTTGGTAATGCAAATCTGATGGTAGCCAGAAAATCCATCAGTGAATGAGTACATCTCCTGGTCACCCACTCCTTCAATTACTTCATCAGTAAACGTGATCGAAAAACGGTCATGCAAGTAGGCATCCTTCAACTTCCGCAAGTCGACACAAATGCACACTTCACCTATTTTCTTGTCCTGCACAACCATAGGACTGATCCATTCGGAGTCTTCCACAGGTTCAATAATACCAGCATCCAACATGAGATCAAGTTCCGCCTTTACCTTTTCCTTATGTTGCGGATTCAGCCGATAAGGTCGCTGTCGGACTGGCTTAGCATCTAGTTTTAATGGAATCTTCATCTCTCCTAAATCACCCAGGATTCCCTTCATTTCAAAAAACTTCATGGGAAACATGTCTTGAAACTCATGAAGTAACTCAGTAACCTTACTCATCATCTCATAGTCCCAATAATCCCCAACATTAGAAAACTTGGGAGTAGCCTCTGTGCCGATATTCATCTTGCGAAGCTACAATGGTTGACTGAACGGATTACTTGGCGCAGTAGGTGGGACCACATCGCGACTTCCTTCAGATTCGGGAATGTTGACATTCTGGGGATCATCCTCATCCTTTGGCCCACCGCTGATGTTGAAGCACTCCATGAGAGACTGCATCTGACAATATGTGTGTGATTCGACAGGGTAGGCCGCCGGAACAACCTGAAGTACCACATCACGGATGAACTATAAGGCGTTATGGACATCAGGGTTGGCATCCGCAAAAGTGAACGTATGAGTGAAACAGACCGTCAACTCCCCCCATGTTGTAATGTCTCGGTGCAACTCGGTTGCGGTGTACCATGAGCACGAAATCTCATCCAAAGTATGGATAAAAGCATGGACCCACTCATCTCTAGGTCGCACTACCCATAATCATTGGCATTCCATCACATGATCACTGGGATTAGTCTGTCCATCATACTTTCTATTGTGATAAAACTCAGTATCGTTGAACTGAACCATCATCAACTTTTGACACTGTGACCAACCATTAATGAATTTCTTATGTGTCACCCACCAGCGTGCTAGAGCAGCCTTCAGTGCCTCCTCCAATGCCAGCAATCGCTGTGGTTCTGAGACGCGGTCTTCAAATTCTGTCAAAAAGGTGGTTAGGCCAGGCAACCCCTCATAGACAGGCAATGTGATCGTTTCTATCGCAGCACAACATAAGGATTGTGTAACTAAGCCACATTTTCATAATGGTACCTCATGCAATCGGTTCTGCCAATGTTCTAAGGCATCATCAGAGTCGAAAGACGCAGAGCTCTCGCTGCACCACTCCAACTCACCATTGGCAGTAGGATGAATATAATATTTAGAAATATTGAATTCATAGTCCCATCCAGTGGGATCATCATCTTTTACAGGCTCAACGTATCGGTATCCTTCATCTGGATCTAACGGGGCAATGACTCTGAAATCATGATTCTCAAAAGTCATCATGCACTTCTTGAAGTTGATTACAGGTCCACTATCATTAGCCCATCCAATTCCCAATAGAGCAGGATAGGAGCTTCCTCCCTCAACCACTTCAATGACATCGAAATTAGCATAAGTCTTCATTCCCTCAATATCGATCGTGAGCCACGGCACTCGCCCAATGGGTGTTACCTTCGGGTGATTCCATGAAGATGGGTAACTCTGTTTGGCCAAATATGACGGTGAAAAATAGAAATTTTATCCATGTATTAAATTGAAGCCCTCTAAAATCATATTTTCCAAATGAATTTTGACATGCGGTTGAAAAACGAAATGTAGAGAATTATGTTGGCTTTCCAATGATATTTTTTTCGAAATATACCAATTTCATTTATCATGTCGAATTTTCATTTAATGAAACGTGTGTACTTAAAAATTTGAAGAGCAATTAACAAGTAGTTTGTGTTCGTGCACAATAATTTAACGTTAAAGTAATAATTTAAAAAAATGAAATATGTGAACATGATCTAGACAAAATGCACTAGTGCTTACATATTTTTCTTCTATTTTTTCTTGAAAATTATATTTATTATTATTTTTCGAAACTAACCAATGAATATTTCAGTCGCATTTTGCACACATGTGTGTTCATGCATGAAATATTTTGATTGTTTACATAATTTGTAAAACTAAAAATACCCTTTTGAAGAGGACATGTTTATCTAGGGCTTGTGTAATTTTTCAAATTTTTTGGATGTGTATTTTTAATGTTGTGGATTTATCTTTGAGCTCAATCGAAGTTGTCGGCAGGGTTTTTTAGGGCAAGTTTTAGTAGAAATTTAAAAACAAAAGACATATGTAGATAAAAATTCATAAATTTTATATATTTGGATAGAGGATTCATTGATGAATCCAATGGTATCAATTCTTCTCATTAATGAGCATTTAATGATATGGTTTATCTATGTGGAAGGAAGAAAAAACTTTCATTTTGTAGTGAAAACGGCTCTCGGCCTGTTTTTTAAGCCCTCGATCGAGCTATTTGCTCGATCGAGGGTTTTAAAATACCTCGATCGAGGGTTTTAACATAACTCGATCAAGGGTTTAACAACACCTCGATCAAGGGTTTAACAACACCTCGATCGAGGTATTTTCAAACCCTCAATCGAGGTATTTTCTCGATCGAGGGCCTAAAACAAGCCTTTTATGTTTTTCAAAAGCTAGATCGAGTTTCTCAAAAGCTAGATCGAGCTTTTTAAAAGCTAGATCGAGCTTTTGAAAAGCTATATCGAGGTCTTCTTTCAACCCTCGATCGAGGTTTTTTAAAACCCTCCATTGAGGTATTTTAAAACCCTCGATCGAGCTTTTAAAACCCTCAATCGAGCTTTTAAAACCTCGATTGAGGGCTCTAAATTACCTCGATCGAGGGTCCAAAAAATATTTTTTTTCCATTCTATCCGCCAAAAATGGTGAACGACATTCGTGGATTCACCCTTAAGTTGCATGGTTAGCCAACCGTAGCTGCACAGGAGACTAGCTCAATGGGGGACTCCCCATCTTCTGCCATGCCTGCTTCGTTAAGATGTTGGCATTCGAACCAAGGTCAAGAACAACAGAGTCAACATCATATTCACCAATCTGAATATTCATTCGCATCTCCTTGCTAGTCTTCCGTTGCTATAGGGAGTTTACTGGCGACTTCTGCTATCCTTTTAGAAATAGCTACAACCATCCCTCAATCTCAACCAGGGCAGCCGGGTGTTGGGCCAATAACAAATAGCTTTCAATAAACTTTTGCAATGTCCCCGGTGGTGGTGGACAATCAGTGTCTGATGTAGTATCAAAGACAGGTGGCATATCGTAAACAATATCCTTACCGCGATCTTTCTCCAAGGTGCGACGTGCCTCCAGGAATGTCTCCCGCTCCATATCAATGTCGAAAGGTACCATCTTCTGACCAGCCAATCGAATCAGTGGTCGCCAACTATCTTCCCCAGTCGTCTTGCCTCCACGAGTGACAACAGCCACCGAAGCATCTTGTGGTCGCGGTTCTGCAGAAATGGTCGTAATATTTGCACCCTATGTCTGGTTCTGCTACAGATTCCCCCGTTGATTGACATTTGGATTGGCGTTCGGTGGTGGTAGCGGGGGTTGGTTCTATACTAGTTGATGTACTTGGTTCTGTACTAGTTGCTATGGCTGGGCCTGATTCTGTAACTGCGGAGCATTCCCATCCTGCCATCGCGCAATCAACTGTGGACAATTCTCAACCGTATGATCATTACCAAAACAGAACGTACACTATTTCTGTAGTAGTGGGAAGTCGCACAGATAATGCCCCCATACCGCACAGTGGTAACATTGAACAGGTCCATGACCATCTCGACCTCCTCCTCCATGACCAAATTCGCCATCGTGTCTGCCCCTATATCCTCCTCGGTAGCCGCCTTGCTGCTAGTACTGAGGTTGGTTAAACTGTTGCTTCATCGGTGCTGGTGGTATCCCTTTCCCTTGTGATGCATACTGCGGTTGCTGTACATACTATGGATATGGGGGAGTCATCTGCATTAGAGTATATTGCGGCATGAACTACTGTGGTTGTTGTGGTGCAAACTGTATCTGCGGTTGCGGTAGCAGCTGAGCTACCTATGGTTGCAGTTGTAGTGGTTGCATGGCACGTTGATCGTCCTTGACGTAGAATGCATCACACATTCTCTCCTGTAGTAACCCATATGTACGGAAATCTTTGTCATTGTGACCCACCAACTTGCTGAATGTGCAATAAAGATTTCACGGGGTTGTGACCGTTTTCTGCATATACGGGCAATTATCGTGACTATGCCCAAACACCTGGCAAACACGACATCACGGCATACTGCCGCCATTCAATGGGTTTGGTGCACCTGACACCAAATAGTTATGGAAATACGGGCAATTGTCCTTCATATGCCCTTCTCCTCGGCATCACGTACACCATATTTCATTGCACTGTTCCTTATTCTTCTTCAAATCTTGCAACTGTATAGTCAGGTTAGTGAGCTGTGTCTATATCTGTGACATCCTGACTACATTATCTCCAATCGGTGACGCCTCCAATCTCATTGCAATCTCTAGAGCTTCGCTAGGCATTGATATGTTTTGCTGCATCAGTGGAAGCCAAATGTGGGGTAGCAGTGCCGCAATGAACCATTCTTTATGTTGGACGACGCATATATCGAAACTAACCTTGGCCATCAGCATCTTAAATTGCTGGTCGAAATCCCATACCGTCTCATTGGGATACTGCTTAATTTTCTTCAATTCAGTAATATATTGAGCCTCAGACTTGAGCCATCTAAATTCAGCAATCATCCCATCCTGAATCTCATCCAGTGACTTCTCTGGGGCTCCCATAGGGACTAGAATAAACTTCATGAACCAATCTAATGCACGACCTCGCAGAGTCGTAGCTAACTGTCCTTTCTTAGCATCGGCATCAGTGATCTGTTTCATGGTCCAGATCGCTTCACAAAAAACCAATACTGTTATGGGATGTCTGTCGCACTTCCATGGAACAATGGTAACTTAGCATCATCCCCCGCCATTATGGGCTTCCTTCCTCCTTTCACTATGCTACTACCAATTAACTTCTGCGGAATTGACGAACTTAGCAATGTCGAAGTGGTATTTCTTGTTGTTTGTGAGTCAGTGAGCGGAGGTGTGGGTACGTTGGTGCCAGGGGTTGGTCCTGCCTCTATCCTGGGCATAGCCTGGCCATCCTTGTCAAGATTGTGAGATCGCTTCATACCGTGTGGTCTTCCTTCACAGTTTTGCGGTCCGAGCGCAGCAGAACCTTCTCCTGTCCTCTGCCTCTTCTCCTATTGAAACCTCGCTCCTCCTCTTGTGAGACCACTTTCTTCCTTGGCTTCACTTATAGTCTCCTCGTGGTCTACAACCATCTACCCCTTACCATTCCATGTACTGTTCCTTGGTAGTCACGGTACCCATGGCCTCGGCCCACCAGGCTATTTACTGATCAAGATGCATTTTCAATATACCCTTCTCGCAGATTAGCATCTTAATTGATAGTTGGCGTGACAGCAGAAACCTTCCCCTTGGTCCTCAGAAGAAGTATCTTTCAGCTTCACTATAGGATTTCTTCGTATCAACTGCAAATTTAGTGATATATCCCTCCAAGATGCTATCAAGCCAAATTTCGACAGCTCGTGATGCCTTGTTATCGACTTCCTGTAGCTCTTGAAATAATTTCGGGGTCCAAGCTGTCGGCTCACCACCCTAGAAGTTCCTCTTCTGGAAGGTTAGATTTGACAACCATTCGTACAGAATGACGGGGAATTCACAGAAAGACCATTCGTGTAGACCGTCGTGAATATACCTTCCCGGCCAATGATCTACTGTCAGTCGCGTGTTCCGTCTTTCTTCTTCAGCAAACTCCCGCAACTTCTGATCAAACTAGCTATGTATCTCTGGCTTTGTCGGATGCCACAACATGATCTCCTTTCACTCTGCACACAGTCCTGGCAATGGAACCATTTGTTGACCAACACGACCTCGGTCGACAGGGGTTCGCCTCACTATCGACACATACCGCAGTCTCCCTGGGCACCAGCCCGGGAAGGTTTGAGCCCACCCAGCAACACCCATAGAGTGGATGAGGTCTCACCCGAGGCGTCCGAGAAGAGCAGACGGAACCATGTTTCCACTGAGGGAGGAGGAGAGTTGTGGCTACACAGACTAGCTATATTGCAGTACTTAAACAGAAACTTTAAACATTCAACATGGAGTTATAACATATTACTTAATCGCAGCATTTATCATCACAGCAACAGTAAGCAGACATTGCATCAAGAAAATATAACAACATTCATATATCGCAACATTACACAAAGATTGTACCAAAACATCATCATTATATTACTGTCGCAGTCATATACCAAAAGAAAAACATAGATCTATGTACACATATATCTCCTTATCTCTTTTCAACTCTCTCTGTCTCTCTCTATATCTCCATCTCTAACACTTACAACTCTCATCTATTTATAGGCTTCTGCCATTACAATGTTTGTCCACTTACAAACGACTTCCTAACCGACACTATGGACAAATGACCCAATATCTAACTGTCTCGATCCAAATGACCCAAAAACCTTCATACCATGGTACAATTGATTCAACATTATATAACATGTGGTCCAAGTGACCCAAAACCCGCCAACTGCGGTATAATTTAACACAAAATACTCCTTCCACGCCCTTATCCAATGTGTTGCAGTGTCGGAAGTATAGCGACATTTCCTCATCGAACCGCCTGCCAATAGTAGGGACCATAAAACCTTGGCTGCAACTTCTCAGCTCCCTTATACTTCAATGAGGACTGTCTATAGGGATGCAACCTCAAATATACCAGATCTCCTACTTGGAAGGTTCGCTCCACTCTTCACTTGTTTTCTTTCACCTTTTGCCTAATTTGTGCTACTCGCAAGTTGTCTTTGAGATTTATAAGTATGTCTTAACTCTCTTTGAGCCAATCCTTTTCCTTCTATGTCTTATAATCATTAAATATCAGTTCATAAAAAGTGAGTGCACCATATCCATATAGGGCCTCTAATGGTGACATTCCAATCGAGAGATGAAAAGTAGTATTGTAAGAAAACTCTCTCAAATGGAGTCAAGTAGTCCATGAATTTTGCTGCCCAGCAACATAATTTATTAAGTATCCTTCCAGACATTGGTTCACTCTTTCTGTTTGGACATCATTCCGTGGATGGTAGCTTGTACTCATGTCCGAACTTGTCCCCACTAACTTGAACAATTCTTGCCAAAAATTGCTAGTGAACTTGTTATATCTATCACTGATGATGGACTTGGGTATGACATGAAGTTTGAAGACTTATTTGATGAAAATTTCAGCCACTTGGATGGCTGCAATATTAGTGGTGAAAACAAAGAAATGTGCATATTTAGTCAATCTATCAACCGCAACAAAAATATTGTCTTTACTTTGGATTTTGGGAAGCCCCGTGATGAAATCCATTGATACACTTTCCCATTTCTGCTCAAGAATAGGAAGTGGTTGTAAGAGTCCTGATGGATGAGTATGCTCTACTTTTCTTTTTTGATAGGTCACACATGATCTAACAGACTCCATCACTTCCTTCTTCAATCCTTTTCAAGAGAACCTTTCCTTCGTTTTCTTGTATGTCTTCCCAAACGCCGGATGTCCTGCTAGGGTCGCATCATGAGAAACCTCTAGGATCTTCTTCTTTAATGAGGATTCCGGAACCAAAACGATCATATCCTTATGATAGATGATATCATTTGGAATATTATAAGTATCATCCTAAATTAATCCATCAAATAAATCACAAGCAAACTGATTCTTTGTATACTCTACTCCAAGCTATATTTTCCAATCATCATGAAAATTTATCAATGCAAAGGTTGGTTTTCTAGAAAGAGCATCAACTACAATTTTCATCTTACCCTTGTATTCAATATAAAATTCAAATGATTGAACCTTGCTTACCTACTTTTTTTTCCTATCATTCAACTCCTTTTGGGTCAAGAAGTGTCTCAAACTGTTATGATCGATCTTGATGATAAACCTACCACCCACAAGATATTGTCTGAATTTGAACAACGCATGCATGGTGGCTAGCATCTCCTTATCATATACTGAATATAACCTCTCACGGGGCTGTAAATTCCTACTTTCAAAGGCTAGGGGATGCTTGTTTTGCATCAAGACTACTCCAATCCCATTCCCTAAGGCATCACATTCAAGAACAAAAGGTTGAGAGAAATCTAGAAGTGCAAGACCAAGACAACTACTCACTTAACCTTGTTTATCTTATTGAATTCTTGTTTATATTCTTTTGACCAATGGAAGGATCCTTTCTTAGTAAGGCCTGTCAATGGATATGTCAACGTTGAAAAACCTTTGACAAAATTCCGGTAGTAAGTTCATATCCCAATAAATCCTCTCAATTAAGTGAGGGTTTTAGGACTTGGACAATCGAAAATGGTTTGGATCTTCTCCATGTGAACCTCAACTCCTTTTTCCCAATCACATGACCAAGGTACAAAATATCAGTCATGACAAACTCGCACTTGGATAGTTTTACATAGACAGACTGATCTTCCAAGGTTGTTAGTACAACATCCAAATGGTGCAAATTTTTCTCCCAAGTTCTACTATATATTAAAATATCATCAAAGAAAAAAAGAACAAACTTACGGAGATGCCTGCTAAACACTCTGTTCATGCAAGATTGAAAAGTTGCAGGTGCATTAGTTAGGCCAAAAGGCATAACCAAGAACACAAAGTATCCATGATGACATCGAAAAGCTATCTTCTAGATGTCTTCCTCCTACACACTGATTTGATGGTAACCATAGTGAAGGTCAATCTTTGAGAAGTATTTGGCTCCATGTAGTTCATACATTATATCATCAATCCTTGGGATAGGATATCTGCTCTTGATAGTCTTGTTATTGAGAGCTCTGCAGTCTATGCACGTGCACATGGTACCATCTTTCTTCATCACAAGGACTATAGATGAAGCAAAGGGACTTGAGCTTGGTATAATGAATCCCAAGTCAAGTAGTTCCTTGATGGTTCGTTCTATCTCATCCTTGAATCTTTTTGTGTGCTTGTGAGGATGGAATTTGATAGGTGGTGTGCCTATATCTAACTCAATTCTATGCTCCACTCCTCTATCAGGTGGCCTATCATGAGGAAGGTCCCCAAATACCTTCTTATGCATTTGGAGCAAATTCTTGAATGTCTTATGGATATTGTGCTAATTCCAAAGAGGTACCTTTAGTGGTGATTATGCATTCTCCAGACCACTCAATGTCTCCATGCCTCAATAGGGATATCATACTATGTGCACTCACCACTTGTTTCGGGTAGGTTTTGATTCCCCTCAAAACTACATCCTTTCCATCTTCATCTTTGAAAGTAATCTCAGGAATTTTGTAGTCTTTTGAGTGCTTCCAAATGGAATAAAACCATTGCAATCCCAAAACCATGTTAGTATTAGCTACATTCACAACATAAAATCTATTTGTAATGGTGTGATATCCTATAGTAATTTGCAATTTAGGGATCCATCTAGAACAATCCATAGAATGATTAGCTGTAATGATAATAGTGAGCCTCCAAAATTTTCAGTATGTAGCTTCCTTCTTTCGACCAAAGATGAATCAATGAAGTTAAGGGTCGATCCTTCATCAACTAAAACAGTCACTGGTTGTCCTTGGACCACTCCCTTGAATCTGAGTGTGGGGAAGCGAGGCACTCCTCACAATACTGCAATCTTGCTCACCTGAGGGGTAGCTTCTTCTTCTACAGTCTCATAGGCCACTTTAGCATCCACTCGGGCCTCTTATTCTTCCTCTCCATCTTTGCTCTCTGAGTAAAATTCAATGTAGTGTGCCTTTCCCTTAGCACATTTGTTTCCTAGAACCCATGGTTCTTTATAGGTGAAACACAACTTCCTTCTTCTCAATTCATCTATATCTTGTGAGTAATTGTCGTTATTGAAATTTCCAGAAGGACTCTTCATGGGTGGCCTTTGATTCTTGAATTGAGAATGAATAAGAGTTCTATGAATAAATTTTGTCCTTAGAATAGAGTCTTGCAAATCTTTGGTTCTACTCAATGCATCTTGCAACGTAGAGGGTATGTAGCCCTTCACCAAACCTTTCAAAGGTTCTGCTAACCATTCAATGAACAACATGATGAATCTAGCTTCTGACATATCAATGACCATCAGAACTATTTTTTGAAACTCATATATGTAGGCTTCAGGAGTTCTAGATTTCTTCACATGTGCTAGTTCTCTGAAGGTGATCTAAGGATCTCATCTTTCGAACCTTTCAGCCAATCTTCTAGTGAACTCTTCATAAGTGGTCACTTGATCATGACCAAGTGTTTTAAGTCCATGAAACTACCAATAATTGGATTCAGCCTCTAAGTGTAGAGTAGACAACTTGATGGAATCTCTCTTAGCCACCGTATTCAACTGAAAGTATGTGTCAAGCTTCCGAATCCAAAAGTTAACAATGCACTTTTGTGAGCCATCAAAGTAAGGAAAAGTAATCTTACCAATAGCATTTCTTAACTCATAGTTATGATTTGGAATCCAAAAATTTCCTCTTGAGTTGGTCTTGTACTGAATATCACATAAATATCTGAATGGTAAGGATCTTCTACACTCTTCATTTAGTGTGAGGTACTCAACATATTTATCCTCCCATGAAGCAAGACCTTCATTTCGAACCTCAGGTTCCTCCCTTTGTTCTTCAGTAAACTTGGGCATAGTAGGCCTGGATTTGGGCCGAGATTCCATCTGGAATTCATCAGGGTGATTGTGAAGCCAATTTCTTGAGAAAATAGAACCACCACTAATCTTCCTTTCTCCATGTGGAGAACCATTGTTGCTCCCCTTTCCATTTTTGCTTCCTAGCTACTGAGCTAAGAAATACCTGGTCTCTTTTCTTGATTGGACAATATTGTGAGATATGCCTTGTAAAAATTTCATCATGATTTGCTTAAAGAGTTTGAAGTCATATTTTTCTTCATTGTGAGACATATCTGACTCTCCTTGTAACTTTCCTTCAGTATAATTAATTTCTTCTCCCTCTTCTTCCTCTGTCAGAGGATCCCCCTTCTTAGAATCTGAATATATTTTTGGACTCATAAAAATATGTCAAGAGAAGGTTCATAAGACCATGCTCTGATACGACTGTAATGTACCAACCAGGATTAATGATACACTAACTCACCTTCCTATAAGACTCAATGGAAAATAATGGACTCTGGAGACTAGTTTCTTTGTTGGTAGGAAAAATTAAAGAAATATGGAGGGGATGAGGAATATGTAAGCTGATATAATATTTTCACAATGTATTGGGACTATTAATGTTTCGAACATCACCTAGGATGAAGTATACTCCAATTCTCTCGGGCACCTCAGCATATGCAAACTAGAACATCAACTAAACATGGGTTGAGAACCAAAGGTGAAGGATTCTGAATTAGGGAGGATAAATAACATAAAATATAAGTCAATGGGAATCCTATGTTCTCTCCAGAAAGTTTGGGAAGTTTTTGAGGAAGTCTCACAAACATACAAGGAAAATTGCCTTCTAGGATTGCACAACTAAACCAAATTCAGGACTTCCAAAACAGTCTGAGAGGCTCACAAATTTATTATATTAATATTGGTATGAGTCATATGGAATCTTAATTAAAATAAGGAATAGAAATCACTTCATTTGGACCAATAATCATTCATTTATCACACAAGTTCTGAAAACTAGCTCAATTTCATTGAAATCTAGACTAGGTGCAAGAAGAGATATTGGAATCAGAATTTTATTAAGTAAAACTTTAGAATTAACATCATAGGTCCATTATTATAGTAATACCAACCTTCAATATCTGATCCATACATCAGATGATTCTCAAGAATTAAATACATCAGGAATAAGCTCTTTCATAAGACAGACTAAGAAATCACTCATAGATCTACAAAGTGAGCTCTAAAATATTTGTTACAGGCTCATACTCCTCTTGTGGAGACTTCAGGAGCTAAACTCAATGAGAATGGATAAATACCATCATCCTCTCACAGGAAGTAGAGACACATATCTGAGCTTGGACTAGGGGCACATCTTCCAAGTCACTGAGGCACAATTGCACTCACTCCAATTATCAAACTTTCAAATTATGTGATGGTGGTGCGCTCTCCTTCTTTTATATATGGAATATGACTTGAGGAGAAAGTATCGTAGGCTAATGCGCCCTCATGGATGGATACATAAATCTTGCTTTCATCCTTTTTCTTTTTTTGCTTTGCATTCTGCTTTTACCTTTTCCGCTTTAGCTTTTCTATCCTGCTTTGATTTTTACTGTTTTTTCTTGCATTCCTACCTTATCCTGATTTTCTTCATTATCCTGATTTTTTTTATTTTATCATGTTTTCTGCTTTTGTGTTGCTTTCTTCTTTATGATGCTTTTCCTGATTTTTTGCTGCCTTTCTGCTTTGTACCATTTTTCTTTCCTTTTTCCTAATTTTCTAACTTTGGATGCTTTCTCCTAACTTCTCTTGCAATTGATCTCTTTAGTCAACCTTATCCACTAAGGTACCCTAGTGGAGCATTATCCACTTTTATTCAAAATAAAAATACTTATTTGATGAAAAATAATTATTCTCAAGTGCATAACAAAATTTAGGAAAATTAATTCACACTTCCTAATTAATTAAATGCCTGAACTTTCAAAATTAACCCCAAGTAAATGAAGTTGTCTCCTCAACCCAAGGGATTGGTTGGGTTAGGAACTTAATCTAGTAATCACCATTGAGGGGACATGACATAATATGTGTGTGTGTGTGTGTGTGTGTGTGTGTGTGTGTGTGTGCGCGCGCGCGCGCACGCGTGTGTGTGAAGTATCACATCCTAACTAAGGGACATGAACTATCTGGAGGACATGATTGTTCAACCATGATGAATGGTTAATTCATAAAAGTACACCATCAAATGGATTTGTATAATCAAATTGTCTATTCATTCATCTGTATATTCATATTTTCATTTAATTATTATCACTTGTCTTGTATGGATTTGTATCTATTGTCCTTCTTATATTGGATATTTGTTAGTCAATGAACTTTTGTTCATTTCATATTCCACTTGAAGGCCAAAGATCACCTATAAAGGTAATGTGTAGTGGCTTGAGGTCATTCTCATTGCCAATGAGCCTTGGAGATTAATTTATGGCATAAGGCCCTTGTTTTCCACACCTAAACCACCCTAAACTATGGTGAGGACCTTGAGACCCATCCATTTTGCACAAAAACTCCTCATCACATCCATATCCAACATGTATGTAAAAGATCCACTTTAAAGGATTTATATTGTGTCTTGAGGTATTCATCAAGGTCCATTAGCTCAAGAATATTATTTTAGGGCATAATTCCCTTTATTTCTCTCCAACAATGGTTTGAGACCCATTCCTAGTGCACAAAACCTCATATTGGTGCCCATATTTGAATCTAAGGATGATGATCTCCTATACAAGACACATTTTGTGGCATTGTTCATGGCCCTTGTTCCCTATAATATCCATCTAGGGTGTAAGGACCTTATTTATACCCCCTTCCCCCCATCCATTAGAAAGATGTTTAAACCCATTGGCATTATCCAAGGGATTATAATAGCAACGATATTCCACTTGTAAGCCAAACATCCCCTTTAGAGGGCCCATGTGGTAGTTGAAATCCTTATTCATGGACCACGAGGCATAAAAGTTTTATTTTAAGCCTAATTCCCTTGTTTTGCTCTCCTTACAATATCCAAGTGTGCAAGATGTATCCCTTGTCTGAAAAACATCCTAATAGCACTTGTATTACCATTAGAGGCCAAATAACTTTATTAGATGTATAGTGTGGTGGTTTGAAGTATCAATCATGATCTAGATATTCATTTTATATTTTTATGAAAATAATAAGTTATTTACTTTAAAACATAGAAATATAAAATATAAAAATTATAACATGAACATTATAGATTTTTTCAAGACCTTTCCAACAAGCAAAAGAATGCCAAAAGTGTATGTTGGGGTAAAATTTTATGGAAAAAGTAGTATACTATTATTATTATTATTAAAAACAATGTGTGTGTGTTATATGGAACTCATGCACAGTTAATAGCACATGCATGTGTTTCTAAAACATGTGTGTGTTCTATAGCATGTGCATGTCATTTGAAACCCGTTTTTTGGGTGGGAGTGTTTCTACTCACTAGCGTCTTTACTAACTTGGTTACTTTAGATTTAGCTTCAACATGACGATTCTAATATTTTGGGCCTCAAAAACAACAAAAAATTCATTTTTATGAATCCCTTTTAGTATTATCCATTTTTTTACATTATTTTTAAATAGGCTACACGAATCCAAATTTAATGAAATATACGCACATATGGACCTGACTATTTATATTCCAAATATATATATTTTCTTTTAAATAATAAGTTTTCTATTTTATTTATCTATTTTTGTCTTGATATATATCAAAGTTTTAAATTCCAAATGCCTTTCATTCCTATGATAGCTTTTTATCACCTTACGCAAACATGATACACTAATATAGATGGAAATGTAAAATCTAAAAAATATTATTGTTTGATTATGTTAATGATCTCGAAAAGACCAATGTGGTGACATTTTTAATTTATAAAAATATTAAATTAACATTAAAGAAATTGGTACACAAGAACATATTGTTCTCTATAATTGTACACATTATATAGAGGAAATTCTATCATTTAGGTACTCAATCTTTCACTAACACAAACATATGTATTATATTTTATAAGATAAGCATCTTACCAGAAAAAAAAAATCAAGTTTCATGTAGTCATACAAAACTTCCATTTACAATATATATATATATATATATATATATATTATGGAAGCTAATTCTATTTCCTACATATCATCTTCTTACACCATATTCAAATTATCTATGAAAATACATTGAATCATGTCTTCAAGCCAACATATTGTTGTTTTTCCATATTGCATTACCATTAACACCTCATGAGGAACCATCATTGACTTTCACTCACCCACTAACATTATGATAGCATCCTCCCTCACAACTCTACATACCCATTTTTATGGGTTGATGTGATCCTCCCTTTCTCTAATTAATAGTACTAACGTTATGATACCTCATGCTTCCTTGATTAGTTGTACTAACAATATGATAGCGTCCTCCCAACATCAGTGATGTGCAAGCTCCATGTCCATGGGTTGATGTGATAAGTTCCTCCTCACTCTAGTGCTAATAGTTTTGGGAGTGAAAATTCCTCCCTCACTCCAACATTTCTTACCTAATTTTGCTACTTGTACATTATTGGTAGTTCCCTTCCTTTTAATGTAATAATATCATCCTTTGCTCCATTATTAACATTATTAGTTTGTTCCTTCATCACTCCACTTTGATATGATAACATCCTCCTCACTCTATTACTAATATCATTGGGAATTAGGTAGTTTCTCCCTCACTTTACTAGTAACATTCTATCTTGTGCAACTCCATGGGTTAATGTGATATCATCCTTCCTTCTTTATTCTAGTACTCATATTGTAAAAAATTCAAGAATGCCTTTCCCTTTTCCACTCTCTAGTTTGGTACATACAAGTTGGAAATTTTGATCTCATGCATTGTAAACTATCTTTGACCTATGGTTAGCCCATCTTTGAGATTCAAGAATGCCTCTCCCACTCTCTAATTTGGTACATGCAAGTTGAAGATTTTGATCTCATGCATTGTAAACTATCTTTGACCTATGGTTAACCCATCTTTGACACGTAATTATTATATATGAGATTGCCATAGCATTATCTTAATTTCATATTTCTATGTGAATTTCCACACTTATATTATTTGTGTATATGATGAATATTCTTGCATATATGACATTGTAAATCAAAAGGTACACGAATAATCTTGCATACATACGTTGTAAATTAAAATGACATGTAGCCATTATGATTTAGGTAGTTGGCTGCACCTACGGTCTAAACGAGAAAGATGTTCGGCCAATTACAAGGACAGGCAACTAAAAAGCTTTAGAATCATCTGCCAATCATCCAGACATGATTCCTACATTTAATATTCATGTCGTACACATTACTCCAAATCTCAAAAGTCTCCTGCTTAGCGTTTGCTTTTCGGTTCACAAATAGCCTCTATCAGAAAATCCGTATTCTAACGCTGCGAATTCACCGAGCTATCTATTTGGGTTGATAGAAAATCTCATCTGTAATAAACCTTACTCGTTTCAGAATTCACAAGGAAGGTGAAGTAGTTGGAATTTAAGATTTTGTGCAGTGAATGAACGGCCACGCAGTCGACTAAACTTCAAAAATTAATCGCTGGCGTGTGATCAGCATTTAGCAAAGCTTGATTTATTTTGAGATGGCGACCAATAAGTTCTCACCAGCAGATTAATAAATATGATAGATGGATTATACTGTTAGGTCTGAAGTGTCCTTTGAGGGAATTTCAAATATTCATTGAAAGATCTTCAGATAAGACTATTTATATGGTATACAGCAGTGCAACATTCATATATACATAATAACGATGTATGTACTGACCTACAATATTTAGTGATCGCTGTGGTGGAGTAAGGTCAATATTTATTGATCGCTGTGGTCAAGAATAGAATGTCTCGGATCCTTTTGAGTAGAACAATAGGTAGATCTACGTAAGATAATATTATTCTTATTCTTCATAGTTATAACTACTTTAAATAAATATATATAAAGGTCTAGGCCAAACTAAAGTTAAGTAAAGTAAACTCTAAATGACTTTTTAATTGAGTAACAAAGTAGTAGTCATAGAGGGTTTGGAGTTAGACATATAAATCTCTATTATGAATTACATGGAAAGGTGGCCATGCTCCACGGGGTTCTATTGCATTAAGAATTAGAGCAAATGAAATAAGTACTCAAAATTAATTTTAAAACCATATTAATAATACAATATGGCCAGCCTTCTCAATATTGTTCAACATTCAATTTACAGAGTTCACAGCATTTAGCAAAGCTTGATTTATTTTGAGATGGCGACCAATAAGTTCTCACCAGCAGATTAATAAATATGATAGATGGATTATACTGTTAGGTCTGAAGTGTCCTTTGATGGAATTTCAAATATTCATTGAAAGATCTTCAGATAAGACGATTTATATGGTATACAGCAGTGCAACATTCATATATACATAATAACGATGTATGTACTGACCTACAATATTTAGTGATCGCTGTGGTGGAGTAAGGTCAATATTTATTGATCGTTGTGGTCAAGAATAGAATGTCTCGGATCATTTTTTTTTAAGGGAATGAACAAAATAAAAGGCTTATATTGATAGTCACAAGGTTATGCAAAATTGTCTACTTGAGGTGGTGATGGTTTATGATATGTTAAATAAGGATTCAGCAGTAGGAAAAGTAAAAATCACTAGCTATCTATATACTAGAGTGGGTATGCACAAGACCCTTATTTAGGAAGCGTTTGAAGAAATCTCTCTACTTCCCATTCTTTGTTTATTCAAGGCATACATGCATTTAAGTATTGTAAAAGATTTAATTTAAAGTCAAAGAAACAAATTATCTTCCTTGCCAAGTATTTTAGTTTAATTACTTAATTTATCCACATTGTTTCAGTACCTTTTGAGTAGAACAATAGGTAGATCTAAGTAAGATAATATTATTCTTATTCTTCATAGTTATAACTACTTTAAATAAATATATATAAAGGTCTAGGCCAAACTAATTAAAAGTTAAGTAAAGTAAACTCCAATGACTTTCTAATTGAGTAACAAAGTAGTAGTCATAGAGGGTTTGGAGTTAGACATATAAATCTCTATTATGAATTACATGGAAAGGTGGCCATGCTCCACAATTGAGTAACAAAGTAGTAGTCATAGAGGGTTTGGAGTTAGACATATAAATCTCTATTATGAATTACATGGAAAGGTGGCCATGCTCCACGGGGGTTCTATTGCATTAAGAATTAGAGCAAATGAAATAAGTACTCAAAATTAATTTTAAAACCATATTAATAATACAATATGGCCAGCCTTCTCAATATTGTTCAACATTCAATTTACAGAGTTCACAGCTTTTAGTAAAATGTAAAAAACACACAATTTAAAAAAACTAAGAGTGAAAAACATATAAAATAACATGCGACAAAAAACTATTATGATGATGAACATACCTAAAAAATTAAATTGTTATTGAGCATGAGATGGTTTGTCTAATGTTTATAATATGCTTCATAGTGTGCACCACTAGTAGCTAGATCTAGTTTAACTCTACCACACAATCAAGTAGCTAAGCTATTAAACAAACCAAACGTTCTAGTTCTCAGCTGCAAGAACAACCCAACTATTTATATTTTTTTTGACAGCTCATCTCTGTGAACAAGAGGAAAGATAGACACTCTTGTATGAAATAATCATTAGGTGAGGTATCCTTTTTTTGTCTCTAGTGATGATGTGGAGTTATGCAGGTGGGTGGTGGACCGGTGGTGTTGGGGTTGTTGTGTCCTTCCAATGCTTAGGTGAAGCCATTGAAGGTATAGTTCAATCTTTGTTTTACTCAAGAAGAGAAGGGTCAAAGTCTAAAGAGTGTATGATATACAATACAAATGAAGAGGCCAATAAAGGGTGGAAGTAGCCTGAGTAAGGTTCAACAGTGATGATGGAAACATCATGAACAAGATGTGATAGTGGAAGTAGCTAGAAGGGGTTATACTCCGATTCAAACTTGTTATTTTGATAGGAATGATCCCAAAAGCTTATACAACTATAGGGTGCGTATATCAACAATCAAGAATAATTATAAGAGCTCGATACGAACAACTAAATAAGTCATGAAATATGAGCTATGGAGAGTGGATATAGGAGCTATCTATGGAATCTAGAGATGGAAAGTGGAATGCAGCAATTCTCATTGGCAGTAACAATTCGAGACTTGAGGCCCCTTTTTTTATCCAACTTGAGTAATAGGTTCTACAATCCAATCATGTAATTTCATATGCAATTATAGTTCTGATCCGGATTTTATGAGCAGAATGAAATGAATACAGATTATTATCAGATGCTTAACACAAAATAACAGAGATACAGTAAAACCGGTTTTCTATTCAATAAGGGAATAAGCTAAAACTGTAAAATGCAGTGGAAAACAAGCTTGTTGGAATGGTGGCGGCTTATCTCTGAGAAGAGATGTGACGGCTGCGCTCATTCGCAAGAAGATGAATACAAAGAGAGGCCCAAAGGGCCTATTTAGCATAAGTATGAAGGAAAGAATCCCAAACATCCAAAAACCTAACCCTAGAAGATGAACCGTCATAAAGTTTGCGGCCCCAAGGTGGTTAGTTGAAGAGTCAACTTCCCGAGGTCATAACTTTTGCATATGATCTCCGTTTGGGGCGCTCGGTAGCCCATTGGAAAGGTCTATCCAAGATTTACAACTTTCAACTAGGGCCAGATGCATGTCGAAGGCTACCATCTGGCCCCCCAAATCACCAAAAAAGGTCGTTTAGGGCCTCAAAACGGCCTCGGAAGTTCAGGACCTAAAAAAACTACTAAAAATAGTAAATTACCAAAATTGCCAAACAACTGTTTTGAGCCAGTTGGAAAGGTGGGTGGCCACTGATATCCACCTGGATCAATCCTCGCTCCTTAGGAAGCAATGGTCTCCATTGCGTTGAGTTCCCCCATAAGATGAGGAAATTTCTGGTGAATTTGGCCTCGGGTGAGCCACTTGCCTTGGTGCAGGAGCTGCCCTGCTTTGACAACTCTATAAAGTTGGATCCTTTGATGTCGAGTGCCCTTGATCCTGGTGTCCGCAATATGATCACTAGATGCCTGTTGCAGGCAGTCAAGGTTGAGCTCTGTTGGTGTCAACTGCTCTACTATCTTTGAGGTGTCTAATAATGGTGCGAAATATGGCCGAAGGAGAGCCACGTTGAAGACTGGATGCAGACCAAGGAAGGGGTGAATGTTGAGCTCAAAAGCATTGTCACCCACCGCCTTGGTGATGGTGTATGACCCATAACGGAGTGGGCGAAGCTTCCGATGGGGCCCTGTAATGCGTTCTTTCTGCAAATGTAACCAAACTTTGTCGCCCACCTGAAACTTGTGTGGCACCCGATGTTGATCATGGCGCTGCTTCTACTTGGCATTAGACTTTTGTAGAATATCCTGAACCTGTTGGCGGATGTGCTGGATCCGTTCAATGAACCGGGTGGCTTTGTCAACTTCTAGGGACGAGTCGGTCGAGGTGGTCACCAGGGGAAGTGCAACATCCATGGGGCCCAATGGTTGGAATCCCAACCCCACTTGAAAGGGGCTGTGGCCAGTTGAGCTATGTAGGGCTCATTTGTAGCTATGTTGGACATAGGGAAGACTCTCATCCCATGTGCGGGGGTGTGTTGAATTGTACATGCGCAGGATATGTACGACCATTCGGTTGACGACCTCGGTTTGGCCGTCTGTCTGGGGGTGGAAGGTAGTGGATTTGGTGAGCTTGGTATCCAGCAATGACCAGAGGCTTGACCAGAATGTGCTGAGGAACCGACTATCACAGTCTGAGATAATGGTCTGTGGGATCCCAAAATGTACCCATACTCGTTCAAAGAAGAGCTTGGTAGTGGCTTCTGCTGTGATGTTCTTCTTGCAGGCAGCTAGAATCGCCATCTTGGAAAAGCGATCAACAACCACAAAAGCACAGTTGTTTCCCCTCTTGGTGGACGGGAGGCCCGACATGTAGTCCATTGAGATGGATTCCCACGGCCTGTTAGGAGTAGGAAGAGGGGTGTACAAGCCCTGTTTCTTAGTGTTCGGTTTGGCAATAGTGCAAGCGGTACAGGACCTGATATACTTGTCGACATCCTGTCAAAGTTTCGGCCAGTAGAAATGTTTCTGCAGCACTGCCACTGTCTTTTCAATGCCAAAGTGTCCTTCCACCCGACTGTAATGAGATTCCCAAATCAGATTTGCGTGCTCGCTTGATGGAACACAGAGATGGCGCAGACGGCACAACAATCTGTCCTGAAGATGGAAATTAGCAACCACTGAGTTGGTGCCCAACATTTGGTAGGTGGTGAAGAAGACAGGGTCTGTCTCGTAGAGGTGGGGCCATCCGGAGTTCTCATGGCCATAAGAGTCTAGCACCGTGGTGAGTGCCGCGACTGGAGGTCGACTAAGGCAATCAGCAACTCAGTTGGTACTCCATGTTTTATATTTGATGTTGAGGTGGAATTGTTGTAAGTATGTTGACCACTTCTGATGGCAGTCATTCTGCAACTTTCCTTGGGTCTGCATGAACTATAGGGGCTTGTGATCAGTGTGGATGACTGTCTCCTTCCCAAGAATGTAATGTCTCCACTGGCGGCAGGCTTGCACAATGGATTACATCTCTTTGTCGTAAGTAGGGTACTTATGGACATCATCTAATAGTGTTTCACTATGATGTGCCATGGGGTGGCTGTGTTGAGTGAGAATGGCGCCCACAACATAATCTGAAGCATCTGTCTTGATCTCAAAGGGATGTTGCAGGTCCGGTAATGAGAGTATCGGCGATAAGCACAAACTCTTCTTCAAGTCATCGAAGGCTTGTTGTTGGGATAGGCCCCACACAAAGTTTTCCTTACCACCACCCTTGGTTACTTGGATGAGGGCCCATGCGATATGAGAGAATCCCAACATGAACCGGCAATAGAAATTGGCGAGGCCCAAGAAGATTCGAAGTTCAGTAAGTGTGGTTGGGGTGGGCCAGTCATGGATGACCTGGATCTTGGTTGGATCCACATGCAGACCATGTTGATCAACGATGTAGCCTAAGTAATGGACTCTGTCCATGCCGAAGGAGCATTTTTCTAAGTTTGCATATAGTTTGTGCTGCCGTAGGGTCTGTAGAACCTGCTGAATATGTTGCAAGTGTTCCACCCAAGTCTTGTTGTAGATGAGGATGTCATATAGATACACCACCACAAAATTATTGGTGAAAGGTCGCAGGATATCGTCCATCATCCTCATAAAAGTTGCCGGGGCATTTGTCAAACCAAAGGGCATGACCAACCATTCAAAAAGACCTTCTTTTGACTTGAAGGAAGTCTTCCATACATCTGTTTGTTCTATTGGGACCTGGTGGTAGCCAGACTTCAGATCAATCTTACTGAAGTATTTGGCCCCCGTGAGCTGATCAAGGAGGTCACCAATTCAGGAAATTGGGTACTGGTTGTGGACTGTGATTTTATTCAGGGCCCAGTAATCAATGCAGAGTCGCCAAGTCCCATCTTTCTTCTGCACCAGCACGATTGGGCTCCCACAAGGTGATGAGATGGGATGGATGTGCCCCTTGTGGAGCAATTCTTGGATCTGCCTCTTGATCTCCTCATTTTCCAATGGAGAGCAGCGATAGACTCGCCCATTGGGTAGTGGTGTTCCCTGGGTCAGATCGATGGGATGCTTGACCTAGAAGTGCAGAGGTACCCCGGTAGGAGAGGAGAAGATATCTGAGTATTCTTCCACCACCTTATCCACTTGATTTTGTTGTGTGGAGAGATCGGTTACAGAGGCCTTGGATGTGGCTGCGATCTTTCTCTCACTCTAAGAGTGAATCACGAAGAAGACAAATTTCCTGGTCTGAGAGATGACCTTCCTACATTGCTTAGCAGAGATCAAGGAAATAACACTAGGAGGGACTGCCTTGGGTATCCTGTACAATTTCTTGTTCAAAGAAATAATAACACTACGAGGCCTAGACTCATATATAGCATGACGTTTCCATAAATAAGGTTGGCCCAAAAGAACATCTGAAACTTTGAGAGGAGCAACATCACACAATACCTCGTCCTTGAAGGTCTTGATGTCGTACGACAGTCAGCACTGTTGGCTAATGCGGAGATCGCTTCCTTTACGAATCCATCCAATGGTGTAGGGTTGTGGGTTCGGCGTTGTCGGCAGGTCCAGGTGCTTGATGATCTCTACTAAGATGAGGTTCTTTTGGCTACCGCTATCAACGATGAAGTGCAACATGGTGCCTTTTACCCACATCTGTGAATGGAAGAGGCGTTCTCCTTCTTCTTGCTTGTCTGGTTCATCAGGATGGAGCTTGGTGGTAGCAATGGTGGCACTGGGTTCCGCGTCGATGATCCGTATTCCCCTTTCTGGTTCGAAATCAGAGTCAAAATCCGCATCGAATTCAAATGCTTTCACTTCGGCCACGAGTGACTACTTTGAGCGGCAGTCAGCAGTGTTATGCCAAGGGCTCTTATGGAAGTCGCACCACTTCCTAGTATCTTTCTTTGTCTTTTTGGTGTCCTTCTTTGCTTGCGGCTTAGACTGGTTGTCCTGATATTGGCCATATTTGCTCTGTCCTTTATTCTGTGGGTTGGGGCCACCCTTTCCTGTCTTTTGCTGTGAGGGGTTCCCAAGCCCAAATTGTCGCGTCTTTTGTTTGAGCTTCTGCTCAATTTTGACGGCATATTGGTAAGCCGTGCCCAAGGAAGAGATGTCCAGAAATTCCATTTCAGTCTGGATGTATCTATGCAGATCACTGCGATACTTGAGCACCAGATGTCGCTTTGAATCTTTGATACCCAGCTTGGTGCGCAAGGTATGGAAGGTATTTGTGAACTATGGCATTGCTTGGTCTCTTTCTTGTCGCAGTGTGGTCCATTTGGTATACAAGTCGTCATAACTTCCAAGAGGGTAGTATTGTTCCTTAATAGCATCCCTGAAGTATTCCCAGGTGGCTGTGACTGAAAATAATGAGGTTTCCTCTGTGTCCTTTTGCTCGCAGAAAGTTTCCCACCAATCTTTGACATGGGGAACAGCTTTGAGGAGTGCAAAAGTAATCTTTTCTCTATTTGAAAAGTTATGGACAGAAAAATACCCTTCTAGTAGATTCAACCACTTATCTACAGCATCTGCATCTATTTGACCTTCAAATATAAAAATATCGAATTTGATTTTACCTTGAAGGGGGCGGCGCCTCCGCTCAAGGAAGATGCGTCGCTTGTTGGTAGTCGCCGAAGGATTTGCGTGAAACTATCCATCATCTCGTTCCTCTGTTGCATGAGGGCTTCCTCAAGCAACATTTTGAAAGGATCTCCTATCCCGTCATCTTTCTTTTCTCCTGTCATGAGAGGTCGCTTGGGTGTGCGAGAGCTTTTGTCCTCAAGAGAAACAAGCTCGAGACCCAATTCTTTGTACCCTGACCTCGTTGGGGACATGCATTAAGACGACAAGGAGCAGACCGATCTGATACCACTGATCCGAATTTTATGAGCAGAATGAAATGAATACAGATTATTATCAAATGCTTAACACAAAATAACAGAGATACAGTAAAACTGGTTTTCTATTCAATAAGTGAATAAGTTAAAATTGTAAAATGCAGCGGAAAACAAGCTTGTTGGAACGGTGGCGGCTTATCTCTGAGAAGAGATGTGACGGCTGCACTCATTCGCAAGAAGATGAATACAAAGAGAGGCCCAAAGGGCCTATTTAGAATAATCATGAAGGAAAGAATCCCAAACATCCAAAAACCTAACCCTAGAAGATGAACCATCATAAAGTTTGCGGCCCCAAATTGGTTAGTTGAACAGTCAACTTCTCGGGGTCATAACGTTTGCATACGATCTCCATTTGGGGCGCTCGGTAGCCCGTTGGAAAGGTCTATCTGAGATTTAAAACTTTAAACTAGGGCCAAAAATATGTTGAAGGCAACAAATTTCCAAAAAGTTTGTTTAGGGCCTCAAAACGACCCCGAAAGTTTAGGACCCGAAACAACTGCTAAAAATAGTAAATTACCAAAATTGACAGACAATTGTTTTGAGCCAGTTGGAAAGGTGGGTGGCCACCGATATCCACCTGGATCAAGTTCCTTATGTGAATGTCGAAAAAGTAGAGTTCCCACTACTCAACACTCTCTTTTGTTTCTTCAAATGGTTTACATTACTTCTTCCCCTTGAGTTCCCACTACCCAACACTCTCTTTTGATTCTTCAAATGGTTTTGCGGTACTTCTTCTCCTTGAGTGCCCACTAGTCATTTCTTTCTTCTGCTAATGGCTTAAAGCACCTCTTCTCCTCTATTGATGCTCGAAGCTACCTGAATCCCATCATGGGATTTCACCCCTATAAAACTATCAAAACTAAGGCATGTACTAAAACATCGAACAAGGTAGGAAAATGAAATTGGAATAGGTTTGAGATTTGACAATAACCATGGAAGTAGCATAAGTAAGGGTTGAGGAGTTTTGAATAAAGATAAACAAAAGTTAAAAGTTTAAATCCACTTCAATTTCAATATTCACATAATCACATTTGCAAATTCCAATAACCATATTAATCATAGTTCTCAATCCCGATTCATGAATTCCAATCAATTGGAAACATTAATTATAAACAATTGCAAAATATGGTGAATCGTCTCAAATTTATGATCATTCACTACACAATTTAAATCTTGATTGTGTGATTGCATTCACTATAATAGTACAATACCCAATTTATCTTACAATAGATCGGTTGGGATTTGAGAAAGAGTAGTTATCATGTTAGCATCAAGTGTTTAAAGGGTGTTGCTAGCTTATTTCAGCTATGATAGCTTGTTGAATCACATCCATCATTAATTTTTCTATTTGCTACCAACTTACCAGACATGATTGCCAATTAATTATTGGTTTCACTGCGTGTCATGTGTGATTACTAGTTATAACCTTAATACCTTACATTTGTTAATTTTCAATCACTTTTCCATAGCTCAAGTCAAAATGAGCACTAAGCAATGATCTGGAAGAAGCTACTTGTAACATGGCATGTTAAATCCAACATTTAAACTTAATCTTAAATGTTTTAAAGTTTCACCATGATTTAAACTTCAATTATGATTTTGATGGAATGTAAACCAAAATTTGACGTTATTAAAATTTTGAGCATTTTGATGTTTTAAAAGTTTTAATATAATTTGTCCAGGTGGCGTAGAATAGACGATGAATGGGTGTGACGTAGAATAAAAAGTGAATGGGTGTACTGTTAAGGCACTCCTTGCACAAGATCACTGGTTCGAAACTCCATGGATACGAGCTTTATTAAAAAAGATTTAATATATTTAAGTTTCATATATTATCTAATAACAATATGTGGAATTTTATATAAATTTTTTTTTTATCGAAACGATTGCTAAGATGAATGAATACTTAACATATTTAATTTTACAATAAAAAGACATTTTTTACATTATAAATTTGATAGGGATCTAGTATAAATTTTAAATATATTAAATTTTACTATAAATTGGAGACATATCACAATTGTTTTTATCCAATCACTCAGAAATTTATCAAGTTTATTAGCAATACTAAAAAGGAAGTTTGTTACCACTCATTTAAGATTAAAGGGCTCTGTCTTTTTTGTTGCCATGAGGTGGTAGTGGTCGATGCAAATGCTAAGTCTAATGTTGAACATTAACGTTTATCATAAATTATTAATTCTCTATCATGGGTTAGATAGATGATTATATTCTCATTCATCACTTAACTATTAGTTGGGTTAGATTATTGGGTTAAGTGAGTGGATCCCACGATTCAAATTCTGACCGTTATTTGTTTGTACGAAGGAATTTTGATAAAATAATTGGGCTTTTTTCTTTGTTGATGGCTAAACACTAATCCTCATTCATAAAAAAAATTGACAGGTGAAAATTGGAGCAACCCTTCAATTGAAAAGTTACAAAATAATTGTCAATTTCATTATGGAAGGGCTTGAAGTGAAATAATTTTCTTTTGCATGGAAAAAGTTGTTGTGCCCTTCTATGAAGAGTAAAATGGGTTCTAAAGGGCACTTAAGGCTTCGAATTTGAAGCCTAGGTGCGAGTGTTAGATTGATAAATATGTCATTTTTATCAATGCTGGGTCAAGTTCTAATAATATGGCACCATCCTTCAAGAAATTGATCAATTAGTGAACATACATCTCACATACATTGATAATCGTACCTTTGTTTAGTGTGTGTGTATCTGTGTGTGTGTGTGTGTGCGCGCGCGCGAGAGAGAGAGAGAGAGAGAGAGAGAGAGAGAGAGAGAGAGAGAGAGAGATCCCAAGAAATTCTCCAAAAAAGGTGTAAAGTACGTTGATAGAAATGTTGAACATAAGTTTATCAAATAGAATTGGATGATAGAAATGTTGAAAGTAATTTTATCAAATAGAATTGGATAACAAATTCAAACCATCAACTCTAATCCAAGTTGTCAAAACTGTTGATAAAGAAGGCTTGAGAGATCCATTTATTGATGTAAGCTGTTGTGTAAAAACTAACATGATGGAGGAGGGGGTCGATGTGGAGGAGGTGGAGAAGGAGGTTGATGGTCATCTCTCCTACCAGCTAACTGAATGCATGCACTGACAATATGTTGCATCAAGAACCTCATATCATGAGGAAGAATCCTCCATATCTCCACAAGGTGAGGCTATCGAACAATGTCGTGCACCCATATAAGTTGAATCCCCTCATTTGCCAACAATGTCACCAACCTATCTACCACATCCCGGTGATACCTATCCTAGGGCTTGCGTGGACAATGGACATGATGTTTACCAACCAACTTTGGCCCATCTTGATAGGGATCCTCCATATCCTCATCCTCCTGAGCGGGGGGAGTTGGCCTGACCTCACCATTGAATGTTCCAATGTTTGCAAACATATAGTACACAATAATAATTAGACAATTTTATTAAAAAAAATAATATTTAGAATCTATTTCATTTGCATTAATTATAAAGAGAATAAAATGCAACTAGAATAATTTAAACATAACGATAATATTACCTCTCACATCCGGTGGCTCCTTTGGTGTGAAGAAGAACTTGGGGCACCCTCTCTAGTCCAAGCCTGCATATGGATATGGAAAAATCTCTAGTGCATGGTCCTTGTCACTTCCTAGCATCTCGAGTGTTGAATGAGGTTTCCATTGATTTCAAAGGAGTTCAGTAATGAAAAAGGAATAACCATGGACATGATGGCAAGGAAAACTCAGTGAAAGACAAAGGAATAAAGAAGAGAGTGATGACATGGTCTGTATGATGATGTGGCAGATATGATGACATGGCATGGCATGTATGATGATGTGGAATGAAGTTGAAAATACATTTGATGGTGTTCTGGCTCTATCAGGAAGTCATTGTTGCATTCTGACAATATTCTGACAAATATGGCAATTTGGTGAAAATTAGGAAATTGACTAAGTATGGAAACATTAGTCAAAACGGCATTAGGAAAATGCCCGCCATAATTTATGGTTTGACTAAAATGCTTGCACCATGATACCATACTATAGCTTGTTGAAGTGGCTATCTAGTCATGGTCTCATTTTTCCTTAATCACTTATGAGGAGAAAATTATAGGTCTGCCAAAACAGGATTTTGCACTAGAGAAAGTAAAATTACCTAAGTGTTCTCAATAAAATGTGCCATAAATTATAGGTTAAATTAAATGTCAGCATCATATGGTCAGGATGTAGTATGTTGATTTCTCTATCTAACCATGGTCTCAGTATTCCTTAAGCATGTCTGAAGAAAAAGTTATGGATCAGCCAAAATGGAGTTTCAGGATAAACTTTGGAGAAATTCCTGAAAATGACTAAATGTTGGAAAACTGGTCCAGAGGCCTTGGGAAAATGCCCACCGTACCTCATAGGATGATGAGAAAATTAATCTGAAAGTGTTAGTCTATAGCTTGTTGATTGGTGCATCTAAACATGGTCTCAGTTCTCCTATTGAGTGTTTGAGGACAAAGATATAAGTTTGCCAAAAGTGTTATCTGACATAGTTTGCACTGTCCCAGTAAAATGCCCGCCAAGGAGAGAGAAAGAAGCTTCAAAAGGTGAAATTGGTCTAGATGAAGACATCTTGTTTTCCTCTATCCATTGGGTGTCTCACACCTCCAAATTGGTGAAAAGAAAAATCTCATCATGTTGACCTAGGGTTTGACAATTTTGTCTAAGTGTTGAATTAGCAGTTTGGAAGACCACTTTCAAATACCCACCAGATGTTGTGTGTATGTCAATAGGTTAATGAATTGACATGATCTTGTTCATCATTGAAGTAGATATCCATTCATACTTGTAGTTTTTTTTTATGGTGATCACATGAGGAAGAAATAAATCTACCAAAGTAGAAGACAAATTGTTTTACATATGGAGATAAAAATTTGACTAAGTGTCAAAAACACATTATTGATGAGGCATTTGGAAATGCCCGCAAGGATGTGTTTATGAGCTTATAAAATTAGTTAGATCATATAGTACTGTTCTCTAATGAACCGGGTATCTATCCATAGGCTCAGATTTTCCTTTGGAGTTCCCACGTGAGAAATACTAGCCTGCTAAAATAAGAAGAATTTTTTTTTAATGTTCAAATGTAGGTTGATAAGGCATTTGGAAATGCCCACAAGGAGGTGTTCCTTTGATGATAAAATTCATAAGATGACATGGTCTTGTTCCTTGGTGAACTGGCTATCTAGTCATAGTCTCAGATCTTATTATGGTGGTTAGACGTGCAAAAGACAAGCTTGCCAAGTTGAGTAAAATATTATTTTGCACATTAAGGACAAAAGAAAAATTGGTTGAGTGTTGAAAAGGGACTAAGTGTTGAAAAGGGAAAGGGTTAAAAATGCCTGCAAGGGGGCTTAGTTAATCCCACGGGGGCTATGTGATGCCCGCAAGGGCTAAGGGGAGTGCCCATAGGCCCATATGTCCGCAGGTGCTTGGTTATGCCCACAAGGGCTAGGAAGATGATCGTAGGGGCTTAGGGGATGCCCGCAGGAAGTAAGGGTAAGCCCAAAGAGGGATAAGTATGCCCGGGGGGACTAGGGTTAAGCCCATAGGTGCCTAAGAATGCCCATAAGGGGATAAATATGCCCGCATAAGGTTTGAGGAAGCCCACAAGCTTGAAATAAGAGGAAGCTCGCTATTTGAGATGAAGGAAGCCGACAGTCTGAGATGTGAATCCCGTATCCCTGAAATGAGAAGCCCGCAGGCCTGGGTTAATCAATGAAGGTTTTTAATTAATTAATTAATTAAAAAAAGTAATAAACAAAGTTATGAATTTAAGATTAATATCAGAGACTTGAAGAGGCACAATGATGAAAGGGAACGAGTTTTGAAGAGATGCATGAAGATATAGATAAACAGAAATTCAAGTTAGAAGAGAAGATGTCTCTGTGAATAAAATATTAGCATATGAAGCAGCACTAGATAGAGAGCCCAGAGAACGTAAGACGCAGAACAACATGTCTCTATGTGTTTCAGTATGAAGATCTAAGGAAGTGAGGCGCTATAGAAAGAAAGAGAAGAAATGAAGCTGTATGAAGTCCACATCGAAGCAGCAACAACAAGAAGAGACAACGACCAAGTGAATGAAGAAAAATACTAGTGACAATATTTGAGGAAGATCTAGAAGACTGATAAGAATTAGACTAGGGTGGTAGTTTGGTGCTAGGGAAGGCTACATGCCTGCAAGGGGGTCATAGCCTCTTTCTAGTGGTAGCTGGTAAATAAGGGTGTCAAAGCATCGTTTCAGTAGAAGCTGATAAAACCAGGGGGTCACAGCCTCCTTCCAGTAGTGGCTGGAAAATAGGGTGTAGTAGCATCCTTGTCTATAGCAGTAGGCAGAAACCAGGGTGTAATAGCATCCTTGTATGTAGTAGTAGACATAAACTTATTGTAAATGTTATTTTGCGGTATAGAAAGAGTTGGTGGTTTTCCCAATTGGGATTCCACGATAAAAATTTGTGTTCTATGTATCTTGTTTATTCCATGTTTTAATTAAGTTTAATAAGTGTTTTAAAGTGGTAAAAAGTTAACATTACTGATTCACAGCCCCCCTCTTAGTATTGACCAATATTCCAACAATTGGTATCACAGCAGGATCCTTCACTACAGTCTAAACCATTGGAAGGAAATTCCTATTAAAAACCACTACGGATCAATAAGAAGGGATTCCAGTCAATAGAGATCTAGTACTGAATAAAGAAGGATATGCATTATGGAGCGTAAGAATGAGAGTGTACTTACAGTCATTAGGATATGGTGTATGGAATGCAGTAATCTTTGATTATATCCCACACAAAAATAATAAGGATTACATTTCAGAAAGATTCCAAGAAAAATAACTCAAGGGAAATGGAGGCTATACTTGATGGATTATATCAACCCATCAAAGAGAAGGTAGGAAAATGTTAAATTTTCAGAATTTACTTCAATATGATCTAGGATCTTAACTGAGAGAACAACATGTACAACAAATCTACAACATATCAATCATGGACACAATATTGCAAGCACACAAGAGACACAGAGTTTACTTGGGGAAAACTATAAAGGTGAAAAACCCCAATAACTTCCTCAGAGATAGATAGAGCAATGATACAGCCAGAATACAAGAGATAGTATTCTCTTAGCAGCAGAGCCTCCTCCTCCACAAGTGTGCCACTCTCCCAAGTGTGAGTGAGAGAATAGAATGATCAAATAGAGATCTACCGATCTCTATTTATACTAGACTTGACTTGCCTAATAACCTTTACTAGGTCGACCTTAACTTAACCACATAACACAATGCTGACTAGGCCAACACCCAATAGGGTGGTCTAATAACCCTTTGACCCACATGGCCGATCCCCACTAGGGTAGTCTAACAACCCTTCGACCCACATGACTTATACAGGGCTGACCCCAACAAGGTGGTCTAATAACCCATCAAGTATAAGTTACGACACTTACAATATAAATGATGACACTTCCGTATAGAGGAATAATAACATCTCTATAGGAATATAAAATACATATATGAAATACATGGGTGAAATACATTCCGAAGTTACATATACATCAACACTCCCTCTTAACTAGGAAGGTATTTCTCGACACAGGTCTGCTAGCACAAGTCTTCTTCTTTGGATCATCATCAGCGAATCATCATCCTCGAATCATCGTCATCATCACTGTTGCTGTTATCTCAATCAATCTCTGAATCTACTCATCATAGGAAGTTCTACAGAGTCAATCCTTTTTCATACTAGATGTAGGCCCACCACCTGCAGGTCTTCATTATCACTGGCCATACTGTGGGAATCTCAGGACTTATTACGCGCATCACAAAACCTTGCAAGAGCATCCCAGGACTTATTACGGGCACACAACCCAACCTATCAGATCTCCCAGGGAGCTATTACATGTGACCCTACCACAAAACCTTGAAAGAGAATCCCAGAACTGATTACGAGCACACAGCTCAACCTATCGGATCTCCCAGGGTGCTATTATATGTGGTCACCACAAAACCTTGCAAGAGCATCCCAGGACTTATTACGGGAACACATCCCAACCTATCAGATCTCCCAGGGCGATATTACATGTGGTCATGGAAAAACCTTGCAAGAGCATCCCATGACTTATTACGAGCACACAGCTCAACCTATCTGATCTCCCAGGGCGCTATTATATGCCATAGGACAAAACCTCGAAAGAGCATCTACTAGATATCCCAGGGAGCTATTATATGCCAGTGGAAAAACTTGCAAGACTATCTGCAGATCTCCCAGGGCACTATTATATGTCCTCCCAAAGCAAAACCTCGAAAGGGCGTTTGCTAAATCTCCCAGGGAGCTGTTATATGCGAGCGACAAAACCTAGCAAGAGAATCTGCAAACCTCCCAGGGCGCTATTATATGCTTATTTGGACAACCTGTCCACGGCCACAGAGTATCAACTTGATACTTACCATACATCATCCTGATGTATACATGATCATTCCGATCATCATCACTGCAACATCCTGCTACATGTCATCTGGAGCAGCATCCTAAAGCTCGTCATCCATGATCATCCTGATCATATAATGCATCTACCTGATGCATACCAAGTATCTACCTAATACATATCATTATACATGATCCACCTGATCATATAATGTATCCACCTAATACAAATACAAAACATGATCCACCTAATCATACCTGATACATATCAACATACATGATCTACCTGATCATACACAGTGTCCACCTGATACATATACAGATACATGGTCCAAGCATCCAACATAATGCATATACAAAACATATACAAATGATCCTACTGATCATATCCAACATCCAACATGATGCGTACATACATATATAAATGATCCAACTGATCATATCCAGCATCCAACATGATGCGTACATACATATACATATAAATGATCCAACTGATCATATCCAGCATCCAACATGATGCATATACAGAGCAGTAACTTGAGCATAGTCCTAATTCTCATCATCCAATGCTTACATCCACATCCATGTGAAGGATCCTCCTTCCAACATGCTTGGAATGGCTTCTGCAAATGTGTCAATCACTTCTTCCTCGAAGTGTCATCAATATGAAGAACACCAAGCCTCTCCCTGAAGTACTCGAACTTCACCCTGGATAGTGGCTTCATCAGCACATCTGCAATCTGCTCGTCCGTCGCAATGTATAGGAGCTTCACAACTCCTCTCTGCACCATATCCTTGATATAGTGATATTTGATCTCTATGTGTTTCGACCTGTCATGAAACAATGGGTTCTCGGACAGCTTCACACAACTCTAGTTATCACAAAAGATACCAGTAGCATCCAACGGGAGATCAAATAACTCAGACAGTAGCTTCCGTAGCCATACTGCCTCACAACTAGCTGAACAGGATGCAACATACTCTACCTTAGCTGTACTCAGTGCTACGTAGGACTGCTCCTAAACCAAGAGATCACACCTAATCCCATACTGAAGCAGCATCCAGATGTGCTCTTCCTATATGCAGCACTGCCAACCCAATCTGAATCAACATAACCCTGCAGGTTAAACTTTTGATTCACATCATACTTGAGCCCATAATCAACCGTACCCGTCAGGTACCTCAGAATATGCTTTACAGCAACTAGGTGAACACTCCTCGGATCCGTTAAGAACTGGATCAATGTGCTCACCACAAAGCAAATATCTGGTCTCTTGTTCGTCAGGTACATCGAGGACCTAATCATCTGACAATACATAGAGACATCAACCTGCTCAGATGAAGCATCACAAAGAAGCTTCAAATTCGATTCCATAGGTGTGGCCATGGCCTTGCAATCCATCATCCCGAACCTCTTCAGGATATCTACAGTGTACTTCCCTTGTCCAAGGAAGATCCCATCTGTACTTTGCCACACCTCCATACCTAGGAAAGTAATGCATCATCCCCAGGTCCTTCATATTGAACTCAGCAGCAAGCTTCCTCTTTGTATCAACAATCAATCTGTCATCTCCTGTTACAAATAATTCATCCACATACAGGAGCAGAATCACAGGATTCCCTTCCTCAACCTTGTAGTAAAGGTTGGAATCCACTTTACTCTTGGTAAAGCCAAAAATAGATAGAAAGTTGTCTATCCTACCAAGTTCTGCACATATATGACTCCCTGTCATGAGCCTCAGAACCAAGTGGCTATTCCACATATACTTCTCCTTCAACTACACCATTCAAGAAAGCTGTCTTGAAATCCAGCTAGTGTATCTTCCATTTCATCACTTTTATACTTCTCTATGCTGCCATCTACAACATGCTTGATCTTGTAGATCCTCTTGGAAGTCACTACAGACTCCCCTTCAGGTCTTGTTACTACATCCCAAACATCATTCTTCATGATTGATGGATCACGGTATTCTTCCATTTCTTCATTCCAGATCCTTGGAACTTCAGTATCTTCAATATATTCAATAGATATCTTTGTTGCTGGAACAAATGTTGTAGTCCTTCTTTTGTAGGTGAAGGTATACGGTCTTTCCTACACAACAAGTTAAATTGCATGATTAGAAAACATCTCATAGTTTTTAGAACAAATTCTTACACATATAGAAATACGTCATACAGTCATGCAATTATCTTAGCCAATGCTTCAATACAACATTTATCCATATTCCGTAACTTTCTAGATGCCTTCCAATCTCTACCAGAACATTGTTAAGAGTGTGCACAACTCCTAAAATGTCAGCAAAGAGGTTTCATTCTAGATAAGTAGCAATGGAATGTTGTATAGTGCCATAGACCACTTACCCATGTATATTAGTAGTATATTGTTCATCAATGAAACTATTCTAATATGCATAATACACAACCTAATTCTAGGAACATAAGCATATACATCATTGAATAACATTATGTAAGAAATGACAATTCAAATACTTATGTTTGTTTGGTTGCTGGGTGGAATCCCTCTGAATCTTTGCAACTCCATTATGATGTGGATTGTGAGAAGTGGTCAACTCCCTCTAAATATCTGCATCCTTGCAGAAACTACTGAAGTGTGCTCCTTTGCTTTCTTGCAGGAACAAATAGAGTGTGCTCCCTCTTGATCTTTGCTTCCTGGATTACCTGTCCTTGAACTTACATCCATTCTTAATCACTATGCATGCTTATTAGTATCATCATTGTGTTATCCTTGAGGTCTCATACATAATCACACATTTATTAGTATAATCTTAATACTATCAAAACACAATAATCTTAAACATGTATAGTCATGATCATTCACAGATAATAAACATTAGTACTCAAGGTTTCAGGGAAGTCTTCTTTTACTCATGCATATTCTTATTTGATCATAGGACTCTTCTGATTAGTTAAATCATCAATGCATAAACCTGTGATTACTCAAACCTATACCTTCATGATTCTTCTGGTTAGTCATATCATCAATTATGGTAAGAAACATAATATGAATACAGCCATGACTATTCAAACCTATGACTTCATGAATAATCATTATCAACAACACAACACTATAAGATCCTAACACAAGGTAGGATTCTAGCTTGATATAGGAAAAACATACCTAGATTAGCATGCTAGCTAGTTATGTCTAACATACCCGCATAATGTCTTCTGGTTCTCTTCAATGACTTGTGCTAGTAACTTGCATGTATCATAGGTTAACCATTGTAGGACCAAGTTATACATACCTAGAAAGTAGATCTTCTATGTGATCCATGACAATGGATGAATCTTTGTCTTCATGTCACCATGATCATATGTTCTTGAAGTAGAACATGATTTGTCTTTCTTGGTGTACCTTTTATGTTAGCGAACAACATAAACCTCATACAACATCACAATGCATTAGTACATTCATAAGTGTCAAAAACTTAATCAATGAATATCTTCTATTAAGGTGATACGACAAGTCTAATAATTCATCAAAATTGTACTGTAATGATATGAAGACAAACATATGATAAACTTAACCATGAAACATACCTGTCAAGATTGCTTGTAATATTCTTATGGAAGGCCTTAGCCTCATCTCCCTCTGAGATAGGAACTTCTTCACTTATGCAGGTGACCAATCCATCTTCTTCTAGGATTAACCCAATCCACTTGATTTGCAAGAACTAGACCTCGAGTTGGATTAGGGTTTGTCAAAGAAACCCCAAAAATTCAAACTTCCAAAAGGATAGAAATATGCGCCTTGATGAGCTGATCAAGTTGGTATATTCAGAATTTGAAAACTGCAAAGTTTCACCCCTCGAAATTGTCTTTTAGATTTCTAGATTCACTAGGGAGGACCCTGAATTAGGGTTTGAGTTTCCCGGAGCTTCACCCAACCAAAGGATTTGATTCAAATCTCTAAGCTTTGATTTTTCTGAGGAGCTTCCAGCCGTGGTCACAGATTTCCAAAATTCCAATTTTTGCAGAAGCCCTAATTTTCCATCTTTCCGATCAAAGTCCCGAACTGGGGTTTGATCAAGACTGACCTTCTGCCCAACCAAAAAATTTGATCTTGGTCTCTAAATTTTTATTTTCATGAGTAGCATCCATCCGTGGTCTCCGATTACAAAAATTCCAACTTTCTCTGAAGCCCTAAATTTCGAAAGCCATGAATGAAGGTGTTAAAAAATAATTTTGTTTTGACAGAAATATGTACCTGATTGTTTCTGGTGTAACTCCAAAATTTTTGATCCACAAGGTCTGAAACATTTTCTTGCGATAGCCCGAACTATTATATTTCCATCCCGATAGGTCTGACCTCAATTGGATTCTCTGAGAGAGAGTTATTCCAAGTGTCGCAACGTGACCTGTTTATGGGATAATACAAGAGAGCGAACTTGTATGGTGTGCCACGTGTCACTGGTTCAACTTCAGCCTCTGAAACATTTTCTTGAGATAGCCCTACCTGTTATCTTTCCATCCCGATATTTCTGACCTCCATTGGATTCTCTGAGAGAGAGTTATGCCAATGTCGCAATGTGACCTGTTTATGGGATAATACAGGAAAGTGAACTTGTACGGTGTGCCACGTGTCACTGGTTCAACTTAGGCCTCTGAAACATTTTCCTGAGATATTAAAGTCTATTTACTACCTGTCACTTTTTACGAAATTTCATTTGCAGCTTCCTAGCCCAAGTTATGACCTTTTTCCCAAGGTCACCTGATTTTGACTCAGATCTGGAAGAGGCAGAAACCATATATTGTACAGATCGTAAATCACAAAGTACAACGAATTAGAGGTTTTCCTTTGGACACAAGTTACATGGGGATCTTATATTCGACCTATAAAAGTTTTATATCTGAAAACGTTTCCAAAATGGATTTATAGAAAAAGTTCTACGATGACTGGTTTTTTCTATATCAAGCCTTAGCATCGTAAGTGCAACAAGTGTCATAGATGCCATAGCATGCCTTCTTTCAGGCTAGCTCTGATACCATGTTAAATTTTCAGAATTTACTTCAATTTGATCTAGGATCTTAACTGAGAGAACAACATGTATAGCAAATCTACAACATATCAATCATGGACACAATAATGCAAGCACACAAGAGACACAGAGTTTACTTGGGGAAAACCATAAAGGTGAAAAACCCCAATAACTTCCTCAGAGATAAATAAAGCAATGATACAACCAGAATACAAGAGATAGTCTTCTCCTAGAAGCAGAGTCTCCTCCTCCACAAGTGCGCCACTCTCCCAAGTGTGAGTGAGAGAATAGAATGATCAAATAGAGATCTCCTGATCTTTATTTATACTAGACTTGACTTACCTAATAACCTTTACTTGGTCGGCCTTAACTGAACCACATAACACAATGCTGACTGGGCCGACACCCAATAGGGTGCTCTAATAACCCTTTGACCCACATGGCCAAGCCCCACTAGGGTTTTCTAACAACCCTTCGACCCACATGACTTATACAGGGCCGACCCCAACAAGGTGGTCTAATAACCCATCAAGTATAAGTTACGACACTTACAATATAAATGATGACACTTCCGTATAGAGGAATAATAACATCTCTATAGGAATATAAAATACATATATGAAATACATGGATGAAATACATTCTGAAGTTACATATACATCAACAGAAAATGCATCTCATCTAAAGAACTCTGGGTCAAATTGAAGAAACTTCACTCAGTTGAAGAAAGAGCAGAAGCAAGCCTTGCTATTTTCGAGGATGATATTGAAGATATAAGTGAATATGAATAAAATATATTTATAGGGACAATAAATCAAGCTTCAGAAGATAATTTAGATGTGGAAGGAGAGGTGGACCTAAAGGCAGAACTCATAAGTGCCCTTGAAGAATTGAGAAAGAGCGATAGTGAAGATATAAGTGAATATGAATAAAATATATTTATAGGGACAATAAATCAAGCTTCAGAAGATAATTTAGATGTGGAAGGAGAGGTGTACCTAAAGTCAGAACTCATAAGTGCCCTTGAAGAATTGAGAAAGAGCAGGATGAAGAACAATTCTTTGGAAGAAATATTGTCAAAGTATCAAGAAGAGAAGAATTCAAAAGAAGAGGAAGACAAGACCTTCCAAGAAGAGCTGCACAATTCAAGACAACAAGTGATGGCTAGCATGGAAGAGGCCGAGATCTTAAGATAGGAATTTGCTAACTTCAATAAAGAAATAAAGAATCTAAAAGACCACATGAAAGAGGCCGAAAGATTAAGACAGGAAGTTGCTAACTTTAAGGAAGAAGTAAAGGAGCAAAAGGACCAGCAGACCATTAATGAGAAGCTCAAGAAAGAAATAAAAGAATCTAAAAGACTTGAAGAAGAGGTTACTTTGCTTAGGAAGAAGCTTGATGAAGAATCTATTAAAACAAACTTTGAGAACAACTCAAAGGATTTAGATGACATCTTGAGTAGTCAAAGACCATCAAATGATAAAACTAGATTAGGTTATGACAAAGAAAAGAAACCAGAATATTTGTCTCCTACACTCCAATATAGAATAAAAGAAGCTATGATGCTGCACTCAAAATCCTGATTGAGAAGGATAGTCAGAATTCTGCTCCCTCATCTCATAATAAAGACAGAACTGTTATGATACCTAAAGGACCAATGACAAGTAGGGTCCAACATATTTTTTTTGGTCATTGCTACACCTATCATAATTTTGGACATATGGCTAGAGAATGTAAGTTGAGGAAGAATGTTTCAATAAAAGGTCAATAACAAAAGAAGGAATGGAAGAGGATGGAAGATGTGAAGCTGGAAGATAAAAAATTCCTCAAACATAAAGGAATATTCTATGGATATTATCACTACTTTCACAAGTTTGGTCACAAATTTGTTGATTGCAAAACCAATAAAAAGGATCTATGTAAGGAATTCAAGGAACACAAAAGGTCAGTAAGAAGGGTGCCTCATGGAAATATGTGGAGAATAAACGAAGACTACAAAGAGTCAAAAGAAACACCGATTCCAAGCATCAATGAAGATGATTAGGAGCATAATGATGTTGTAGATAAGAATGACATTCATTATGATGGAAAGCAAGATGAAGATATAAAAGAATACACCATGGGAGATGATGGTGGAACTCAAGATTGTCTTTTCTAAAAATCTCTCATGAGCAATAAAAGAACCCTAAAATTAACATTAGAAAGGATCATGTACTCAGGGGGAATTAATATCACAAAATTGGAATTGGTACTTAAAAATATCTTTTGGTAAGAAGAAAAGAATGTTTTAAGGTTTCCATCAAAGCAAGAATAAGAAGAGTCCTAAGAGACAAGAAGAAGTGTAGAAGTGACAAATTGAAAAAGAAGACTTTGCTAGAGACAAAGTGAAGTATATTAAATAGCTGAAGTGTAATAAAGTCATAAGCAGAATTAGAAAAGACAAGAGATGATCGTAAGACTAGTGTATGGTTGGAAAAGAACAAAGTGTAAGTAACATGAAAATATCAAGATGCATGATCCATGAGATACATGAAGACCATGAAGTCTACAATCCAAAATGAGGATTATCCTTATTATTCAAGTCAGCTGGTTCATGAAAGTTCATCTACAGGTTTCTAGAATGATGAATGGTTGCAATTTGTTGGTGCTACATGATTCTACAAATATGAAGTCTTGACACATTAATTGAGAAATTTGTCCATCCTGAAAGTATTCATTTGATTACATTGGTTTGGGATGACCTTCCGCATTTACACTTGGAGAATTTGATAATCATGTCTTCATGGTTGATGAGCACATGTAAAGATTAATACAAGAGTAGATTTAGACAATCTTAAGGACTGTCTAATGGGGCAATTATAAATAGCCATTCTTTTTATTGGAAATTGCCAGGATGAGAAAAAGTAGCAGTAAGATTGCATCCTAGGAATCAAGAGGAGAAGGCTGCAAATTCAAATTTTGTAGATTATGTGGAACTTCAGCCAAAGCTTCAATAGTTGAATATTGAGAAGGAACAATTGGTATCATGGTGCAGTATATAAAAGAGAGTGATCTCAGTAACATTGGAAGAAAAGTATAGTGTGAATGAAGCTAGTGCATATAATTTTGATCTATGGTCAAAAAGGGGAGAAAAAACATAAAGTTGTGAAATTGCTTGTATGGAATTGAAGACTCCTTAAAGAAGAACAAGTTATATGATGTATATTTAAAGAGAAATGTATGGAAGAAAACTAAGGGTTGAATGAAAGAACTCAAAGATAAACCAATGAGTATAAAATTTGTCACAAAGAGAAGAAAATGTGTTGGAAAGAGGAGGAGCACTGTGATAGGGGGAGTTTATGAACTCATCATTCAGGTTCTCATCCAGAATGGTTATCATTCAAAGAGAAGATACAATATGCTAACTAGATGCTGAACACCAAGTACAAATTAACTAGAGAAAGAGAAGCAAAAGAAGGGAAGTTGTCTAAAAGGAGAATGATTGGAAATTCTATGTCAAGATAGTTGAAGCAAGGGCATAACAAGTTATCCTTTGTCATTGTTGTGAAAGGGGGAGAATATTTAGATGTTTCCATCAATGCCAAAGGGCGAGAATGTTGAATATGGTTTCCATTGATAACAAAGGAGTTCAGTAATGACAAAGGAATAACCAAGGACATGATGGCAAGACAAAATCAGTGAAAGACAAAGGAATAACAAAGAGAGTGATGACATGGCCTGTATGATGATGTGACAGATATAATGACATGGAATGGCATGCATGATGATGTGGCATGAAGTTGAAAATGCATCTGATGGTGTTATGGTGCTATCAAGAAGTCATTGTTTCATTCTGACAACATTCTGACAAATATGGCAATGAAAATCAGGAAATTAACTAAGTATGGAAAAATTAGTTAGAAATGCCTTAGGAAAATGCCCGCCATAATTTATGGTTTGACTAAAATTCCCACATGATACCATACTATAGCTTGTTGAAGTGTATATCTATTCATGGTATCAGTTTTCCTTCATCACTTATGAGGAGAAAATTATAGGCCTACCAAAACAGGGTTTTGCACTAGAGAAAATAAAATTACCTAAGTGGTCTCAGGAAAATGCTCGCCATAAATGATAGGTTAAAGTAAATGCTTGCAACATATGGTCAGGCCGTAGTCTATTGATTTGTCTATTTGACCTTGGTCTCTATTTTCGTTAAGCATGTCTGAAGAAAAAGTTATGGATCTTCCAAAATGGGGTTTCAATATAAACTTTGGAGAAATTCCTGAAAATGACTAAGTGTTGGAAAACGGGTCGAGGTGGCCTTGGGAAAATGCCCTACGTACCTCATTGGATGATGAGAAAAATAATATGAAAGTATTAGGATATATCTTGTTGATGGGTGCATCTAAACATGGACTCAATTCTCCTATTGAGTGTTTGATGACAAAGATATAAGTCTACCAAAAGTGCTATTTGGCATAGTTTGCACTATCCCAGTAAAATGCACACCAAGGAGAGAGAAAGAAGCTTCAAAAGTTGAAATTGGTCTAGATGAATACATCTTGTTGTCCTTTATCTATTGGGTGTCTCACACCTCCAAATTGGTGAAAAGAAAAATCTCATCATGTTGACCTAGGGTTTGACAATTTTGTCTGTGTTGAATTAGCAGTTTGGAAGACCTCTTTCAAATGCCCACCAAATGTTGTGTGTGTGTCAATAGGTTAATCAATTGACATGATCTCATTCATCATTGAAGTAGCTATCCATTCATGCTTGTATTTTTATTTATGGTGATCACATGAGGAAGAAATCAATCTGCTAAAGCAGAGGAAAATTTGTTTTACATATGAAGACAAAAATTTGACAAAGTGTAAAAAACACATGGTTGATGAGGCATTTGGAAATTCCCGTAAGGAGGTGTCTATGAGCTGATAAAATTAGTCAGATGGTATAGTACTGTTCTCTGATGAACTGGGTATCTATCCATAGGCTCATATTTTCCTTTGGAGTTCACACGTGAGAAATAATAGCCTCCGAAAATGAGAAGAAGTTTATTTTGATGTTCAAATGTAGGTTGATAAGGCATTTGGAAATGCCCGCAAGGAGGTGTTCCTTTGATGATAAAATTCATCAGATAACATGGTCTTGTTCCTTGGTGAATTGGCTATCCAGCCATAGTCTCAGATCTTATTCTGGTGGTCACATGTAGAAAAGATAAGCCTGCCAAGTTGAGTAAAATATTATTTTGCACATTAAGGACAAAAGAAAAATTGGCTAAGTGTTGAAAAGGGACTAAGTCTTGAAAAGGGGCAAGGGTTAAAAATTCCTGCAAGGGGGATTAGTTAATCCCATGGGAGCTATGTGATGCCCGTAGGGGCTAAGGGGAGTTCCCATAGGCCCATATGCCCGTAGGTGCTTGGTTATGCCCACAGGGGCTTAGAGGATGTCCACAGGAAGTAACGGTAATCCCAAAGAGGGATAAGGATTCCTGCAGCGGCTAGGGTTAAGCCCAAAGGGGCCTAAGAATTCCCAGAAGGGGCTAAATATTCCCATAGAAGGTTTGAGGAATCCCGCAGGCATGAAATAAGAGGAAGCTCGCGGTCAGAGATGAAGGAACACAAAGTCTGAGATGTGAAGCCCGCATCCATGAAATGAGAAGCTCGCAGGCCTAGGTTAATCAATGAAGGTTTTTAATTAATTAATTAATTAAAAATAGTAATAAATAGAGTTATGAATTTAAGATTAATATCAGAGATTTGAAGAGGCACAATGATGAAAGGCAACGAGTTTTGAAGAGATGCATGAAGATATATACAACATAAATTCAAGTAAGAAGATAAGATGTCTTTTTGAATAAAAGATGAGCATATGAAGCAGGACAAGATAGAGATCCCAGAGAAGGTAAGATGCAGAATTGTATGTATCTGTTTGTTTTAGCATGAAGATCTGAGGTAGTGAGGGGCTAGAGAAAGAAAGAGAAGAATTGAAGCTCTATGAAGTCCAGATCCAAGCAGTAGCAGAAAGAAGAGAGATAGACCAAGTGAATGAACAAAATACTAGTGACAGTATTTGAGGAGGATCTGGAAGACTGATAAGAATTTGAATAGTATGGTAGCATGGTGCTAGGGAAGGCTACATGCCTACAAGGGATTCGTAGCCTCCTTCCAGTGGTAGCTGGTAAATAAGGGTGTCAAAGCATCCTTTAAGTAGCAGCTGATAAAACCAGGGGTTCGTAGCCTCCTTCCAGTAGTGGCTGTAAAATATGGTGTAGCAGCATCATTGTCTGTAGCAGTAGGTAGAAACTAGGGTGTAGTAGCATCCTTGTATGTAGTAGTAAACATAAACTTATTGTAAATATTTTTTTGCAGTATAGAAAGAGTTGGTGGCTTTCCCAATTGGGCTTACACGATAAAAATCTATGTTCTGTGTATCTTGTTGAGTGCATGTTTTAATTAAGTTTAATAAGTGGTTTAAAGTGGTAAAAAGTTAACGATAGTGATTCATCCCCCCCTCTCAGTATTGACCAATATTCCAACAATTGGCATCAGAGCAGGATCCTTCACTACAGTCTAAACCACTAGAAGAAATATCCTATTAAAAACCACTATGGATCAACAAGAAGGGATTCCATTCAATAGAGCTCTAGTACTTAATAAAGAAGGATATGCATTACGGAACATAAGAATGAGAGTGTACTTACCTTCATTAGGATATGGTGTATGGAATGCAGTAATCACTTATTATATCCCACCAAAAAGAATAAGGACGACATCTCAAAAAGAGTACAAGAAAAATAACTCAAGGAAAATGGAGGCTATACTTGATGGATTATCTCAACCCATCAAAGAGAACGTAGGAAAATCCATCTCATCTAAAGAACTCTGGGTCAAATTGAAGAAACTACATTTAGTTGAAGAAAGAGAAGAAGCAAGCCTTGCTATTTTCAAGGATGATAGTGAAGATATAAGTGAATATGAAGAAAATCTATTTATAGGGACAGTAACTCATGCCTCAGAAGATAATTCAAATGTGGAAGGAGAGGTGGACCTAAAGGCAGAACTCATAAGTGCCCTTGAAGAATTGAGAAAGAGTAGGATGAAGAACAATTCTTTGGAAGAAAAATTGTCAAAGTTTCCAAAAGAGCAGAAGTCAAAAGAAGAGGAAGTCAAGACCCTCCAAGAAGAGTTTCACAATTCAACACAACAAGTGATGGCTAGCAAGGACGAGTCCGAGAGATTAAGACATGAAGTTTCTAACTTCAAGAAAGAAATAAAGAAGCTAGAAGACCACATGAAAGAGGCCGAAATCTTAAGACATGAAGTTGCTAACTTTAAGGAAGAAGTAAAGGAGCTAAAGGACCAATAGACCATTAACGAGAAGCTCAAGGAAGAAATACAAGAATCTAAAAGACTTGAAGAATAAGTTACTTTTCTTAGGAAGAAGCTTGATGACGAATATATTAAGAAAAATTTTGAGAACAGCTCAAAGGATCTAGATGGCATCTTGAGTAGTCAAAGACCATCAAATGATAAAACTGGATTAGGCTATGACAAAGAAAAGAAACCTGAATATTTGTCTCCTACACTCTGTTACAACCAAAATCTCACTATCATGAGACATATATCAACTTAGTTCCTCAATTCCTGAAGTCCCATGATCAAGTTAGTCAGTTAGAGCAAGTTGATGTCCTTTGTCTACATTCCTAGTTAGGTCGGTGCATGTTGTCTTTGGGAAAGAATCACCGGCGCAGGTTGTCTTCATGCATCCTACATCGGAGTCAATTTAATGAGATAAAGGTAGCTTTCGAGCAAATTCTAGAAGTTGTATGAGGTGGATCCCTATCCCTAAATCCTAGGTGAGCTGGCCTTCAGTTCCCTAACCTAATGGGAAGATCCCTTATCCCTCTCCCCATGATCCTCAACATACTCGATCCACTTGGTCCTATATATACAAGATCCATCTCCATTCCAAAGGGGAGGAAGGCTATAGCGTCCATATGTTGGTGAAATAAGCTTAGGAGATCATCATTCATTCATTGGAGGCACCCATTTTCTCCTTAGAGGCATTGGCTTGGCTTGGCTTGTTAGAGGAAGATTGCAACGTTAGGGCTTGGTTGTAATCCTCACTCTTCTATGTATTTCCACTTTTATACAGTAATACAAAACTCTTTCCATAAATTTCTTCTTGTTCATTTGATATTTATAGTTCACTTCCTTAACCATTTACTTAGCTCAATTACTTTGTAGATATACTATTACTACTTGTTTGTCTCTTGCATGTTCTGACAGGTCTTTCAGCTTCGGATCTAATGACCGTGGAACTTGGAGCGACAATGGAGAAAGGGATCTACAGATCTAAAAGGTAATATGTCTACATCTCTCAATCTCTAATTGAATCTAAGAAGGTAGACTTGTATTCTGTCTAATTTGTTCTAGATTCACATTGGACTAGGGAGATCATGCCTTAAGTCCGCTTTCAGTAGATTGTCCAGTAACAAATTTGGCAACTATACTGGGGAATACGTACATTGTTTTAAGTTTTCATTTGAATATGATCTTCTTTGATTTCTTTGTGAGCCATTTCATTTTCCTCCTAAGCCTTCTTCACCATCATCTCTTCTTATAGCTAGGGTTTTACCCCTAGCTTGTGCAAATGAGCACCTACTAAGGAGAATGGACTCCTTAGTAGCAGTTCAGTAAATGGAAATTATTATGCTAAAACAGAAATGTAAACTACTCTAAAACATGTGCATGAAACAGAAACAACAAAATGTAAATAATGGTTTTTGTATTGATATTACCTCCAATGTGAAGGTTGGTGAAGCTCTTGCAATGTCCAAGAGGGTTGCTCCAAGCTCCAACTTGCTCCTTCTCTTTCTCCAATGGTGGAAATGGGCCAAAAGGGGCTCTCAAGGTGAAAGTGGCTCAATGGTGAGCTAGGGTTTCAAGAGAGATTTTGGTAGAGTAAGGGTACTTGTGATTGTGGATATGAAATGAGGGATCTCCATCACCTATTTATAGCTTTTTGGTGGTGGAGTGCTGGCCCATGGTTTTGGGAACCATATGGTTTAGGGCAGCTGTATAGGGTTTTTTCCTCTTTTTCCTCATTATTTTATATTTTTTATTCCCTTTTTAGAGGGATTTTGCTGTTTTAGAGGAATTTTGGATATTTTTGGAGGAAAAAGGGGTTTTTAGCCTTTTTGAGGCTTTTTTGATGGTTTTGTGGCGTTTTGGAGGCATTTTAGGCCTTTTGGAGGCTTTTTAGTGGGATTTTTAGGGTTTTTAAGGGAAATATGGTAGGAAAATGAACAAATGAGCCATGTAATGGGGTTGATGAGGTAGTGAACACTTTTTGGGTGTTAACAGATTGCCCCCTGATGTGTGAGGGCAGGAGCTCATCGTATGGCCGATGGACATCATAAGTCATATATGGTTTTCCTGGGGTATAGAGAAGAGAAAAAACAAACTGAAGCCCAGAACAACGATCCCGAACAAACTGCAAGAACTAAAAGTACATAACCTCAATAATGGATGAGGAATCATCTGATCATATGGACGAGGCGGGCATACCCATGCTCGTATCAGGATATAACATAACAATAACAATGGGGTCCAAAAAATGGGGACATGACATATACATGACCTCAAATACTGAATGAGGAAGAATCTCAATATATGGACGAGGCGGGCATACCCATGCTCGTATCAAGATACATAAACAGAACTGTGAGGCCCGAAAAAGGGGGACCTGTAAGATACATAACCACTGTGTACATCATAAGAGTCCAGAGGGGACACAAATCTGGGACATACTGCTGGGCTGATCATGTGTGAACTGAAGAACTAGTGCACTGGAATATCAACAGTGCGGCTGACTGGGGTACCAGAGGAATTGATGAGCTGCTGGATCATAATGACTGGGAGCAATAACCTCGATGGTACACTGAACTGGAACGGAACTGGGTACTCAAGGAAGCATATAGCTGGATGGCTTCCGAATACAATCGCCAACACAGCCCGGACATCCACGGGAACATAGAACTGGGCGTTCCGAAGTGACTCACCAATGTGCTAGAGTTGGGGGAAATTCGGGGTCTTCGACAAATAATGGAAGGGATGTAACCCTATGCGATTCTCGATGATGCGACCAAGGTGCTGAAGTCGAGCATGTGAGAAACAACCACTCGGAGAGGCAATGATGACTCCTCTCAGAATGGTCCATAGGCACTTACCACAAATGGTGATAAGTCCAAGGCGTAGGGACCTCTGGGCCTATCCTCTGGAATAGAGGTGCTGTCGTCGACAGAGGGAGACCTGCAACTATCAAGGAAATGATGTTTCCTTGACATGAGCGTGAGGTGGAGAACCGAAATGTGATAGTACTGATGGCAGGACTGACAAACTGGGGGGAATAACTGGGCAAGTAGAGTGGGTGGACTCAAACTTCCTTTGTTCAGAGTATGATAATGGGGATGATCGGGCAGCATATGAAACTGATTGAGGGGAAAGGGATCATAGCTGTATTGGATCTGGGAGGGTGACTAGGCTGAGGGAGACTCAAGCTGTGGTAAAATTACAGGAGACTGCAGAATACTCTGAACAAAGGCGACCTGATTGGGGGTGCTGCCGAGATGATCGATCATAGTGCCAGGAGGCACGGGAGGGGACTTCTTGAGGGGTTAAGGAACGAGAAGAAGTGTGTGTAAAATGATACTGTCGTGTGGATTTATCCGAGCCCAGGACAGTTCATGCTCGTGGTTGCTTTCAATTTTAAGGAGTCTGAAAGCGATAAGAAGACTCTGAAGTAATGGAATGGTACTATCGTGTGGATTTATACAAGCCCAGGACAGTTCATGCTCATGGTTGCTTTCAATTTTAGAGAGTCTAAAAGCAAATAAGAAGACTCCAGGGGGTTACTTTTTCGTATGTTTAGTCTCCAAGGCCCAAAGAAGCATAAAAGGATGCAATAAAGAACTCTTCTAGCCAGTGTGACTAGAGTATTCCTTTTTCGTAATTAGTCTACCAGGTCCGGAAAAGGGTTAAACTTATACCAGATAGACGCCCTTTCAGGTACTTTAACAAGCATGAAAGGAAGCAAGATTTCTCGGTAATCTTTTCATTGTTTTAGGAGTCAGAAAAGAGCTTAACAGAAACTCCCTAAGTTCCTTTTTCGTAAAGGACTTGTCCGGCCCGAAAAAGGGATAAAATTATACCGAACAAAAGGAATGGCCATGCAAGGAGGAAGTGTTCAATCAAGGATCAGTAATGATGACCAAGAACGAGGGTAGGGGGGAACACTGGTGGGCCTCCTTGCAGGGTGAATGAATGGTGGCAAAATAACGAAATAGTTGCAGTATGACAAGAGTGGAGGGCTCATGTAAAAGTGTGGAACAATCCGATGGCGGCCGACGTGGCATGCAAACCGAGGTAGCAAGGTGTTGGGACACAATGTTGAAATTGTACTAGGTGAGAGCGAGAAATGATCTCAAGCATCATCACAAGCACGAAAAACTGAATCCAGCGGAAAAAAAAGTGTCAACAACGGAAAACTACCGATGTGGCGCGCAAACCGAGGCGACAGGGGGGCATTTTGAAAAAAATACCCAAAAGATCTGGGGGTGAGAGTGAGAAATGATCTCAAGCATCATCACGGGCTCGAAAAAATGAATCCGATGATATAAAGTATATCAAAAATGGGCTACGGCCGATGTGGCACGAAAACCGGGGCGACAAGGTGTCGGGACACAATGTTGATATTGGTCCTGGTGAGAGCGAGAAATGATCTCAAGCATCATCACGAGCACGGAAATATGAATCGGGTAGTGCAAATGGTGTGAAAAACGGAGGTTATAAGGACTCCGGAATGGTCAAAGGTGAGCCCACCAAGCCAAGGATGCAGTGGTGGGGAGAAATGATGACCCGTGGGGGAAGAATACTAGGTGTATCAAATCAAATCATATATACAAGTGACATGTGACCTCAAAAATCGTTGAGATCACACATGTGAAAAAGTGAGCAGGTTTAATGACCTGCTCCCATGCTATGTGCATGGGGTTTGTGATTATGGATCACATATGTGTTGGTTTGAATGATGGGTTCATTGACATGCTGAGATAAATGTTATGGGGTAGGGTCAAAATAATTGATCATGCCCCCTATCCCAGGGTCTAGGTAATCTATTGTGTCAATGTGGTGCTCTATAATGGCGGGGTCAAGACCAGGCATTTCGGTATAGACATCACGGAATTCTTGGAAGAGTTTTTTGTATTCCTCAATCTCTTGCTCACTGCAGGAGGCTCCTAAAGTGATGAGTTCAGGGGCACTTCCTGGGGCAGCGATATCAATTTGGATGACAGGTGAGATATTGGCCATGTTACCCTCCTCGAAGGCGTCAGGAGCAGGAATAGGGTCCTTGAACCAGTCAACCTTGGTGGGGAGGAAGTCTTTGGATTCAACCGTGAACTGGGTGGTTGTGCTAGAGGAGGATTCGTCTGGAATGAAGTAGGAATGATGATGCATATCATCCCAGGGATAATCCGGGGCCCTGAGTGCCTTAAGAATCTCCTCATCAGTATGGAAAGTTTGGGCCGTCAAATTGGTTGACGCGGGAGTAGCGGTTGAAGAGATCATGTAAATGGTATTAACCTCTCCTGATGGGGGTGAGATCGGGGGGTGAATCTCTTCAATGGTGGTTGGTGTTGTCTCCAGATCCAGATTGTTCATCTCATAGAGAGCTGCTCTGTAATTGGGGAGATCGGGACAATGATGTGAGTAATGCCCGTAAATACCGCATATGGCACAGGGGTGGTTGGTATGCAAGGATTTATCTTTAGGCTTGGGAGTGGGGTTTAGTTCGACAACTGGGATGTTGGGGTCGTCATGGAGCATCTGCATGTGTTTCTGCAATGCCGGTAACTGTGGGCACTGATGAGTCGCATGGCCTAACTCATTGCACAATGAGCATTTAGGAGGAGCACGAAACACAGGTGGATTTTTTACTGTCTTGGGAGGTGGTACAGCAGTGTAAGGTTGGGGTCCTCTACCCCCAGTGGATTTGGGAGTAGGAGGGGGATTTGTGGAGGACGAAGGGGGTAGCGACACCGTGGGGTGGCTGAGTGGTAGTAGCCATGGGTTGCACCAGTTGGAGGACGACGCTTGGTGTCGGTGGGGGAACGGGTGGCAAAAGGTACTAGATGGGTAATCCCAAGGTTAACCCTGGGAGGCTAAGGGTAGCCATAAACAGGGCACTTACTACTCCCCATGGAGGGACTAGGAAGGGGATTGTATGGATAGGTGTAACACCAATGTGGCTAGGTACCAATGGTGGTTTAGGCAACAAGGGTGGTTGATTGTTAGGTGGTTGGTTATTGTGGGACAAGGTACATAAGTGAGACACTTCGGGTGTAGATGACGGGGGAGGAATGGATTGGAAGGTGGAGGTGATCGGCGTGTCTGAGTAAACTCCAGGCCCCGTAGAGGAGACAAACGAGGTGGTGGCACGAGAAACAGGTTGTTCAACCATGGGGAGAACATTTTCGGGTGCTGTGGGAGCACTGGGATCATAGTAGGTGAGCTGGTCAACCTTGACCATGCGTCCCTCATGGGGGAACATCATGGTGCGAAAAACGGAAGAGGCAACCGCCCGCATGGCATACATGTAGCTGCGGACAAGTAAAAGGTTATAATCCAATTGGTCATTGATTACCTCGATGTCGATAAGGATGGTTTTGCCACCTAACTGGATGGGGACATTGGGTAGGAGGCCTTGGGGCTGGGCCGACCGACCGTCGTAGGCATGTAATGCAGTGGTGGACTACTGGAGAGTAGGGGATCCCAACTTCTTCCATACGAATGTAGACATAACGCATGTGGAGGCACCTTCATCAATGATGCATCGATGGATGACAAGATTCCGAATGAAAACAGAAACTTGGAATGCTAAGGAGGAAGGTAGGCGTGGTTCGGACTGGTCCAAATCAAATGCCATCAAATTCGAATCATGTGGGTCAATCGCCCCAATGGCGGAGAGTAAAGTCTTGCGTTGGGAAGGGCAGTTTTTCAAGACTTCTAATGCAGACATGGCTGTGGAAGATTGGGCTAAGTCATCGACGATGTTGTAGTTTGACGCAGCCCGTGCATTGGGGTTGTTGTTGATACGGCAAAGCGGAAAACGAGGTGCTTTGGGAGCGCTCTCTAGTGGAGGCGGGGGTATGCGTAACGCTTGATCAGTGGGGTGAGCATTAGGGGTTTTCTTAGCAGGAGGGGCTTCAGTGGTGGAGCCATATTGGTTTCGACGAGTCTGGAGGTTGACGTCAGCGGATGACATCATCAACAGGTGGTGGGTTCCCGAGTCAAACATGGGTTGATCGGGAGCAGTGTACATGATCTGCTGTTGGGGGGGTGCGTTGGCCTGAGGGGGAGCCAATGGCTGAGTGTTCACTACGCCTTGGGTTGGTAAGGGGTTTTGTAGCACCAAAGGTGGTTGCTGAGGTTGAGGGAAATTAGGTGGCGCCTGAGGAGCCGCATGCCTTTGGCGATGGGCATCATCAACCCAAAGTTGCCGCGCTCGCTCCAAGTGTGGGCAAGCATGTGTATAGTGGCCATAGACCCCACAAATAGAACAAGGATGGTTTGTTCACAAATTGGGGTTCTTAGCCTGCTTGGGCGGGTGATCAGGGTTTTGGTTAGCAGGGGCCGCATTATTGTTGTCGGGGGGATTCGCCAGTTGACCAGCTTGGTCTGCAGGTTGGTTGTTCCCACGATTACGGCCCTTGTCGCGGTTTTGTTGGCCCTAGTTGCATTGGTTGTTTTGGTTTTGCTGTGGGTTTTGTTGGGCGTAAACTTGTCCTTGGGCAGCAGGTGGATTCTGAGGTTGCGCAGGTGCTGGAGCAGGCTACGGGGGATGATATGCAGGTGGAGGCTGAGCAGGTGCAGCAACTTGAGGGGGTTGCTGATATGGCTGCAGAGCGGGTTGTGGGTTTTCCGCAGGGGCTGCCTATGGCGGGTAATAAGCGGGTTGGGCTTGTGAAGGCGCAGGAGCTGGTGCAGCCTGCTGGTGGTAGTAAGGCTGAGGTGCGACTGGGGGGGCGTAGGCAGGAGTCGCATGACCGAAGCACTGGGGTGGACATGAGGGTCCATGGGAGTGGTGGTGATGTGTCATGGGAGCATACGAGTTGGTTTCTCCAGACTGTGAGGTATCCCGCGAAAGGTCGGGGCCAGGGGTAGGCCGTGCTATGGAAAATTGTTGGGGATGCAAAGAAACAAGACCAATGATGTCGTCTGCAGCGTGGGATGCCCCCGACGCATCGTGCTGGGAGGAATCTCCGCGAGGGGCGTCAGGTATAATTGTATAAAGGTAACCCGACTGGGCGTAAATGAGGTCGAATTGTTGGGCCTTAAGGATGGCCTCTTCTTCAGACTGGGGTCTTTCTGATGCCACATCCTTAGCAATGACAGGGAGAAGGGATTTGAGGAACCAATCTAGGAAGATACGGTCATCCAATTTGATCTTGCATAAGCTACGGCGTCGACGCCACTCATGAATGTGGTCCGTGATATGGGTAGCCGTGTTTTGTCTGCAGGATAGGAGGATCTCAACGCCCGCGTCATAGCGGACAAGCAACTGGAAGAACTGCAGGAAGGTCAAGGCAAGGGAAGCAAAGGTGGCATGGGTCCCATGGGGTTGCTCGATATACCACTTGGCTGCAAAACCAGTGAAGGTGCGCTATAAGAGACGGAGGTGAACATAGTCGTCCACTATGGAGTTGGAGGAACACCATAGGTGGAAATACATGATATGGTTTTGTGGGTTCTCACCGGCCTTGCCCTCGAACTTAGGGATGTCAGAGGGGAGCTTGGTAGGCATATGAGGCCACGCAGGGTCGTGTCGAATAGGGTCGTTGGTCAATCTGGCCAGGTCAGGTAGGTTGAGGCTAGCCATGAATGGCAAACTGGAAGAAGGATGTGACACAGTAGAGGGTTGGACCAAGTTGGGGCCAATGCCCACAAGTGGAGGGACAGGATTTGGGATGGTGCCCCCAAGTGGGGGAATGGAGGTAGTATAGGAGGGGCCTGCACCACCATGGGTAGTGTGAGCCACTTATGGAGTGGGGATACGTATTCCCGCTGCAGGAATAGGTGCCGTGAGGGGAACGGTAGATGGGGGCCCCATGGAGGGCATACCCAAAGCAGGTGTAGTAACTGGTGTAGTGGTGGATGTGCCACCAATGGTCCCTATAACAAAAGGAGTGGAAGTCGTGCCAGCCATGGGGCTAGTAGGGGCAGTGTAAATGGGGTTCTCAGACTCTGCCTCAGAATCGGAGGTAAAGTAAGGAGCGTCAATATCTGGTGACGAAGTCCTATGCCGCTAACGAGTGGAGTCAAGGGACAAGGCTCGTGATCTGTGATGCGTGGTATCAAGGGATGATGATCTGTGGTGATGACGGGTGGTGTCAAGTGAACCTTGCTGTGGGGGCTCACCCCTGAGGCACCGAGAATGTCTCAGGGACTCAATGGTGACAGATGGTGTCAAATCTCTGTGGGTTGAGGTGAGTAAAACCCTAATGCAACCGAATGTGCAGAAGGAGAGCTTAAAAACAAGGCACTCAGGCCAACAACCAACTCAAAACACCTACTACAACAGCTGTGCTACAATAGGTGGAGTATCAACAAGGATGGTCAGAATACCAACAAGCAGCAGGTTTCCTAAAAATAAAAAATGGTGGACTCACTAGACCAAAGGGAGGTAGGGGAGCATGCAAACACCTGAGTAAAAGTATTCTGACTCAACTAGACATATCCTCTGCAAGGTGATGAAATCCAAGTCAGACAATATGAATAGGAAAGCCAAGTGGCTAAGATATCCCCCTATCGGGAGGGACACTGGGTAGTCAATCCTAGAAGAATGGCAACTAAGATACCCCGTTCATGACACGTCCAGAAAGGTGAATCTGTCGTTTGGTCCTTTTACCGCAATACCCCAATACAGGGATATCCCGAGAACTGCGAAAGGTAGCCCTTCGGTTACTGAATGGAGTGCGGTATTCCACTCAGGCCTCCGGAACCAGTCTCGCGACTTCAACCCTCCTAGGGGAGAGGCCCTCTGGTAAACTGGTCGTGACCGTGCCAAAAAGTACTAGGGGATTTTGGTTCCCTAATTGGACAACAACTATGTCTCAAGTGTAAGTAACCGAGGGGTGTTATTGGAAGCCTATCCCCCCGATCCTACCTAACTACAATGATTCTTTCGTGTTCCCCAAGTGGGGTTAGAATATTGGTTGAGTTAAGTATTTTTTAAGGCTCACTTGAATTATGTGACAGAGTGTGTGCTCATGAGGTGATGAACCCAAAATAGGAGTGCCACAAGGGGGGCAACTTTCTAACTATCAATAATACTGAATTTGAAACTTTAAATTGCAAAATTTTTTGAATTAAAAATACTGAAATTTAAAAAAGATTCTGTAAAGGGAACATAAATTATGTTGCAGAAAAGGTTGTAGGGAAGTGGGGATGCATGTAGGACAGATGGCTGTTCAAATGCATAAAATATTGCAGCAAAAGGGGCTAGGCTCAAATTAGGGAAAAAATGCAGAAATCAGATAGCGGGTCTGTGGCGAGTCGAGCAGGCGGACCGCGGGTTTAAGGGAAACAGACGCGGATAGGTCGCGGCTTTCGGGACAACAGAGGCAGTCGGGACGCAGGAAACAGGTAAAAAGACGCAGTCAGGTCGCAGGAAAAAGGATGACAGACGCAGTCGGGTCGCGGGAAAAAGGCTGACAGACGCAGTCGGGATGGCGGAAAGGGTTTGAAAGCCGCAGTCGAGACGCGGGAAAATGGTCGACAGGCGCAGTCAGATCGCAGCAAATAGGCTGATTAGCTGCGGTTGGAACGCAGGTAACAGACTTGAATCCGTCGGCAGGGAGTCGAAAACAGTCTGAGAGCCACGGTCGGGTCACAGGTAAAGGCCTGAAAGATGCGGTCGGGACACGACTGCAGAGGGAAAAGACGCGGTGTACGACGGCCGAAAGGGACAGCCGAAAGGAAAAACGGGAAATTATTGCAGAAAACTATAAATTTTTTAAACGAAAACCAGAAATTCAAACCTAGGGGAGTCGCCAAAACTATAGCTAGGGTTTTACCCCTATCTTGTGCAAATGAGCACCTACTAAGGAGAATGGACTCCTTAGTAGCAGTTCAGTAAATGGAAATTATTATGCTAAAACAGAAATGTAAACTACTCTAAAACATGTGCATGAAACAGAAACAACAAAATGTAAATAATGGTTTTTGTATTGATATTACCTCTAATGTGAACGTTGGTGAAGCTCTTGCAATGTCCAAGAGGGTTGCTCCAAGCTCCAACTTGCTCCTTCTCTTTCTCCAATGGTGGAAATGGGCCAAAAGGGGCTCTCAAGGTGAAAGTGGCTCAATGGTGAGCTAGGGTTTCAAGAGAGATTTTGGCAGAGTAAGGGTACTTGTGATTGTGGATATGAAATGAGGGATCTCCATCACCTATTTATAGCTTTTTGGTGGTGGAGTGCTGGCCCATGGTTTTGGGAACCATATGGTTTAGGGCAGCTGTATAGGGTTTTTTCCTCTTTTTCCTCATTATTTTATATTTTTTTATTCCCTTTTTAGAGGGATTTTCCTATTTTAGAGGAATTTTGGATATTTTTGGAGGAAAAAGGGTTTTTTTAGCCTTTTTGAGGCTTTTTTGATGGTTTTGTGGCCTTTTGGAGGCATTTTAGGCCTTTTGGAGGCTTTTTAGTGGGATTTTTAGGGTTTTTAAGGGAAATATGGTAGGAAAATGGACAAATGAGCCATGTAATGGGGTACATGAGGTAGTGAACACTTTTTGGGTGTTAACACTTCTTGTTGAAGAGCCTGTTAGTTTTCCCTGAGTCTGTGTGTAATTATCAAACCTTTTTATTGCTCATCTTTGGAGATCTTTTTATTTTTTTCATTGGGATTTCCCCCGGTGCACCTGGGCAGTATAGCCAGAGCTTCATCCACTCTTGGGCGCATTCTGCTCCTCTACAACCTGCGCCAATGACACTTATCCCAGTTCTGCATTCTGCGCCGCTGGCTCAAACCACATACATTTGACCTACATCAGGCGCTCTGTGCCTGACCACTGGCTGCGCTGAGCAGTCAAGCCTAGGGTTTGGGTCATCTCGTCTCCATTTTTTAGTTTGGTTTGATTTGTAGACCTCTATGTACTGTACTTTCCAGTCAGGGATCTTTTGTTTTTGCATTGGTAGTGTTTGGATTGGTTTTGGGTCCCATTTTGGACAAGCTTGAGACTTGGTAGTGGTGGACACTTTAGTCTCTCCCACCTTCATCCACTTGACCTTGTATTCCCTCCTTTCCTCACATGATCTTGTCATTGCATTGGATCTGGTTCCAGACCTTTTTTTGCTTGCATCTTTTAGTTTTGCTTGCATCCGGTTGTTGTTGAGTGTCTTATGTGTTTTCAGTTCGCATGAGTGCTTGTCATTTTCTTGAAAATTTCTGAGTGATTAGAGCATTGCAAGTAATCTCTTCTTTTCATCCATTTATATTTGAAAACATTATTATTGTCAAGCGTTGTCTTGGTGCATTCTTTGGAAAATCAAAAAGTGCTTCATTTTTACCTTTTTTCAAGTTATTTTGAGAATTGTTGTAAAAGTTGTTTCATGCATTGCAGTTTATCATTCGTAAGTCTTTTGGAAAGCTTGAAAGAAAAGTCGATTATTTGTGTGTTTTCATGAATTATGAGCTATTCATTTTCTTGAAAAAACCAAGTGAAATCAAGTTTTTGCAAAAGTTATTCCATGCTTGAAAAAGTTATATGCATTTTTGTTTTTTCATGCTTTTAGGCTATCATAGTGAAATTTGAAGAGTTAGTGTGCTCTAAGTAGAATTTCTCTCTTTTCATCACTTAGTTTCATTTTTTTATTCGAAAAGACAAAAATAAAATGCTTTGATTTGGATTTGTTGTGTTGTTCATTTTCATGTTTTGCTTGAAAAAATGGAAAAGAGTACTTTCATTATCAATTTTGGTAGAATTGAGATTTGTTGAAGTTTTGTTGTTTTGGTAAAAACCACTTGAAAAATATTTCTCCCTCCCATACATAGATTTCATCAAAAGGAAAAGTGCATTTCTTCATGTAGTTAGGCTTGCATTATGTTTACATTTATGTACTCACCGCGTGCATTCACCTAACTATCCAGATAAAATTAACATTAGAACTAGGTTAAAATATTTAGTAACTTGTGCGTTAAGTTAGAGATGTGTTCCAGCATCTTAAAACATGGCAGCTGTTGTTATTTGCCTGCACTGCATCATGGGGGTATTGTAAGTCTTCCATGTACGAACCAATATATCGAAGCTCTTTCACGTACCAACCAGTATATCGAAGGTTCTTTCACGTACCTTAGGGTATATCGAAAGGCACTTCACTTACTTGGCATATATCGAAAGGTGATTCACGTACTCAGTAGTATATCGGAAATGCTTGTGCCATACGGTTGTGCATTAGACAACACCATCACGTATTTGAGCTCCCGCGTACCTTGCGTATATCAGGAGACACTCCTAGGATTATTGAAACCAACTAAGCTAACCATTTGGCCATCTTGGCAGAGCAATACACCGAGAACAACACTCAGGGAGATTACTATGCATGTGTCGTCCAGGTAGTCAGGTTTTCAGGAAAGGGTACAGTCCTAATCCTACTTGTTGTGTTTTACTGTTGGACCCTGCGGTATATAGCGAGTTGTGAAGCCTTGAAAATCCTATGAGGTTCCATACTTTTGAATCCACACATATCACATAAGTTTTCTTGCGGCCTTAGTTTGTGTAGAATTTTCTGGACTGCTTTTCTTTTGTTTAGATTACAGCTAGGAGAAACTCTGGTTCAGTCACCTGAAGTAGAAATTCCTACTTTGAATGTTGGAGCACACATGTTCCCTCCTGATTCACCCTCCTCCAACCCATCAAGGGGTGAAGAGGTGGAAACTTACACTTCACAAGACGTACCTCTCCCTCCCGTTTTACCGGGAGAGCCTGGATATGTGGAATGATTAAATCCCTCCCACGACGATGCAGTATGAGTTGCGTTTGGTCCAGCTGCACCCTTTTGGGAAACCTCTCTAGGTCAACAAGTAGCCCATTTTGCCACTACATCCCCACCCAGTTGGTCCACTCCTAACGAGATTTTCGCACCCTTTCATAACTACCTTGATAGATTACGTGCCATGGGTGAGGAATTTCAAAGACAGAGTCTTTTACGAAGGGCGGAAGACCTGACGTTACCCGCATATCGACAGATCCCGTTTTGCTCTTTATCTTATGACTCACTGGAACCATCCATCCACAACCTGACCACTTATGAACCTAGTCAACCCTCACTTCCTGCAAGTACACGCCTTAGATAGGAGGCCAGTTCTATACCCCAAACAACTCAACCTGTTGAAGGACAATAGTCCAACACTCCTCTCACTACTACGAGAATGTTACCCAATCCTCCCCCACCCCAAAACTCACGGGGAGGATACCCTTTACCCCCTAAATTTCTTACGAGTAATGTTAATCCCACAGTAGGTAATCAACAACCCACGTTGGGTTAACCTTTGATTATTGGTCAACACGTTGCTGCTGGGGGGTAGCCCCCGTCTCCTAACCATAATACTAGAGAAGGAATTCCTCTCGGACCTTCCGATGGAACTTCCTTACCCGTCGGAGCATCCACCATGGGATTATCTCATGTTGGGGGACCATCCAATTGAACTCAACCACCATGGAGTCAAGCGTATCCAAGTTATCTTAACCCCGTGTTAGGATAATTCAATCCCGAAAACGCACTCTACGGGATCCCTTATACCAGAAATCCATACACTCTATGGGGACACCAAAATGTTTTACAACATGGACCCCCACCAACCATCCCTCAAGTACCACCACCCCCGTTTGGTCCCCCTCCACCTCCCTGTGGAGGTGACGGACCTCTAAATTTTGGTGAAGGACCTCTAAATTTTGGTGAAGGACCACCTAATCCTAGAAACCATGGCCCATCCTCTCCCGACGACGGTGGTGGAGGCCCTCCCCCTTCTAGTGGAGGCATAGGATTTCCCCCTTCTGATGGAGGACCGCCCCCTGGTGGCGGCGAGCCCCCACCCCATGGTGGAGGACCACCCTATTCTGGTGGTGGTGGAGGAGGACTACCCTATTTTGGTGGAGTTGGCAAAAGACGGCCACACCTTTCCGGTTGCGATGGTGGCAGAGGCCCCCACCCTTTTGGTGGCAGTGGTGGAGGCCCCCACCCTTTGAGCGGAGGTGGTGCACCACCACCCCTTCCCGACGGAGGTGGCAGGGGACCACCTTATCCAGATGGAGGACGCGGAAGACCACCTTATCCCAGTGGAGGAGGCAGAGGCCCACCTTATCCCAATGGCGGGGGCGGACCCCCACCATTTGGAGGAGGCCCACCCCCTCTCAGAAGTGGTGGTGAACCCCCACCTTACTGTAATAGACCACCCTATTATGGTGGAGGACCTACATCAGGTTTGTGCGGAACACCCTATTACGGCCAGTTTCCTCCAGGAACACCCTACAACTAGTCAATGGAAGGTCCCATTGGTCCATACATGCAATATCAATACTATCAGTACCCGCAGCTGAATCAACAGCTGCCTTTCTTGGCCACTTTGGACCTACCCGACCTATCTCGTATGACCAATGACCCCATCTTCCACGGACATAACTGGCCACCAATTCTGGTGAAACTACCATCCAATATTCCCAAATTTAATGGAAAACCTGGTGAGGATCCAAAAAAAATGTGATGACTTACCATTTATGGTGTTCATCCAACCCCTTGATGGACGCTTTGATCCATCTTAGCTTATTCCAACGGACTCTCACCGGCCCAACTACCAAGTGGTATATTGAATTACCACCCAACTCTTTTTCAGATTTTCGCTCTCTTGCTATGTCATTTTTTACACATTTCCAGTTGCCCATTTGCTATGAGACTGGTACAGACTTACTGACCTCGCTCTGTCAAAACACCACCACCCATATCTCATATCATATTCATGAGTGGCAGAGGAGACGACGTCTTATTAAGGCTCATATTCCAGACCAACTCTTATCTGACTGGTTCACAAAGTCACTCTTACTTGTTGTAGCTCAAGATGTGGCCATGGGAGGGGCCATCACTGAGGGACAAGATATTTCCCGTGCCCATTACTTAGACTTTGTCTATGCTCAATCCGACACGTTGTATGAAATTGTTCCTAACGCATCCTGACCTATGTATGACCCTGCAAAACCACCCAAGGGACCTCAGGCCGATGGAATCATTGGTTCCCTTACCTCCCAGCCTTCTACTCAAACTGGTGGATCGTCGAACCCCTAGGGTTCTTCCCCATCCACACCACAGGATAGAAATAGCACCACCAAGTCACCCACTCCTACCTTAATCAAAGAGGTGAATTATATTCCATCAGCTTCATCCCAGAAATTCGGTGGTAAAAAGAAAACAAAGGTAAACCTAAGAAATCTTCTAACCAGCAGGAGAATAAGAGCACCCCTGAAGACACCAAACAGAAGAGGAAGTTGAAGTATCCTTATTTGCTATGTGGTGGTGACCATCTCTCCAAAAAATTTCCTCACCAAGACGAATCACAGAAGTTTCTCAAGGGAAACCCTACCCCCGCAGTTCTCAATGCTGCCTTCCCTACTCAAAATCAACAGTTGATTGCTCAAGCCTCCCCTACACACAGTGAGGCATCCTCCACCGCGTATGTTCTCATGATGCATAGTGAGACGGTGATTTTGAACACACAATCGTGTTCATATGACTCAATCCCTCCGAAGGAACCCGTTCGAAGTAATATTGAAAAATATTCCACTTCTATGCCCGATGTTACCATACCGCAGGCCTCTCTCACCATTGAGAAGCCTTCTTTAGAGTTAGCTTTGCATCCTCCCAAGAGCATGATTCTGAAAGCAGTTTTCAATCCCAATGCTTGGGCAACTCATAATTACAATATTGTCAAGAACTTGGCACAAGCTCCTTGTGCCATGTCGACACTAGAGGTCTTGCAGAATTGTCCTGATAAACGCAAGGATCTTCTTGCTGCCATTAGTGCATTAGATCCAGATTCCTCGAATACAATCATGTTTCGACTTGAGTATTTTAAACCAAGGCTTTCCCACCAACTTGCATTTCAAGTTGGTACGAACGTTGTTGGAAAAACAGTCCATCGTACTGTACTAGACAAAGGGGATTCTACCTCAGTCATGTTGTTATCTTGTTGGAGAGCCATTGGTTCTCCCGAACTGAACCGTTCTCCCACCACCTTAAAATCATTCAACTGTCGTGGCTTTCAACCCCATGGGCTAATACAAGCCTTATCAGTGGAGTTGGGGGGTAATACCACAACCATTAATGTGGAAGTAGTCGCAGCCCCTTTGGATTATAATCTCTTACTTGGTCGTAATTGGTTTTATGCCATGACTGCAGTCGTGTCTTTCGTCTTCCGCATAGTGCAATTCCCCCACAAAGGCCAAATTGTCACTATCAACCAACTGGAATTTTGTAAATCGGACACCGCTACTCATCCCGACAATAATATCCCATTGCTTGGACAATATTCGCAATTGTATGAGAGCATGGGGGTCAGCCTCATAAAAGACTCATCTCTTATGGGAGTCTTTCCAACCTCAGATCCCCCTAATCATGTTTCCACGGTGAACATGATGTCCTCTGGGATTTTATCTTTCCCCAACTTTAATGATCAATGGCTTGTATCTGATGAAGCCACTATGCACCTAATTGGAGACTCCATGCATCTTTCACCCGCTGAACTCACTTACGAGGCTATCAATTCAGCACCTGAGGACCACTTGGCTGTGGCATCTACATCCTATTCTCTACACCGTACGTCATCCTTACCCGATCCTTTTCTCTAGACCTTCCCGTATGATGAGTCCATCATGGAGATTATGAATGCGGATGACCCTCCATGGGAAGAACTCCACGATCGATCATCTTTCCTTCCCCCATTGGATTCTGTAGAGAACAACATCACCACCATTCTTACACCATATGTCTACCCTTACCCTCAGTCCCTGATACTCACATGCCATATAGACAATGAGGGAAACTTGGTAAACATCGAAGCCACCACCCCAATTGACATCTTGGTTACCCCTGGTATAGTGGAACATATTCGTTTAGGCCATAAATGTTCCCCTGAAGAGATTACTACTTTTACGGCCTTATTCAAGCAATTCTGAGACGTGTTTGCTTGGACCTATGAGGAAATGCCCGGGATAGACCCTGCTATTGTTTCACATCAAATCAAAACCTATTCTGATGCTAAACCAGTCCACCAAAAGTTACGACCGGCACACCCTCAAAAAACTGCGACAATCAAGGAAGAAATTGAGAAGTTCTTGAAGGCTGGCTTTATCTACCTTCTTCCATTAACATAATGGATCTTAAATGTTGTCCCTATAGATAAGAAGCAGGGCACCATTCATGTCTGTGTCAATTATCGGGATTTGAAAAAGGTTTGTCCTATGGACAACTACCCCACTCCCTTTATCGATTAGATCATAGTAAATTGTGCCGGAAGTGTCATCTTTTCTTTCATGGATGGCTTCTCTGGTTACAACCAAATGGAGATCCACTCAGACGACCAACATAAGACAACTTTCATCTTCCCTTGGGGCACGTTTGCTTATCTCAAGCTTCCTTTTGGTCTAAAAAATTATGGTGCCACATTCTAGCAGGCCATGTCATATGCTTTTCATGATGTGAAGGACTTCGTGGAACCTTACCTTGATGACCTACCTGCCATTTCACAGTAGCGTGAGTTCCACATTGATCATCTGACAGTCGTATTCCTCAGATGCAGGTGGTATAACATCTTCCTGAACCCTCACAAATGTATCTTCTACGTCGAGTCTGGACGCCTCCTAGTTTTTATTGTTTCGAAGGATGGGAGCTCCACTGATCCCTTGAAGGTGGAAGCCATTGTTGCTCTCCCACCTCCTACTGACATTACAGAACTACAAGTTTGCAAGGGAAGGCAACTTACCTACGACGTTTTGTCTATAATTTTGCTCATAATACATAGGGCTACATGATATTACTAAAGAAGGATATCCCGTTCATTTGGGATGATCAAGTGCAACAATCCTTCGATAGTCTGAAACATGCCATTATGCATGCCCCTGTGCTCGAACCGCCCAATTACTAAAAAGATTACATTCTTTATCTTGCCGCTTCTGCCACTACGATCGCCATGGTCTTGGTGCAGGAGGACAAAAATGCCGAAGAACATGTGATATATTACCTAAGTAAGGGTCTTATTGACTTTGAAACTCATTACTCACATGTCGAGAAACTCGCTCTCGTGGCAGTCATTGTCGTCCAAAAGTTTCGTCATTACATACTGCTCCGCACCACCACCATCATCGCTGACTCGAAACCCATGTACCACATTTTGACACGCCAAGTACTTGGGGGCAAGTATTCATGCTGGATTGTGATAGTTCATGGGTTCGACCTCCTCTTCAAGAAATCCAAGTCTAATAAGTCTTTGGTGTTTGTCGAGCTCATTTGCGATCTTCCCCGTGTCGATTTAGGATCTGAGCCCAATGATTCTCTTCCGGATGAAAAAGGAATACTCCAGACAATCATGATTGGAAGAGTCCTCTCTCATGTTGTTTTACCCTTTTCCAGGCGAAGAGGCTAACTGTACGAAAAAGGACCTTTGGAGTCTTCTTTAGTTCTTTTCAAACTCTCTAAACATGAAATGACACCGAGTTTTCCTTCTATGGACTCGTTAAAACTCAACATTGAAGGGCCCATCATGGGACGAACCCCTCCTTTCCTAGGTTCGGAAAACATTTGGGATTGGACTCATCTATGAGATGAGCTATACCGAGCATCTAGTCACCCTCATCAAGCTCGTTAAAAACACATCAGGAAATCATCAATCATGATGGGGAGAAAGGAAAGTTTTGTGTGTTACACCTTTACTTGTGGAAGTACTTAATCGTTCTTGAACATGGCACTCATTTTCATTTGGATTCATTACTTTTCCTCGAGTCTTGTTAACTTCATGAGTCCTAGTACTCCTTTGGGTCATCCAAAGAATGCTTCCACTGTTAGTTGCATTAGGATTCGGCGTCATTCTCGTCATGTCAATACTGCCAAGTCATGCTATGCCCATGTTCAAGAATACATTCACCACTCATCATTTTGAATTCAGTACACCTTCCATCATGTTGGTCTACTCTGAGTCAGTCTCACATGTTACTATACCGTCCGATCTAATCCAAACATCTGTTATCGAGTTTCGTGTAGATGATGAGGGATTCATCATGGCCCTCCTTCTACGGATTCATCCTTGTAGACTTCAACACATCATCTGAGGACTGAATCTAGAAACCAATCAAGTACCTTGGGCCTGCATGCCTCAATGGCAGGTTACCTCACTTTTGACATGAGTTTGCATCATTGAATCTTGATCGAAAGATTTCGTCAAAGCGATTGAATTCAACTCATTCATTCACGCTTGATTATATGTACTATGATTCCTTGGGGATCATTGACATTAATGGTGATTTCCCTCGCACTTGTTAACGGTAATCAAGTGGTTTCTACCATGTTCGACGTCAAGACATTTGTAATCACATGGATAGATTCGTATCATTGCAGGTTCGGCTTGAAGACCCTAGGGAGTCATGTTTTACCCATGTTGCGATGGAGATTGTTTGAGTTATATCACACGGATCCACTTTGTATTGGGCATGGTTGTGTTATCATATCATCATGGATCTATGCTTGTGTCTAGTAGCCATGCTTGTGTTCAGTCGGTCTTTACTACCATGGATCTGCATTGTATTGGTCGGCAGTCATGTTAAGAGTCATACGAGACTGTGTTCTCAGAGTCAGTTGTATTGCAACAACATCTTCCATTCGACAAGTCCTTTCGATCCTTCTATCAAAGCATCTCACCTGTCTAGTTCTATCAACTTCATGATTTGGGGGGCATTCTGTTACACCCAAAATCTCACCATCATGAGACATATATCAACTTAGTGCCTCAATCCTTGAAGTCCCATGATCAAGTCAATCAGTTAGAGCAAGTTGATGTCCTTTTTCCACATTCCTAATTAGGCCTGCGCATGTTGTCTTTGGGGCAGAAGCGTCAGCGTAGGTTTTCCTCATGCAACCTACACCAGAGTCAATTTAATGAGATAAAGGTAGCTTTCGAGTGAATTCTATAAGTATGATGAGGTAGATCCCTATCCCTAACTCCTAGGTGAGCTGGCCTTCGGTTCCCTAACCTAATGGGAAGATCCCTTAGCCCTCTCCCCATGATCTTCAACATACTCTATCCACTTGGTCCTATAAATACAAGAGCCCTCTCCATTCCAAAGGGGAGGAAGGCTATAGCATCCATATGTTGGTTAAATAATCTTAGGAGATCATCATTCATCCATTGTGGGCACCCATTTTCTCCTTAGAGGCATTGGCTTGGCTTGTTGGAGGAAGATTGCTGTGATAATATGCAGGGATATAGCAACTGTAACAAACTCACAATCAAACTCTCAAGAATGTTGCAAAGAATAAGAGAAGCATGCACTCAATAATCAATCATAAACATAGAATAATGAACAATAACAGTATTATACAATGAATAATGAATGTAAAGAATGTGATACAATAATCAATGATGAGGCATCATATAGGATTCGAATTAGCCAAGTAGGGAATTCGAATCTGAGCTCAAAGTCTAGCTTGGATAACTATGGAGACATCATCTAGTCAATAGTATCAGTCATAAATGGTAAGAGCGAGTCAAGTGTGTCCAACTGAGTCTAATAGAACCATCTAGGCATAAATTAGGGAATGGAGACTCCAAATGGGGCACATGAGACTGTCTAGCTCAAAGTCTAGCTTGGATAACAATGGAGACATCATCCAGTCAATAGTATTAGTCATAAATGGTAATAGTCAATCAATTATGTCTAACTGAGTCTAATAGAACCATCTAGGCATAAATTAGGGAATGAATACTCCAAGGGGGGTGCATGAGGCTTTCAAATAGTCAAGTGGAACTCCAGAACTAGCTAACTAGAAGCTACAAGTAGTCAGCATGAGCAATCAGTGGAAGAACTACTCAATCAATGCACTAACTGCATGATAACTCCCGGTAGGTGAGATAAGGCGCCTTAATTGAGTGATAACTTAAGGTAGGTGAGTAAAGTCGCACTAACTAAGTGTGGTAGGTGAGAAAGGTGCACTTGCCATGCCGAACAATCAAGAAGGGCGCATCAGGTAGGTAGGAGGCCAATTGGGGGTTATAGATAGGATTTGGAGAGCTAGAAGGAATCTCTAGGTGATGAGGAGACCACCATGATGATGATTGGATGCATGAAGTGGCATGCAAAGCATGCAACATGCAAAATATAAAAATGATGGTGTGAATATTCCAACACCCCACTGTAAGCTATACTATGAGATAATTACTGAAAACACAAAAATAGGGCCTTGGTGACTAAGACCAAAGGTCACCCCATACAATCAATCTAAATAAAGTAAGTGAGGAAAGAGGGAAAACCCAGTGGGAAGAAATCGCTCCCTCAAAAATAAATTGAAGGATTCTAATGAAGCATATCATCTCTCACCCCTGAAGGAGGTAAGCATCCTTCTTTTCCGAAGAAGAATTGATCGATATGAAATGGATCAGCATTGTGAGGAGGATGGATCCTTCCATGCTGAAAATATGACATGGTTCTTCTATGATCATGTGGATCACCAACCAAATTACCGGCAGATCAGAGTGTAATGGAATCCCATCGAGGAAGAGGAGAAGCATCAAGTTCTTGTGGATTTGGATCTCTCATTCTCTCATCTTCATTATCAGTTGCTAGACCTTTAGGTTCTTGTGTATCTGGATCTAGCATTCCATCATCATCATCTCCATCTTCAGATTCAGAATCTGAAGTATCATGTGAAGATGCATCGCTCTCATCAATCAAAGGAGGATTAGTAGGTGAGCTATCTTGATCAATAGAAGGAGTATCATGGAGAGGCCACTCCTCAAACTATACACTCCTTTCCATAAATGCACTCTCTGCTTTGTGAATCAAGAGCTCTCCTTTTGTCAGCTGGAATCCTTTCCCAAGATCTAGATCCAAACACTTTAAGATGAGATACATCAGTTTTGTATCCCATCCATGATTCAAGAGGAGTAGTGTCACGGAGTCTCTTGTGAGGAACTCTATTTTGAAGATAGGCGGCACAATTAATGGCTTATGCCCAAAGACTAGGGTGGAACCCTTTTGACTTTAGCATGCAGGTGGCCATTTCTTTCAATGTTCTGTTCTTCCTTTTAGCTACACCATTCTATTGTGGTGTATAGGTAATAGTATGTTGCATCTGAATGCCCTCTTCAGTACAAAATCTTGAACCTCACCCTTAATGTACTCACCACCATTGTCAGTGCGAATGGATTTTATCTTCCTATCTGAAAACTTCTCTATAGAAGACTTGAAAAAATTGAAGAAACCAAATACTTCTGATTTCAATCTAAGGAAATATACCCAAGTGAATCTAGAATAATCATCAATAAATGTGAGCACATACCTTGATTTGTTTAGAGATAGATATGGAAATGGACCAGCCACATCACTATGGATGAGATCGAGAGGGTAAGAGGCTCTCCTAGCCTTTCCTTTTTCAAACTTCTTCTCAGGATGCTTCCCCATCAAACAACCATGACAGTTTCCTTTGGCAAACTTGATCTTAGGTAGCCCATCAACGATCTCCTTTTCATGCATGTCATGCAAGTACTTATAGTTAAGATGCCCAAACCTTTCATGCCACAATCTGATTTCTTCATTGGCATGAGTGTGGAGAGTTGATTGCTTCGAGAGAGGTAAGAAGTGCGAGAACTCATATAGTTTGGAGTTTTGATTTGAAACTCCCTTTGCAATGATTTCACCTAAACCATGTTTTGTATCTCGACTTCAATTGGAGAAAAGATGACTCTTTTAGGCTCTCCAATATGTGTCATTTGATACACTGAAAGTAAGTTTGTTGTAAGAGAATGAACATAAAGCACATAAAAAAAGTAACCATAGTCAAGATTGATTCTTGCAATCCCCTGAGAGGAGACTTTTGAATCATTTCCCAACATGATGGAAGGGCCAACTGAGCTTTCGAAGTTGGAGAAGAGATCTTTGGAGGAAGACATGTGTCTTGAGGCTCCTAAATCTATGATGAAAGAAGAATCTGTTGATGCACTTTCCATGAAGGCATGACATCTTTCTTTGTCTTTGGATCTAGAAGATTCAGTATCAGAATCTTTCTTCCTTGCACATGCAAGTACAGGAAGGTTGTTCTTCTCAAGTAACTGAGCCATCAAATCTATAGTTTTCTTCATGCAACAACTTTCAGGATGGAAACCTCTATGGAAGTATGTGCACTTGGATCTTCCCTTCTGAGAATGCTTGGTCTTCCTTGAATTTGAAGCCCCATTTGACTGATATGGAGTATCTGTAGGCCTTGTATCATTTGATCACTTATAAAAAATCTTTTGCTTTCCTTTACCATTCGCTCTCTGTGCAGTTGTAAGATTTGTATCCAATTTGGGTTTGATCATTCCCATAGAGATCAACTTCTCTTCCTCTTGAGTAAGAGATTGGATGAAGTCATCAAGTGAGGGAAATTTCCATCTTGGAATGGACAACTTAGCTGCCTGGAAAGTAGAGACAAAAACTGAGAAGTTTGACCCCAACTTTGAGAGAATGGAAAATATAAGCTGCTTGTCTTCTTTCACTATCTCATATCTTTTCAACGGTGATATCAAGCTTTTGAACTTAGTGAGGAAAGCATTGATAGATTCGAAGCTGTTAGGACTCAAAATATGAGTTCATTCTCCAATTTGTGTTCTTTCATATCATATTTCTATCCAAAAACGGATTCGAGCTTGTCTCAAACCTCTTTAGGAGATGTAAGGTCGATGACATGGAAGTGAATATCTTCAGAAATTAAGAGAAGGAGGAGACCAACTGCTTCATCAAGCCTATCCAAGTACTTGGACTTTTCAACTCCACTAAGAGGTTCTACCATCATTTCGTTGAGTATTCGGGTGAAGCTCTTGGATCTCATGAAGAGAGCCATCTTGGATTTCGACTCAACATAGTTGGAAGATGTGAGCTTCAGATCCATTTGAACGGATAAAGTTGAATAGTTGAATAAGACTCCGAACGGGTGAATAAACCTGCAAAACAAGAAGAGTTTTTGCTGATGGAGAATGCTACACCTCGACTGAACACTACCTTTTGAACAATGAGCACATAAACTAAATCCTTCACACCTAGATAGACATCACTAGATTTCTCCAATGAATTCAAGTAATAGCACCAAGATTTTCTGTGGAAACTCAAAGACTTTTGATGCTTAAGTGAAATATAGCTACTCAAAGAAATGCTGCAACTGCTGCTATTGCAACTGCAGCAATGGCTGTAATTCGAATAGTTGCTTACTGCTCTAATACCATGTGATGATCTGCAGGGATCTGGCAACTGTAACAAACTCACAATCAAACTCTCAATAATGTTTCAAAGAAGAAGAGAAGCATGCACTCAATAATCACTCATAAACACAGAATAATGAACAATAACAATATCATACAATGAATAATGAATGTAAACAATGTGATACAATAATCAATGATGAGGCATCATATAGGATTCGAATTAGCCAAATAGGGAATTCGAATCTGAGCTCAAAGTCTAGCTTGGATAACTATGGAGACATCATCCAGTCAGTAGTATCAGTCATAAATGGTAAGAGCCATTCAAGTGTGTCCAACTGAGTCTAACAGAACCATCTAGGCATAAATCAGGGAATGGATACTCCAAGGCGGGTGCATGAGGCTGTCTATCTCAAATTCTATCTTGGATAATAATGGAGACATCATTCAGTCAATAGTATCAGTCATAAATGGTAATAGTCAGTCAAGTGTGTCTAACTGAGTCTAACGGAACCATCTAGGCATAAATCAGGAAATGGAGACTCCAAGGGGGACGCATGAGGTTGTCAAATAGTCAAGTGGAACTCCAGAACTAACTAAGTAGAAGCTACAAGAAGTCATCATGATCAATCAATGGAAGAACTACTCAATCAATGCACTAATTGAATGATAACTCTCGGTAGGTGAGATAAGGAACCCTAACTGAGTGATAACTAAAGGTAGGTGAGTAAACGCGCACTAATTGAGTGTGGTAGGTGAGAAAGGCGCACTTGCCATGCAGAACAGTCAAGAAGGGAGCATCAGGTAGGTGGGAGGCCAATTGGGCACTGTAGATAGGCTCTGGAGAGCTAGAAGCAAGCTCTAGGTGCTGGGGATACCACCATGATGATGACTGGATGCATGCAGTGGCATGCAAAGAATGCAACATGCAAATTTGCATGTATGCATGCAAAATATAAAAATGATGGTGTGAATATTCCATCAATTGGAACGTTAGGGCTTGGTTGTAATCCTCACTCTACTATGTATTTCCACTTTCATACAGTAATAAAAAACTCTTTCCATAAATGTCTTGTTGTTCATTTGATATTTATAGTTCACTTCCTTAACCGTTTACTTAGAGAAATTATTGTGTAGATGTACTATTACTTCTTGTTTGTCTCTTGGATGTTCTGACAGGTCTTGCAGCTTCGGATCTGATGACTGTGGAACTTGGAGCGACGAGGGAGAAAGGGATCTACAGATATGTAAGGTAAGATGTCTACATCTCTCACTCTCTAATTGAATCTAGGAAGGTAGATTTGTATTCTGTCCAATTTGTTCTAGATTCACATTGAACTAGGGAGATCATGCCTTAAGTCCACTTTCGGTAGATTGTCCAGTAACACACTCCAAGATAGAAATAAAAGAAGCAATGCTACTGCACTCAAAATCCTGATTGAGAAGGATATTCAGAATCCTTCTCCCTCATCTCATAATAAAGACATAACTGATATGATACCTAAAGCACCAATGACAAGTAGGGTCCAACAGATCTTTTTTTGTCATTGCTACACATGTCATAATTTTGGACATATGGCTAGAGAATGTGAGCTGAGGAAGAATTCTTCAATAAAAGGTAAAGAACAAAAGAAGGAGTGGAAGAGGATAGAATATGTGAAGCAAGAAGATCAAATATTCCTCAAACATAAAGGAAGATTCTATGCATATTGTCACTACTGTCACAAGTTTGGTCACAAAGCTATTGATTGCAGAACCAAGAAAAAGGATCATAGCAAGGAATTCAAGGAACACAAAAGGTCAATAAGAAGGGTACCTCATGGGAAGATGTGGAGAAGAAAGGAAGACTACAAAGAGTTAGAAGAAACACAGATTCCAAGCATCAATGAAGATGATGAGGAGCATAATAGTGTTGTAGATAAGAATGACATTCATTATGATGGAAAGCAAGATGAATATATAAAAGAATACACCGATGGAGATGATGGTGGAACTCAAGATTTTCTTTTCTAAAAATATCTCATGACCAAGAAAAGAACCCTGAAATTAGCATTATAAAGGATCATGTACTCATTGGGATTTAATATTAGAAAATTGCAATTGGTACTTAAAAATATGTTTTGGTAAGAAGAAAAGAATGTTTTAAGGTTGCCATCAAAACAAGAAGAAGAAGAGTCATAAGAGTACTTGGTAAAATCTATCTTCCTCAAATACAAGAAGAAGTGTAGAAGTGACAAATTGAAAAAGAAGACTTTGCTAGAGACAATGTGAAGTATATTAAATCACTGAAGTGTAATAAAGTCAGAAGCAAAATTAGAAAAGACAAGAGATGATCGTAAGACTAGTGTATGGTTGGCAAAGAACAAAGTGTAAATAACATGAAAATATTAAAATGCATGATCCATGAGATATGTGAAGACCATGAAGTCTGCAATCCAAAATGAGGATTATCCTTATTATTCAGGTCAGTTGGTTCATGAAAGTTCATCTATAGCTTTCTAGAATGATGAATGGTTGCAATTTGCTGGTGCTATATGATTCTACAAATATGAAGTCATGACACATTAATTGAGAAATTTGTCCATCTTGAAAGTATTCATTTGATTACATTGGTTTGGGATGACCTTCCACATTTACACTTGGAGAATTTGATAATCATGTCATCATGGATGATGAGCACATGTAAAGATTAATACAAGAGCAGATTTAGACAATCTTAAGGACTGTCTGATGGGGAAATTATAAATAGTCATTCTTTTTATTGGAAAGTGCCAGGATGAGTAAAAGTAGCAGTAATATTGCATCCTAGGAATCAAGAGGAGAAGGCTGCAGATTCAAATTTTGCATTTTATGTGGAACTTCAGCCAGCGCTTCAATAGTTGAAGATTGAGAAGGAACAATTGTTATCATAGTGAAGTATATAAAAGAGAGCGATCTCAGTAACATTGGAAGAAGAGTGTAGTGTGAATGAAGCTAGTGCATATCATTTTGATCTATGGTCAAAAAGGGGAGCAAAAACATAAAGTTGTGAAGTTGCTTGTATGGAATTGAAGACTCCTTGAAGAAGAACAAGTTATATGATGTATATTTAAAGAGAAATGTATGGAAGAAAACTAAGGGTTGAATGAAAGAAATTAGAGATAAACCAATGAGTATAAACTTTGTAACAAAGAGAAGAAAATGTGTTGGCAAGAGGAGGAGCATTGTGATAGGGGGAGTTTATGAACTCATCATTCAGGTTCTCATTCAGAATGGTTATCATTCAAAAGGGAAGCTAAAAGATGCTAACTAGATGATCATCATCAAGTCCAAATTAATTGGAGGAAGAGAATGATTGGAAATTCTATGTCATGATAGTTGCATCAAGGGCATAACAATTTATCCTTTTTCGTTGTAGTCAAAGGGGGAGAATGTTTAGATGTTTCTATCAATGCCAAGGGGGAAGAATGTTGAATATGGTTGTAATTGATGTCAAAGGATTTTACTAATGAAAAATGAATAACCAAGGACATGATGGCAAGGAAAGCTCAGTGAAAGACAAAGGAATAACAAAGAGAGTGATGACATGGCCTGTATGATGATGTGGCAAATATGATGACATGTAATGGCATGTATGATGATGTGGCATGAAGTTGAAAATAGATCTGATGGTTTTATGGTGCTATCAGTAAGTCATTGTTTCTTTCTGACAACATTCTGACAAATATGGCAATTTGGTGAAAATCAGGAAATTGACGAAGTATGGAAAAATTAGTCAAAACTGTCTTAGGAAAATGCCCGCCCTAATTTATGGTTTGACTAAAATTCCCACACTATGATACTAGAATATATCTTGTTGAAGTGGTTATCTAGTCATGGTATTAGTTTTCCTTAATCACTTGAGAGGATAAAATTATAGGTCTGCCAAAACAGGTTTTTGCACCAGAGAAAGTAAAATTGCCTAAGTGGTCTCAGGAAAATACCCGCCATAAATGATAGGTTAAAGTAAATGCCCACAACATATTATCAGGTTGTAGTTTGTTGATTTGTCTATCTCACCATGGTCACATTTTTCTTTAAGCATGTCTGAAGAAAAAGTTATGGATATGCCAAAATGGGGTTTCAAGATAGACTTTGGAGAAAATCCTGAAAATGACTAAGTGTTGGAAAACTGGTGCAGGTGGCCTTGGGAAAATGCCCATTCTACCTCATAGGATGATGAGAAAAATAATCTGAAAGTGTTAGGCTATAGCTTGTTTATGGGTGATTCTAACCATGGTCTCAGTTCTCCTATTGAGTGTTTGATGACAAAGATATAAGTCTGCCAAAAGTGCTATCTGGCATAGTTTGCACTGTCCCAGTAAAATGCCCGTCAATGAGAGAGAAATAAGCTTCAAAAGGTGAAATTGGTCTAGATGAAGACATCTTGTTGTCCTCTATCCATTGGGTGTCTCACACTTTAAAATTGGCGAAAAGAAAAATCTCATCATGTTGACCTAGGGTTTTACAATTTTGTCTAAGTGTTGAATTAGCAGTTTGGAAGATCACTTTGAAATGCCCGCTAGATGTTGTGTGTGTGTCAATAGTTTAATAAATTGACATGATATCGTTCATCATTGAATTAGCTATCTATTCATGCTTGTAGTTTTCTTTATGGTGATCACATGCGGAAGAAATCTATCTGCCAAAGCAGAAGAATTTTTTTTTTACATGGTTGATGAGGCATTTGGAAATGCCCGCAAGGAGGTTTTTATGAGCTGATAAGATTAGTCAGATGGTATAGTACTATTCTCTGATGAACTGGGTATCTATCCATAGGCTCAGATTTTCCTTTGGAGTTCACACGTGAGAAATACTAGCCTGCCAAAATGAGAAGAAGTTTGTTTTGATGTTCAAATGTAGGTTGATAAGGAATTTGGAAATGCCCGCAAGGAGGTGTTCCTTTGATGATAAAATTCATCAGATGACATGGTCTTGCTCCTTTTTGAACTGGATATCTAGCCATAGTTTTAGATCTTATTTTGGTGGTCTCACGTGCAAAAGAGACAAGCCTGTCAAGTTGAGTAAAATATTATTTTGTACATTAAGGACAAAATAAAAATATGCTAAGTGTTGAAAAGGGACTCAACGTTGAAAAGGGGCAAGGGTTAAAAATTCCCACAAGAGGGATTAGTTAATCCCACAGGGGCTATTTGATGCCCGCAAGGGCTAAGGGGAGTGCCCATAAGCCCATATTCCCACAAGTGCTTGGTTATTCCTGCAAGGGTTAGGAAGATGCCCGTAGGGGCTTAGGGGATTCCCACATGAAGTAAGGGTAAGCCCAAAGAGGGATAAGGATTCCCGCAGGGGATAGGGTTAAGCCCATAGGGGCTTAGGAATTCCTAGAAGAGGATACAGATGCCCGCAGAAGGTTTGAGGAAGCCCGTAGGCGTGAAATAAGAGGAATCCCTTGGTGAGAGATGAAGGAAGCCCACAGTATGAGATGTGAAGCCCACATCCTTGAAATGAGAAGCCCGCAGGCCCGGGTTAATCAATGAAGGTTTTTAGTTAATTAATTATTTAAAAATAGTAATAAACGGAGTTATGAATTTAAGATTAATATCAGATATTTGAAGAGGCACAATGATTAAAGGGGACGAGTTTTGAAGAGATGCATGAAGGTATATATAAACAGAAGTTTGAGTTAGAAGAGAAGATGTCTCTATGAATAAAAGTTGAGCATATGAAGCAACATAGGATAGAGAGCCCAGAGAAGGTAAAACACAGAACAATATGTCTCTATGTGTTTCAACATGAAGATATGAGTTAGTGAGGGGGTAGAGAAAGAAAGAGAAGAACTGAAGTTGTATGAAGTCCAGATCCAAGCAACAACAACAAGAAGAGACAGAGACCAAGTGAATGAAGAAAAATACTAGTGACAGTATTTGAGGAAGATCTGGAAGACTGATAAGAATCAGACTAGGGTGGTAGGGTGGTGCTAGGGCATGCTGCATTCCTGTAAGGGGTTCGTAGCCTTATTCCAATGGTATCTGGTAAATAAGGGTGTCGAAGCATCCTTTCAGTAGCAGCTGATAAAACCAGGGGGTCATAGCCTCCTTCCAGTAGTGGCTAGAAAATAGGGTGTAGTAGCATCCTTGTCTGTAGTAGTAGGTAGAAACCAGGGTGTAGTAGCATCCTTGTCTGTAGTACCAGACATAAACTTATTGTAAATATAATTTTATAGTATAAAAAGAGTTGGTGGTTTTCCCAATTGGGATTCCATGGTAAAAATCTGTGTTCTTTGTATCTTGTTGAGACCATGCTTTAATTAAGTTTAATAAGTGGTTTAAAGGGTTAAAAAGTTAACAATACTTATTCACCCTCCCCCGTCTCAGTGTTGACCAATATTCCAGCATTGAGCACATCTGATGTGATCCTAGGAGGGAAGTCAGGATTTCACATATAACAAAAATTGGTGTCATAAATAGATATATAAAAACATATAATATTTCATTTAATTAACATCCTATCTAATAACTTCAATAATACCGTTCTCTCAAAACAATAATTTTTTAGTTGCCGTGTGCCTAAATAACATAGATTCACTGCCAATGGTGCTTTTATAAACTAACTGCACCGCACATGATGCATTTATATACAAAATGCACCACCAAACGATGATTTTTACCTACAGGTACCCTGATAAATAGGAGGATGGAAATTTTAACATTTTAAAATGTTCATCACAGTGCGTCCATTAAATCTGAACACACCGTAAATAGTGTGTCACTATTTATTAACCACACCGTCGATATGTTGAGTGTTTTTTAATTTCTTGAATTATCGGTGCTCCATTTACAAATAAATGCACAAGGTGATTCAGTGTGGATATTGTAACATAACACACCGTTTGCAATTAGCTAATGTTTAAAATCGTAGGACTGGTGTGTTATGGACTGGTGTGTTATGTTTAATGGGTGCACCATCGATGTTTATACGAAGGTTTTAAATTTAAACGGTGGGCCCGTTAGACTTAAGCACACATGATAAATCAATTCAGATACTGAAACGCAGCGCACTGCTAAGATATTTTTATATTTTTCTAAAAATTCGCTTGTCGAGTTGGTGCTTCCAATTAAAAACGCACCAGGGCATTACCAAAATTTTGTTTTGAATGCACCGTAACCGATGCCCTCACTATAACCAAAAGAACCATTGTTTATGTCATTTTGAGGTTGATAGGAAATGTTTCCACGATGCACCTACTACATGTCAGAGCACAGACAACTAGTGCACTGATTTGCACTAGCAACACCATTGAATTAGGTTTCTTTAGGGTATGTAAATGATTAATTATCTAGACCGATGCGTTATGATCACGTTAATGCACCAGTCATGGTGTGTTCTCTTGAATTAAAAGCACTGTTTATTTTATTCTAATTTTTTTTTTAATATACATCGGTGTGGTCTATACAAATGGGGGCACTAGAAGGATGGTGCATTCCATTGATATGAACACACCGCTAATTAGTTCATTATTATTAAAATAAAATTAATGTTTCTTAAGTGCACTACAAAAGTAAAGTGCATCGTTTAAGCGGTGATCCATGTAAAAATTTTACATGGTGCATTGCATCCGGTGCGAGTCGAAGGCTCGAATGCATTGCGTGAAAATTTAAAATATTTTGGGAAAAAGAGAAATAAAAGCTCAATTTCAAAATTCAATCTGCTAAAAATTTAAATTATGAAATAACAATTAATTGACCTTTTGAACTACACGTCGAGGAGGCATCCTGGCTATGTATGGAGAATTTGAATCATTTACCACTGTTGGGAAAAATTTAAACTCGATGCAGCAGCCAATGAAAACCAACAATGCGTCTATAACGAATGAGGAATGAGCACAGGTGGCAGGGCATCCAGTGGGTGATGTACGATACCGGTGCAGATGGCTTTGACGCACCGTACAAGGATAAAAATGAGTTTGACAGCGCGATAATTTTTTTTATAAAACCCTGTCCCAATGCACCCCATAATAATGCACGTCGAGTGGTTTATAACATAACTACACTACCATTAGTTTTTTTTTTAATTTATGAAATAAATGTTGACGTGCTCGGTTAACAGAAATGCACTGAGGCATATCTTGTTAGATAATGCACTAGTGTAGGGTTTTAATTAAAATTTAACATTTTTAAATAAAATAATAAAATATGTTATTTTTTAATAGTGCATTCACCGATGCGTTCAATACTTTTACACACACCGGGGCATGTTGTGATAGGTAATGCACCGTGTGTAGGGTTTTCAATAAATTTAACTAGGTTTTAAAATAAAATAAATGGTTTTTATTTTTAATAAAATATACGACAGTGCTTTCCTGTATAATAAATGCACTAGGGAATTCAGTATTAGAAAACACCATGTATAGGCTTCTAAACAAAATCTTGCGAATATTTTAATAAATTAATATTTTTTTCTATTTTTTTTAATAAAATATAGTATGGGGTGTTTAAGTTTAAAGAAAGTCATTGGTGCATTTATGCTTATGTAACACACCGATGTGTATTTCTTTTTATTCTTTGCGTTTGATGATTTCTTTGGATGTGGTGCAACATGGTATATGTCTTCTCGGTGCGTTGGGATTGTAAACGCATTGGTGCATCCGTATTAAAATAAGTGCACCAAAAAAAAAAAAAACTTTTCTAAAACATCTGGTTGCTCGTCTCCGCTAGTGACCTCCAATCCGGTCGCTCACCTCCGCTGGTGACCTCCACTATAAATGGATATTTGGATTCTTTTGAGTGAAGCATCCACTATAACCTCTACTACAGGGCCTTTTCCTTGTACTGTATAGGATCTTCAAATGAAGGAGCCAACTCTAGTACTGAACAACATTGAGATTTAACTTCTATATCGGGAAAGCCAAAGGGAATTGCTGCATGTCAACAATAAGATTAATGCCTTAAAAAAATAATTAGGGGAGTTTTTAGGTATAAAATGGGCCTCCTAAGGAAAATAATAATATAAGTGTGAAAATAATAAAATAAGAGCTCTAAATTTGGAGGGAAAAACGAAAACTACTTTTTCTTATCATATTTTGTACATATCTCCTTATCAGTTTATCCAAATTTCAAGTTTGGGAATTCGTTGGATGCAAAATTTAATTCTACATCCAATGCATACCCACATGGTATAATTTTGAGGCACTCATGGCATGAAAAATGGAAAATTCAATAGAAAAATGTATTTTAATGCATAAAATACATGTTTTTATTGATTTTTTTGTTTTCTATGTTGTGCGTGCATCAAACATATGCAATGTGGGTATGTGTTGGATGCATATTTTAATTACTCTTACAATGAGAGATCAAACTTGAAATTTGGGTAAATTGATAAGGAGATATGTCAAAAATATAATAAGAAAAAGTAGTTTTTTTCTCCTTCCTCTAATTGTTTTTACAAATTTTAGCCCCATGGTTGACATCATCATCTTGAATCTTATTGGTTCTTATAAAGTGAATGGGTGAAAATGAGAAGTTGAGTAACACTTCCATGAGAATTGAGTGCCCGAGCAACATAGTGGAAACTATTCGGCCGAATAACTATAGTTATTCAGCCGAATAATTGATACTTTATTCTGCCAAATAACGTTTAATGGTGAACCGTTTAAATTGATGAAGACCTCGAAATATGTACAAATGCATATCCATAAGGTAATTTTGATCGGTGGTTCTATGTTTTTTCGTCCAAACAGTTATTCAGCCGAATAATTATTCGGTCAAATAATTGTTCGGCCGAATAATTATTCTGCATAAAAGGTCTGCTTCGACCCACATTTGTCATTTTCTGCTCTGCATTTGGCCAGTCCCTGCCTGTATCCCCACCTTTTTTCACCGCCTGTTGTGGAGATCCGCCACCCTCCCGACATGGAGATCCCCCACCTTATTGTCCCCCTCTTGGCATGGAGATCCGTCATCCTATCAGCCTCCTCTCGGCGTGGAGACTCGCCACCCTTCCGGCCTCCTCTCGGCACTGTTCTGTCACCCCTTTCGGCCTACTCTCGACATTGTTCTGTCACCTCTTTCGGCCTCCTCTCGGCCTCCTTTTGGCCTGGATTTGTCGTCACTTTTGGCCTCCTCTTAGCCTAGTTCCGTCGCCTCTTTCGGCCTCCTCGCGGCCTAGTTTTGTCGCCCCTTTCGACGTCATTCTGTCGCCCCTTTCGACGTCATTCTGTCGCCTCTTTCAACGTGGATCGCGAAATTGGTGTGGTGTGGAGTCTACCAGTTCGTGGAGTTGGACTGCATCCACTAAAGGTAATGTTATTTTTTTTTCTTTTTGTTAATTTTTATATTTTCGGTGTTATCAATGTGATTTCTAATTCTTTTACATTGTTGGCAGGTGCTTTTTCATTTTTTCGATGCTCGGCTGCATTTTTCTTCTTTCGTTGTTCGGATTTGGTCTCTCGAGTTTGGTTTCGTCGATGTCTTTCAGCAGTGAAAAATAAACAGTTATGCCTTCTTGTTAAAAATTAAATATAGGTTTGTTGAACTCAATTAATATGTCAATTTAATTTATGATAAACGATTTTTTTCAGTTGGTGAGTGTTGAACTCTGTCCACATGGACAGAGTTCATGAAATCTGTCCATGTGGGCATAGTTCATGAACTCTGCCCACATGGACAGAGTTCATGAACTCTGCCCAAATGGACAGAGTTCATGAACTCTGTCCATGTGGGCAGAGTTCATGAACTCTGTCCATGTGGGCATAGTTCATGAACTCTTCCCACATGGACAGAGTTCATGAACTCTGTCCATTTGGGCAGAGTTCATGAACTCTGTCCATTTGGGCAGAGTTCATGAACTCTGTCCATTTGGGCAGAGTTCATGAACTCTGTCCATTTGGGAAGAGTTCATGAACTTTTCTATCATTTCTCAGAGAGATTATAGTAACATTTACATTTCCTACTCTAATTAAGCTCCTATCAATTTTAGGAGATGACTACCTCACACTTAATTAATCTACTATCATTTTTTAGAGCGATTATAGTAATATTTACATTTCCTGTTTAGATTACCCATATAAGGATCATAGTGTAATATGGACACAAAGTAAGCACTAATGTGAACAGCTTTTAGTACAACTATAACACCATATATTACGTATACAACTGAACCAATGGGACTAGTAGTAAGATCAACATATAAGGATAATTAAGAGTTGACATATATAAGATCAATAAGAGCATATAAGTCAATGAACACATACAAACTAAGATCCTTAAATAACATTATTAGTAATTATACCAATACTGATGTTGTAAGGATTAACATAGCTCAACTATGCTTGTTATTCGATATAAGACCAATATGTGACATCAAGATCACTAGCTGGTAGTATTGTAATTCATATAATAACTGTATATGTAATTAGCTAAGTTCTATCATCCTGTGAATACAAGACTCATCCTAACAACCTATGTAAGCTCATATACTAATGGAATTACTTCATATATATGTCATAAGCTGTGAGATTTATTTTGACTCTTTAATTCACAGCTCGTTAACTATAAGAGCTTCTATAGCTTGCAATGTACTCTCTTTTAATGGGATTCAGACTAGTTAAGTACTGGTTTTGATTGAATATGTTGATATAAGTAAGCTATCGTAATCATTAGGATTTAATAGAGGTTCAAGCTCAATTTTAATATGCATTATAAATCTAATATGGATAGCAACTAAGTATTGTCATTGGTTACTAATTATACTAGTTATCCAAAGCTCATGAGGTAATGAACTGCTCACATATCTGTCATTTAACCCTAACTAATGGTAAGCTTATTGAATTTAATTACAACAACTTTACCTATTTAGTCACATCATCATGCTTAACTTATGATTACCAATGTTATAGATATAGTATCCCATAGATATGAGTAAGCTTTGAACTATCATATATTATGGTAATTCTTAATCTTTGTTGTAATCATATTAGTCTTTATTAGAGGTCTAATTTATGAGCTATTATGGCTAGGTTGTTTCTATAGAATTTTTTCTATATGTTTTAAAGTTTGTACATTATGACCATGTTTAGATTAACATTTAATAGATGCCAGATTTAAACTCCTTATTATATTGAAATAATATCTAGTTCTATTTGTAGTAGTCAATATAACAATTAAATTTAGTTTTCTAAATTATTTCAATGAGCCAAAAAAAACCCAAAACAAAGTAGTGAGTGAAGAGTTCATGAACTCTGTCCATGGACAGGACAGATTCCATGGACTCTGTCCATGGACAATGTCCATGGACTCTATCCATGTACTTTGTCCATATGTCAATTTGCATAAATAATCTATGTGTTTATTTATCTGCTTACTTTCGATTGTTTCATAATGGGATTTAGAGGAAAGGAAATTGTTAAAAAGGAATCTTTGTTTTGAAATCAACTGTCACAAGTTTTTGGGGTTATAATTATCAAACTAGTTTATTTAGTCAAACTTATTACTTTACGAGAAAGATTATGAAAAATGAAATTGTAATATTTAAACAAGGTACAATTATCAAACTAGTTTATTTAGTCAAACTTATTACCTTCTTTGCATTGACTTAGCCACTTTCAATTCACTAACTGTAAAATAGCTAACAAGTGTTGGCCAGGCTAAAACTCAAGACTGCTGGAAAAGGTGACGAGTCATGGTATTATGTTTTTCTTAGGTTGCAACATGGCAAACTCGGGATACATAATACCATGAATCGTCACCGTTTCTATGCTGAACACTTGTTATCTTCCGTGAAACATAGTTCATGTGGATAGAGTTCATGAACTCTGTCCTCATGAATAGTTTTGTTTGATGATGATATGTACATGTATGTAGAAAAAATTTAATATTTTGAAAAAAAGGTTATTGTAAGTGGTTTACTTCATTCAATCACTTAATGAAAATATATTGTATAGTCCAAGATCTCATTGTGTTTAGAGCTTTTTGCTTTTGTGTTCATGGAAAAATAGGATTTTTTTTAAGTAAAAAGGTACCAGTTTCAAATCGAGAACATTTTTTTATGATTCTATGGAATAATGAAAATATTTGTAGATATAATTTATGTTTAAATTATTGAAATATCAAATAAGTTATTAATTTAGGATTTAAATTAAGATTTAACATGTCCACGAACTGATTCCTTGACATAAAGAAATGTAATCTTCACTTAATATTTAACCATATTGGTTCCATTCATTTAAAACATCAAAAACATTTAAAAGATTGGCACATTAATTCCTCATACATCCAACAATATTAGCTATACTCATTTTAAAAACTATTAGATGATATTAGGTATATTTAGGTCCTTATTAAAGAACTTAGTTTCTTTAGTAGCTAGGTCTTACAATTTGTATATGTTATGAGTTGATAGTTGTGTAAGTGTCGATATCATATCAAATGGAGAGAGAGGAGTCTTCGAGGCAAAAGCGTAGGAGGTCATCACATTCCTGGGGAGTTGGTGTCCCAATTGATAATCAAAGGTTGTCGACTTAACCTCGAGATTCAAGCTTATTGTATAGTTCACATTCATCCGATCATCGGCGAGGCGATAGGAGTACACATGGTTCCCCTTTATCTTCTATGGGAGAATGTCGATCTCGACCTTTTGTCGGTATGAACATCAATCTTTTAATACATGTATAAATTGTATTTTTGTGTGTATGTAGTTTGTACATGTTTACACCTAACTTTGTTTGTATTTGAAGTAGAGAGGGAGGAAGATCGAGCAAGGGAGATAGGCATGGGTGCAGAGCAAGGTCCCCAAGAGACACGTCATTCTACACAGGGTGACGAAGGTCTAGCTAGGATGCAATTTGTTGAACTAGTCGAGGGTTGTACACCCGTAACAACTTATCCATCTGATTTACCTGTGGAGCTTCCATGGGAAAGTGATCTTTCACAAATGACCCTTAAAAGTTGTAAGTATCACTATGATAAGCTGCAACGTGATCTTTTTTGTTTGGATCTCCTTCCATAGAACAAATAAATTTTAGAGATGGTTTTGGGATCATTACAAAAATTCATTGAGGTATATGAGGATCTTGGACCAACAACAGCTGGTTTTGTTGACTTGATGTGGAGAAGAAGGGGGGCCCAAGTGATGGGTCCATATAAGTGGGTTGTTGTAAAGGAGAGAGTGACCAAAGAACAGGGCATGGGACTGTTTAACTTCAAAGAGGGCCTAAAGCGAAAAGCATTGAAAGTGCAATATTTTAAGCATCATCATCTTGCACATCATTTATTTGATCGGTTCCTTGCATCCTATGGTCGGTTTCCATGGAATGATGAGGTTTCTAATTATTTTGCCAAATTTTTTTATGCCGAGTTTTTTTTAATATGAAGCCAAACTATACTGATATACATTGCGACTTTTACAGAGTTGGAAAGGGGCGAATATACGATAGAAAAGGTGCTCTTAGAGATCCCACAACTCTTCGATCTCCACCTCAGATATCTTGTCCACCTAGGCTTGTGACTTACAAATCGAAGATGGAGCCCACATCAGAACTTCAGACAACTGCAAGGCATGCTGTTACTGAAGGTTTAACTTCAACATTTGTAGGAGTTGATGTGGGATTGAGTCGAAAGAGGGCTTGAGCCACTATTCGAAAAAAAATTGTTTACAAAATGAACAATGAGTTAGATGGAATGAGTATTGAAGATCTCAAGGCTTATGCTAAGGTTTGTCGTGATGTAGATTCGGATGTCTTGTCCAATGACACATCGAGTTTAGGAGAGGTTTGTGTACTTTCAATCTATTTATTTTATTTATTTATTTTGAATTGAATTTTTTGTTACATTATATCTATATATGATATCATGCATGTTTTGATGTATAGTAATAAATACATTACGCAAATTTTTATTGGTTGCAGTTTTCTAGAATGTTGAATGAACATAATTTTCGAGTCTCCACTAATGAAAATGTTGAAAATGTAGAAAAAGTAGAAGAGCATCTTGGAGAGGTATATTTATTATTTACATATTTATATTTATGTTTGAAAGATATTTTATGTGTGAAAATGTAGAAAATGTAGAAGAGCATCTTGGAAAGGTATATTTATTATTTACATATTTATATTTATTTTTGAAAGATATTTTATCTTTTTTATTTTATTTTTAATTTAACTATGTATCTTATTGTTAATTTGACTTATCCATGTAGTTTTCTTTAGATTCGAACTTTTAGATGATTTTCCATCTATTGTGAGCTAATGATTTTAATTTTTTTTGTTTTGGTTTTAAGTTAATTACTTAATTTTAGTTTTTTTTCTTGCACTATGTTTTATTTATTAACAAAATTTAAATTTTAGGGAAAAAAACATATGGAATTGGTGGTCAAGATATAGGTTCCTTGATGCATGTGGATATTGGCACTGAGGTAATTTTGTTCATAATTGAACTGTTCTCTGATATATAAGTTTAATATTTTAATTTTTTGAATTTAGTTTAAAATAGTTTAAATAATTTATGAGATTCATAAATTGTTTTTATACATGTTGCAGCTTGGCTCTCGTCCATCTCTTGGAGGAAAATGAAATACTTCCCTGGAGGAGTCTCTTCGATTTATTCGAGGCAAAGGGAAGACTCCAGTGGAGGATAGTGGTGGACTTCCATTTAGAGAATTTGAGGTAATTGAATTGTTCTTTGATACAAGTTTAATATTTTAATGTTTGAATTTAGTTTAAAATTCTTTAAATTCTTTATGATATTCATAATATGCTTTTATACATGTTGCAGGTTGGGTCGAGTCCAAGGGAAGACCCTAGTGGAGGATAGTGGTGGATTTCCATTTAGAGAATGATTTATATTGCTATTTTTCTGTTGATATATACATTGTAGTTTTGGACATCGAGGAGCTTTATTTTTGGATTATACATATGTACATTGAACTCACATGTTCATGAATGTTTTTTTTGGATTATATACACATGTACATTGAACTTACATATTCTATGTGGTAAATGTTTAGAATATGTTTTTGCATGTTTATGAATGTATGTATTATTAAATTTATGTATGTATGTAGAGGTAATTTTTTTTCAGTGTTGAGATGTAAATAATTATAGGAATGTTAGAAATGTTAGGGATGAATGTTAGGAAGTTTTGATAGGAATGTCAAGAATGAATGTTAGAAATGTTAAGAATGAATGTTAGGAATGCTAAGAATGGATGTTGAGAATGAATGTTAAGAAATTTTGATAGGATATGAAGTTTTGATAGGAATGTTAGGAATGTTAAGAATGAATGTTAGGAAGTTTTGATAGGAATGTTAAGAATGAATTTTAAGTTCAAATTTTGATAAGAATGTTAGGATGTTTTGATATGAATGTTATGAATGTTAAGAATGAATGTTAGGAAGTTTTGATAGGTACAATCTAATGTTAGGAATGTTAAGAATGAATGTTATGAATTTATTAAAAATGGATGTTAAGAATAAATGTTAGGAAGTTTTAATGGGAATGTTAGGAATGTAAGTAAGAATGTTAGGAAGTTTTGATAGCAATCTTAGGAATGTTAAGAATGAATGTTACGTTCAAGTTAAGAATGAATGTTAGGAATTTTTTATAGGAATGTTAAGAATGAATGTTAGGAAATTTTGATAGGATAAGAAGTTTTGATAGAAATGTTAGGAATGTTAGAAAATTTTGAAAGTAATATTAGGAATGTTAAGAATGAATGTTAGGTTCAAATTTTGATAGGAATGTTAGGAAGTTTTGATTGAAATGTTATTAATGTTAAGAAAGAATGTTTGTTTGATATATAGAATCTTCGTTTCAACATAATACTTGAATTTTATATAAATGATAAATTGAAATTTGTATAAATGATTCATATTTTCAATTTTTAACTAATGATTCTTGTTTTCAATGTTCAGATACATTTTATGCTACTGAAATCATGGCAAATGGGGATTTAACAATTTCTTGTTTTTTAATCATAAGCAAAGATTACAGGATTGTGAAGCTTATGCTAAATTAGAGCAATGATTTTAGATAAGAACTTGATAATTTTTTTTCGATTTGATGTAAATAATCATTGCTCTAATTTAGCAAAAGATTCACAATCCTGGAATCCTTGCTTGTGATTAAAAATCAAATGATCATTATCCCCATTTGCCATGATTTTAGCTATGTGAACTTACACAAGTGATATTTTAAAAAACTCATGGATCATATTTATATGGATTGTTTAGCCCACCAAAAAACTAGTAATGAATCAACCCATCTAATGGATCAAGAATATTATTTTCCCATTTATTAAGTATATTAAAGAAACATGAAATGGATCAGATGAATACAAAATCTAGCAGGTTTCTTGGTGATTCTTCACTTACATCCTTTAGTCAAAAGTAAAGATTTGGGGCGGAGTGTGGGGACAACCACATCCGTTATCTCATCCCTTAAGTGGTATAATTGACATATGGGAACCCAAATAAAGTACTTTACACATAATTTAAGATGAAATTACACATTAAAGTTTTCATTATCAAATAATTTTCGAATTCATTTCAGCATACTAAAATACAATCATTTAAACTTTTATTCTAGTTCTCATTCAAGATCATAGACATAGTTCAAAGAAAAAAATATATTGTACACAACATTTGACATGGACAAAAACATCGATCGATTCACTTTTGATATACTTAAAAACATCGCAATGGAATGTCATCCTCAATTTTCCATTCATGGTAATATTTGGACAGTTTTCATTTTTGGTTTTTTATTGTTTTTTCGATGGAACTTGTACCAATTTTATTCGAGATGCACATACTAAATGACTATATTGACAACATATAACATCGGGTTCATAATCCTGAAAGTAGACATAATTTTCAGTCATATGGGTCTGCTGAAAAAAATAGCCTTTTAAAATGATGGATCCTCTCTCGTATATATATCCATTGTCAATGCAGTCCTCCAATAACTTCATCTTTCCTTCAGTGCATCGCATCAAATAATACTTTACATTTTTGTTGTTGTTTATAGGTGCAATCACAGCGAAAACATCCCCTATGCAAATTACAATTAGCATTAGGGTTTTTAAATCAATTAAATTGACTAATATACACATAAGGTGATGGACAAGAATGAACAATCCACAAAACAGTTGTAAGATAATTACCTTCTATAACAAGATCTAAAATTATGTTGCCATCAGATGATATTTCTATTTCTTCTAATTCTAATTCTTCTACGCTTGCTAGTGGCATTTTCCCTTTAGGATTAATCTCTGTGTGTTTCCAATGTTTTACGTAGTTGTTCGTTATGTTTTCACAAACTTCTGTAGATTCAACATTTTCAGTGCAAATATGACAAAAGCATGATTGATTTCTACTGTCAAATACAAACACGTTTTGAAAGGATTTTGTTTGAATAGAGTGAAAATCTCTAGTCCCATGTATGGGGCTAACGTCATATGGTATTGATATATTTATATCCTGGACCCCAACAAGCCAAAAAAACCTACACAAATGACAACATTTGATGTTAGTGTACATATACTTAAATGTTAGTGTACATTTTTTTAAATTGACAATTAATATAAATTAAAAAAATCGTGTATATACCTACGCACATCTTTTGATTGTTGATTATAATCATGGCTTAGATGTAATTTACACCATTGGAAAACCTTTGTAGCTGAATGAAATCATGCAAAAGAATGGTTCATTTTCCAACTTTGAAGTGCTCTTTTTATGCATGCTCCTGCACTATCATGTTCACCTTTTCCATGTCCAGTTTCAAAGAAATTCCAGTGATGTTTAATGTTCAATGCTTTATGAAGTTGACATAACTAATAAAATGATCGCGAAGATTTAAATTGTCCCGCACATCCATCCGACCATATCCAATGTTCATTGAATTTAACTTCACGTGTTTTTAGTGAATAGTAGAAAATATTTTCAATACAATGTTGAACAAAATGTGTATCATGTATACGATGATCATTGATATAAAAGTGATATTCTTTAATCACATCTCGATTGTCACACGTGCTTTCAATTCCATCAACATCCTGTTGAGAATGTCTATATAGAACATGGACAAATATCGAAACTTGGTCAAAATAATAGTATTCACTCTGTATCTCTTTTTGTGCAGCAAATGTGTAGTTTTCTGCAAAATCAACCACTGACAAAATTGTTCCTGGTGGAAAAATTTCACGAGACTATTTGAATTGAAGGTCTTGCCATCGCGCTCTATGTGAATGCTTGGTGTATTTATAAATCTCACTTTCAAATTTCTTGAGAAAATCTGTCACACATATTTTATCTCACAAATCAACTCTTTTGGAACGTGCATCACTAGAACTTGTAGCATAATCGATGTATTTATATCTTCTCCAATCAACGGTTGCATTTGACAGCGAGTGATCATTATCTATAGGATATTTATTGTGGAATAAGACCAGATTTCCACAATGATGACAATGTTTTTCATTGACACATTTCTTATTATAAAATACTCCATCGTGATCTCTCTCACATAGAGTTTGAGATATGAATTCACGTACTGTGGGTGGAGGTGGTGAATTTGTACAAAACATTTTACCAAATTCAAGAAACGTGTCGTAATATAATTGAAATTGAACATGATAACGAAAACAACATGTGTCACGTATAGTAATAGGTCTAACATACCATGGTGGTTTTTGTTGCACAAATGTAGTGATTGACACATTAATTCCACGGTGATCTTCCTTCAATTTATTGAACAATTGTACTTGTGTCATTTCCATTATATGTTTTGAACTTCTTTCATAATTATTTCATGATACTCTTTGTCGTATCACATCCCTTGAATTTTGTGAAACTCGAGCATGTGCCAACCAATATTCTCGTACAATATCTTTAACACCTTCTCCCATTCTATCTTTGTAAGGATGTCTACAAATAATTGCCCAACAAGCATGTTTATCATTTTTATCTATTTGCATTCTGAATTTGCTATGTTTGTATAATGTCTTTATTGAGGTTCCAACTGCTTTTGTTAGTTGTGTTGTCAAACGTTTTTGTCTAGTACTAGCTGAAACAATTGCTGTTTGAATTGCTCTACGTGCAGCACTGGTATCTTTCTTCGTGGATTTTCTAAATTTTTTTATTGCATCACCTAAATTTTCTATCACATTATGTTTCAATTTCGACTCTTTTGTCACCTTGTGAATACCCAATAATGACGTAGCACCTTCTAACTTCTTAAACACTAATAAACATCTCAAAATTTGTGTTTGTCCTGCTATTAAATAATCCTTTAGAACATCATCATAAAATTTTTGAGCATGATATCGTGCAACATGTTTGGGTATTTTTTTCCATATTTGTTGCAATCAATGTCTTCTAACATTTCATCATCAATGATAAAAGTACCTATACATCAAGTTAAATTTAATTTTACATATATCCAAAAATACAATTCATTATAAAAAATGAATTTGGAAAATACATGATATATACATACCAGGTCCAATTTTTGGATCTTGAACTTAATCTTCAATATTGACTTCATCGACATTAACATGTAAATCACTATTTATATCTTCAACAATGGTCTCTTCAACTTCAATTTGTTCTTCTTGTACTCTATTTTCAATTTCCATTTCCTCAACATTATCATGTAAATCTCTATTTATATCTTCAATAATTGTCGCTTGCATTTCTGCAAGCCTTGTTTTTTTGGCATGATATCTGAGTTTTTGTTTTTCTCTATTATCATCATCATCATCATCACGTTTACGATCATATTTTCTTTAACGGTTTCTCTTACTTCCCATGATTGTTTAATCTATAGATGATATATTAAAGAACCATCACTTTATAGTAAAAAAAAAAATTAAGATTTAAAAGCAGTTATGAAATTTAAAAACACATGAACTGAAATTTACTTCACCTTATCAAAATCTTGTAAGAGTCTTTTGAATAAAAACTTTTTGGAAAGAAATTTCCTTTGAAAAAACCCTTGAAAAGAAATCTCCTTTGAAAAAAACCTTCTTGGAAAGAAATAAGAACTCCTTGGCAATAAATCACCTCTAAAAAATCCCATTGGAAAATAATAAGAATGCATTCTAAAGAAATCTTCTTTGTAAAACCACTAGAAAAAAAACTTCTTCGAAAAAATACCTAGGAAAAAAACTTTCTTTGAAAAAACCACTTGGAAAAATACTTTGGAAAAAAAAATATTTTGCAAAAATATCTTGGAAAAAAATTCTTTGAAAAAAACCTTGCAAAGAAATAACTCTTTTGCAAAAATACCTTGGAAAAACAATTATTTGAGAAAACCTATTTCAATGAAATAAGAAGGAAAAATACATCTCCCTGGCAAAAATACCTTGGAAAAACAACTATTTGAGAAAACATATTTCAATGAAATAAGAAGGAAAAATACATCTCCCTTGCAAAAATACCTTGAAATAAAAGCTTCTTTGCAAAAATACCTTGGAATTAAAACTTTGTAAATGTACCCCTTGGAAAGAAACAGTTTTTGAAAAAATCACTTGGAAAAATACTTTGTAGAAAAAACATCTTTTGCAAAAATATCTTGGAAAAAAAATACTTTGAAAAAATCTATTGCAAACAAATAACTCATTTGCAAAAATACCTTGGAAAACAACTCTTTGAAAAAACCTTTAGAAAGAAAAATACAACTCCTTTGCAAAAATACCTTGGAATGAATTTTTTTTGCAAAAATACCTTGGAATAAAAACTCTTTAAATGCACCATTTGGAAAGAAACCTTCTTTGAAAAAAACACTTGGAAAAATACTTTGTAAAAACAAACTCCTTTGTAAAAATATTTTGGAAAAAAAATACTTTGAAAAAACCCATTGCAAAGAAATATTTGCAAAAATACATTAGAAAAAAAACTCTTTGAAAAAACCCTTTGCAAAGAAATAAGAAGTGCAAAAATACCTTGAAATAAAAATTCCTTTGCAAAAATGCGTTAGAAAAAAACTCTTTGAATGTACCTTTTGGAAAGAAATAGGAAGAAAAATACCTTGTAAAAAAAACTTATTTTGCAAAAACAAATCTCCTTTGAAGACCCCTTCAAAAATATTTTGACCAGAAATATGCGAAAATAATGGATGTATTTACTTTTACTTATACAAGTATAGACAATGTTTTTTTTTTTTTTTTAATCCAGCAGACAAAAATTTCTTTGCGTTTGGCTTTTCAGCCGAATAACATTTGTTGTAAATAATGGTTCCATTACGAAAAAAGGTTATTCTGCTGAATAATTATTTGGTCGAACAACCTCTGAAAATTTCACGGTTCTGTACAGTTTTCAGGTTTCTCCATTTTCGGAAGGTAAAAACAATCTCTTACACTACAAAGGGACTGTCGGACTTGATATCATTAGTTTCATCATTGAATCTACTTTATGTATGTATAGATTTTGTTGTGTATAGGTGAGATCTGATATTTTTAATTATTATTTTTCTTAACATGTGTCATGTTTGGTTTCATCTCTTTCAAAATGCGGTGAAATGAAAAATCCATAACTTTAAAAATACACCACCAAAAAAATTGAAAAACATATGGTGTAGTTAATTGGCATGTCTACTTCAAAAGGGTAGTCGTAGATTTTTTAGTTTTATAGTCAATTGAGAGAAAATTTTTGCAACACAAAACATCTTGAAAATCGATAAGGTTTCCCCATTGATCGAATTTAAAAAAATATAATAATTAGTATATAGATCCATTGGTTACAAACTTATAGTCATGGAGTAGTATATTGTGTGTAGATTGTCGTAACATATTGTTTTTTACAAAAAACAAGTTTAACAATGATTTTATGTTTGCGAGAAAACATGACTATTTTGTAGTCCTTTCATTTTATAAGAACACACTGTCAAACATTTGCCAAATCGACATATCAAATATCAATAAAACAAATTGAAAAAATTATGAATAGAAAGCTAACATAATTTTCTAAAAGTTTTCTTTTTAGTAAAATGTAAAATTCTAAACAAAAATATCACTTTTATTTTCCCAAAGTTAAAAAACACGAAAAAATAAGATTTATTTTCTCACAAGACCCCCCAAAATAGACACCCATCTTCATGGATTCACCCGAATGTGGTGGTAGATTTTTGTTTTGAGGCCCATTTTTTTACTCAAAAATCCCCTCGTACATGTTTGTCTCCTTGTTGGGGCACTATAGGGAGTGAAATCGACTAATGTCATTTTGTCTCCAAAATATTCATCCCTAATAACATCATTGGAATTGTCAGCATGCTTGAAAAACTAGTGCTCTCTCTTTCAACAAGAGACCAGAATCCTTGAGAAAGTGTTCCAGTCATCCATAACGACAAGGAGACTAACAAACAAGGACGTAGCGTGAACACCAGTGTGAGCAGGAGACAAAATGAGCAAGCTTGAGCTGCCTGGCTTTTTCCATGGTAAGGCCAAGAACTCTTGCACCACTTTATTTATCAAAGTATGCTTTTGGAAACAAAAGTGGTTCCGAGTGATTGAGGAGGTGGAATTGATGGGATCAATAGAGAATTGGATGGTGGGGTGAGAGGCCTCATATATCAAGAGACGAATAAGCATGTGGGGTGGGGGAGCTATCTTCATGGCGATCACACTATGGGATGCAATGCCATAACTAAGAAAAATAGTATAACAGACTAGCAGGGAGATGCGTTCCTTTAAAAATATGTGGAATGATTATAGGGTGGAGTTTATTTTTGTGCAGATTGGATAGATAGATGATGTGTCATAGATCCAGTGATAGGTGGAAATTGCAATGATTGCATCTACATAAGTCCCTACATGTGTGTTCTAGTCTAGGTGTAACGGTTTGTCATAATGAACACCATAATCAAGCGTGTGAGGGGTGTTAATGATGGATTCTTGAGTGATGCAATTGTGGGCTAACCAATGGAGCTGCACAGATGGAGTGTCGGAGGTTCAAAAATGATTACGATGTAAAATGCAAAAATCAAATGATGGTTCCAAATGGGAGATATTAGATACAACCATTTCGTTTTTAATGTTTATTTTAATGCCAAAAATATATTTTGAACTAATGCGATGTGGTAGTGATGGAAACAAAATTGAAACTAGTGGGTCCTCCTAACCAGAATGGTGTGAACTAAGTAACAAACAACTGGACTAAAATGAATGGTTAGAACTGAGAAAATATCAAGACTAAACAATATTACTCCTGACTACCTCAGTCCCAGTTACGGGAGTGGCATCTTGCAACATTATTGAGTAGAAACATAGGAATTCAGGCGTGCACTATTCACCCATCGCAGAATAAAAACGCCATTGAGTTGTGATATCTTAACAGATCCTAAATATTTGATTTCCACAACAATGAAAGGTCCTAGCCAATGGATCTAAAGCTTATCTGGGTGCTTCATGAACTTGTTGTCATAGAGTAAAACTTGATCACCTTGGTTCAATTATTTCTACTTACGTTTCTATCATGCCATGCATGTTGTCATTCCTTTTCAAAATTTGCATGATAGTCAGTTAAAAAATGATATTCTTCTAGTTCCATCAATTTCACAAGATGTTCCACAACTGAATCCTCCTCTGCTATGTGTGTTTCCTGCATAACATAAAGGCTTGGGACCACAAATTCCATTTTAACTACAGCTTCCCTACCATATACCAACTGGAATAGAGTATCCTTATGAATTTTCTTTGTAGTGGTCGTATATGCCCATATCACAGCTGGTATCTGATCATCCCCATTATCCTAGTTTTTGCAACATAATTTCGCTAGTCTGATCTCGAGAAATTTGTTGAAGGATTCTACTATGTTGTTTGCTTGTGGGTGATATGCACTTCTTTTGTAGTGTTGTATAAAAAAAAAATTCATCAATTCCTCAATATTGGTATTCAAGAAATGTTTACCTTGGTCACTTGTAAGGCTTATGGGACACCCAAATCGAGTAATGGTGTTTCTGTAGATAAACTAAGCTGCTATTTCTATACAGAAATCTTGGAGTGGTGCTACTTCGGCCCATCTATATAGGTATCCTTTTGCGGTAATAGTATAGCAGGATTTAGAATGTTTCACCAGTGGATTTATAGGTCCCACAAAATCAATTGAACATTTTTCCAATGGTTGTAATGCCTAAACTGGTATGAGTGGTAGTTCATATCGCCAATATATTTTTCGAACTCATTGACAAAAATCACATTTCCTAGTGTACTCCTTAGCATCTTTGAACATCGTGGGCCACCATAGCCTGACTTGAAGTATCTTCCTTCTTGTGGATTCTATTCTACTATGGCTACCCACACTTTCGGGATGGAATTGGAATTCCCACATAATAACTTTTCATTCATGATAATAATACACATCGGCACAAAATTCCATTAGTTCCTAACTAATCATCAACATGCACATAGAGTGGCATTTATGGATTGTCAAATAATCATCGGGTAATTTCCCAGTTGTGAGAAATAATGTAATATCTTCTAAATTATTAGGAATAAACTCTACCCTGAAAATTGTTGCATTCGGTAACCGATCATCAACAAGTCTGTCAGTTTCCCCTGTTTCTATTTGTGATATGTGATCAGTTCCATAATTGTGTTTCCCTTATTTGACTATCATTGACTTCAAAAGAGAGTTCCTGGAATAAGAGTAAGCATATCCATATGTGGTCTTCTAGGATGGGATTGTTCACCAGGTACTTGAGAGTTGAAAGATTAGTGAAAAACTTGAAGTGTCCTCCAAGTAAATAATGGTGAAATTTCTATAGGGTGCAAATTGTTGCTAGTCCTTTTCGTTTTGTGGTTGTGTAGTTGTGTTCTTCCTGATATAGTTTCAGCTAGTGAAGTACACTAGATGATCCATTTCAACCTCTCCTACCTAGGCTAATATGACGTGGAGGGAAATTTCGATGAATCAACATGTACATGGAATTCTTCTTTCCAATGGGGAAATGCCAGGATAGGAGTATTGACCAATTTGTATTTTAAAGTAGTGAAGGCCTTTTCATAGTCTTTAGTCCACTTAAAATCTTCATCTTAAAAAATTGTTCCAATGGAATGGTAATCAAAGCATAGTTGTTGATAAACCTTTTGTAGTATCCTATATGTCCTAAGGTGGATCCCAACTGTTTTACTAATGTAGGTTCCTATAGATTTATAGTCACTGCAATTTTTCTAGGGTTTACCATAAATTCGTCATGGAAAACAATGTGTAACAATAGATTTCCAAAGGGAATACAAAAATGCATTTCCACTATTTCAAATATATATGCATATGTCGGAAGCAGTTCAACATCAGGTGGTGTAGTGCAACTGATCCAGGTTGTGTCCAGGAAGCATGAGGGGGACAACAGTTCGATTGAATGAGTCGGATCTGTTATGGAGGAAGCAATAAGAAGTAGAATGAGCAAAGGAGGATTACACTACATAGATAAACACAAATACGCGCAAACAATATGCAGGAATGAGAACTGTTCTTCTCTATTACTTGCAAACAGATAGATTGATGATGAGATTGATGTATGTCACAATATTATACATGCTTATATAGAATTATGAGACACTTGGGTGCCTGCCTGTTACATTCAGTTACAAAGAAGAAGTTAGAATGGTTCAATTGTTCAACCGTTACAATCGACAAAAAGACAAAGAGACAGTCTGTCGAAATTCGACAGTCGCTAGTCGCATGTTGACGCTGCATGTCAATGTCACGAAATTGTGAGGTTTTTGAACATGTTGAAGGTGTGAAGTGTGTTGCAGTATGTCGAAGTCAATACTTGTCGAAGTTGTGTCGAAATCGAACCTGCCGGAGTTGCTGAGTTTGTCGAAGTCATGTCGATTCAAAATTTTGTGAATTTGTATTGACATCGTTGACTTGTCGCAATCGATGTTAGCATTTGACAACAATGCCAACTGCGATGTGGATCAGCAACATGATCCTTAATAAATATATAAAATGTCTAGTCATCCAAGTAAACCTCCAAAAAATTATAAAGAAAATCCTAAAAGCTATGATTACAATCCTTCAGAAAATGATGGGTGCATTCTTTAATCCAAATGTCATGATAGTATAAGGGAATGAACCCTATTATGTTGTAAATGTTGTATTCCTCTTATCCTCTTCCACAATTTTAACCTATTGATAACTCAATAATCTGTCTGTGAAAGAGTATGCTTCATTTCTCCATATATTTATTTCTTTGGATTACTATGGGGATGATTTAGTGTGATTTATCTACTGAAAAAATCAATCCAACACTTAACATATGGTCAATTTCCTTTTTAACCTTTTATTTCACTTGGGGATTCAATCTGTATGGTTGATGTTTGAATGGTTTGGTGTCTAGCTTTATCAGAATCTTTATTTCACCCAAATATCCTTGGATCCCCTTGAGTTGTGTAAATATTTGCAGAAACAAATCTTCATATTCCATCAATAGTGATGTTATCTTAGATACAATTTATTTATCCCAATAGTCTCCTATATCTACCATCTTTGGTTTGTCTTCTATGCAAATATTGACATTCTGTTGTTTCAAAGGCTATGTAAAGTTCTCTTGTTTCTTCTTTTTTCCACTACGGCACTTTCTTGGATCCCTCTGACTCCTTGAAGGCTAAATTCTACAATTGTTCTAGTTCACCTAGGTTTGCATTGTCTTGTTCTACCTTTGCGCAACAAAGAGGAATTTCCACTTTTGGAATTGAGAAGTTCATTCCTGGCATTGCTTGGTGGGTAGAATAGATATATGTGTTTCCCATGTTCCGCAACAGATCCATGAATAATGATCCTCTTATTACAGTTAATGCTTATATCATTGAATCATTGGTGGGAGAAAAGGAAAAATCTTGGAAACAATGTAGATGCATATTCTTCTAGCACCTGGTTTGTCATCTTGTTTCCTCATGCAACTACCAATCCTGATGAATGGGTCCTATATCATGGAAAATTTTGATGAATCCAAAACTCTAGCTACAATCCGTTTTTCTTCCATTTATGCTCGCATTGATCAATGTGGGAAAATTGTTTTGTCTCTCCCATGTAAATTTATTCCACTCTATTACCTTGCTTGGAAGGATTAAATATAATCATTAATGCTAGTTCAGTGGTACTCGAATCAAGGAGGCCATCCTTGTGCATCGTCCACCATCTTGTAGGTGTTCCTCTTAGTGCTATATCTAGGACATCCATGAGATATCTTTTTGCAACTAAGGAGTCCATTTTCCAAAGAAATTTGTCTAGGACATTGGTGCCATCATACATTGGTAGATCATTCACTTCTACTCCAATCCATCAGACCGATTTGATCATTGTGCAATGTTGGGAAAAAATATCATGTCATCCATTCTTCCAATTGTCCCATGCTTCTTTTAAATCATTATCAAATGATTGAATGCTTCTCCATCTCATTGAACCTTATGTTGTTGGGTTCACATAGTCCTCCCTTTTACCCATTGTTAAAGAATATATGTTTTATAGAACATCTATTTCCATGTTTTCATGCAGCATCTCAATATATCTTGGTCATGGGGTTATGTAACCTTCATACCATCAACCTCAAAGGTCATCATTCTATTATTCAAATTGATCACTCCATAGTTTGCATAAGCCTAGTCCATACCCATAAATGCAGGATAGGGATCAGTCCCTCTCATAATCCCAACCACTTCGAAATTAGTGAAGGTTTTGACACCTGCTAAATAAAATTCAACATTCTTCCATCGACCAATCAAGAAAATGTACTAGTTCACCATTCTCAATTGAATAGAGTAGTGAACAAGGGGGGAGGCATTGTTTCCCATGACTTATTTTGGGAGTATATTCATATTAGAGCCCAAATCAAGCATTACATTTCTAATCTCATAGCCATTAACTTTTGCTTCTAACCATAATTCTCGATCAATCCTCTTTCTTCTTTACTTTTGTACAAGCTGAATGGTTTTCTTGGGTAGTGAGGCACATATTTCGTCTCCTTCCACAACACCGTGTATTTTGTGAAGCGTTTTGTGCAACTTATAGGTAGTGCTTTCATCTTCGAAGATGTATTTTATCAAAGTAAACCGAAAAGAAAAAAAAATCTCTTACCTTTTCAGCATTTGTTCCTCTCCTTAATTTCTTGTCATGTCATCCCTTCTATATTCGTGGGATGTTCCTACTCATCCCTGGCTAGTGGGGTCAGTATTCATCTAAACGTATTGGAAACATCATGATTAATATCCTTATGTTGGAATGGGATGTACTTAGTCGTTCTTGTGGTTTATTTTCTTATTATCGATGAGTTTGGTATGTGTTGGTTTGATCTGATTCCTACTCCTCCCTGGGTAACAACAAATCTTGCTACAATGTGATTCTCTCGAGGTTCTGAGTTAATAAATTTAGCTATTCATCCTGCATGATCTTTCCACCTTGTGATAAGGTTTGGGAACACTTCAACAGTATGGGTGTTTGTACAACAATAGGTAGACCATGGTATGTTAGGTAACGGGAAATATCAGGAGAGGTTTCCAATTTCATTGTAGTTATAACATTGAATCGGGTCTATACGATCCCCTCCTTATCCAGCCACAAAACCTCTTCCATGTCCTCTGACACCTCCTCTTTCTAGGGGTTGGTATGCTACTCGGTATATGGATCAATCCAATCTTTCTATCAATGTATCCAATGTTCTACATTTCGCATTATTATGTATAGTAGATCCACAAAATTCACAGTATACCATATTTCGAATTGAGGAATAATTATATATAATTGGGAAGATTCATAGAGGGAGGGTGGACATATTCTTTACATATCTCATAATAATCATTTGGAGAACAACTTGGTGTGTCTAGATATGTTGTTTGACCTGCTGATTGCAAAGGGTTTATTATGATGACTTGTAGAAACAATCGCACTTAGTCCACTACCAAATGGTCCTCCCAGTGGAACCAATCCTCCCATCATTCTAGGACATTCTGATATGTGATGGCCCTCTACCATGGATCATGTACACCAAACTTGTGGTCGACTCGGTTTTGGTATAGTCATCTCTTGAATTCTTTTAGTAAGTTCTGCAAGCTTGTTATGTACCTACAATAATTCTATGGAATATGAGGAAGTCCCTACTGTGGTATCATTCAGGTAATTATCCATGGCTTCAATGTTCATATACTATTCCAAGGAACTTTTGGGTGAGCTCATCACCTGTTGTGATGGGGGAATCATTTTTAAGGGTAATATTCATTGGATAAACCATTCCTTATTGTGCGAAGCATGCAGCATAAATGAAATCTTAGCTAACACATCCCTGAAGCATTACACATAATCCCAAGTAGATTCTTCGAGCATCATCCTAATCTCTCTTAGCTCGGTGATTCCTTGTTGCTCTGACTTAGGTTGTCAAAATTCATTCAGGAACAAATTCTTTATATATGACAGAGTTAGGGCCGGTGCATTTGGATCTTGTCGCTTGATCAAATTCATGTACCATTATAAATCTCTTACATGCAACATTGTTTGAAACTCAGCTAGTTTCAACATCATCGAGGTCCCTCTAGTGTTCTATATTGATTTGTAAAGAAACCAGTGTTGTTATGCATCAACTTCTCCTCCTCTTTCCCTAAAAATATGGACATTTTAGAGGTGGTCCTACTTATAATCCAACCATTTTGTAAATTGGAGATCCTACCAATAAAAATCATTGAGTTTCTGATTGAGTAATGATATTACTATTAATCTACTGACAAGTGATACTACTTCCTCCTAGTAATGAACTATTATGTAATATATTCATACTACTACTCATCTAACTGTACCAAGGTAACAATAAAACAAAATGATACGTGTTACCAAATTATGTGAGGGTTCTTGGGGGTCGACCAAAGGTATGCCACTTCCATTGCTTTGGGTATATACTTCTATAACAATGGGAGGTTTACTTTGTCAGGAACTGTCATTTTTTGTAGGTCTTGAAAGTTATGATTCTTCCACAACTTTTTCCATGGCTGGTTTGGGTGGTTGATTTGGAAATCCGCTACTTGGAAACTGAATTTCATAGTCTTATTTAGTGCTTGGGCCTTCTTCCTATATTCCTCTTATTGGTTTGTCTTGTATCTCTATTCTTCTTTCCTTTATCCATGAGCTAGTCAATTTCTTTGTTTTCTTCATCTGGACTAGCTCATTTTCACTTTCTTTATTTCTTTCATTGTATAGAAACTCTCCTTTTATTAGTGAACCTTGTACTTTTTCCTTTATCATTTGTTCTTTCCACCATTGTTCACTTATTTCCAATATTCTTCTAGCTCGCTTAGACTTGAAATCATTAGTACATTCCCCCTCCATTAATTGTATTTTCTACCTCCATAATGTAGTAGCATCACTGTTGGCCCGGTTTTGCAACCAGGCTTAGTGCTATGGGCACCTGCTAACTAGTAGCAGCAGTTTCAATGGAAATAAATAACAATAAGCTAATTAAACAAGACTAACCATTGATCTATGCAAAGATATTAAGCAAATAACAAAAATAATTTAAAATCAAGAACAAGATAATGTAAAATAATGAATTTGTATTGAAAGAATGGGGCAAGCAAGTGCTTGCGGAATCAATACCTCTAATGATGAGGTTGAATAGCTCCAAGGATGAGCAACTCCAATCTCCAATGGTCTCTTCTCCAATGTGGTTTGCAATGGCTAAAATGCTCAAGGGAGATTTCAGCAGCATAAGGATGAGATAATGGATGGATGTGAAATGAGGAGCCCCTACCACCTTTTTATAGGTTTTGGTGGTGGGAAATACCATTTGTGGTTTTGTGGAAACCAAATGGTATTGACCAACATGGTTTAGGTACTTTTCCCTCCTTTTTCCTTTTTTGAATAAAAATAATATTTTAATTCCCTTTTTAATATTTTTGGGAATTTGGACCATTTTTGAGGGTTTTTTATGATTTTCTTGGAAAAATAATCTTTTTTAATGGAAAAAGGGGTGTACTAAGGTCTTTTGGTGACCTTTTGTTGGTTTCAGAGGCTCAGATGGTGGAAAAGTGGACAAATGGGTCATGTGAGTAAGGGAATGAGCTAGTGAGCACTTTTTAGGTGTTAACAGATTGCCCCCTGATGTGTGAGGGCAGGAGCTCATCGTATGGCCGATAGACATCATAGTTCTTTTGTCCTTTTTTCTGGGGTTTAGGGGAGAGAAGAGACCGGTTGGAGACTGGAGCCACGGCCCTTGGAAGCTGCAAAAATAAAAAATATTACATGGCCTCAATATGAATGAGGTATAATCTCTGATGAAGGACGAGGCGGGCATTCCCATGCTTGTATCAAGACATATACAAAACAATTAGTCCCAAGAAGGGGGATCTAATACGTAAAGAAATATACTGGTACATCATAATGGTCCAGATGGGACATTATTGTGGGATATACTCATGATCATGGCTGATCTCAATAATTGATACACTGGAATAACTGTTGAACTGCTGAAACTGAAGGTGTTCAACATCTGTATGAACTTAATGACTGTGAGCCATCTCTAGGAAGTATTTGTATCTGTATACTCAAGGGAGTATAAAACTGGGGTACATCTGAATACTGTCACCATACGCAACCCGGATATCTATAGAAAAAATGTGACTGGTTGTATCCATAGGTAGACTCTCAAATGTGGAGGAGTCAGGTGGTATCCGGGGTCTTCGACTAATAACTGAACGGACCAATACCCTGTGCGAGTCTCAACGATGCAATCAAGGTGTTGAAGTCGAGCATGTGAGAAACAATCATTCGGAGAGGCACTGAGGATTCCTCTCGAAATGATTCGTAGGCACTCATCATAAATGGTAATGAGTCCAAGACACAGGGACCTCTAGGTTAACCTCTGGAGTCAATGTTGTTGTCGTCGACAGAGGGAGACCAGCAACTAACAAGGCAATGATGTTTCCTTGATAGGAGCACGAGGTGTAAAACTGAAGTGTTGTAGTACTGATGGTAGGACTGACATACTTGTGGGAACGGAAAATAAATGGGTCAAAAATGGGTAGACTCAAACTTCCTTTGTTCAGAGCATGATGACATGGTTGACCTGGCAGCGTAGGGAACTGACTTGTAGGTGTGGGGATCATTGCTTTGACTGAATGGTATATATTAAATCTGGGGGGGAGGACGAGCTGATAGGTGTCGTCGAGGGATTATCAAGGTGACATACTGCAGAATACTCTGAACAAAGGCGACCAAAATGGGGAAGCTGACTAATGAGTAGATGTGATCTGTCGTGGCGCCAAGAGGCACCATTGATTCCTTCTTCATAGTTTTAATGAGCTCCAAGAAGGGATAAAAAGTGTGCTATGAAATGGTACAGTCCTGTGGATTTTGTGAGCCCAGGACGGCTCGTGCTCATGGTTGCTTTCATGTTTAGAGAGTCTGAAAGCGGTAAGTGGACTCTATTGGTGTTCTTTTTCGTAGTTTAGTCTCCAAGGCCCGAAAAAGCATAAAATGATGCGGATGGAGAACTCTTCTAGACGATGTGACTAGAGTATACCTTTTTCGTAATTAGTCTACGAGGTCCGGAAAAGGGGTAAACTTATACCAGGTAGACGCCCTTTCAGATACGTTTATCGAGCATGAAAGGAAGCAAGATTACTCGGCGATCTTTTCATTGTTTTAGGAGTCAGAAAAGAGCTTAACAGAAACTCCCTAAGTGCCTTTTTCGTAATTTAGTCTCCAAAATTTGCTCATCAGTATTGAAGTAGTCAGACCATAAATCAAGGGGTTCTGGTTTGAAGGTTGTTGAAATCATATAGATCGTATTGACTTCTTCCGACGAGGATGATGGTGGGGGGTGGATCTCCTCGATGAGGGGAGGAGATATCTCTAAGTCGACGTTGTTTAACTCGTATAACGCTGCTCTATAGTCAGGTAGATCAGGACAATGGTGAGAGTAGTGGCCGTAAACACTGCATATAGCACAAGGATGGTTGGTGCGAAGTGATTTGTCGCGAGGCTGTAGAGGTGGCTCTAATCTAACTACTGGGATGCTGATGTCATCGTCCAACATATTTATATGCTCTTGGAGTGCCGGTAAGTGTGGGCATTGATGAGTTGGATGGCCTATCTCGTCGCACAACGAGCATTTAGGGGGGGCTCGAAACACCGGTGGGGGTTTAACTGCCTTAGGAGGTGGTATAGCAGTGTATGGTTGTGGACCTCTGCCCCCAGTGGGCTTGATAGGAGGGGGAGGATTTGTTGACGATGAAGGGATATTGAGGCTAGGAGGAGGTTTCGTTGACGACGAAGGGATTGCGACACCAGGAGGAGGTTGATTTGTGGTAACAATAGGTTGTACCGGTTGGAGGATGATGTTTGGTGTCGGCGGTCGAACGGGAGGCAGAATATACCACACGGGTAATCCCAATGTTAACCCGGGTAGACTAAGGGTAGCCATAACCGGGGCGCTTACTACACCCGAAGGAGGAAATAGGAAAGGGATGGTGTGGATGGGTGTAACACCAATGTGACTGGGGATCAATGGTGGTTGACTACCGGATGTTTGTGTATTCTGTGAAAGAGTACAGAGGTTTGCGACTTGGGTCTCCGGTGACGGTGGTGGAATGGACTGGAATGTAGAGGTCATTGGTGTATCTGAATAAAGTCCGGGTCCCAAAGAAGAGACAAAGGAGGTAGTTGCACTAGAAGTTGGTTGTTCAATCATGGGAAGAACATTTTCGGGTGCTGCGGGGGCATTGGGATCATAGTATGTGAGTTGGTCGATTTTGACCACGCGTCCCTCGTGGGGGAACATCATGGTGCAAAAAACGGATGAGGCGACCGCTTTCATGGCGTACATGTAACTGCGGACGAGTAAAAGGTTATAATCGAGCTGGGCATTAATGACCTCTATGTCAATGAGCACAGTTTTTCCACCTAATTGGACGGGGACCTTGGGTAGTAAACCTTGAGGTTGAGCTGACCGACCGTCGTAGGCCCGCAATGCAGTGGTGGATTGCTGGAGAGTAGGGGATCCCAACTTCTGCCAAACAAATGTGGACATGACACATGTGGAGGCACCCTCGTCGATGATACATCGATGGATGACAAGATTCCGGATAGAAACGGAAACTTGGACTGCTATGGTGGAAGGCAAACGTGGTTCAGACTGGTCTAAATCAAAGGTCATCAATTTCGAATCATTTGGGTCAATCACCCCAATGGCGGAAAGTAAAGTCTTGCACTGAGTAGGACAGTTTTTCAAGACTTCTAACGTAGACATGGCTGCGGGAGATTGAGCTAGGTCATCGACAATGTTGTAATTTGACGCAGCCCGTGCATTGGGGTTGTTGTTGATACGGTGGAGTGGGAAACGAGGTGCTTTAGATGCGCCATCAAGTGGAAGAGGTGGTATCCATAACGGCTGATCGGTGGGATGAGCGTTAGTATCCTTGTCGGCGGGGGGGGCTTCGGAGGTAGGGCCATACTGGTTCCAGCGGGTTTGGATATTGACGTCGGCAGTGGACATCATCAATAAGTGGTGAGTCCCTGAATCAAACATGGGTTGATCAGGAGCAGCGTAAGTGATTTGCTGTGGTTGTACGTTGCCCTGTGGGGGGGCTAACGGCTGAGTGTTCACCACCCCTTGTGTTGGAAAAGGGTTTTGTAGCACCAAAGGCTGTTGTTGAGGTGGTGGAGGGTTGGGTGGCGGCTGAGGAGCCGCCTGCCCTTGACGATGGGCGTCGTTTGTCCATAGTTGTCGAGCTCGCTCCAGATGCGGGCAAGCGTGGGTATAGTGGCCATAGACACCGCAAATGGAACAAGGATGGTTTGTTCGTAAATTAGCATTTTTGGCTTGCTTAGGAGGTCGATCAGGATTCTGATGAGCAGGCGCCGCGTTATTGTTTTGCGGAGGATGGGTAGGTTGTGGAGCTTGGTTACGGTTTTGATTGTTTCCACGGTTGCGTCCTCTTCCGCAGTTTGGTTGCCCACCTTGGTTGCGTTGGTTATTTTGGTATTGGGGCTGATGTTGTTGTGCGTACACATGCCCTTGAGCATTGGGGGGGTTCTGAGGAGCCGCAGGTGCGGGAGCAGGCTGCGGTTGATAGTATGCAGATGGAACTGGAGGTGGTCCAGTTGCCTGTTGGGGTTGTTGGTACCCCTGAGTTGGTGAAGGTGTGAGGTTAGCTGGTGCAACCGGTTGTGGGTAATGCATGTGCTGTTGTGGGAACTGCATGGGGGTCTGTACGGTAGGTTGAGCATAGTATGTAGGAGGTACATATGCTGATGGCGCTTGGCCATAACAATGTTGTGGACAAGAGGGTCCATGAATGTGATGGGTCTGGTTTGTTGGAGCATAAGAAGTTGTCGCTCCGGAACTAGATGTAGCCCTAGAGAGGTCTGGGGCGGGCATGGTGCTCACCATACTAAAAGGTTTTGCTTGCGGTGTAATTTGGCCTATAATGCCATCAGCGGCATGTGATGCCCCCGGTGTGTCACCGCGTGCAGATTCGCCTCGTGGGGCGTCCGGTATGATCGTGTATAGGTAACCCGACTGGGCGTAAATGAGATCAAACTGTTGGGCTTTGAGGATGGCCTCTTCCTCAGACTGGGGTCTTTCAGATGCTACATCCTTCGCAATGAGAGGAAGGAGGGATTTTAGAAACCAATCAAGGAAGATACGGTCATCTAATTTGATCTTGCAGAGGCTTCGGCGCCGACACCAATCATGAATGTGGTCAGTGATATGCGTGGCCGTGTTCTGTCTGCAAGACAGTAGGATCTCGACTCCCGCATCATAGCGGACAGGTAATTGGAAAAACTGCAGGAAGGTCGAAGCAAGGGAGGTAAAGGTGGCATGCGTCCCATGGGGCTGCTCGATATACCAATTGGCTGCAGAGCCAGTGAAGGTGCGCTGTAATAAACGGAGGCGGACAGAGTCGTCCACTATGGAGTTGGAGGAACACCATAGATGGAAGGACATGATATGGTTTTGTGGGTCCTCTCCTGCCTTACCCTCAAACTTAGGGATGTCAGAGGGGAGTTTGGTGGGCATTTGAGGCCACACTGGATCATGTCTGATCGGATCATTAGTGAGTCTGGCCAAGTCTGGTAAGTTCAGACTTGCCATGTATGGTAGGCTAGCAGCTGTAGTGACTGGGACATGCCTAGTCATGGTAGTCTGATGTAGGGTCCCAGTAGCGCCTAAAGGTATGCTAGGTATGGAAGGTATGTTCCCTCCCATAGGTGCGGTCTGGTATGGTTTAGCGTTTCCAAGTGCAACATGGGTTACACTTGGGTTAGGAATCGCACTAGGGATTCCTGGGATAGCGCTCCCAAGTGCAACATGGGTTGCACTTGGGTTGGGAATCGTACTAGGGATTCCTGGGATGGGGTTTGTGGAAACCAAAGGGGGTATGACCCCCATGTTGGGTATACCCATGACAGGTGGTGGCCCTGTGTTAGGAATTCCTAAATGTGGAGTGTTACCCATATTGGGTATACCCAGGGGGGTGGTTGTTGCCGTGGATGGTACTACAGCAGAAGGGTCTGCAGATGTCTGACCTATGGTAGTTGTAAATAGTGGATCAAATGGTGTTCCATCCATAACGGTGGTTGGTGGTAACTCTGTGGGGTGTTCGGATTCTACCTCCCAATCAAATGTGAAGTGAGGTGTGTCAGAATCGGATGACTGTCTAGTTGATTGACAATGTGTCGAATCAAGGGATAGGGCTCTGCGTCCGTGACATGGAGAGCCAAGTGGACTAAACTCTGGGAGTTCGCCCTGTAGACGACGAGAGCGTCTAAAATTCTCAATGGTGAGAATATGTTTTTGTGTAAAAAAATTGTTTAAGTATCAGGTGGTGATATATATATATAAAAGACTCAAAACCCTAATGCAACCAAGGGTGCAAGAAGGGGAGTGTAAAAAGAAGGCTCTCAGGCCAAAAAAATCAATCCTCAAAAAAGGCACTTATTCTAGCAGTTGTGCTACAATAAGTGGAGGAATGCAACAACTGGTCAGAATACCAACATGCAAACGGCTCCTAGAAAAAAAAATAGGTGTAACTAGACCACAGGTAGGTTGAAATCATGCAAACACCTAACTAAAAGTATTGTGACTCAAACAAACGATATCCTCTGCAAGGTGATGAAATCCAAGTCAGACAATATGAGTGTTGAGACAACGGCTAGATATCCCCCTACCGGGAGGGACACCGGGTAATCAATCCTAAAGACAGGCTACTAGGATACTCTGTTCATGACGCATCGAGAAAAGGTAAATCTGCCGTTTGGTCCTTTGATCGCAATATCCCAATACAGGGATATCCCGAGAACTGCGAATGGTAGCCCTTCGGTTACTGAATGGATTTCGGTATTCCAGTCAGGCTTCCGGAACCATCCTCGCGACTTCAACCCTCCTAAGGGAGAGGCCTTCCCACAAACCGGTTGTGACCGCGCCAAAAAGTACTAAGAGATTTTAGCTCCCTAATTGGACAACTTCTATGTCTCAGATGTAAGAACTGAGGGGTGTTATTGGAACACCTATCCCCCCAATAATACCTAGCTACAAGAATTCTTTTAGTGTTCCCCAAGTGGGGTTAAAAGTGTGTTCAAATTAGGGTACGTTTTAAGGCTTAATTCAATTAAGTGATCGAGTGAGTGCACGTGAGGTATTGTAAACTGAACTTTGAAAAAATTAAAAGCTTTACCGGAAATTTTCAAAAAATAAAGGATTTTTCGAAAATAAAAAGCAAATATTTATGACTTTTTTCACTAAAAGGAATTTAAATGCTTTTCAAAAAATAACTCAAAAAAGAAAGGATTTTTTGGATTTATGAAAGCAAATAATAGACTTCTTTTTAAAAGAAATAAATGGATTTCTTCGTTCAAGAAAAATTGCTATGGGCAAGATTTTAAAGAAGTAAACAGGAAAAAACTTGAATCTAGATGAAAATGCAAAATGAGTCTTTCTTTCACTTTCTTGAAAATTTTTAAAAAGATTTCTAGATATGCACTTTAAATAGTAAAAAAATTTTCAAAGCTATCAAATATGCAGAATTTAATACTGTAAAAAATGTGCTATGGGCAGAAAGTACAGTAAAAAAAAAAATTTCAAAATCGGGATGGCCGAATGAAAAATTCAGATGCGCGGGTTTTAATAGAAAAGCCGCGATGGACCGCGCGGGTTTTTGTCGCACAGTCGCGCTGGACTGCGCGGGTTTTGGCCGCACAGTCGTGATGGACCGCGCGGGTTTTAGCCGCACAGTCGCGATGGGCAGCGCGGAATTTGGCCGCGAAGCCGCGGTGTGCAGCGTGGAAAAATGCAGAAAAGTCGCAATGGACCGCGCGACTGTCTGGCAAAAAGCCGCGATGGACCGCGTGGAAAAACACAAAAAATTCACGATGGACCACACGACTGTCTGGCAAAAAACCGCGAGGCGGAAGCCATGCACGGAAACCGAGAAACGAACCCGAAAATTGAAAATTTTGGGCTGTTAATGGCAATTTATGGGGCCAAAAGCTAGAGCAGCAATAGATCTGCTGTCTAGGATGGCAGATCTATGGATCTAAAGGTTAAAAACTACTAAAAAACAAAGATTGAAAGAAAAATTGAGATCTATAGTTCAAACCAAAGCGGAGTTGCCAAAAACTATTGGCCCGGTTTTGCAACCAGGCTTAGTGCTATGGGCACCTGCTAACTAGTAGCAGCAGTTTCAATGGAAATAAATAACAATAAACTAATTAAACAAGACTAACCATGGATCTATGCAAAGATATTAAGCAAATAACAAAAATAATTTAAAATCAAGAACAAGATAATGTAAAATAATAAATTTGTATTGAAAGAATGGGGGCAAGCAAGTGCTTGCGGAATCAATACCTCTAATGATGAGGTTGAATGGCTCCAAGGATGATCAACTCCAATCTCCAATGGTCTCTTCTCCAATGTGGTTTGCAATGGCTAAAATACTCAAGGGAGATTTCAACAGCATAAGGATGAGATAATGGATGGATGTGAAATGAGGAGCCCCTACCACCTTTTTATAGGTTTTGGTGGTGGGAAATACCATTTGTGGTTTTGTGGAAACCAAATGGTATTGACCAACATGGTTTAGGTACTTTTCCCTCCTTTTTCCTTTTTTGAATAAAAATAATATTTTAATTCCCTTTTTAATATTTTTGGGAATTTGGACCCTTTTTGAGGGTTTTTTATGATTTTCTTGGAAAAATAATCTTTTTTAATGGAAAAAGGGGTGTACTAAGGTCTTTTGGTGACCTTTTGTTGGTTTCAGAGGCTCAGATGGTGGAAAAGTGGACAAATGGGTCATGTGAGTAAGGGAATGAGCTAGTGAGCACTTTTTAGGTGTTAACAATCACCTTGACCTTTCCCATGGGGTGCACAGGTTTTAATCCTCCATTCTAATATGATTCAATGGTAGAAATATGAATTCAACCATCCAGTTCTTGATCCATAGTGGAACTTCCTTTAGTAATCTTCCCATGGATCTCCTTTAAAGCTCTTCTTCATCTTTAGACACTGATTGATTATTTTAGGCTACAAATTCCACAATGTAACTAGTAAAGGTGATTTCTACCCATAAAATGATGTCTATGATTAGAGGCAAGTCTGGATGATTCAACTGTATTATATCCCTTCGAGTCCACTAAATTAGCTTTCTCTTTTTATCGAAATATTTAGGAGGTTCCGCAAGTCTTCGTAACCATTCTGCTAGTACTAGAGGAAATTCAATCCATAGAATTTTGTATTGATCTAGTAATGGTACTCCATAGAGAATGTATTTTATGATTCTTGACGCTACCCACCCTCGTAATTCAAATTCCTGTGTTATGAAATATTCAAACTTCTTGTCCCACGATAATTCAATTTGGATCATCATCACCTATGTATCCATTTAGTTTACGACCTCTTGTTAAAAAATAGGTCCCGACAAGAAAACCATTTGTTGGAACAAAATTAGAGACTAGGTTCTTGCATAGGTTCCAACAAAAGGGAAATGTTGTAATCTAGTGTGCTGGCATTTTCAATCCCACGAAGGAGAAGGTTTCTTCCATATCACAATCAAGACCATAGTTTGATAAGGAGGGTTAACTGCAAGGATAGGTTTGAAAGGGTTGATGTTCTTCATGTCACAATAACATACATCTCTATACTATCACAACAGAGTTCCATTAATTATAACATGTGAAGGAAAAACATGATATATACATTATACAATAAACAAAAGATATCTCAACCATATAAATAAATAAAAAAATTTGGGGGGGGATTCCTTCATTTCTATTACTAATAACTTCTATTACATGTCATATTCATGTCTCAGTGCCCTTACATCATCCATGTAATTACCCTATGTGGTATCATAGAGAGTAGAGAACCCATATCCCAATTACATTAACCAAAAACCAAAACACATAATATTATTGCTTTTCTACAGATCAAGCTTCAATTTGCTTCCTTCTCTTTGATCTCTCTATCTTTATTTAGGTTCTTTGTTCGTTACTCTCCTCTTTCACTTGCCTCATACTTATTTCTATAGTCATGAATGTGGGTCCAAAACCGTTGCGGCCATTAGGGGCTTCCACAACTCCCACTTCTTTACCCCACACTTCCTTCTTCCTCTTAGGTTCCTTTCCAAAAATAAAGGATCTAACATGAAGAACAAAGATAACATTGTTTTCAGCCAAGTCTAGTTTGTTTCATTATGTGCAACCACTCTCGCTTAGTTTTTTTTAGGGATTTTTTTTGTTTTTTAATATTGGATGTGGTGAGTGTGGTTTCCTTATTTTATCCAAATTTTAAGTGTGTGATAAAATTCCTATTTGAATAGAAAAAGGTTAACAATAACCTTCCTTTTTGAATATATAAAGAATACAATGACCTAATATAGAAACTAAAAAAACAAGTATCGACACTTAGCATAGTATATATACTTTAAGAACTTTCTTGAGATTATGAACCCTCCAAGGATCCCATTTAATAACTCAAGTTGTTATGTTATTTCAGAACACATAAAATCCTTAAAAGTGAAGGTGAATGGAGATACCTTTTCAGTATAGCTAATTGATTGAATTATCATAAACCAACATTACCAACATTACTTGTGGTTTCAATAACTAGCAAGAAGAGACAAAAATTCCATAATGGAGATGAATTTTTAAATTTCCCATTACATCTCCATATTACAATTTCAATAAACCAAACTTGTAAATCAACAATTGAGTCAAAAATCTTATAAATTTTATAAAATGAAAGTACCAGAGCATAGTAAAAATTTCTCAACCCTCATAATTAAGTCATGAATAAAAAATATATTTCAACTATAATGCTATCATGTAGGAAATGTTTTTGACATATACACTAAAATGGTGTTAGAAAACAATGGAAAAAATTTAAATAAATCATAGGAGAACTTGAACATGCAAAAATGACAGACCTTGAGCATCTCTGGATGTGAGATTCACTGTAGAAGGTCTATCCAATGGTGGTTTATCATAATTCCTTCTGTATAATAGTTGATACATGCTTTCATTGTGCATGCCAGCATAAACAACTTGTTGCTCCATGGTTTTGGGTTTGAATCCTGGAGTAATATGAGGATGTATTATCCTAGAACATCACAAAGATGAGGATTCCATAGCCATGCCATGGATTTCATATCCACGGTCATTTTTTTGAAACTCTTCAACAATCCAAACTTTCAAAAAAAAAATCATCAACATAAAATAACATGTGAAAACTTGAAATTGACCAAGTTGAGAATCAAATCAACCCTAAGATTGAAATAATCTAAGTGTACATTTGCAAGCTTGGAGGTGATATGAGTAACATCAAAATCCATTATACTACTCAAGCGACATATTTAAATAAATAGTCCCAACAACTCCATCTCTACATAACAATTTTGAAGTTCTGGAAAACTCTGACAAGTTCTTCACTAGAGAAAGCATGGAACAATGTGAATTGGTCCTTAGAGTGTGTCAATGGAATCTCCTCCGAAGAATATTCTATCCATCACCCAATATTTATTTCTTAAAATGGCCAGGATTCCATAATAGAGGAAATGAATTGAGTAGCATTCTTTGGGTCAACTGCTAGAGGAAGATGCAATGGTGACCTGGCAAAATTCACTCCATTACTTTGGAAAATTGGGGTAGAGAGACCAAAATCTAGATTTTGTGAATCCAAATATGTTTTTTTGGGGTAGGGGAACCTAATGGTGAATGGAACCCTATGAATCCTTATTTTTTCCAAGGTTTGAATCTAAACAAATCCCTGTGCCTCTGTTGGTTCCCTTTAGGATAGTGGAACATATATTGATGGGGATTATATGAGTATTAAATGAGAATGAATCTAGGCATTTCAAATTCCTTTTTTAGTATTTAACTCAACTCTCTCCCTAGAACCTCCAAAGCAAGCCATTCCTACTCCTTCCTTGTTATAATACCCCAACAAATTCAACACAGAATGACCATTATAATTATGAGAAAATGCATACTCTAAAACTTAACCACATAAATGAAATGCAATGAAGATCTACATTGAAACAAAACTATTCATGGATAGTAGGTAGTTGTAAATGTGAGGCCGAACATGTCTCTGAGAAATATTAAGCATTGAATGACCATCAAAACCTGTCACTTGGATGAGACATACCCTCACATTTAATGTAGACTGAAATTAGCAAATTAAATTAAATAACAAAAACTATATATTTACATATTCATATTTATATAAGTATTGAATTTTGAATTCTATTAAGTTGAGTGATATTACTAGTCTAATCGAATCAAATGATTAAATAATTAAATATTAAAATATTTGATCCCTTTCAACCCTCCATCACATTATAAAATTATATCCCTCTTTAAATTGAAAGTAAACTTTTTTATTAAAACTTCTATATAAACATCATCAGTACTAAATCCTTTACAAAAAGGAGGGATTATCTCAAGTCAATGGAGATGGATAGATTGTTGTTGTTAAGGAATCTATCCACATGAATGGGGTTGACAACACCAACATAATAGGGTTGAAATAGGCTAGAATATTAGGGTTAACATGCAAATAACTAACTCTACAAAGATTAGAGAAAGAGAGGAACATACCTTGTTTATGAAGGTTCATCCTAGCTTTCATTGCTCCCACTAGAGTAGCTCCAAGATTTTAACCTACAAATCACAACAACATACCTTCCTCAAAAAATAAGCTAAATGCAATCTTGAAATTCACAAATAACTTAATGAACAACATTTAAATAACATAATTCCAAATATTTAACCTAGTTCATGAACATTAACAAAGATTCATATCACGGAAGGGATAGATTTCCAATCTATATTCATAATAACATCAAGTACACATATACCTTTAAACTGGTTAGGCACATAACAAAATGAATATTCTAGGCCTCTTTCTTGTCTTCTCCATTAATCCCACCCATAACTCCAATGTATAATTATTAGGAACCAACTAAGGTAGCAGTCCCAAGACAAAGGGTATGGACAACAAAGGGAAAGAGAACAAAAATTCCTCTAGCATAACAATAATTAGGCATTAGATACCCTTATTGGATTGTATAACTTGGTTTAATAGTTAATGGAGACAATTTCCATTAGGTAGAAAGGAGTTGTAACCACCATGCCTCAATTTCAAGATTTTATGTATATTTTTATCATTTTTGCGGAAAAAACGATTGCAATGTAAGGTGAAAAAGTGTTGCACACCCCTACAATCCAAAGGAAAGGAGTGTTTTTAGGGTTTTAGGGAAAAACAATGGCAAACTGAAGGCAACAAGCGTTGGAAAGGATGGTTAATAGAGTATTAGGAGCATTTTCTTCTCAAACTTAGTTACAAAGCTTCACAAGTGTTAGGGAATCAGTAGATGATCAAGGCCTTAATCTAAGACACTAAATCAAGGCTTTTCCATCCATAGTGTCCTTTTGTATGAGAAACATTCGACATTTATAGTGCAATAACAGATGGAGAAGTGTTGATTTGGGCTATAACATATTCCCCCTAATGCATGAGGTCAAAAGGGAACATGATGCTGAAAAACATTATAAAATTAATAAATTGGGATGTGGAGTCAATGAAACCAAAGGGTCCCGGAATCTTACTCTCAACGAAGTACCCAAAATAGAAAAAGATGTCAGAAAATCTTATCTTTGGGATAGATATATCCAATATTTAATATGACTGCAAAAAATATACAGTGTGGATCCAACATCTATATGTATCTAATGTAACTGTCATAACCACAATAAATACAAAGTCGATCCATGTGATATATAAATGGGTCATGGACATGAATGAACAAAGTGGATCCATTCCTGACAACTATTCATAGCCACAAAAGATACAAAGTGGATCTATGTCAAGCTATATATCATAGCCACAAATGAACAAAGTGGATCCATGTCTCATCAATCATCAGGAGAAAAATATAACAACTGAGTAATGTTTCTTGCAATGGCACTAGTATAAAGTGTGGTACAATCCTGTGCACCTTAGGAAATAGAAATATGTGAGGATGTTACTATTGGACCAAGGTCTTCCATCCAAAATACCTAAAGGTACAAATACTAACCATGGGAATAAATAATTTGATGTAGAACATGGAGGAAAACATTTAATTACCAGTTGTTGATGTATACTGTTAACAAACAAAAGGGGACCCACCGATAATGATAATGGGACCTAAGGTACATTAGAGGAAATTTGGATGAAAAATGGGCCTTTTAACCCTAAAGTACAATTTCTTGTCATCACATACTAGCCAATCAAAATGCTTTAAAATTCAAACAAGGTGCATGTAAAAAACTTGGAGGGAAAAAATAAAAACTACTTTTTGGATTGTATTTTCAACTTATCTCTTTGTAGGTTTACTCAAATTTCAAGCTAGGGGACTCAATTAAATTATGCATCCAAAGAGTATTGGGTAGGTGCCGCTAGCGTGATCTTCAAAGGCTGGGTGGCGAGGTTCAGTATGATTTCTAGTGACTGAGTGAGTTTTCCCAACATGACCACTAGAGGTTGGGTAGGTTCCCTCAGCATGACCTTCAGAGGCTAGGTGGCTTCCCCCTTGCTTTGGCATCTTCTTCCTATTCTTCCTCCGTTTATTCCTTTTAGACTACTGGTTACTAGTATTACTACTTTCACCACATGAGGTAGAAGGAGGAGGATAAGATTTTATTGGCGAAGTAGGCATAGGGTTCTAATGCTCTTGATGTGAGGTGCTTACTTGAGAAGCATTAGGAGCATGCAAGGCATTTGGAGTGGAAAAAAACCAAACTGGTAGCCCTATAGTGAATCCCGGAAGATTCAAAGTAGCCACTAAGGGAGTACCAATGTTCCCAATGAATGCAAAATCACAAGGAGCCCCTTCAATAGGGGTGCCTTGATTGGTGCTCACTGGGATGCTATCCATAGTGTTCGATTCAATAGGCTAGAAATATCTAAGGCCAAAATACAAGCGGCACAAAGAGCACACCACTAAAAAAGGTCCTAGGTAATCAAACTAGGAAAACAATGGAAAATACTCTTGGAAGCAAGTCTGGGATGATTAGGGCCCAAAACAGACTAACAGAGTATCAACGTTCAGTTACGTGGTGTCCTCTAGAGGTCCACTAGGTGCAAGCATTTGAATCACCAAACCGCCCTCCCGGGATTACTGCCGAAGGGTTAGCTTCCACGTCTGTCCGAGGTGAAGTGGGAATAACCGCATACTCTACCTGTGTAGATCCCTAAAGGTCTGATACTAAGGCTACCATCAATACGAAATAACCTGGGGGGACAGTCGTCAACCTAGTCGAAACGCATGGGCATGATAGCAAAGGCTGAAGTCCGAAAGGACCCCCGTACGCGAGTCAACTCTAGTTTATGGTTGAGAGGAAAGTGAGGGGATATCCTCAAAAATTCCAATCTCCCATGGCTCGTGCTTAACTCTAGTTTGAGTAGATCATCCCAGGACTATTTGATAGAGATGGATTTACCTAAATGAAATTTGTACTACGATTGTTGAGTAATGAAGCCAGTTTCGGATCGTTTAAGGTGATTTAAGTCCGAAAGTCTAGCCTAAGCTAGTTGATGATGTGTATACCTAAAAAGAAATAAGTTGCTAATAAATTTTATTAATGGTTCTTTTTAAGGGCTACTTGTTACTTAAGGGTTGTAGTACGGTGTGTGGAATGGTTTGTTATGAAAGTAAAGTGCATGTAAAGTAATCCTGTCAAATTCACAAAAATATTTCTCTTTTCTGTTTATATTCTTTCAAAAATTGAAAACTAGGAAATCCTAAAATCAAGCTTCTTTTTGTATTTTTCTTTTAATATTTCAAAGCAAACTATGCTACCTCAAAATAATGCAAGACCTTACTACTAAGCTACTTTAACATTTTTTTGTCTTTTTTGATAAATGTAAAAGAAAGAGAACTTGTACAAAAGCAAGTAAGATCTAAATGTAAAGCGTACGTAAGACAAACATCGAAATGGCTCAAAGCAAATGAATCAACAGACTCGATGAAGACTTGGCTTACCAAGTTTTTGCAAAAGAAAAAATTGAGGCTTGGAAACAAAATGTAAAAGAAGTAGGGAAAAGAGACACTCGTAACGGAACAAAAAACCTAAACAGGTTGCTCCTAAGCATTAAAACCCTAAGAAAACACTAATCCGAGCAAAATGTAGGAAAGTGAACCAAGAATGACCTTAGCAACACATGGAACCAACAGAAAGAAGACTAGAAAGATTTGACTTACTTGGGTTTAACTGATAAGGAAATCAACAAGTATCTAAACCAAGCAACCTTTTGAAAGCAATCCTAAGGACTCAAACTTGAAGCCAAACCCTAAAGGAAAGGATAAGAAAAAATGAAAGCATGCTAAATGTTGTGATAGACAACAAACATTCAAAATGCAGGTCTGTATGACTGCAACAACAACTAAGATGAAAGTATGCAACTATGTCCAAAAGGAATAGTGCACAAACTTCAAAAAGAGCTAGTAAGCGACAAAGATGTTAAATTTTCAGTATTAAATCACAATACTATAGGATCTTTGCTGAGAGAATAACATCTACAGTATATCAATGCATGACAATCATAATATGACAAGCATCACAAGCATCATAAGAATCAAAAGCATAGAGACAAGAGACACAGAGTTTCCGTGGGGAAAACCCTAAGGTGAAAAACCCCACAACTTCCTCAGAGATAGAGAGAGCAATGGCTCAACCAAAATACAACCAAATAATACAGAGATAGTCTCCTAGCAGATGATCCTCCTCCTCCTCACTAGTGCGCCACTTTCCAGAAAGAGAGATAGATACTTTTCCGAGTGAGTAAAATAGAGATCTCCTATCTCTATTTATACTCACCTTTTTGCCCAGTGACCTACTGGGGCCGACTTGTCTACTTGAGTACATCCACATTATATTATATATTAATTAGGGCCGACCCCATAAGGTGGTCTAATAACCCATAGGCAAGTACACACACTTGCGACACTTGTCAATCCACATGACGACACTTCCTTATAGAGGAATAACACATCTCTTATAAGGGTACAATAAATATATATATAATACACAGATGAAATACATTCTGAAGTTACATATACATCAACACTCCCTCTTAACTAGGAAGGTATTTCTCGACACGGATCTGCTAGACAAGTCTTCTTCTCTGGATCATCGTCATCGATGCATCGTCATCATCATCGTCACTGCTGCTGCTATCTCATCCAATCTCTGTCTCTACTCGTCATAGGAAGTTCTACAGAGCCAATCCTTTTTCATACTGGATGTCCACCTGCAGGTCTTCGTCATCACTGGCCATACTGTGGAATCCTCAGGACTTATTACGTGCGTCACAAAACCTCGAAAGAGCATCCCAGGATATTACGGGTACACAACTCCAACCTGTAGGATCTCCCAGGGCGCTATTACATGTGACCCCACCACAAAACCTCGAAAGAGCATCTTAGGATGTTACGGGTACACAACTCCGACCTAAGATCTCCCAGGGCACAAATTACATGTGGTCCACCACAAAACCTAGCAAGAGCATCTCAGGATGTTACGGGTACACAACTCCGACCTGAGATCTCCTAGGGCACAAATTACATGTGGTCCACCACAAAACCTAGCAAGAGCATCTCAGGATGTTACGGGTACACAACTCCGACCTGAGATCTCCTAGGGCACAAATTACATGTGGTCATGGCAAAACCTAGCAAGAGCATCTCAGGATGTTATGGGTACACAACTCCGACCTGAAATCTCCCAGGGCCCAAATTACATGCCATAGGACAAAACCTCGCAAGAGCATCTCAGGATGTTACGGGTACACAACTCCGACCTGAGATCTCCCAGGGCACAAATTACATGTCCTCCCAGAGCAATGTCTCGACAGAGCATCCCAGGCTGTTACGGGTACACAACTCCGACCTATAGGATCTCCCAGACATGCTCATCTGCACAACCTGATCCACGACCACAGAGTATCAACCTGATACTCACCATACATCATCCTGATGTACTCATGATCGTCCTGATCATAATCACTGCAACGTCCTGCTGCAAGTCATCTGGAGCAACATCCTGAAGCTCGTCATCCATGATCGTCCTGATCATCAATGCAACATCCTGCTGCATGTCATCTGGAGCAACATCCTGAAGCTCGTCATCTATGATCATCCTGATCATCACTGCAACATCCTGCTGCATGTTGTCTGGAGCAACATCCTGAAGCTCGTCATCTATGATCATCCTGATCATCACTGCAACATCCTGCTGCATGATCTACCTGATCATCAATGCATCTTCCTGATGCATACCAAGTATCATACATGATCCTCCTGATCATCAATGTATCCACCTGATACAAATATATGATACATATCATCATACATGATCCTCCTGATCATCAATGCATCTACCTGATGCATACCAAGTATCTACCTGATACATATCATCATACATGATCCTCCTGATCATCAATGCATCTACCTGATGCATACCAAGTATCTACCTGATACATATCATCATACATGATCCTCCTGATCATCAATGTATCCACCTGATACAAATACAAATACATGATACATATCACCATACATGATCCACCTGATCATACAATGTATCCACCTGATACATATACAGATACATGGTCCAAGCATCCAACATGATGCATAAACAATACATACACATGATCCAACTGATCATATCCAGCATCCAACATGATGCGTACATACATACATAAAATGATCCAACTGATCATATCCTGCATCCAACATGATGCGTACATACATACATAAAATGATCCAACTGATCATATCCAGCAGAAACTAGAACATCATCCTAATGCTCATCATCCAGCGCTTACATCCACAGCCATGTGAAGGATCCTCCTTCCAGCATGCTTGGAATGGCTTCAGCAAATGTGTCCGTCACTTCTTCCTCGAAGTGTCCTTGATCTGAATAACGCCAAGCCTCTCTCTGAAGTACTCGAACTTCACCCTGGCTAGTGGCTTCGTCAGCACATCTGCAATCTGCTCGTCCGTCGCAATATACAGGAGCTTCACAGCTCCTCTCTGCACCATATCCCTGATATAGTGATATTTGATCTCTATGTGTTTCGACCTGTCATGAAACACTGGGTTCTCGGAAAGCTTCACACAACTCTGGTTATCACAGAAGATACCAGTAGCCTCCAACGGGAGATCAAATAACTCAGACAGTAGCTTCCGTAGCCATACTGCCTCACAACTAGCTGAACAGGCTGCAACATACTCAGCCTCAGCTATACTCAGTGCTATGCAGGACTGCTTCCTGCTAAACCAAGAGATCACACCTGATCCCATACTGAAGCAACACCCAGATGTGCTCTTCCTATCTGCAGCACTGCCAGCCCAATCTGAATCAACAAAACCCTGCAGGTTTACCTTTGATTCGCCTCATACCTGAGCCCATAATGCACTGTACCCTTCAGGTACCTCAGAACATACTTTACAGTAACCAGGTGAACACTTCTCAGATCCGTCAGGAACTGGCTCAATGTGTTCACAGCAAAGCAAATGTCTGGTCTCGTGTTTGTCAGGTACATCAAGGACCCAATCATCTGATGATACATAGTGATATCAACCGTCTCAGATGAAGCATCACATAGAAGCTTCAGATTCGATGCCATAGGTGTGGCCATGGCCTTGCAATCCATCATCCCGAATCTCTTCAGGATATCTACTGCATACTTCCCTTGTCCAATGAAGATTCCTTCTGCACTCTGCCACACCTCCATGCCAAAAACAAATAGTGGATCATTTCCAAGTTCTTCATCTCGAACTCGGTAGTAAGCTTCCGCTGCATGTCGGAAATCAAACTATTTTCACCTGTAACGAACAGGTTATCTGCATACAAAAGTAGTATCACTGGATTTCCTTCCTCAACCTTGTAGTAAAGGTTGGAATCCGCTTTACTCTTGGTAAAACCCAAACTGGATAGAAAGTTGTCTATCCTACCATACCAAGTTCTGCACACATATCTGACTACACCATGCTGTCTTGAAATCCATCTGGTGTATCTTCTATTTCATCACTTTTATATTTCTCAATGCTGTCATCTGCAATATGCTTTATTTGATAGTTCCATTTGGAAGTCATAACAAACTTCCCTTCACGTCTTGGGATTACATCCCATACATCATTCTTCATGATCGACGGATCATGGCATTCTATTTCTTCATCCCAGATCCTGGGAACTTCAATATCTTTAATAAATATCTTTGTTGCTGGAACAAATGTTGTAGTCCTTTTGTAGGAGATGGCATATGATCTTTCCTACACAACAAGTTAAATTGCATGATTAGAAAAACATCCCATAGTTTTCAGAACAAATTCTTACACATAAAGAAATATGTCATACAGTCATGCAATTATCTTTAGCCAATGCTTCAATACAACATTTATCCATATTCCGTAACTTTCTAGATGCCTTCCAATCTCTACCAGAACATTGTTAAGAGTGTGCACAACTCCCAACATGTCAGCAAAGAGGTTTCATTCTAGATAAGCAGCAATGGAATGTTGTACAGTGACATAGGCCACTTACCCATGTATATTAGTAGCATACTATTCATCAATGCAACTATTCTAATATGCACAATACATATCCTAAGTCTAGGAACATGAGCATATACATCATTGAACAATTTTATTTAAACAGACAAATATGCAAGAAATTAAAATACTTATCTTTGTTTGTTTGTTGGGTAGACTCCCTCTGAGTCTTTGCTTCCTTACAGGAGCTGCTGGAGTCCTAGTCTGAAGTAGCTTCTTCTACACCTTTTTGTTGTGGAAAGATGGTCAACTCCCTCTGAATATCTGCATCCTTGCAGAAACTACTGAAGTGTGTTCCTTTGCTTTCTTGCAGGAACAACGGGAGTGTGCTCCCTCTTGATCTTTGCTTCCTGGATTACCTGTTCTTGAACTCATATTCATCGTTGGTCCCTATGCATGCTTATTAGTATCATGAGTGTGTTATCCTTGTGATCTCATATAAAATCATACATTCATTAGTATACTATTAAAAACACAATAATCTCAAGCATGTATAGTCATGATCATTTCAAACAGAAAATAACAAGAATTAGCTTTCAAGGTTTATGTAGGATTCTTAAGGTTAGTCAAATCATAACATGTCTAAACCTATAATTACTCAAACCTATGATTCTTCGGATTAGTTGAATCATCAGACAAGATAAGAGATATAATATGCATAAAACTTGTGATTATTCAAACCTATACCTTCATGATTCTTTTGGTTAGTCATATCATCAATTATGGTAAGAAACATAATATGCAAACAACCATGATTATTCAAACTTATGGCTTCATGAATATTATCAACAACAGTATAAGATCCTAACACAAGGTAGGATTCTAGCTTGATATAGGAAAAACATACCTGGATTAGAATGCTAGCTATTTATGTCTAACATACCCGCATAATGTCTTCTTGTTCTTTGTCAATGACCTGCATAACTCATTAGTTAACTTTTGCAAAAACAAATTATATATACCTCTATGTGATCCATGACTATGGATGAATCTTTGTATTTATGTCACCATGGCATGTTCCGGTTGTCCCTTCAAATTGTACAAACCTCCCTCTTGCTTTCCAATCACTACTGCATCATCTATGGTCTTTCCCTTTGGCCACATTAGGACTTGGCCATCCACAAATGCAACCCTCATACCTTTTGCATCTAATGCAGAAATGGAGAGTAAGTTCTTCTTGAGCCCAGGTACATAAAGTACTTCCTTTATCTTCAATGATTTTCTAGAATCTAGGTTGTAGGAGGCTTCACCACTTCCTTTGATTGGGTATTGATAATCATCCCCAAGTTTCACCTTATGGGGTGATTCATGTTCAGATAGGTTCACAAAGGATTCTTTAAACCCAGTCATGTGTTTGGAAGCCCCACTATCAATCAACCAATCATTACATCCATGGGAGATGGTACCTGTAAGAGCAGAAATTAGAACATATTCTTCTTCACTTGATGAGTCATCATCACTACTACTTTCTGCCCTAGCCTTCTTCTTTGGAGGTTCATCATCTTCGGCAGCATGAGCATGAAACCTTCTTTTGCTGCCCTTCTTCTTCTTACTGGAGTTGTTGTTATTATCCCTTTTGTTCTTGGGACAATCTGAAGCAAAGTGACCCTTCTCATTGCATGTGAAGCATCTTAGGTCCTTCTTATTCTTTTGATGGAATCTTTTGGGGTGAGGGTGATCCTTCTTGGTTTTGATTCTTTTGGTGTGAGCTGCAAGAGCTTGATCTTCACCTCCCATCTTTTCCTCACGAGCTATAAGTCTAGCTTCTTCTTGAGAACATTCTTCCCGAAGTCTACTGAAGGAGATCAACTTCTTCCTTGCACAAATTCCTTGAATAAAGGAATCCCATGACCTGGGTAGGCCATTTAGAGTGGTCATCACCACTTCACCATTCTCCACCATTTCATCTACTGCTTCTAATTGTTCCTTGATCTGAGAGACCCTTGAAAAGTAGGATTGAATGGTTTCCCCATTCTGAAACTTTACTGCTTTCAATTGGTTCCGCAGGGTCATCTTCCGATTTATGTTCTTTCCTTCAAATAGCTTGGTCAAAGATTCAAACATCTCTTTGGGTGTCTTGAGAGAAGACACATGGGGTATGAGATGGTCTTTGATAGAATCAGCAATGATTCTCTTTGCCTTGACCAAGTTCTTCTTGTGCAATACCTTGGCCTCTTCATCCTCTGGGATAGGGATGTCTTCTTTCACATATGAGTCCAACTCATTCTCTTCCAGGATTAGCCCAATCCTATACTTCCAGGCTCGGAAGTTATCAGCCCCTTCAAGCTTATCCTCAAGCTTGGTGTGAAGAGACATCTTTAAGAGTACTTCAAATGGAAATAGAAAAGATTTAGAACTTACCACTTGAAGTGCTGAAAACTGGATCTGGTCCCGGATTAGGGTTTGTCAGAGAAACCCTAAAAATTCAAAATGTGAATTTCAAAATTCCGAAAGGATAGAAAGATGCGCCTTGGAGAGCTGATCAGCCTAGTACATTTAGAATTTGAGATCAGCAAAGTCTTGTCCTTCAAAATTGCCTTTTTGTCCTCCCGGGTTCACTGGGGAGAGCCCTGAATTAGGGTTTGAGTTTCCCGGAGATCTACCCAGCCAAAAATCTCGATCCAAAGCTCAAACCTTCGATTTTTGCAAGGAGCTTCCAGCTGTACCTTCAGTTTCCAGAAATTCCTATTTTTGTGGAAACCCTAATTTTTAGGGCCAAAACTGAAAATGCTCGGAACTGAAATTTGATTGGACAGAAAGATGCGCCTTGATGAGTAGATCCAATCTACTATACTGAATTTCAAAAATCTGTGGAGAGAAACCCAATAAACAAGCAATACAAGCTTCCGTCACTGCAAAATGTCTTCTTCTCAGTTAAGCTCTGATACCATGTTAAATTTTCAGTATTAAATCACAATACTATAGGATCTTTGCTGAGAGAATAACATCTACAGTATATCAATGCATGACAATCATAATATGACAAGCATCACAAGCATCATAAGAATCAAAAGCATAGAGACAAGAGACACTGAGTTTCCGTGGGGAAAACCCTAAGGTGAAAAACCCCACAACTTCCTCAGAGATAGAGAGAGCAATGGCTCAACCAAAATACAACCAAATAATACAGAGATAGTCTCCTAGCAGATGATCCTCCTCCTCCTCACTAGTGCGCCACTTTCCAGAAAGAGAGATAGATACTTTTCCGAGTGAGTAAAATAGAGATCTCCTATCTCTATTTATACTCACCTTTTTGCCCAGTGACCTACTGGGGCCGACTTGTCTACTTGAGTACATCCACATTATATTATATATTAATTAGGGCCGACCCCATAAGGTGGTCTAATAACCCATAGGCAAGTACACACACTTGCGACACTTGTCAATCCACATGACGACACTTCCTTATAGAGGAATAACACATCTCTTATAAGGGTACAATAAATATATATATAATACATAGATGAAATACATTCCGAAGTTACATATACATCAACAAAAGACACTTAAACAAGTACACAAGCAAGAAAACAAACTAAAAATACTCAAGAGAGGCCAACAAGACTCAAAAGAGGCCAACAAGACTCAAAAGAGACATTGAAGTCTCAGGGGTCAGTCAAGAAGGAAAAGCAACAGGATGGAAGTGGAAACAAACCACTAAAAATCAAACCCTAACCAAAAACTGGACACTATGACAGGAAAATGCACTACTGTGCAGTGCAGAAACCAGCGCACACTAGGATATGTGCACTACTGTGCAGTGTACAGAGAAGTGCCCATCAGGAGATATGCGCTACTATTACTAGAGAAGACCAGCGCACACATGTAAAAAAGACAGAAACAAGCTTTGCAACAGCCAACTGAGATGAATCAAGCAACAACGAATAATAAACACACACCTAAAAGACCTCTCACAGAATCAAAAACAGAAAAAAGGGCTGGAAGAAAACCAAAACTAAGTCTCCTAGAGCATAATAACTACCGGTCACTCCCCAGCGGAATCGCTAGTCTGTTGTTCAGGATTTCTACCTTATAGTGAGGAGATGGAATCTACCAACTGGGCGCGGTTGATAGGTAAATACATTACTTGCATTACAAATTAGTTATTACAAATGACAGAGATCAGGATATCGAAAGACATACCTTTACTCCAAGGTTGGTCCTAGCTTTCACTGGATCTCCCGTTTGATCTCCTGCTTGATGAACCTACAATATAAAGGATACCTTCCTCAGTGTATCTTGACCATATAACATATGATGAAATTATAAAGCAATTTAACATCAAATATAATCAAGTATTAAGCCAAATAGACATACAATCCAATAGACATCTTATTTGGGATAGGAAGGGTATTTCGACCTTTTTATTGTCAAAGAAACATGAATCGGTACAATATACCTGATGTATCGAGATGTTTCTGCAACCGATTCCCGGGCTCCTACTCTTCACAATGACTTGGGACTTTCCTCCAGCGTAACAGTGCTTATAGCCTTTCTTCTAGGTCCCTGTCTCATGGATCCTCCTTGTATTTATGGGACAAGGTAGGCAGTTGTAATCGAGAGGTGGTTGGATTGGGAGGTTCGAGAAGTTGCAGAACCAACTTCAACTAATCCCAATTCGTCAAATTAATATATTTTTTATTTCATCTTAAGATGTGCACGAGTTTCTCAAGGCATAGTAGCACAGAGGGTGCAACTTTTGTGTTTTGCAACAAGTGTCGGAAAATTTTCCAAGGTGTGTGCTAGTTTCCCTTGAGGAAAGTAGGGCATACTAGAAGGTGTGCGCTGGTTTACTAGCCAAAGAGTAGCGCACATGTCAAAAGATTAGGGAAATTCCCAGCTGAAGAGGGTGAATCCAGTCCAAACATCATCCGGGGAAATCTAGCTCTTCAATCCATGTTGTCCTTTTGTGTGATTGACAGCATAATGTGATCATGGATGGAGAAGTGCAGATTTGACCTATAACACCCCCCCAGGTACGTGTATGTCTCACTTTCTTTGAAAAGTCATTGTCTGTCCATGTAGTACATATATGTCTCATTTTCTTTTTATTTGTTGACATTGACATATGCTACTTTATGTAGGCATCTATTGAGGCAGTGGACCCTGAAGAGCACCAAATCGAGGGTTTTGGTGACCCACCTTTTCCCCCTCCCCAGGTACGTGTATGTCTCTCTTTCTTTGAAAAAGTCATTGTCTATCCATGTAGTACATATATGTCTCGTTTTCTTTGTATTTGCTGACATTGACATATATTACTTTATGCAGGCATCTACTGAGGCGGTGATGCCTGAAGAGCACCCAATTGGGGCCACTGATGACCCTCCACGCACCCCCACCCAAGTACATGCAGTTACACTGCCGAGGACCATGACTTACACATGCACAATAAGTAAAAATGTTATATTTGCTTGGAATTTGAACAAATGTACATAGAGTTGTATTTTTTTATAGCTTGGTAAACTAACTTACAAATTTTGGTTTGTGTGCAGTTTCTGCAGATGAGAATCGATCCTCCTATTCAACGTTGGGGAATGCAATCGAGCAGCTGAAAAAGAAAGATAGACTTCTCAAAAGCCACTGACATTGGCAGTGAAAAGAGGGATAAATAGAATTCATGTATAGGGGGGGTAAATAGAATCCATGTATAGGGGGGAGACTTACATGTACTGTTTTGTTTGTATGTACACACAGATGTACAATATGATCCACTATTTTGTATTATGGCCATGGCATGCCATTTTTGAAAACATTATGTGTACATATAATATAAAGCAATGTTCAGATTTATATATATGGTTGACTTGATATGGGAACACGATGTGCATTATATTCCTTGCACATATGCTTGACTATGTTTTTAGGTTTATGTCCTTGTGAAATGATGAGTTAACAAATTAGGCATCTAACTAAAAATTAGGCATATGGAACATCTTCATGAGCAACACCAAAATCTGACACACTGTCATCATCATCATATATGACCCTAGTTCATCAAATCAACATTACATTTGTCTTCACAATTATCACATCATATGTGACCCTAGCACTAGCATCTCAGCATCAAACATTATCACATCAACAACATCATTATACTACTCATCATCACTGATCATTGCCTCAGTCTTTCTATGCATCATCTAACTTTCCATTATCTTTAGTACTCTGTCCACCAAATTAGTATCCTATTCATAGTGAACATAAACATGTCTTCATCATTCTCATCATCATTCATACACATGGAATCATGTTACCAATCATATACTGTCCAAAAAATGTTTCCATACTTGGTTGTATAATTGTTAAAGAATACTTTTAAGATCTCATTAAATAGGCAATTTTTTTGGCAAAATGTTGTGCACATAAAATAAACTTGTTTGCAATTATTATCAAAATCAACCCTTTTAGGATATTTAATACCAACAAGTACCTTCACACTAAACACATATACCAACGGTTTGCAACAACTGTGATCTACTTGCATTAACTCCCAAAAGACCACTTAACTTTGAAAGAAAGTGATAGTAGTTTTTATGTTCCTGTAACAACTCACTTAAATACATTCAAAATGATATATAATGATGCCTAGACACCTACAGGACTGCCACTTTTTTTTACTGTCCTAACCATTTATTTCAGCCCTACTTCACATCATTTCACTCCCTAACATCCCTATCCTAACTTCCCTAAAGTCTTCAACAACTTGGCCATCCAAAACATGCTACAAGAACATTTTAAGGACTTGTTGTTGCTGCAACATCCTTCCCCAAAATTTTGAAGTTATTTGGGGCCCCTCCTCTCAACACCTTTTTAGCAAGTTTTTACTTTATCTTTCGGGTTTCTCTCTAACTAGGCAGAATTTCATCACTTGCTTCCAAAAGAGTTTTCTCATTTTGTCTAAGGCAAAGTCATCATTTTCCTTGAGCGCAGATTTTGGTCTTAACTCACCCATTGTAGCATAATTTTTAGCCTTAAGTCCGCCGTCGCTTTGACGTGCCTCTAACCATAAGCCCCTTGCTCGGCGTAAACTTTAATTCTAACTCAGCTGCCCTTTTGACAAGTCCCAAGTCTTTTGTCTGGCGCGCATTTGTTGGCAATAAACCGGTGATCATTAGAGCAAGAGATAACATTTTCTCGGTCACCGAAGGCGCAAGAATTATCATTATCTTCTTGCCTTGGAGATATGCTTCACCTCCTTGGAAGAATTAAAAGTTGGCATGTTTCTCCCCAACGCAGTCCGTGATGACAAAGTCGACGCCGCAAGCGTAGGAGGTGTGCTTATCCTTCCCTCTTGCAAATCTGCGTTCCGTCTTTCATGATAATTCATGTTTGGCGCGGTTTTATGAGTGCAACCCTAATGCCAAGATCGCCGCTTGAGCACACGGTTTATTTTTTACGATTGCCACATAGCGCAAAACATTACGCTCCCCGCTTGGCGCGAAGGTTAAATCGGTACTCGACGCGAAAAGATCTCCTCGATCCCTATGCACCAACGAAGTTGGTAGGGCCTTAATGAGGCCATGTGCCACTCTTAATGATAGATTTATCAAGGCCCGTGCTCATAACCCCACCAACTTTAGACGTACGTGAGCATTTAACTCTTCCCCTATTTAACGCATGCAATGACATTTTGGGTTTTATTTAGTCATTTGCACTCAGAGCTCTCGCCACTCACGTTGAAGTTCGAGATTGCCATTCACTGCAAATGGTTGAGGTCTCAGAACGCTCGCCATACTGATAGGTAGGCTCTTTCCCAATCCTGCTCTTGGATTGGTAGGTTAAAAAATCACCCACGCACAGATTGAGTAGCCCAACGGCCTTCTTTTACTCTGCATGAAACCTAGAGAGTGCATAGGATAGTCATTGTTCTTTTCCCTATGAGGATACGAGGCCACCACTTTCGGAACAGGGCAGAGATGGTCCTATCTCACAGGCACATAAGTCTTTTCCCTTTGTTACATTTTCAACATCCCTAGTTTTCCTCACAGAGCTTTCATTTGCCAAGCAAAACCCACAGTTCCCCACGACCGCATTTGAAATTTTTTATATGTTTTTCTTGGTTGCGTAATATCTTGTTTCTGTTTAATCTCTTCTTCCGTGAATAGAGTCTCTATTTATTTTTAAGTTTGAAGTGCTTACCCTGCTCTAGCCATAAGATTTAATCTTCCCAGTGGTATCTTAGTGGCCGCAGAGTTTTACACTCAAAACCCGGAGAAGCCGCGGCATCCCAAGGTCTTGTTTGCAAAACAAAGCTCCCTACCAAGCATATACTGTGCATAAATGCCAACCCTTCTCGTTACTTGCAGCTAAATTTTAATGCTATGAACACCACAATACCCTGCTCAACCAAAAGCAATGTTCATTCGTGCCAGGGTTGCATAAAACCCACAATACGTGGCCAAAGCTGCCATGGTGATATGTTAAATCAACCCATCAAGCCCATTTAGAAGCTTGAAACCAAGCCCGATCCTTAACCGATAGAGGCCCGCAGCCGCGGGATTTATCCATCTTTGACACAGCCTCCACTATCAGCTACCGGCACATGAAATGTTTCAACACTGACACACAATAAAATGTTAAGTGCCAGCGTAGAAATAAAGATAGGACAGCGCATGCGAAATTGTTTGAGCTAGCGCACGAATGTGTTTAGCCTTGGCGCACAAATAAAATTGGGTCGCCGACGCACATGAAACGTCTAGGTTTTAGAATATGAGACCCTGCTTGTTCCCCAGTGCACATTAGATCACTAATCTTAGCTCACACAAAATCCCAAGCTTAGCGCAAAGCTCTGTTTAGGCACCAGCGTAGAAATATTCTCAGACTCACGGAAGTGTGTGTAACAATTGAGGGAATACCTGCGCAGATTCAAAGATGATCTTGCCCGCTATCCTGATGTTTTGTCTTTGTTGTTAGCATGGAGTGGAATTGTTGAATTAATCTTAAACATGAAATGAAGATGATTATGATTGTTTAAGACAACCTCTATATTGTAGAAGTGTTATATTTTGGCTTTGCCGTAGAGTGTTGCTAGTGCTTGGAGTAGTGGTCTAACTAAAGTATTTTGATGTTGCCTTGCTCACCACAGGATTACCATGCATAGGAAGTCAACAAAGAAGAAGGCAGTGCAGAAAACAACCTCAGACTCAAAGGTTGAAATTTTATTAGATAATTCTCTCGTCACAATGTTTGCTGACACACAAGCTACCACTGGTGTTTCCCCTAGGAGCTCTGCTCCTGAATTTCAATGGGGTGATTTATACAGGTTCATCATGGCTCAAGATAGTTGAACAACCTCTATAGAGGATGCTCTAGTGTATGCCAACATCAGAAGGTCCTATTTGCATAAGGCAACAACTCGGCCAGAGCTGTTCCCTTGTTATGAAGTTGTTGGATGGCTAATTCCTAACATCCGGACCGATACAAGGCTCATGACTGATAAAAATGAGTTGAGCCTGGAATATTTCTCTCCCGAGCATGTTACTGCTACCTATAGATTGCCTTCACCCAGGGCTTGCTTAGACGATGAATGGATGGCAAAGCATCAAATGTACTTACTAGAATCTGCTCGTAAGATGACGATAAATGACAGGCAGATTAGGAGGAGGCAGAACAATGAATATGAAAGCAACCTCCTAAAGACCCCTTATAGACTCATCATCTTGATGTTGAGTCGGCTCTTCAACATGCCTAATGGCAATGTGTTTAAGATCGGATGGGTGATGGTGATGTTTCATATAGCCACGAAAGGCACCATCTTCAACTGGGATAAAATAATTTAAGATAGCCTGGCCTCACAATTAGCAGCAGCCCAAGGAGGACTAACCCAAAAGACGGCATATTTCTTCATGTCTTCATACCTGATTGACTGCCTGTTAAGAAAGCATTCATTCCCGGACTTGGGTTGCTCATGGAAGCCAAATGAAATAGCTCTCTTCATAGCTTATCAGTGTACATGGGCAAGTAAATACGCAAACCATTACAAGATGGTTTGCGAGAGGTTTATCATGCCATTGTACCAATTTATCTTTGTACAAGAGCCAGATTGTATGTTGGAGAATGCAGTGCCCATCATTGAACAATTTGGGGACTATTATCATAGTGTAGAAGGCACATACATCAGGATGAGTGGAGGAAGTCATGAGCCATTTATGTTCCCTCGGTATGTCACATACTTTGTAGTTCACAAGGAGGCCGTGAGACAACTCTTCGGCACCGGCTCAATAAGTAAGTTCTTTTCAGACCGGAGGAAGGGCATGTATCCTCCCATGCCATTTACCATCGGAGCTTACAGTCTCCCGAGAGCAAGAGACAGGGAAAATTATGCTCGAGGCTTAGAATTTTTCCATTTTGGCTCGGTCCCTTTCAGAAGGCATGACCCCAATGGTGCGGTAAGCCAACATTGTCTTGAACTCAATATCTCCTTCGAATACGCTCATACGACGGACCGAGATGAAGAATTCTGCAGGAGCGCCCGTAACCTAACTGAGTTAGGAAAGCGCTACAATACGAAAGCTATGAAAGATCCGAACCCCAAACTTGTCAGTTTGATCCAAAGAGAGTGGGAGGCATTGACCTCAGAATCACGGGATCCATTAGAATTGGAGCAGAACAAAGTGCTCCAAGAGCAAACCCTCAAGTTGGAGTAGGACAGAGTGCTCCAAGAGCAATCTCTCAAGCAGCAGCAAGACTAAGAACAAGCAAGGATTTAAGGTGAGCTAGCTGCCAAGCTTCAACAAGAGGAGATTGCAAGGAAGCAACATGAGCAAGCCTCTCAGTTGAAACAGCAAGAAGAGGCTTCCAGGATCCAGAAAGAAGGAGAAGATCAGGTATCCCAAGAGCAAGCTTCCAAGCAGCAGCATGAGGAAGTGCAAAGGTCCCTGTCTGAAGGAGCAGATGGATTGCAAACACAGCAAGAAGAGTCAGCAGGAGAGAAGGGGAAAGAACAGGCAGAGAAGTCTCTCGAGCTGGAGCCATCTACTTCGACAGATATGGAGGTGGAACCACCATTGAGATGCATCCCAGGGGGAACTCAGGAAAAAGGTGCCTATTCAGGGAGCTTAGCACTGACCCCATATAACTCCAGGAAGCAGCATAAAATAGCAGACCTGGATATTGTATATTTCAGTGAGAAGAAAAGGGCCATCATTGATAGGAGAGTAAAGAAAATGGAAGGCAATATAAAGAATGTGGAAACCGAGGAGTATGATTATGAACTATGGATAACAGAGAAAACGTTGGTCCAAAGAACTGATGCCAACCCCACATTTCGCTCAATGCACTGTAGCATCAGTTAAGGCAACTAAATCCAATATCGATTTTTTGAAAGAAAAGATAAAGCATTACAGGGAGCAGTTCCTTAAGATCAAAGATGATAGAAAGAGGGAAGTATTGGAAGCAAACAAACTGAAGGAGAAATACAATGAGTTGTTAGGAGAGCATCTGGAGCTCAATTCAGGAGTTCTCCAGCTCGAGAATGAGAAGAACTCCTTAGAAATGTAGTTGGCTATCTCTGAAGGTGAGCTGGAGAATCTGAAGGCTCAGATAATAGAATTGGAGGAGCTCGAAGCAAGCAGGGCTCAACAAATTCAGCTCCACCAGCAAGAATGTGAAGGGATGATTCAACAAAAGGAACAACTAGCAAGACAGCTCAAAGAGGCAGCGGAAGACCAACAAAATTTTTCCACATTTCACAAACAAGCATGTGATATGCCGATTAAAATCCATCAACTGCTAGTACTAATCTCGGAAGCGATTTGGAGCGTGAAAGATATGATTAAGAAAATGACAACAATTGAAACCAAAGCCCTAAAGAACAGAGAAAAGTTTTCAAATCATGTAGAAGAGCTGAAACGACAATCTAAGTGGAAAAAGGGAAAATCTCAGCTCCCTTCACACTTGCGCGCTGCTATAGGAGATGAATTGGACGTGGATATAGGAATCCTTGAATTCAACAAGGATTGTGGCACCAAGCTAAGTTTGGAAATAAAAAAGACAGTCCACAAGTGTTTTTCGATCTACTCCACACTTAGGGAATCACTTAGCAAGTGTCATCTGGTTCTCCCCACCTCCATTTATGATTTCCCAAAAGAAAAAGACCGATTGTTCAAGTTGTAGAACGAGTTGGACGAAGACTTGGCTTGTATCAAGAAGATAGAAGTATTGACTCAGGATGAATTTCAACAGTTCATTTGCCAACCTGCAATACATATTTACTTCCTAGAAGCGATGGAAAAAGAGGCCACAAAGGGAAAAGCGTTGATCAAATCGGACCTGCGCAAGCATGAAATAGCGTCCCAGGAAACAATATCTTCCCGTAGCAAGATCATCATAAAGGATATCAACTAATGGACCTCATACATTAAAAGTATAGATGGCCCGGTAATTTCAAATGAGCCGGTTGGTGGAGGCATGTCTTCAAGTTAGCAGGCAGAAGCCCCAACAGAATAGACAGATCATTCTTATTTTGTTTTAATCAAGCAGAGAAGCTGAAATTCTACCTTTGTATAAATGCTTTAAAAGGACAACTGGTCCCTATTTTTGTCCTATATGTAAAACCTTCCACGTATTCATAGGCTTTGTAAGGATACGATGAAAGCCAAGGAAGGAGGTTATAGAATTAGGGTACACTTGTCATCCCAAGGGGCACTTTGTAAAGTTATAAATAGAAGGTTAGAAGAGTTAGAGAAGGACTTTTTTGCAGGGAAAAGAAGCTTCTTAGCTTGTATGAACTATTTTGTAATTAGCTCCAAGAAAGTGATTTTTCCTAATAAAGAACCCGAGGGAGACATTTGTTTTGACTGGAAATGTATGTTGGATGTTTGCTGGACTATTCTTGTGGTGTCCATATCTTGCAGTGAGATCTTTCTTTGCTATTCAGAATTATTTCTGTGTGTTGAATGAGCTTACTATTTTTTTGTGCAATGATGTTTTCCTAAATGAGTAATGGAATGCTTTTATATGGATTAAAGCTATCTTTAATATCTTTAACCTTCTACTGAAAATGTTTTGTTTATGATTTAAATGGCTATCCATGTGATCTTTAGATATTCCTTTCAGCACATTGCTCATATTTACATTTGCTCCTTGCAAGGATAGGTTAGATTTATTTCCGTCTTAGATACAGATTTGTTCCAAGTTCTGCATTTAGATTAAATTAGCTTAGGCACTTGCACATCATCTTAACAATAAAATAAAAAAAGAACGGTGGATCGGGCCATATCCGGTTTAAAAGAAACAAATCTCCAAATCTAACGGTAGCCGGAACCGCTAACCAGACGGATTCCCCATACCAAACAGTGGACAATCTAATGGGGATAGTTTACTAGGGAGAATTCCTTTCTCCTTGATGCTGCGATCTTCGGGGCATCGATAGGACTATCAAACAACAATTCTACCTTTATTCTCATCTCGAGTTAGGATAAAAAATCCGCCTTTCTTAACACTTTTAGATCTTTAAGAAATGCAACAAGAATTTAAATCTTGAAAGAAAAACTGAAAGTAAACTAAGTGTAAATGTTGATTTACAAGGAATTAGTACAACCAATAAATTATGAAATGGTTAGTTACAAGGAAATAGTGTAACCGATAAATTATTAAAATAAACTCATAACCATTCTCTCAATATAACATTTAAAAATCAGCACTAAAATATTGGCACCTGGAGTCAAAAGTGAGATGCAATCAATAGTGTATGTTTCAGTTGCAAAGGGACAAGTTTCCATCCACACCCTTGAGAAAGCAACAAACCAAGGTGTGAGCTCAATCAACAAATCACCAAAATAAGAGCATGACCATTTTTTAAGTTAACTTGAAACTTTTTTAGAACTACATTTTCCTCTTAACTTTTAACAAAATGAAAACTTTATGAGCAAGTATGCAATTTATTTTTAAAGCAATATTTTCATCAAGTGAGAACCATGAATGTAAAAGCATTTTAGAGATTATGCACCTTGAATGTGCACAATGTAAAAGCATTTTCGAAATCATCATGTGAGAACCATGAATGTGCACAATGAAAATTTATAGATTATGTACCTTGCACATGTAATTTCTAGAATTAACCAAGAGTGTGTAAAACACTTGGTTAGGGTGAATATGCTTTATTAAAAGAAGAGATTAATGCCCAAGTGTCCCTAAATGACATTTTCATGCAACTTGCAACTCGACATAACTTGGAAACTGGAGGTCGGATCGATGAACCATCAACTCCGTTGGTCTCCTGGTGTACGATGACCTCTAAGGGGCCCTCTCCCTCGTTTTCTCATGGCCCAGTCACTTCATTGTGCATTCATTTCTTAAACTAGGGTTTTGCTCAGTTTCCTTCAATGCAACTCTCGCATTGCTGGGTCAAATCTACAAAACCCTCCACCGAGATAGTGTTGGTAGTTTTCCCATGTCGGCATTTCCCATACACACTTGTAGGAGCCAACGAAACGCAATCTTGCTGCTCCGTTTGCGTTTTCGCTCTTGGACCGAAAGTCACCAAGTGTCCTTGAACGACATTTTCATGCGACTTGCAACTCGAAATAAATCAACAACTGGAGGTCGGATCGATGAACCGTCGACTCTGTTGGTCTCTTGGCATGCGATTACCTCTAGGGGGGCTTTTCCCTCATTTTATCATGGCCCAATGACTTCATTGTGCATTCATTTCATAAACTAGGGTTTTTCTCAGTTTCCTTCAATGCAACTCTTGCATTGGTGGGTCAACTCTGCAAAACCCTCCACCGATCCAGTGTTGGTAGTGTTCCCACATCGGCATTTCCCATACACACTTGCAGGAGCTAATGACACACAATCTTGCTGCTCCGTTTTCTTTTTCACTCATGGACCGAAAGTCACCAAGTGTGCCTGAACGACATTTTCATGCGACTTGCAACTCGACATAAATCGACAACCGGAGGTCGTATCGACGAACCTTCGACTCCATTGGTCTCCTGGCATGTGATTAACACTAGGGGGCCCTCTCCCTCATGTTCTCATGGACCAGTGAACTCATTGTGCATTCATTTTGTAAACTAGGGTTTTTCCCAGTTCCCTTCAATGCAACTCTTGCATTGGTTGTTTCAACAACTGCACATGGGTCTACTTCAAGTGACTTAATCATTCATTGTATATCAAACTCTACATATGCTACATTTGAACATGTTGCAGTATTCAGAAAACACTATGTGTCTAAAGATCATGGGCTATATTATTCTTGTACTAAAGTATAAGCCAACAACCATATGCCTAAGCTACACTTACAAATTACAAACCAACTAGGGTTTCATGAACTAGACACCGCATAATAAAACTAGGGTTCACAAATTGAGACATGTGGAACTACAAACTAGGGTTTTATGAACTCTTTAGGTTTAGATAATTAGATTGGTTGGTATCATTTAAGTAGAAACCAAAAGGCCATATACCTATGTTATGCACATACATGAAACAAAATGAATAGGGTTGAACATGGATCACAAGTGGAAGTTCACATGCATGCATGACTTAGAAGTAGAAACACATGTACATGAATTACAAGCAAAACCAACTAAGGTTTCATGAATTATAAGAAATCCATGAGTATAGAGATCAGAGGCTATGTTATTTTCATTAAAGTAGGATCCAATAGCCCATATACCTAGCTTACACTTACAAATTGAAAACCAACTAGGGTTTCATGAACTGCAAATTGCATACTATAACTAGGGTAATGAAAGTAATTGATAATATCTTCTATCTCTGTCAAACTTATAATTGTTTCCAGCCAAGTAATGAAACATTTTGCAATCCAAATATATTCCCAATCGATGCCAAGTTATAATAAAAGTCACATATGTATGTCAAATAAGCTATGGAGGCAAAACCAAGTTTCTTTGACAATTTCCAAAGTCAAATTTTACTAGCTTGCATACCACTGTAAAAATCAACATCATTGTAGCTGTAAATTACTTATGTTTGACAATCCTTAAAATGTTCTTGTAGCATCTTTTGTATGGCCAAGTTGTTGAATACTTTAGGGAAGTTAAGATAGGGATGTTAGGGATTGAAATGATGTGAAGTAGGGATGCAATAAAGGGTTAGGACAGTAAAAAAAAGTGGCATTCCTATAGGTAGACATGCAGTAAAAGATGGCAATAAATACCTTTCTTTGAGAGTCTAGGAAGCCTAGGTGAAGGGGGTATGTCCTAGGTTTAGTTTAGGAAAGTTTAGGGTGTCAAAATAGGAATTAAGGGCTACCCAAAAAGGAATTTACTTTATTTTAGGAGCAGCAATAGGTTAGTTTCTAGGGCGAGTTAAGGTTTATTGATCATTCATAATCTCAGGGTTTATTGATCATATGTAAAAATTGGCATATTCATAAACTTGACATACAAGAGAACTTTTGGCATATTTATAAACAACATAAACATAAATTTGGCATATCAAGAACACAAAATTGACATATTCATAAACAACATACATGAGAAAATTGAGCATATATCAATATTCAATTACAAATAGTATAAATAGTATAATATTAAAAGTATGTAACATACCTCATCATGATGAAGATGTTGATAATGATGATGATGGTGATGATGATGAAGATGCTGATGATGATAATGATGGCGATGAAGATGATGATGATGATGATGATGATGATGAATATGATGATGATGGAGATGTTGATGAAGAACCTAGAGATGACAATGATGATGAAGACGTTGATGATGATGATGATTATGATGATGGTGATGATGATGAAGATGTTGATGATGATGAATATGTTGATGATGATAGTGATGGTGATGAAGATGAACATGATGATGATGAAGAAGAAGATGATGATGATGGAGATGTTGATCTGATGATGAAGATGATGATGATGATGGCGATGATGATGAAGATGTTGATGATGATGATGATGATGGTGATGAAGGTGATGATGATGAAGAAGTTGATGATGATGGAGATGTTGATGAGGAACCTAGAGATGACAATCATGATGATAAAAAAATTGCAACAAATCGAGAGCATGTTATTTTTTGATTTTGTATTTGTTGGTGTCTAAAGACACTAGTTGTTCTTGGCGCCTCCAATGTGCCATAGATCGTGTTTGTATCCTAGGCACACAAAAGGCTAAACATTAGTACTCTCATAAGAAAATAAAGAGAACCCAATGAAAATGTGCAAACATTATTTATAGATAACTTACCTAAGGTTGTAGGATCGTGTTTATAGTGTCCAGTATCCTATGAATAGTATTATGTCTGTGAATGGTATCCATACAACATAAAAAGATTTACATGAATATTAATATGTCAATATTTAACAATGTTATAAAACAACATAAACAATGTACACTCAGTTAAATGAATATTATTCATGTAGATTGTCACCTTTGAAGTCACCAATTTAATCTTCCTTCTTTCTTTCCCATCATGTAGCTGATATGTCTCGTATTGATAGTTCTGCTTCTCGACAATTGAATTCCCGAATGCTTGATCTCCACTCTCATGGATGCAATCGGACCATAATGATAGCCCACCACAATTGTTGCAAGAACTCTCTACACATTGTTTTAAGTAATGTGTCTTCCCATCTTGCCTCGGACACATTATGCTATGGATGAAATCTCTAGATGACATTGGCGGTACTATACTTGAGCATTCCTGAACATGGTTAGGATGCAAAAAACGACGTATATGTGCAAATGTATGATAATATAAATCAAACTCTATGTGGTATCTACAACAACAAGTGTTCCGGATGGTATTGATTCTAACATACCAAGGCTTGCATTTTTCAAAAGATATTTGCCCGAGCCTTAGCTCTACGTGGGCAATTTTAAACATCTCGAACAATTGAGTTTGTGTCATGTTAAGATAATGTTTAACATGAGGTTCATTGTTCATAGAACCCATACAGTGTTTTAACACATCCTTTGTGTTAGAAGAAGGCCTAGTGTTATCATGCCAAAAAGTGTGCACTAGTCCCTCCACTGCTTCGACCAACTTCATGTCTTTGCGGGGCAGCCTATCGCTAAATGACCATAATGTTTCCATTTGTCCCTCTACATCAAGGTTGTGTCTTCTTACTGAATATTTTTTAAGTTTCTTTAGATGTAAATGCACAATTTGTGATGTGGATTTAAGTAAATGACGTTGTCTTGTGGATCTACATATAATTGTTTCAGCCAATAAGCAGTGAGCTACATTACAGTCTTGTGAACGAGTTTTTTTACCAATTGATGTGAATGTAACAGCAAGAGATTTAAAAATGTGATTACTTGATTCCGTATTCTTCAATTTTCTTATGCCTAACTTTCTTCTAATAGTTGCCATACTTCTAGATTTAGTCAAAGCGAAAAACAATTGGCATTTACCAGCTTCAAATTTTTTATCAAAATATTGTTTCATTATTTGAGAACAATGACGAAGGATAGTGCGTTTAGCCACCTTAACTTCCATGGAAATCAATTCGATCTCATCCACTTGTATGCATTTAGGAGTTCTCTTTCGTTTTGATGCGAGATTTCTTGTCGTTTGAAATGCTGGAGTGACGTTTACATCCACTACAGGATGACAACTTTGATTAGGATATTGAACCACCCGGCATGGTTGTTGTGGAGTCTCAACAGGAACATAATGATTGAACTCTTGACTTGGTTGTCCTCTTAATAATGGACCAATATTTTCATCTCGGCTATAACCAGCTTGCATTAAAGTTGTAATATCTTCCTCAGCCTCTATGTCAGGTATCTTTTGAGCGAGAATGGGAAGTATTTGCTCATCCAATGAATGTCGACGATTTCTTGAATGTTCACTCTTCTTTTCTTTTTTATTTTCATCTTCTTCGGGTGTAAGCACCTTCCTCGCTGACTTTTGAACTCTATTACGTACATTCCCCATTGAAATCCACCCAAAATTGTACAAAACCTATGGATTTGTGTAATAAATGATTAAATGACAGGTTGAACAGTATGTTGCGCATGGGTTCAGAAGAATTATGTCTTTTGCTATAGTAAAACGAGCCCACGACCCGCAACCCAATATTTTTTATAAAACCCATATCGCATATGCCATATAACGCATGTGCATTTTATCGCATATGCATTATATTGCATATGCGATATGCATTCTATGCTTTTTTCCTAACGTCCAGTTTGTATAACGTGATCAATAAATTGCATATGCGACATATTTCACATGCACTATATCGCATATGCGATTTAGTGCATGTCAAATATTGAAACCTCATTTAACCTTATAATGGAACCCATACCCATGGTTTTAAAGACCTCGAGACCTATCCTTAATGCACATAACCTCATAATGGAACCCATACCCAACCTAGAGGCCAAATATCCCATCTCGAAGGCATGTGTAGTGATTAAAGGACTCATTTATAGCTCATGAGCCATAAAAGCTTCATGTAGGTCCTAAGACCCTACCTTTTCTTCCATGACCATGATCAAAGTCCCAAACCTTATAATGACACCCTTATCCCATTTAGACACCATTTATAGGGTTTTTCGTAGTCTGGGACCTTGTCATTTATCCATGAACCATAAAACCATCATTTAATCCCTAGAAGATTGGATTTATCCTTGGACCATGTTAGTGTCTTTAGAACTATCTCTTGTCTGGAAATATTAACTCATAATGGTTCCTATATGACCATCGTCAATGCCTTGATAACAATATTCAATGCATAAAATAGTCTAATGGCACATATATCCCATATTAAGGCTAAATATCCCCTTTAAAGGGCATGTGTAGTGGTTTAAGACTTGTTTCTGTTACACCTTTGTCCCATTACCATGGTTAAGACCCCGAGACCCATCCTTAGTGCATAAAACATCATAATGACACCCATATACCACTAAAGGCCAAATATTCCATCTATAAGGCATGTGTGTTGATTTAGAGATTCATTGTCTTTTCTTCCATGACTATGGTCAATGTCCAGAGAACCATCCCTCCCATCCAAAACCCTATAATGACACCATTATCCCCTTATAATACCATTTAGACTCCCAAGATTCCATCCAGACGGTCTATGGGGTGGCTCATGGCCCAACATTACATTGATTAAGCTAAAAGAGGGGTGGGGGGATTCAAAGGAGGGAGAGGAAGGTGTAGAGAAAATCATGGGAGGGAGGGATGGGTAGGGGAGAGATATGGGGGGGATGAAGGGAGGAGAAATATAAGGGGAAGGGAGGGATCGGTCTATGGACATTGATATGAGGGGGGACTGAAGGGAGGAAAAATATAAAGGGAAGGGATTGGTGGGAGGGGATAAATATAAGTGGGAGGGAGGGAGGGATGGGGAGGGGAGGAGGGAGGGATGGGGGGGGGAAGAGATATAGGGGGAATGGAAGAGGGAGATATATAAGAGGGAGGGATGATTGGGTGTAAGAAATATATAGGATAATGGATGGAGGAAAGATATATCATAATGGATGGAGGGACAAATGGGGGGGGTCAATAAAGAGTGAGAGGGAGGAGAGGGATGTATGGAGTGGTGGTATAGAGAGAGGTATAGAGTGAGTGAGTGAGAGAGACAAATGGGGGGGGTGGTTAAAGAGTGAGAGGGGGAGAGTCAAAGAGAGAGAGAGAGAGAAAGAGAGAGAGAGAGGGAGAGACAATGATGGATGGATGGATGGTTAGAGGGTGAGAGAGTGGGATAATAATGTAATGAGAGAGTAGGGATTTAGGGAAATGAAGGATGGTGAAGGATGGTTACATTGAAGGATAGAGATGAGGGATTGTATGTGTGTGTGTGTGTGTGTGTGAGAGAGAGAGAGAGAGAGAGAGAGAGAGAGAGAGAGAGAGATGGATATTAAGGAATGGAGAGAAAGATGGAGAGATGAAGGAGGGATGAAGGCTTGAAGGTGGAGAGACGAGGTAGTGGTGGATTGAGTGAGTGATACGATGGAACACATCAAGGTAGAGGGAGGGAGGGAGGGAGGGAGGGGCAACAAAGGAATTGTTTTAAAGGGTGTGTGGATGTGTGTGAGAGAGAGAAAGGGGGAAGATTGGTTATAGAGGGAGAGGGGGTGTGGTGTTCCAAGACCAAGAGGTGTGTAAGTTTGTTTGAGGGGGGAGTGGTGAGATTATGAAGGACGGGGGGGTTTAGGAAGAGAGGGGGAGAGAGAGGGAGGGAGGAAAAGGGGAGAGAGAGAGGGTTGAGGGACGGTTATAGAGGCAGAGAGTTAGTGATGGAGAGAGGGTGTGTGAATGTGTGTGAGAGAGACAAAGGGGGGAAGGTTGGTTAAACAGGGAGAGGGTGTGTGTTTTTTCAATACCAAGAGGTGTGTAAGTTTGTTCTAGGTGGAGTGGCCAGATAAGGAAAGACGGGGGATTTAAACAGATAGGGGGAGAGGGGAAGAGAGAGAAGGAATTATGTAGGGAGAGAGAAGGGGGTGGGGAGAGGAGGTAGGGGGAAAAAGTGAGGTATGGAGTGAGTGAGAGGATGGAACACATGGAGGTAGAAGGAGAGGGAGGGAAGGAAGAAGCGAGAAGGGAGAGAGAGGGAAGGGAGAGAGAGGGAAGGGGGGGAGAGAGAGGGCTGAGGGATGGTTATAGAGTTAGAGGGGTGGTGAAGGAGGTAAATAACAATGATTAGACAAAGAGGGATGGAGAGAGGGTATGTGGATGTGTTAGATAGACAAAGGGGGGGAGGTTGGTTATAGAGGGAGAAAGTGTGTGGTGTTCCAAGACCAATGTATATGTACTTTTAAAAAAAAATTGACATATATCCATATACATAGCCTACAGTTGTTGTTTACCCTGTTTCTCCCATTGAAGTTGATCATGCAAAGGCAACAAGAGAGGCATCCTAAATTGGTAACCTCATTATCCTAATACCTCCTTTGGACTATCCCTTGAACCTCCAATAATCTGACCTCATTATCCACAACCATTCACAAAGTTTAGGCTAAGCGTACTCCTTTTGCCACACTTACACTAAACCGCTTTGGAGGGAACAATAATTACCATGATCTTTTTATTTTAGATGGAGTTTCTCCCAAAGCCTATCCACTAACTTGGTAAACTCTTTTTTACTCTCCTACAAAGCTACTAAAGATAAAACGCATATGCATTATATCGCATATGCGATATGAATTGCATATGCGTTATAACACATATGCGATATGAACAACAATCAATCGCATATGCGTTATAAAGCACATGCTTTATAATGCATACGCATTTTTTTAAAATTTAAAAACTCGGCGGGAACAAGGCTTGGCATGATGTTCAAAAATAGCTCGGACTACCGAACCTATTGGCTAGAACAAATAAACCAGGGCTATTGCCTATATTTTAGAACTCTATCAATATGCTCACTTTCAATGGCGTGTTTTGATATGACAAAAATAATATTTTTTTATGAAAATATAGAATATTTTAGAGTACAATCTAACGATTCTGAATATGTAATTTTTTTATAAAAATGTATGTTTTATTTATTTATTATTATTTTTCTAAATGACACACGTCAGTTTTCGAAAATACATACATCGATTGGTTTTTATATAACTCTTGATTTCCTTCACCATTTCCAAAGAAGACTATATGGTGCACTAGAGGAGAGTGAGCTCTACAATCTTATATATAGAAATCAAGGATTTCATTAAATTTTGCCCCTAAAGTGTTGCACCCGCACATAACGTTTTCATTTCAAGGTTTTCTGACTTCAATAATTAATAATAAAAAAAATAATTCATGAAATGTTTTGAATAAATAGTGTTGCACTAGGCCCATATGTCCTTTATATGTCTGAATTTTTTATTCAAAATTGACATCATTTACCTAAATAAGGGTTGCACCCACACAAACATATATTTTATGATGTGCTGAAAATTTGAAAACCCAATTTAACATAAACTAATTTTATAATCATTTTGTAACATCCCGATATTTTCATAAAAATTTAAAATTTCTAAATCATCATTAAATGCTAATAATTGTAAAATGCGGAAATAATAAATGTTTAGTAAAGCAACAATTAATAATTACGTCATTTTGTAGGAACAATTTAACTGCTGTGTTTTTCTTTTTTTTTTATGGTGTTTTGTGTCGACGACGCGTCATGAATCCAAATAATGATTACAACATTTATTTATATGCTTGAATGATTGAAAATTTCGATACATTTGGAAAATAGAATTCTCCTCGACAAAGTACTGACAGTTCAAAATTTATGGATGATGATGAAAGGGGTCCCACGAGGTGCCCCGGGGCTTACTTAGCTGCTCAGCTAAAGAATTGTACCCGTCCTTCATGCGTAGATTCGCAGGTAAGAGATAGCGATAAATTCAGAGTGTTTAATAACCATTTCAAAAATGAAAACTGCTAGTACTTTGATGCCACAGGTATGGTTTCTTTTCAATTTTTGTAAGAAGTAACTTGACTAGCTCAAAAGCTACAGAAGTCGTCAATTTCAGAGTGTGGTTGTTATTAATTTTCTGCATTAAGATTTTATGGCTTCCCTTGTTATCATTCCATGAATGACTTGCGGCTTTTAAAACAATATTTTTATAAATTTCAACTTATGACAAATCTAAGACAAGGAAACATGGTCCTATGCAAACCATAGTGAAGGCGACAAGGTGATTCTAAGTTCTTTATTACCTAAGCAATTATAATGGTGATTTAATATACCTTATTACCTTACCATTGCAATTTATTCAATGGTTCTTAGGTGGAAACTATACCCTAAAGGGTGTATCCACATAAATTTATGACCTGGGAAATGCTTGATGAAATTTATGATGAACTTTATAATAGGTGGGGTAGAATCTATCCATACCTTAGGATCGAATGCGACCTAGGTTAATGTGTTATACTATGAGTGCACTTGTATTGACTTAAACGGAACATACAAAATCTTTTACGCATGCTTATGATATATATGTTTTAACCTTGGGATGATTATAAAGTGAATGTAATAACGTCGATCCTATGGTTGGCAGGTGGGTGTGATGGCATTATAAAATGTCTTCGTACGAATTAAAGGTATCGTAAATGATTGGGTTTTGTAATCAAGTCATCTAGCTACAGCACTAATGGTAATATTACGTGAATGACATAGTGGATGTCTAGCACGTGAAATGGTTCACCAGTGCTGCATTGTAATAGGCCTCCTGCCTCGGTGTTGAATCTGTTGGCAACGTCGTGGCTTAGGAGGTGGATGGGTGATTTAATACTGCATCTACCACCTTCCAACGTGGCTCATAGAAAGTAGATCTCCATCGTCGATTTGTTGTGCATTGGGATCATAGTGAACCCTAAACGTAATTTTCAGGGTTTTGTAATGTTTTCTTTGGTCATTCGTTTCGGTGGTAGGGTTTGGGGTGAGACCAACCGGCTGAGAGGCTCTTAGGTTTTGATGTTTTTTTTTTGTTTTTAGCCTCCCTCAGGATTGAACCTGAGACCTGCAGCAACCTTCAGACTGTAAGTGAATACGATCAATGGGAGCCGGGTATGGAAATGAATAGTGCAGCTATCCACAGGGTTGGATGAGTGCATCCATTTGGTGGCGTTATAGTAACTAAAAATCTGGGGTTTCAGAATTGGGTTGCAAGTTTCGCAAGCGTTGACATAGTGTTCCCTACGAGTTGGGTCTTTCTCCTTCAAGGTGGATGGATGGCTTCGTCATTCTTCTGTCAACGACGCAGGTACAGTGTTGTTGCATAAGTTAGAGTTTTCTTTGTTGCATGCATCGGCATTTCATGAATATTGTTTAACTCTCAGCATGATTGCTTAACAGGTTAGCTCTCGGCGAACAGTAGTATGTCTGGAACGTTGACGGGGAAGCTACAGCGTAACCACCGGTAAGCGTCGGTGGCACCCCTACCTCGTGGTTCTCCTAGATCCAGACTTGGTCAGCAGTTGTGAGTGTTGGCAGGGTGTTTGAAATGTGTCTTCTCGGCACTGACTTTTGCCTTGCCTACAACTTTGGGGAAAACATTACTGTTATGGTTTTTAGTTAGCGTAGATGATCTGTAATATGTGACAATGTAGGGATCTTAGTGATTCTATTACATGTGCAAAATGTAATTTTGTTCCTCTTTTTGAAATAAAATTACGAATTTTTCCAAGGAAAAAAAAAAAAAAAGTTAGCGTAGATGATGTAAATATTTCTAAAAAGTAAGGCCAGCCATGCCTCGGCTCGGAGAACTCGATAGGGTTTGAACCTTCATTGTTGTAATGAATTTTATAGCATTTAAACGTTTTATGTTTATAGTTTTGCACTTCTAAATCGATGGTGGAAACAAATGTTGAACTGTAAGGAATAGAAATGTTGACTATGGTTCGTCTCGACAATGGTTGTGTAGTGTGAAAAATGGGTTTTAAATGAAACAATCAGTAAACAAATAAGGTTTCCTGTAAGATGTTGCGATCGTATTTTTAAATGGAAATGTTCAGTGCTAGGGTTTAACGTTTACGTACAGTGTTTGAACTTTGATTTTCAAATTTGTTTCTAAAAGAATGAAAATCCTCTTTAAAATGTTTATCTAAGGAATAGCTATAAGCCGATAATGAAATACCTAGCTTGCAATGCATCTGTGCATACTTTGAGTGTAGCAGTTAATAAAAGGGTATTAGGTTCAGTTTGAATACAACTGTGTTTGATGTTAAACCCTATCCTGTCAATGATAATGCAAGAATGGAGTTCTAAAATGAAAAGGGTTGGGCTGTAATGATGTTTACATGCAAGAACAACAGTTCTATTTCTATAGTTAGAATATCTATGATAATTTTACGAGATGAAAACATTTGATTTTGCAGCCGTTAAATGTTTGTAAATATTAGTATGGCAAGAATAGATCAATCCCTGGTTTGGGTGTAGAGATGCAGTATTTTACTCTGTCAGTTGATAAAATAATTACTACCCTTTTCTTTTTATTTAAGAACGTGCTATTCTGTGATTTAAATTCTACCACGTACAGTTGATAATACAAAATCAAAGAAAATTATAGAGTATTCGTTAGTTAATGTAATTTGCCTATTAGTTTAACATTTTGTCTACTTAACTCTATCTCCCTGTATTCGTCTAGTTTGGACCTCTAGAGAAATGATAGAATAATACAGTACCATTATTTTTGCACAAAGATAATACAGTGAAGACAATTATTTCTATAAAATCGGTCAGATTCAAATAACAATTAAAATAGAAGTATGGGAATGCGGTTAAACAAAATGCATGATATTGGTTTCTTTTTGAAGAAATAATTGATGATCAGTAAACCCTAGATGCTAACACCATGTCCACCTTCAGAAGTCAGAAAGGAAATTACTGTTATTGCTAGTTTCTGGTATGTTGTTTCATCATACGGAGTTGAACAGTATATTCAGTGCATGCAGAGATCTAATTTGTAGCTACTAGAATATCTAGAAAATAAGATGCATGGGGAATATAAGTCTGTGCATGGGTGTCTCTTGGGGTTATGAATTTAGATGCATGTTAGGTTTCACTTTAAATGAACAGATTTAATGCTACCTCTCTGTACTGGAGTACGATGCAGCTTCACGCAAGGGGAAAAATGCAGAGGAGTCATTTTATCAGTTCAATAATTTAAAATCAATTAGGACCTAGCATTTTACTTCTACTGGTCATTAATAACACTTTTAAGCCACTTTTTGAGAGCAATCATGTGATTGGAAACACACAAATAAAAGAATAGAACCTGAGTGTGATAGGAGGAACAAATCACTCAAGAGGCCTGTTCCACCCAACCTACTCCTAAGAAACCAAGATTCCTGCCTTAGGACCCTCGAGCCTGTCCATTGATCCACCAGGAGGAAGGAAGTTCAGAAACTTAGGGTATCTACTTGCAGCAACAAGAAATTTATCCAGCCTTACATGCTTAGTAGTCAATGGGACCTGCACCAACACCTCTGGTTTGTCCTTCTCATAACATTTTGCAGACTTATACTTGCACTCTCCACAGCCTCCCTATTCAAATCTCTCAGTCATCACCTGATGCACATGAGGAAATGTTTCTACAGAAAACATTGTAAGAGCTCCATGCTCAATTCGAATTGCCTTTTATAGGCTGACTAGGTCTTTTTGTAATTAACTGGTCATTAGTGAGCTACCTACTCACCTCCCTCCACCTGGAGGGGGAAATGCCACAAAATTAGGGTGAATTGTCCCATGCCAATAGCTAATGGTAGAGTGCAAATGCTGCCATCTATCCCAATCCTTTCAACAGCTTCCATTCCTCCTAGTGGGCCAGTGAACACTCTTGTAACAACTTTCTTGAGTGTTTGTCTCCCATTTTTATTTATTAAATAATAATAATGAGTCATTACATTCATCTTTGACCTAATTTGGTCATAATTACAAAACTTGTAATTATAATTTAACACAAAGTATTTTTCAAAAAGGATAATAGTAGAAAATAATTATTCTCAAAAATTGGGTAGGTGACATACACCCCCCTTAAGCGTCAACATCGTCCTCGATGTTGCTTTATTCACTCCTTGAGTACTCCTGGAACAGAGTTGGGTATGCAGCCCGCATACTACTCTTCAACTCCTAGGTTTCCTTTGCTGGGCTAAAGTGGTTCCATTGCACTTTTACTTGGCCAACGGTGCAGTTACAGAGTAAAGTTTCTTTCCTTGCGAGAATACAGTCCGGTTCCATCGGAAAATCGCTGCCTTGTTCCACCTGAACATTATTCCAATTTACAATATGAGTAGGATCATGCAAATATTTATTTAAAAATGAAATGTGAAAAACATTATGGATTTTTAGGTTTGAAGGTAAGGCTAATTTATATGCCACAGGTCCAACTCTGGACAAGATTTCGAAAGGACCACAATACCTGGGTGCCAGTTTGGCACAACTTCCCAATTTTAAGGAACTCTTTTCCAGCCTTACCTTAAGAAAAACATGTTCACCAACCTGGAACTCTTTATGAGTTCTTTTAAGGTATGCTTGACTTTTCTGTCTATCCTGGGCAACTTTAAGATTTCCTTGTACTTGCTTCACGATTAGTTCTAATTACTACAACAATTCGGGCCCTAAGGTGACTCTGCTAACCAGATCACTCCATGACACCGGTGTGTTACATTTTCTACCGTAAAGAATTTCAAACGGGCTAAGCTTGTCTCAAGCATGGTAGTGATTGTTATACTCAAAACCTGCTAGATGCAAGTAGTCTTCCCACTTACCAGGTTGATCCTTAACATACATTCTAAGCATGTCTTCCAATATCTGGTTCACCTTTTCAGTCTGTCTGTCTGTTTGTGGATGAAATGCGGTGCTGAAATTTAAGGTAGTATTTAACCCCTTGAACAAGGACCTCCAAAAGTTACCTGTGAACTTTGAATATCGATCTGAAACTATTACCTTGGGTATCCCATGTAGTCAGAAAACCTGCTTCATAAAAATTTCTGTGATGTCAGGAGCTTTATGGGTAGTTTTGACAGGGATAAAATGGGCTGCCTTGCTAAATTTGTCTACTACCACCATGATGGAGTCGTGCTGTTTTTGATTCCTTGGTAACCCAGTGATGAAATCTATACTTATGATTTCCCATTTCCAGCTGGGTATAGGCAAGGGCAGTAGCAATCCAGCAGGATGCTGATGTTCCACCTTTACTTTTGACAGTCAAAACACTTAGCTATATATCCTGCTACTTCATCCTTCATTCTGGGCCAATAATACTCCTTCCGTAGCAATGTGATGGTCTTCTGATAACCTGGATGGCAAGAGTAGTGTCTTTTTTGCATCTCATCCAAAATCAGAATCTTTACTACTGGTACGTTTGGTATGTACAATCAATTTTTTACAGCAGTAAGCCATTTTCCTTCAAATTGAAATCTGTTATGGAATTTTCAGAATTGTTTTCTGTTGTCCTTTCCTGTAATTTTCTGTATTCCTCGTCCTCTTTAATTCCTTCAAAAATTTGTTTCTCCAAATCTGTTGCATATGTGCTGATGGCTGAAATAAAATGTATCCTTGCATTACGACTTAACGAGTTAGCAAATTTATTCTCCTTCCTTAATGTGCTGAATTTCAAAATCATACTCACTCAGAAAAGTTAGCCATCTAGCTTGCCTGACATTCAAATTTGTTTGATCTAATAACTATTTCAGCCCCATATTATCCGTCATTAAGGTAAATTTTCTTCCAATAAGGTGGTGATGCCACATTTTCAAGGCATGAATTACTACTAACAATTCTAGATCGTAGGTGGAATAGTTCTTCTCATGTATTTTCAGCTTTCTTGACTCATAGGCTACAGCATGTCCCTCATGCATTAGGACTCCTCCAAGTCCATCATTGCACGTGTCTGTACGTACTACAAAATATTTATTAGGATCTGCAATCCTCAAAATAGGCACTGAAGTCAGCAATTCCTTTAACTTTGTAAAACTGTCCGCACACTTTTGATCCCAGACAAACTTCTTTCCCTTTTTCTGTAGTGACGTTATGGGGTTTGCAATCCTTGAAAACCCTTCAATGAATTTTCTGTAATAACCAGTGATGCCCATAAATGATCGCACATCCGTCACATCTTTAGGAACCGGCCATTCATTAATGGCCTTTATCTTGGTGGGGTCAACCGAAATCCCTTCCTTAGAGATTATGTGTCCTAAGTACTGAATCTTATCTTTGTAAAAATCACATTTATTGAACTTAGCATACAGTTGGTGCTCCCTCAGAACTTGCAGAATGATACATAGATGTTCATCATGCTCCTCCTTGTTCTTAGAATATACTAAAATGTCATTGATAAACACATTTGCAAACTTATCTAAGTACTTGTGCAGAATTTTGTTCATCAAACACATAAATACAACATGGGAATTAGTTAATCCGAACGGCATGACAACGAACTCATAGTGTCCATAATGAGTTCTAAAGGTTGTTTTGAAAATGTCTTCATCCTTCACACGAACCTGATGATATCCTGATCGTAAATCGATCTTCGAGAATATTGTTGCTTCGCGTAGCTGGTCAAAAAGATCGTCAATGCGGGGTAGCGGGTACCTATTCTTGATCATCATTTTATTCAGTTGATGATAATCTATGCAGAGTCTCAGGGTACCATCCTTCTTCTTAACAAAAATGACCGATGCTCCCCAAGGAGACACGCTGGATCTTATGTATTTTTTATCGATTAGCTCCTTCAACTGAGATTTTAACTCCTTCAACTCTAGTATATTCATCCGATATGGAGCTTTAGAACTTGGTACTGCACTTGGTATTAATTCAATAATAAAATCCAAGTCCCTTTTGGGAGGTAATTCTGGGATCTCTTCAAGAAAAATATCTTGGAAATCCTTTAAGACAGGTATGTCCTCTATTTTCAGTTTGTCCTCCTTAGTACTCAACTCATCATGCACCGCATTTACTGCAAACATCTGACACCCTTTTCTGATTTCCCTTTTTACTTGCATGGCTGAAATTTTCCAAACAAATGTTTTCCTAGGGATGTCTTTTACTTCTGCTGTCTTTCCTTCATCATCCAGGCAAATGAAACTTTTCTCATAATAATTCAGAATGAATCGATGGGTTTCTAACCAGTCCATACCGATTAGGATTTCATATGACCCCAATGGAAATATATTTAACTTAACCCGCGTTGTTAGTTGATTCATAGATAAAACACAATTTTCCACAAAATTAGAAACCTTTCTTTTTGTTCCCATCGCTAATCTAACTAACCAGGATTTATCGATTTTTTCTGTTTTCAAATCGAGACTTTCTACAACAACCGGTGATATATAACTTATACTAGCACCAGGGTCAATTAAAATAGAAACTGGGTGGTTTTGTAGCATACCTTCAACCTCTATGATTGAGACTTGGTGTTCTGCTTGCTGGTTGTCTAATGCTGCACTAATTCGAGGTACTTCTCTTGCCACATCTCCTATAGTAGCTTCACACTGTATGGAGTGAATATGGTTGGACGCCCATTTCTTGAGGGCGCAGTCTAAGGCATAATGGGGTCCTTGGCACTCGAAGCATTTTATAGGTGGCTTTTGTTCATTGGTCTTGGCAACATTGGGGACATTTTTGGGTGCTGTATATTTCTGCTGCTGATTATTTTTGTTCTGTTGAAATCTTTGATTCTGAAAATTTTTTCCTCTAGAAACCGAAATTTCCACCATATCTGAAATTTTTCCTTTTCTGTTCAAAATTATTGGGCTTTGGGTTTTTCCAGCTAGGTACCCCTTCTCTTTTCTTATTCTGGTCAAAGCAAAAAGTTGCTTTCCTCATGGCTTCTTCTAGTGTCTTAGGGTTATCGTACTCTATCCTATCCTTGATGTTGAAAGGTAGACAACTTAGGTACCTCTGGACCTTCGATTTTTCTTCCAGCATATACGGCACATACCTTAGCAAATTTAAAAACTTGATGTTCAGTTCTTTCATGTTCATCGTTCCTAGTTTTAGATCATAGAATTCTTTGTGTTTTTCTTCATAATATTGCTCAGATAAGAATTTATTCTTGAAGTATCTTTTAAAAGTACTCCAACTCACATCTCGATCTTTTATACGTTTTACCCTTTTAAGGTCTTGCCACCAAATATCTGCCTTCCCGGTCAGATTATAAATTACCATTTTTTGCCTTTAAAGATTCCGAATAGTCATAGATCTGAAAATACTTTTTCATGCTGGACAACCATGCTTCTATTGTCTCTCCTTTCTCTGTTTCACCATTGAAAGTTGGGGGTTTGATTTTCTTGAATTCATCAAATATCTGTTCATACTGTTTATTTCTTTTTCTTTTTGGCTTGAAGTCTCCTTCACTGTTGTCACTAGAGTAGTTATTCTTCTTTTTATGTGGATGTTTGGCAGTTCTTGATGATGTTGAGTTGTTGTTTCCCTCAGTTGTTTCTGTTTGCTTATCCTTGCCTTCATGAGGTGGTTTTCCAGTTTCAGAAGTATGTTCAAGTTCCTGTTCATATTTTGGATATTGGTCGAACAGTGCTTGCCTCAACTCCTCCTGTGTCCTCAGGATTCTTTCATTGTCCTGCTTTACTGATTGGATCTCTACTTTCAATTCTTGAAAAGCACGCAATTATTCTGACGAATCGTTACCCCGGTTTCCCTAGAATTGTTGTTCCATACTAGGGTTGTTTGACGGAAATTTGCCCCTTATGTGTTCAGTTGATCCTTCCATATCTGTAAATCAAAGAGAATTTTTTGTATACGACAAAATAATTTAAACTTGAGTTAGCAAAAAATTTCACAGTCATAAATTTTCTATTTGTGTGTTTCTTGGACCGTCTTTAGGCCTAGAGTTTGAACATGAGCTCTAATACCACATGGAACATCCCGATATTTTCATAAAAAATTAAAATTTCTAAATCATCATTAAATGCTAATAATTGTAAAATGCGGAAATAATAATTGTTTAGTAAAGCAACAATTAATAATTACGTCATTTTGCAGGAACAATTTAACTGCTGCGTTTTTCTATTTTTTATGGTGTTTTGTGTCGGCAACGCATCATGAATCCAAATAATGATTACGACATTTATTTATATGCTTGAATGATTGAAAATTTAGATACATTTAGAAAACAAAATTCTCCTCGACAAAGTACTGACAGTTCAAAATTTCTGGATGATGATGAAAGGGGTCCCATGAGGTGCCACGAGGCTTACTTAGCTACTCAACTAAAGCATTGTACCCGTCCTTCATGTGCATATTCGCAGGTAAGAGATAGCGATAAATTCAGAGTGTTTAATAACCGTTTCAAAAATGAAAACTGCTAGTACTTTGACGCCACAAGTATGGTTTCTTTTCAATTTTTGTAAGAAGTAACTTGACTAGCTCAAAAGCTGTAGAAGTCGTCAATTTCAAAGTGTGGTTCTTATTCATTTTCTACATTAAGAGTTTATGGCTTCCCTTGTTATCATTCCATGAATGACTTGCGGCTTTTAAAACAATCTTTTTATAAATTTCGACTTGTGACAAATCTAAGACAAGGAAACATGGTCCTATGCAAACCATAGTGAAGGAAACAAGGTGATTCTAAGTTCTTTATTACCTAAGCAATTATAATGGTGAGTTAATATACCTTATTACCTTACCATTGCAATTTATACGATGGTTCTTAGGTGGCAACTATACCCTAAAGGGTGTATCCATATAAATGTATGACCTGGGCAATGCTTGATGAACTTTATGATGAACTTTATAATAGGTGGGGCAGAATCTATCCATACCTTAGGATAGAATGCGACCTAGGTTAATGTGTTATACTATGAGTGCACTTGTATTGAATTAAATGGAACATACAAAATCTTTTATGCATGCTACCGATATATATGTTTTAACTTTGGGATGATTATAAAGTGAATGTAATAATGTCGATCCTATGGTTAGCAGGTGGGTATGATGGCGTTATAAAATGTTTGTGTATGAATTAAAGGTATCGTAAATGATTGGGTTTTGTAATCAAGTCATCCAGCTACAACATTAATGGTAATATTACGTGAATGATATAGTGGATGTCTAGCACGTGAAATGGTTCACCAGTGCTGCGTTGTAACAGGCCTCCTACCTCGGTGTCGACTAAGTTGGCAACGTCGTGGCTTAGGAGGTGGATGGGTGATTTAATACCGCATCTACCACCTTCCAACGCAGCTCATAGAAAGTAGATCTCCATCGTCGATTTGTTGTGCGTTGGGATCATAGTGAACCCTAAACGTAATCTTCAGGGTTTTGTAATGTTTTCTTTGGTCATTCGTTTCAGTGGTAGGGTTTGGGGTGAGACCAACCGGCCGAGAGGCTCTTAGGTTTTGATGTTTTTTTTTTTGTTTTTAGCCTCCCTCAAGCTTGAACCTGAGACCCACAGCAACCTTCAGACTGTAAGTGAATACGATCAATGGGAGCCGGGTATGGAAAATAATAGTGTAGCAATCCACAGGGTTGGATGAGTGCGTCCGTTTGGTGGCATTATTGTAACTAAAAATATGGGGTTTCAGAATCGGGTTGCAAGTTTCGCAAGCGTTGACATAGTGTTCCCTACGAGTTGGGTATTTCTCCTTCAAGGTGGATGGATGGCTTCGTCATTCTTCTATCAACGATGCAGGTACAGTGTTGTTGCATAAGTTAGAGTTTTCTTTGTTGCATGCATCGGCATTTCATGAATATTGTTTAACTCTGAGCATGATTGCTTGACAGGTTAGCTCTCGGCGAACAATAGTATGTCTGGAATGTTGACGGGGAAGCTACAGCGTAACCATCGGTAAGTGTTGGTGGTACCCCTACCTCATGTTTCTCCTGGATCCAGACTTGGTCGACAGTTGTGAGTGTCGGCAGGGTGTTGGAAATGTGTCTTCTTGGTGAATTCGATAGGGTTTGAACCTTCATTGTTGCAATGAATTTTACAGCATTTAAACGTTTTATGTTTATAGTTTTGCACTTCTAAATCGATGGTGGAAACAAATGTTGAATTGTAAGGAATAGAAATGTTGACTATGGTTCGTCTGGCCAATAGTTGTGTAGTGTGAAAAATGGGTTTTGAATGAAAAAATCAGTAAACAAATAAGGTTTCCTGTAAGATGTTGCGATCGTATTTTTAAATGGAAATGTTCAGTGCTAGGGTTTAATGTTTACATACATTGTTTGAACTTTGATTTTCGAATTTGTTTCTAAAAGAATGAAAGCTTGTTTAAAATGTTTATCTAAGGAATGGATGTAAGCCGATAATGAAATACCTGGCTTGCAATGCATTTGTGCATACTTTGAGTTAAGCAGTTAATAAAAGGGTATTAGGTTCAGTTTGAATACAACTGTGTTTGATGTTAAACCCTATCCTGTCGATGATAATGCAAGAATGGAGTTCTAAAATGAAAAGGGCTAGGCTGTAATGATGTTTACATGCAAGAACAACAGTTCTATTTTACTCTGTCAGTTGATAAAATAATTACTACCCTTTTCTTTTTATTTAAGAACATGCTATTCTGTGATTTAAATTCTGCCTCGTACAGTTGATAATACAAAATCAAAGAAAATTACAGAGTATTCGTCAGTTAATTTAATTTGCCTATTAGTTTAACATTTTGTATACTTAACTCTATCTCCCTGTATTCGTCTAGTTTGGACCTCTGGAGAAATGATAAAATAATTCAATACCTTTCTTTTTTAACAAAGATAATACATTGAAGACAATGATTTCTATAAAATCGGTCAGATTCAAATAACAATTAAAATAGAAGTATGGGAATGTGGTTAAACATAATGCATGATATTGGTTTCTTTTTGAAGAAATAATTGATTGTCAGTAAACCCTAGATGCTAACACCATGTCCACCTTCAGAAGTTAGAAAGGAAATTACTGTTATAGCTAGTTTCTGGTATGTTGTTTTAGCATACATAGTTGAACAATATATTCAGTGCATGCATAGATCTAATTTGCAGCTGCAAGAATATCTAGAAAATAAGATGCATGGGGAATATAAGTCTATGCATGGGTGTCTCTCGGGGTTACGAATTTAGATGCATGTTATGTTTCACTTTAAATGAACATATTTAATGCTACCTCTCTGTACTGGAGTACGATGCAGCTTCACGCATGGGGAAAAATGCAGAGGAGTCATTTTATCAGTTCAACAATTTAAAATCAATCAGGACCTAACATTTTACTGCTACTGGTCATTAATAACATTTCTAAGCCACTTTCTGAGAGCAATCATGTGATTGGAAACACAAAAAAAAAGAATAGAACCTGAGTGTGATAGGTGGAAAAATCACTCAAGAAGCCTGTTCCACCCAACCTGCTCCTAAGCAGCCAAGATGCTTGCCTTAGGACCCCCAAGCATGTCCATTGATCCACCAGTAGGAAGGAAGTTCAGAAGCTTAGGGTCTCTACTTGATGCAGCAAGAAATTTATCCAGCCTTACAGGCTTAGTAGTCAATGGGACCTGCACTAGCACCTCTGGTCTGTCCTTCTCATAAAATTTTGCAGACTTATACTTGCACTCTCCACAGCCTCCCTATTCGAATCTCTTATTCATCACCTGATGCTCATGAGGAAATGTTTCTGCAGAAAACATTGTAAGATCTCCCTGCTCAATTCGAATTGCCTTTTATAGGCTGCCCAGGTCTTTTTGTAATTAACTGGTTATTAGTGAGCTACCTGCTCACCTCCCTTCACCTCGAGGGGGAAATGCCACAAAATTAGGGGGATTTTTTCCATACCAATAGCTAATGGTAGAGTGCAAATGCTGCCATCTGTCCCAATCCTTCCAGCAACTTCCATTCCTCCTGGTGGGCCAGTGAACACTCTTGTAACAACTTTCTTGAGTGTTTGTCTCCCATTTTTATTTATTAAATAATAATAATGAGTCATTACATTCATCTTTGACCTAATTTGGTCATAATTACAAAACTTGTAATTATAATTTAACACGAAGTATTTTGTAAAAAGGATAATAGTAGAAAATAATTATTCTCAAAAATTGGGTAGGTGACACGTTTACACAATTTTTTTATAGATAAATGTTATATATTATGAAACCTTATTCAATTACCTATCTTTTTTTCCTTTTACTGCATCTTCAAATCCGTTATAGAAGTACCCCTAATTGTCACCTAAAGTCAGAGGTTCCAGGTTTTTTCAGTATTATGTGGCATCTAAAGTGTCTTTAAAGGAGTCCATGATTGTGCATCAGCCCCTAAACCAATCCTTAACCTTGATACTTCACCATGATTTTATTTGTTGAGTGATGATATATCTAGGAAGTAAAACCCACAATCTCACTATGCAAGTAACCTCAAGGCATTTCTGTAAGAATATTTCACTAGAGTTTTGGGATAATGAGATTGAATGATTTTCATAACTTTTTGAAGTTAATCTTTTAAATTGAATCACAAAGATGAAAACTAATTAAAATATGCTCTCTTAGGAGGAAAAAATTTATAAAAAAAAATTGTAAATGAGGGCAAGGAAAGTAATGGAAACAAATACTAAGAACTCCCCTGCAGATGGGAGGAGGAAGGTAAGCCCGATGCAGTAAGAATTATGATACTTTGTAAGTTTTTATATGGAATGGTTTTTTAGCTAATAACAAATTGTAAATTGTAAATGATAAGCTTTAATTTATATTTGTATGTATGTACTTGATTCCATTAAATTTTTGGAATACCATCAATTGACTCTATTTGTAATTTTCTACTCTTGACAAATTAGTGCAGTTAATGTGTTTTTTCTATGTTGGGATTGTTGCTCCTAAATTTTTATATATGGTTTTTCTTTAAAGATTTTACACATAGCATGCATTATGTTTTATGGTAATATGTTTAATGGTAAATTTCATTTTAGAAAATCACTTTCTCGGGAAGTCAAAGAATGATTTTTGCATCATTTTTGGCATCACATAAGTCCTTGGGGATTGATTTATGGCATAAGGCCCTTGTTTTCCTCTCTTGAACTATGGTGGAGACCTTAATATGCATCCCTTTTGCACACATTGAACTCCTCATCGCATCCATATCTAATATGTATGCGGATGATCCACTTTAAAGGGTTTATGTTATGGTTTGAGGTCTTTATCATGGCCCATTAGCTCAAGAATATTATTTTAGGGCCTAATTCCCTCAATTTCTCTTGAACCATGGTATGAGACCCATTCCTAGTGTAGAAAAACTCATATTGGTGCCCATATTTGACTCTAAGGACAATGATCTCCTATGGAATGTATCTTTTGTGGCCTTGTTCATGGCCCTTAGTCCCTAGAATCTTCATCCAGGGCCTAAGGGCCTTATTCCCTTCCCCCCTCGCCCCATCCATCAACAAGGTCTTTAAACCCGTTTGCATTGTCCAAGGCATTAGGATATCTAAACAATATTCCACTTGGAGATCAGACATTCCCTTTAAAGGGCCCGTGTGGTAGTTTAAATCCTTATTCACGGACCATGAGCCATAAAAGTTTCATTTAAAGCATAATTCCCTTGTTTTCCTCCCCTTATAATAGCGAAGTCCTTAAGATCTATCCCTTGTGTGAAAACCCTCCAAAGCGCACTTGTATTACCATTAGAGGCCAAATATCTTCATTAGATGGACAATGTGGTGGTTTGAAGTATCAATCATGGCCTAGATATTCATTTTCTATTCTTATGAATATAATAAATTATATAAACTTGTAGAAACATAAAATATACAAATTATAGCATGAATATTATAGATTTTTTGAAATCCCTTCCAACAAGCAAAAGAATGTCAAAAATGGATGTTATGATGATTCTAATAGTTTCGGCTACAAAAACAACAAAACTTTCATTTTTATGAATCCCTTTCAATACATTCATTTTTTACATTATTTTTAAATAGGCTACACAAATCAAACACTAATGAAATATACACACATATATGTCCGTGATTGTGGAGATTCCAAACACGAAAATTTTCTTTTAAATAATATTGTTTGATATTTTTCTATTTAGTTTTATCTTGATATATATCAGAGTTTTAAAGTACAAATGCCTCATTCCTACAATAGGTTTGTATCACCTCTCTCTCTCTCTCTCACACACACACACACACACTAATATAGATGGAAATCTACAATCTAAAAAATATTCTTGTTTGATTATGTTAAGGCCATCAAAAAGACCCATGTGGTGACTTTTTTAATTTATAAATTTAAATATAAAATCAACATTAAAGAAATTGGTGCATAAGAACATGTTGTTTTCTATACTTGTATAAATTATATAAAAGAAATTTCATCATTTAGGTACTCAATTGTTGCACTGACACAAACATATGTATTATATTTTCCAATAAAAATATCTTACCACTGTTAGAAAAATTGGAGTTTCACATAGTCATATGAAACTTCCATATATAAAAAAAATATATATTATGGAAGCTAATTCTATTTCCTACATTTCATCTTGTTACGCCATATTCAAATTAACTATGAAAGTGCATTGAATCATCCCTCTAAGCCAACATGTTGCTGTTTTTCCATGTTGCATTACCATTAACACCCCATGAGCGACCATCGTTAGATTGCACTCACCCACTAACATTATGATAGAATCCTCCCTCGCCACTCTACAAGTCCATTTTCATGGGTTGATGTGATGCAATTCTCCATTACTATAATTAATAGTACTAACATTAAGATAGCTCATCCTCCATCGATTAGTAGTACTAACAATATGATAGCATCCTCCTCAACATCATTGACGTGCAAGCTCCATGTCCATGGGTTGATGTGATATAGTCCTCCTCTCTCTAGTACTAATAGTTTTGGCAATGTGACAATTCCTCCCTCACCCCAACATCTCTTACCTCATTTTGGTACTTGTACATTGTTAGTAGTTCCCCTCACATTAAATTAATGTGATTCCATCATCCTTCACTCCACTAGTAACATTATTACTTTGTTACTTCATCACTCTCCTTTGGTGTGATAACATCCTCCTAACTCCATTACTAAGATCAATGAGAGTTAGACCATTTTTTCTTCGCTCTAATACTAACATATTATCCTCCTTCACTATCTTATCCGAGTATATGGGTTGATGTGATATCATCCTCTCTTATTCTAATACTTGAATGTCTCACTCACTACAACTTTATGAGAACATCTTTCTAAGTCTACTATTGATGATCAATAACGTGCATACAAGTTTATGATTTTAATCTCATGCATTGTAAACCATCTTTGACTTATAGTTATTATGTATGAGATGTTTATAACATTAACTTAATTTCGTATTTGTATGTGAATTTCCGGAGTAACATTATTTGTGTATATGATGAATAAGCTTGCATACATGGCATTGTAAATGGAAAGGTCAGTACGTTTATGATTTAGGTACTTGATTGCACCTACGATCTAAATGAGAAACGTGTGATAGTTTTCTATGACCAACCCAAGTTCGGCCAATTACAAGGACAGGCAACCAAAAAGCTTTACAGTCAGCTGCCAATCATCCAACATGATTCTAACATTTATTATTCATCTCGTACACATTACTCCTCATCAACGACGAGTCACGACTACTACTAGAATTGAATATTCCTCCAATCAAAAGTTCAATTCTCAAGAGTCTTTTCCTCAGCGCCGCTTATTCGAACGCTGTGACATCACCGAGCTATCTATTTGGGTTGATAGAAAATCTCGTAGTAGCTGTTAGCGAAAGCAATTCGCCTGGATTCAATCCGAGATGCTTCATCTGCAAGAAACCTCGGAATGATAACTCGTTTCAGAATTCATACAATAAAACGAAGGTGAAGTAGTTGGCATTTAAGATTTGTGAAGGAAGGTGAATGAACGGCCACGCAGTCCACTAAATTTCAAATAAGAACAATAAGAACTCACCAACAAATTAATAAATATGATTATATTAACTCACCAACAGATTAATAAATATGAATATATTGTTAGGTCTGAAGTGTCTTTTGATAATATTCATTGAAAAATCTTCAGATAAGACGATATATGACATACAGTAGTGCAACATTCATATATACAAAACGATGTATATACTGGCCTACGATATTTATGGGTCGCTGTGGTGAAGTCTGATTATTCTCTGTGATTCTTTTCGTTTAATATCGTCAATATGATAATTGTCAGACCATTAAAGCATTACCCACACTACAATTTTGTATGGTTGAGATGGGAGCAGGTAATATCAGTGATCAAAATTGAACCTTTCCCACCTCTTCCAAAAGGGTTGAAAACTTAAAAGCTTAATTCAAAAATCGCCCTTAAAAAAAGGCAAAATTTTTAAATCATTTATCATTTGTGAAAATCAATAGATTTTATAAAATTTCAAAAGAATGGCCATATTTTCAACAACCCATCAATGCTTTTACTATAAATTATTGGTTATTCAATAAACATTGTATTCTAGGATGAATGTGAAACATGAACATGATTTAGAGTTCATCTTCCAATATTTGCCTTTTTCATAAAAAGACTAAAATAATTTGTATTCCTTTTTACTCTCATCTATTTCTTGATGTAGTGTAACATTCCACAACATTAAATCCATCACATAGCTTACCCCTAGATAATCCTACCACCATGTTGATGCATGCATCATTGTTAGTGTCATTCAATGAAAGCTTTCCAAAGAAGCTTGAACACTTTGTCTTTCTAAATCTTCACTTGAATTCATGGGTTATGAGCATTGTTGATCCTTGTCAATATGAGATTTGGTATCACATTTTGTTTCCATACTTACTCTTTTCGGGCCCTACAATCACCATAATTCCATTCTCTTTCTTATCTTTTCATTTCCTTTTGCCTTTGTAAAATATAAACACAATTAGTCAAAATTATAATGGCATTGGAGACTTATTTGTAAGATTAATTGCAAATGTATGACATAATGACAATTTTGAAAAGAAAACAATAAGCATTGAATGAACCTAAGAAAATGTGAAATCTTTTTTTTTTCATGTTTTCATATCCCAGCTCTTTAAAAGCATCTAACATGTTGATTTATAGTCATTTTATTGCATTGGTAACATTGTGTTTTTGCATTAAAATTTATGATATGGTTACGATGTTGATATCTAATATTTTCATATTATTTGACCACATTATTGGGCCTTTGAATCACTCAATTTGTAATTATAATTAAATATCTCTTTCTCAACAATCCACTAATCTTGTGCAAGTTTGGCCAGCTCCTCATAAAAATAATGCCTATAGATTTTTTTTCAAAAAACTATTTAGTGAATTTTTTTACTTACATGTATTCTTAATTAAGTTTAGATATGAACTTGTACAAAATTGGGATGTTCAACTAAACAAACCTAAAATATAGATTATAGCATTCAAAATTATGATTTTGTTCATTAAATGTTCTACATCATCAAATCTTTGCTACTTTGTTCTCCAAAATAGTCATTCCTCTTTTCCAAACTCTATGCATCTTTATCCATCAGACTCTTTCATTTTATTCATGTTTTCTTATAGCTCAACTTTAACATTATAGATCAACTTTAACATTACTATGAATAGACATATCCTTTTTAGCATTAATGACTGGAACAACATTTTTACGGATGTGTGGGATTCCAAAAGTTAGTGTAATTCTTGTTATAACCAAACTGATGCAGTATGGATTATGCTCTAACTGTTTCCACTCTCGCATACCTCTCGCATACTTTTGCATGGTTTGATTATGTCATTGTGTTTGAAGTTTTATATTGTAATTTTTAACACTTTGAAATTATAAGGTATACATATTATCACTTTTTATTGAAATTAAAACATATGTATCTAGTGGTTAATCCATTATAAACATTGGAAACAATTTGAAGATAAATATTTTATTTAGATAATTTCTTCTTGAAGTGTATACTTAGTTTACTCTTGTCATCATGGAATGGTTTGATGAATATATGCCCTTCAATATGAAATTAAGAGTAGCCCTTCAAATTTGATAGCTGGCAAGGATCAAATTCGAAGGATAAGGTCTATTTCAACAAATATTATATATATATATATATATATATATATATATATATATATATATATATATATATATATATAATACTTCAACAATGCATTCACTTTAACTTAATTTCAAATGTATCTAATATGCCAAAATTTCACATATTTGTAGATATACATATATATATATATATATATAATACTTCAACAATGCATTCACTTTAACTTAATTTCAAATGTATCTAATATGCCAAAATTTCACATATTTGTAGATATACATACAGTAACAATTCATTTAATTAATTTAATATTTTCAAAAGATATGTCAAAAATCCTTGCAAGCATGTAATTATATTTTTATAATAAGTTCAAGCTAATAATACATTAAAATCTCATCCTAATTACTAATAAATATTGCATTAACCAAATATATTAATGTACTTGTGCAAGGTGTGCATACATGTCAAGCACACACACTCTCTGCATGGGTATAAATCATCGCATTCAATGTCCCTAATGCATATTTCTTATATACAAGAAATCAATAATGCATCATTCACGATTCCTTATTAATTAAGATTTACAATCATTCATTACTCATAATTTGTCAGAAAAAATCATTAGAAATTATCTGTATAAACATATTCAACAACCAAATCCTATAATCATGAAGGTTTATAACAATGAATAATGCCATGAAACCCCATCATTGGTCCCCTCCATCTCCATAATTACTCCAAACACTTAGTCACCGTTAATTCCATCACCTAACCTCTCCATCACGTCCTCTACTGCAATATGATGTGGACGCATTGGCTATACTGACCTAACCGCATATAGAACCCATAAGTGCAAATGTCGACTAGATTGACTAAGCATCCCTAGAAGGAAACTGCCATTTGTCATCACACATCTAGGGGAGCATGCGTAGCACATCCCTCCCACAACTCTAGGTTTTGGAGGATAAACAATGGGAAATAGGCACCTCGGGCATGTTGTAGTTGCTCTAAAAAATTACGCTCACCCACAAGTCATAGAATATTGAAATTCACATTTAAATAATACAAAAAAACAATATCACATCATCATCCTCTTGATGTCTCGAAAATATCATGCCCCTTGGGACCTTAGGAAACTATCTATCTTGTAGCTAGTCAACATGGGTTAGATCACTGCTAACATAAGGTTCATGTTTAAACATATCCAACTCTTTTATGTGATAGTATATATCGATCAAATGAGATTTAAATAATCATCTAAGTTCCTTTGTAGCATATATCCAAAGTACAAACTAAATTGACATCCACATTCAATTTGGGTGTTCAAATGAAATAACATATTCATCACTATTAATAAAGTAAAACGATAAATTCCATTCACTATCCACACAAAGAGAGTCCATATGTTCACATAACAACAATTTTAATCAATTTAAATGGGTCCAATAGATAATAAGAAATCAAAATGCTAAGCTAATTCATATTAAAGTTTTAATTACTGAACATCAAAATATGGGGCATTACAAGATCATCTTTGCACTTAAGTCCCTCCCCGATGTCAAATATTGGTGGGATAGTTTATGGGAGAGACATCACAAATATTATTCTAAGAAATACAAGACATAACCCACTCGAGCGACTTCTCTCAATTCCCTCAAGGAGGAATTCTACTTTGTCAAAAACTATGATGACCAATACATGAGATGGACAACTTTGCGCCAAGAGAGACTCCAAGTGGTGCAAGAGCTCACTAATATCTTCCATACATTGCACTCAGAAATAGGTATCAAAAACTCCAAATGACACTTGGTCATGAAGTACTACAATAGCCTACACAAGTACATCCACACATAGATTGATTTCTTGGAAACTTCCTCACTAAGAACCACTTAATGATATGCTTTTACAATTGATAAAAAAATTTGAAGAATAATAAGCAGGATTTTGGGTCTACAAATCAACCACAACAAAAGAATGGTAGAGGTAGAGCTCTATCTCATACAACAAAGGATAGATTAAGGATAACCAACCTCAAGAAAAACAATCCAATTCATAGAAAAATAAAGATAATGGAAAATCAAAGAAGGACGCTAGAAAGTGGTGTGAGTTCCACAAAAGCCCTTGGAACAACATTGATGAATTTCACTTGAAGAAATCATTGTTGGTCAAGATAAAATCCTCTTAGTCAGAACCTATATTAGACTCTAACTTGAGACTAAATGAGGGAAATAATCATTGGCACATATCATAGTTCTATCATTGTGGTTGCAAATATCATCTAGCTAGGCGATCCACAGGATTTGGAAGAAGGTGAACACCTCTTCCATTTACATATGTGGATAAAGGAAAATCTCCTACATTTCATTATTGATAATAGTATTCAGAGGAACCTGAACTTAGCCGAGGTAATCACTAGACTACATCTAATGACAATGTCACACCCCTAGTTATACACCATCAGTTGGTTGAGTGAGGGACAAGACATCCACATTAGCTAGAAATGTTGTCTACCTACAACATCAATCCTTTCATAGATGAGGTACAATGTGATGTTGTCCCACTTGAGTTTTGTAATGTTATTTTAGGAAAAACCTATGTGTGGAAACATCATGATGCTTATGATTCTAGGCCCTGTTGAGTCAATGCTACTTTGCGAGGTTATCTGTAGAGGATACCATATCTAGTTCCAACTACTGCAATTTCTTTGAGTTCAACAAAATAGTGTAGGATTGTGATCTCTAAGACTATTAATTTTTTCCTTTTCATGATTTGGTTGGTAGGTGAATCAATGATAACCACAACCACCACAAAATCCACACGAGGACCCTCTGCACAACAAATTAGGTGGACAATATAGTGGAAGAATACATAAGTATATTTTCTTCACCTATAGGCATGCCCCTACACTACCAAGTCAAGCATTAAATTGATTTGATACCTAGATATCCTCTTCCTAAGGAACCGATATATAGATGTTCCCTTCTTGAGAATGAAGAAATCAAATGTGAGATTCAATATCTCATCTAAAAGGGCCACAATTGACCAAGCTCTTCATGTTGCGAGAGCCCAATTGTGTCAGTGACAAAGAAGGATGGGACATGGAGACCCAATGTTGATTACAGAGATCTGAACAAAATCATAGTCAAGAATCAATATCCAATCTCTTGAATTGGCGATCTTATTTATCAAATGAAGGGTGCCAAGTTTTTCAATAAGATTGATTGTAATTCATTCTACCGCCAAGTTCTAATTAATAAAAACGATGTATGGAAGATGATTCTCAAGTCAAAAGAAGGATTTTATGAGTGGTTGGTCATTCCTTTTGGTTTAACTAACACTCCATCAACATTCATGAGGATGATGGATGACATCTTGTGGCTTGCATTCACTTTTGTAGTTGTATATTTAGATGTTATCCTCATATTCAATAAAACTTGGGGAAAATATTTGCACCACATTCAATAGATCCTTAGAACCTTGTGAGAACACAAGTGATATGCCATTCTAGATAAATGCTCAATCAACATGTATAAAATTTAGTATTTAGGATACATAATGGATGAGCATAGTGTGCATGTGAATCCAACCAATATCCAATTCTTTTGTGATTGGTTGACCCCATTAACTATCATAGAGATGCATAGTTTCTTGTGCCTCACCAACTTCTATTATAGGTTCATGCGAGTGTTATTTCATATCACTTGGACCCTAACCTAAGATACCAAGGGTGGGTCCAAATCCAAATTAATTTGGTTCTAGTCACAAATAAAAGAATTCAAGGGTTTGAAACATTACCTTTATTCAATACCAGTATTCACCCTATCAGACCTACAACTAGGGAAACTTTTCAGGATCCATAATTGTTTCAAAGTGTATAAACCTTGGTTAATCTTGTTAATTCTTAAATTTACAACCATAAAATGATTGACAATATTTTTGTCAAAATATTCAAATTTCTAAGGATCATATATAGTTTCTAGACAATTTTGACAATGCTTAGAGTAAAATATGTTTATCCTATGGAATTTGGGCAAACCATTTTAAAGAAAAATAAAAATTGGTGAATCTGTTTTTTGAAATATACATAAAAATTAACCCATGGGCTAAATTTTTTCCTTAAAATTTTCCCTACCTACAACAACCCTTCAAGATTGAGGTAGATGCTTCTAATTATTCCATAAGTGGAGTCCTCACTTAGTTTGAACATTTGAATACCTATCACAATAATACAACCTCTAATGTGGTTTACAAGTGCCCCACCTATGACAAGGAGATGTACTCCACTGTGGGTGTTCCTATGAACATTAGTAACACTTTGGGCATGAAAAGGGCACAGATTGCACAAAACAAGAGCTCGATCGAGGTTTGGTTAAGCCCTCGGTTGAGATTTTGAAAGCTTGATCGAGGGTTTATATAACCCTCGATCAAGATAATATGCAAAGGAAAAACATGTAGAAAGTAGCTTGATCATCTATTACCCATAAAAATATGCAAAAAATAAATATGTAGAAAGTAAGTCAACTGAGATAATAGCCCGATTGAGCTATTTTATTCACAACTAAACCCTCTATCGTGGTATTTAAAAAACTGATCAAATACTCTATCAATGATTTTTAAAACATTGATCAAGCTAATAAGTCAATCGAGGGCTTTAAAAACAAGCCTCTAGCCCCTTTTTTCTACAAATTTAATTTTACTGGCCTCTTTGAACGGCATAAACCCTATCATTAATTGCACCTCATGTGGCGGACTTGATGTGAGTGGATTCATCAACGAATTGTTTATCCATTGACATATCATTTATGCATCTTTTAGTTTGTATGGATTTTTTTTTAAATTTTATTTTAGAACTTACACTTAAAAATCATGTCCATGACTTCGAAGTAGCTCAAAGAAAAATAAAAAACATAAAAAGTACACAACCAAAATTTAAAAAAATATATATACCGCCACATTAACAGATCCTCTTCAAAAGGGTATTTCAAATTTTTCAATTTTTGTAAGCAGTAGAAAGAAATTTACGTACACACAAATGTGTACAAAATGCGATTCAAATATTCAATGGTCAGTTTCAAAAATTGATAAAAAATATTTTTCCAAAATAAATTAAACAAAAATATGTATTTCCAAGTGCATTATGTGTAGATTATGTTCACAATTTTTTTTAAATTATACATTTAGCATTAAATTATTTTACGTGCACAAAATCCACTTGTTAACTTTTCATAAAATTTGCAAGTACAAGTATTTCATTAAATGCAATTTTGACACATTAAATGATATTAGTATCAAATTAGAGCAAATTTGGGGTCTAAAATGGGCCTCCTAAGAAAAATAATAAAAAAACCACATCACGCTACAAATATGTCAAGTCACACTAAGTTAAAGGTGTTATCTAGTGAAGGTCAACCTATATTGTCTCATTAATAGTAGTTGACAAGTATGTTGGGTTAGTGTAGAGTAAAGATACGAGGGTTGAAAATATTAACTAGCATAGATCTATCTTAAACCCAGATCTATCAAGCACCAAGAGGGATCCAATTTTTTGAGGTGTAAATTTTTTTAATGTGAAATTTTGTACACGTCCAGAAATAATTTTTATTTTATGAGCCGACATGATTTTTTTAATTACCTTTTATACTTGGTAGCATTACATAACTTTAGTTACATTACATTATGTGACAAAATATCCCCCATATTGGGCTATAGAGAGCCTTGCTACTCTCGATGCAATGAATGGTTTAGATTCTTGTGCACATACAATAAATGATATATTGGTTAATTTTTTAAATTTATAATACCAACATAGATCCATCTTAAATCCAGATCTCTCAAGCACCGAGAGGGATCCAATTTCTTGAGGTGTATTTTTTTTTTAAATTTAAACTCAAGAAATTTGATCTCTCTTGGTCGATAGATCTGGGTTTAAGTTTTATTTTATTTTATTTTATAGGTGGACATCGATTTTTTTAATTACTTTTTATAATTTTTATTTTATGAGCCGACATGGATTTTTTATTTACTTTTCATTATTGTTTTATTTTATGAGCCGACATGAGTTTTTTTAATTACTTTGTTTTGTTATGTTACCTTACATGACAACGTCTCCCCCATACTGGGATGTAGAGCACCTCGCTCCTCTTGGTGCAATAATTTAGTTAAAATTTCGATAAATGTACCACTACTTCTTTTTATATATTTAATAAAACCTAAAATTAAAATAAATAAAAAATTATAATGAAAAAATATAAATACAATAATACTAAAAATAAACAATCACAATTATTATTTTTATATTTTTTATATTAAAAGTTAAGTGTTTTTTTGTTTTTCTTCAAGTGGTAAAGGTTAAGTGTTTTTTTTTTCAAGTGATAAAAGTTAAGTGTTTTCATGTGTGTGTGTATGCACACATAAATAAAAATAATATCTATTATTATAATTATATAAGTTTTTATAATATAATATTGCGTTTTTACAAGTTGTATATATAAAATTAAGATTAATAAAAAAATACCCAACATCAATAAGAAAATACGAGAGAGAAAAAATAATATTTTGGTATTTTTGCGATAATTTTTGTTCCTGATCTCAAAATTGGAAGCTCTTGGTACCATTGGAAAGGTATTGACGACAGCTACAACTTTCTTGTTTTGAGTTTTCCAAGATTTCGTACTTCTTGACCGAGGTGGACATTAGTATTTTTGGGAGAAAAACATCTAAAATTAATTAAATATTATTTATTTGCCTTTTTAAGATATTTAAATGGAGTTAAAATTATTTTTATTTCATTTAAAATTAAATATTATTTATTTATCTTTTTTAAAAGATTAATTATATAAATGTTTTAAGTATTTCAAAATTACTTCACTGTCATTTTAATTAATGTAAGATTTATATTTTAAAGGAATTGGAAGTAGTGATAATACAAAATGCTCTATATTTATTATTTCAAGTATATTTGTCGTATTTTGATATGAACTTTTCACGATATTAACCAAGGTGAGCTTTATATGAAGTTAGCTATTGTCAAATAAAAATATGACACATAAACATCATATCTCCAAATCAACCATAATGGCTGACCAAAGCCATTCAAATTCTATTGGTTTGAGAAATCCAACTCATCCATGGCACATTTTTTATAAGGCCCATTTTAGATCCCAAATTTGCCTTACAAAATATCATTGGAAATACTACATAATTTCCTACGATTTTTTTCTTTATTGCATGTTGAAATTCACAAGCCATAGAAAAGTGTCGAGGGATTCGAATTAAGAAAGTAAAATATCAAATTTTAACCATCACTTTTTACCAAAAAGTGTTACCCATATTCATGGATTCACTCTTGTACATGCCTATCATGAATGGAAACATTGCATGTTAGGGATCACTTGTAGTTCATACAGATATACAAAAATTTATAGAACAACTACCATTATAAATAGTCCACATGCATGCAACAGTTCCACTTGAGCATGAAGTACAAGAAGGGAAGCACACATCACATTGTAGACTACCTAAACTAACCTCCAAATGCAACACTAATTACCGCAATTAAATTTTGTGGAAAAAATACTTCTAGGTGCCTCTAATTGTATGACAATGATCCTGACTTTGTTGTTACCTATTAAACATTAAACATAGGAAAACTAGTCCTCAGAATTTCATCTCTAGGATGAACTTTTATGCTATCTAAGCCACCTCTATATTCTTCAAGTGATTATGAAAATTTAATTTAAGAGGCACATTATAGTTGAATGGCAAGGAACTTCATTGTGGATAATGCAATGCTAGTGTTAAAAAATGACTTCTACTAGCCAAATATTTGATAAGATGTTGGCATTGCCTGTGCCATTGCCAAACTTTACATTAAGAGAAAAAAGTTATACATACCTCTAACTACCCCCAAAAACCCTTGGGATTCCATCTCCCTAAATTACATCTTTTCCCTTCCTTCAACCAAGCATGCCAACAACTATTTGTTTATGGTTGTTGATCAATTCTCTAACATGGCCAATTTAACACCTTGCAAGAAGAGAATCACATAAGAGGAGAATACTAAGCTCGTATTTGAGTGTGTTTGGGTTCATTTTTAGCTCCCATGGAACATTATTCTAGATCATGATAGTAGGTTCCTAAGTACCTTTTGGTCTAGCCTGTAGTCGATGACGGAGACCAAGATGAACAAATCAACATCCTTCCACTCCAAAATCAATGGAAAAATAGATGTAGTCAATTGTATGATTGTGCATATCTTGATAATATACAAATCCAAACATCCACAAACATGGAATGCGATCCTTGTTATGTTCCATGTAGTTTCTATAATAGAGCGCTTCGTAGCTGTATTGACCATAGCTCTTTTCATGTGTGCTTGGGTTTCCAACCATTACCCCCAATAGATGTAGAATTACCCATTTCATATACACATGAAGAATCATCTCATGCTCAAACTGGGGATGATATGGTAGCAAATTTTTTTAAACGGATCTAGCACATCCAAAAAAACATTCATGGTATTTTGCAAAAGTCCAATGCCAAGTACAAGTAATGCCATGATTAACATCAGGTGGGAGATAAGGAATGGTTTCATTTGTAGAAAGAGTTCCTTAGATGACCTCATCATAATCTCTACCAACATTGATATGGGTCTTACAACATCACCAAGGCTATGGGTGAAGATGATTTTGAATTAAGTATTCCTCCTGTGCTTGTCTTGCACTTTGTATTTAATGTAGAGTTTCTTCAACCATATTTTCCACTTGTCTTACAAAAATCAAAGGTGTCCAAGCATTTACCCCCTATACAACTCAATCATGATTGTGTTTAGTAGGTGATAGTAACTTTAGTTTTTTAGGTCTTGAACTTCCAATGTGTTTTTCATGCATTTCCCTTGAATTTTTGGTACTGGACGTAGGTTGTTGAATATTTGATTGCATGGATTTATAAACTCATATATCAGGAGTTAATATTTGTCAGTATGAAATACATACCATAAAATGGAGTTTGTGCATAAAATTTGCACCCTCTGAAGTTAAATTATCAACTAGCCTGCTCGAGGCTTGCATTCCTTTCTCTGCCTCATTTTCTAGGGTTATTTTTTTTTTAATCTTAAGGCATCACACTTTATGTTAAAATTCGCTTTAGGAATTTCATATCATATTATTGAGAATGAGCATAGATGACACATCTCCCTTTAGAGATTAGCAACCACCATTCTATCTAGTTTGTATTGCTTTTCAATTTATAGTCTTTTTCCATTTCATTCATTAGAATTTGGGTTTTATTGTACTATTGTGCTCTTTGAAATATGTTTTTTGTTTGTTTTTCCATTTTATATTTATGCCCTAATTTTTTTCTCTAAATAATCTAGATCATGAGCATATAATCTGTAATGTACCAACCAAGATTAATGATACACTAACTCACCCTCCTACAAGACTCAATGGAAAACAATAGACTCTGGAGACTAGTTTGTATGTTGGTAGGAAAAATTAAAGAAATATGGAGGGGGTGAGGAATATGTAAGCTGATAGAAACTTTTCACAACATACTGGGACCATTAATTTTTTGAACATTAGCTAAGTTGAATTTTACTCCAATGCTCTTGGTCACCTCAACATATGCAAAGTAGAACATCAACTAAACATGGGCTGAGAACCAAAGGTGAAGGATTCTAACTTAGGGAGGATAAATAACACCAAATATAAGTCAATGTATAGCCTAGGTTTTCTCCAGCAAGTTTTGGAAGGTTCTGAGGAAGTCTCACAAACATACAAGGAAAATTGCCTTCCAGGATTGCACAACTAAGCCAAATTCAGTACTTCCAAAAGAATCCAAGAGGCTAATCAATTTATGATATTAAGATTGGGATGATTCATATGGAATCTTAATTAACATAAGAAATATAAATCACTTCATTTGTACCAATACTCATTCATTTATCACACAAGTTCTGAAAACTAGCTCAATTTCATTGAAATCTAGACTAGGTGCAAGAAGAGGTATTGGAATCAAAATTTTATTCAATAAAACTTCAGAATTTAAATCAAAGGTGCATTATTACAGGCATACCAGCCTCCATTATCTGATCGATAAATCATATGATTCTCAAGAATTAAATACATTGGGAACAATCTCTTTCATCAAGAAAGACTAAGAAATCACTCATAGATCTGCAAAGTGAGCTATCAAATATCTGTTACAGGATCATACTCCTCTGGTGAAGAATTCAGGACCTACAATAAAATCAAGGGTAATGGTTGAAAACCATCATCCTCACAGGAAGCAGGGGAACATCTCCCATCTTGGACTAGGGGCACATCTCCCATGTCACTGAGGCACAATTGCACTCACTCCAATTCTCAAACTGTCAAAATGTACGATGGTGGTGTGCTCTCCTTATTTTATAGATGGAATATGAATTAAGGAGAAAGTCTCCTAGGCTAATGCGTCTGCATGTATGTATAAGGAAAGCTTGCTTTCATCCTTTTTCCTTTTCTGCTTTGCTTTCTGCTTTTACCTTTTCTTCTTCAACTTTTCTATCTTGCTTTGCTTTTCACTACTTTTTCTTGCTTTATTTCCTTATCTTGCTTTTCTTCCTTATCCTTCTTTTATGATTTTATCCTACTTTATGCTTTTTTGTTGCTTTCTGGTTTATGCTGATTTTTCGCCGCCTTTCTTCTTTGTACCATTTTTCTTTCCTTTTTCCTGATTTTCTAGCCTTGGATGCTTTCTCCTAACCGTTCTCTTGCAATTCATCTCTTTAGTCAAACTTATCCACTAAGGAAACCTAGTGGAGGATTATCCACTTTTATTCAAAATAAAAATACTTATTTGATGAAAAATAATTAGTCTCGTGCATAAAGTTTTTTAGGAAAATTAATTCACACATCCTAATTAATCAAATGCTTGAACTTTCAAAATTAACCCCAATTAAATGAAGTTGTCTCCTCAACCCAAGGGATTGGTTGGGTTAGGAACTTAATCTAGTAATCACCATTGAGGGGACATGACAGTCCTCCCCTCCCAAGATTGATTGTCCTCAAGCAATTTCAAACTGGGATAATGTAAGATGTGCTCTCCTTCGCAAGTAGCATCCTCATTGGGAAGTCCTTCCCATTGAACCGGGAATTATTTAATGATTCTACTCCTTACCTTCTTCTCTCGGAATTATGGAATATTTCCGTGGACTAGCACCAAATGTCCTTCATCATCCAGGGGAAGAAAGTCTTTTGAAACCTTAACTTTCATCCATATATTCTTCTTCAAACAAGACACATGGAAAACATTGTGAATCCTACTACCTGGAGTCAATTCTAGCTCAGAAGCCACTTTCCCAATCTTCCTTAGGACTTGGTAGGTGTTGACCAATGCGACCTTGGTCAATAGGGGCTTGCCTCACTGTCGACACATACCGCAGTCTCCCTGGGCACCGACCCGGGCAGGTTTGAGCTCACCCAGCAAGACCCGTAGAGCAGATGAGGTCTCACCCGAGGTGTCCAGGAAGAGCAGACGGAACCATGTTTACGCCTAGGGAGGAGGAGAGTTGTGGCTACACAGACTATCTCTATTGCAGTACTTAAACAGAAACTTTAAAAATTCGACATGGAGTTATAACATATTACTTAATTGCAGCATTTATCATCACAGCAACAGTAAGCAGACATTGCATCAAGAAAATATAACAACATTCATATATTGAAACATTACACAAATATCATACCAAAAAATCATCATTATATTACTATCGCAGTTATATACCAGAAGCAAAACATAGATATCTGTACACATATATCTCCTTATCTCTCGTCAACTCTCTCTATATATATATCTCCATCTCTAACACTCACAACTCTCATCTATTTATAGGATTCTTCCATTACAATGTTTGTCCACTTACAAACGACTTCCTAACCGACACTATGGACAAATGACCCAATATCTAACTGACTCAGTCCAAATGACCCAAAAACCTGCATACCGCGGTACAATTGACTCAACATTACATAACATGTGGTCCAAGTGACCCAAAACCCTCCAACTGTGGTATACTTTAACACAAAATACTCCTTCCATGCCCTTATCCAATGTGTCGTAGAGTAGGTAGTACTGTGACATTTCCTCATCGAACCGCCTACCAACAGGCCCCCAACACAATCTTGTGGCTCTCCCTCGAGCCACGTCAACTGTGGACATTGTACACACCATGGTCTTTACTTTAAAGTCTGCATATGGCTGTTCGACGTTGCTGCAACTGTTCTTGGTGTCTGGATCACACAGTGTTGTCCTGCACCTTCTGCTACACTGATCAGCGTGTTGTTGTTCTATAAGTCTTACCCGAAAGTGGGGATCCCTCGACTTGTTGTCATGTACATCTCAAACTCATCCTCGAGTCTCTATGAATGGTACAGATGGGAAGGAAAAGAGGACGAACAATACCGAGGTGTGAAATTAGTAGATGACTATGGCACATCTGTTTTGCACCAGAAAACGGCTCCTGCTATGGTTGGGGAGCTACCGCCCCAACCATCTCATTGGTCAAGAAGAGAAAAATCCTTCGAACAATTACTGCGTACTTAAACATGCTAGTCCGTCCCTTGGCTCGGTCATACCACAGTGTAAATGCACCCGCTGTATCAAGGCGCTCAGGGACACTCGTCGTTCGATCTCGCAGGGCCCTTGGGGTGCAACCATGGGAAATAAAGTGAAGCATTTCCACAACCTCCTTAGAATTCCTCACAACTCAACTCGCAAACTAATCTAACAACATAACCACACTATTTCAGAAATACTTCTTTGTAATGAACTACTGTTGGCCTTTGCTACTTATAGCCGAACCATTTTCGGGGCACTACGGTGGGAATGATTCCTCATGACCTCGCATCTGTGTGTGTGAACCCATCAACTAACACAGCGTGTGGAAACCATGCTACCACCGAATATCCCACGTGCCGACATGTGAGGAATCTCCTCACATCTTTCTGATTGTATCAGCCCAGCGTGCCATGTGTAAAACATACCGTCGTCAGGATGAATATGGCAGGTGCAATCATGTATAGGGATGATGGCACAGGGTCACAAGATGTTGTCGAGACAATAGTCACAACACTACCCCATACCCCCAAAGCCTTCGTAATCCTCAAAAAATCCTGCATTAACTCAACCAAATCCACCGTCGATCCTGGTCACAACGTTGTCATGTGTCTCCGACTGTTTCAAACTTGCAGCACAAGCCTCCCGCTTGCGCATTTCTTCTTCCGTTGGTGTGTCATCAGCCACCAAACAACCTGTAACACACATTTTTTTTTCCACCAATGCGACTCAGGCATCGCACTATTCCAAACCCGACCGATAGGGCTTCAACCTGTGACCATTTACCAGCTTGGGGAGTATCGCCCCATCCAACTGCTGCAACTGAACCGCTCCTCCTAAAGTAATACTATTGATGCGATATGGACCCAGCCAATGCATCTGCAATTTTCCTGGATGTTTCATAAACTTGTTGTCGTATAATAGCACCAAGTCGCCTTGCTAAAACTATTTACTTTTGATGTGGCGATCATGCCATGCCTTCTGGCGATCTTTCTCCACCCCTTGGTGAAGGCCAACGATAAATCGATCCTCTTCCAGCTGCACCAATTGCGCTAGACATTCATCTAATGCTGCAACATCATCCATGCCCATAACAACCACAATTCGTAGACTTAGAACAATGTACTCCATTGGCATAATTGCTTCTTTCCCATATACCAGCTTAAAAGGTGTCTGACCAGTCGACCATTTACATGTGGTGCGATAGGCCCACAACACTACTGGGATTTTCAGATCCCAGTCACCGGGGTTTGCATTGCACACCTTGGTCAGTGCATGCTCCAATACCTTGTTAAACGCCTCCGCCATCCCATTCGCATGTGGGTGATATAAGGGTGTACTCTTCTTATGCTGTATCTGCAACTCGTCCGTTAATGTGCCGATGGTGCAATTAAGAAATTGGTTGCCTTGATCACTCAACAAAACCTTAGGGCAGCCGAAACGAGTGATAATGTGATCAAACAAAAATCGAGCATCCATTCCTGTGGAACAATGAACTGTGGGTGCCTCCTTAGCCCATCGGGTCAAATACTTTGTCGCCGTGATGATGTACTGCACACCCGTACTTTTCCTTGGTGGAGTGATCTGCCCAACAAAATCCACAGCCCATTTTTCGAATGGTTGCAATGTCACTTGAGGTAGTAGCGGCATCTTGTCACATTTGGACGGCTTGCCAGTTCCCTAAAAAACATCGCAAGATCGCGCATAGTCTGTCACATCATTATGTAATGTGGGCCACCAAAGCCCTGCACGCAGTACCTTCTGGGAAGTCGCCTGACCGCCATAGTGTCCTCCCGCTACTCCACCATGTGCCTCAGCCAATATCTGCGCTTGCTCATCTGGAAAGACACATCTGCGCAATATCTCATCAATGCCCAATTTATACAAATCGCCCACGATTAGCTGAAAATCAACAGCCTTGACAACCAACTGCTTCTTCTGAGCACTGGTAAAGTCATCGGGTGTAGTTTCGGTCACCAGAAATTGAAGGATGTCATCAAAATATTGATCAGCAGTGGCAACTTTAATAGTTGGGCATCCGGGAACCCGTCTTCGATATTAGTTGGTTCCTCCCCTGTGTGAATCTGTGATAAATGATCGGGTCTAGCATTCAGCCATCCAGGTTTCACAATGACTTCAAAATCAAACTCCTGAAACAAAAGTAGCCAATGGCATATCTTCCCCCCCAACACAAGATTATTGACCAAGTATTTCAATGCAGAATGATCAATGAACATTTTAAAGTGTCCACCCAATCAATAATGCCTGAATTTCTGCAGCACATAAACCATGGCCATACCTTCCCGCTCCGTGGTAGTGTAATTTTGTTCTACAGAGGACAACTTCTGACTGGAAAAAGCAATAGGATGATCAAGGTCGCCTTCTCCAGGTTGAGCCAACACAACACCTAATGCAATCGATGAAGCATCAACATGGACATGGAATTCCTTACTCCAGTCTAGAAAGACCAATATTGGTGCTGATGCCATCTTCACCTTGAGCGTTTCGAATCTCTCTTGACAATCCAGGCTCCACTGGAATGCCGCATCCTTCTTCAACAACTTTTCCATAGGGGCAGTAATCACGGCATAACCCCTGATAAACTTGCGATAATATCCCGTATGACCCAAAGTCGCTCGCAAATGCTTAATGGTGGTTGGCGGTTGCAACCCCAAAATGAGCGCAGTTTTGGCTAGATCAACCAACAATCCTTGTTTACACATGATATGACCCAGCAATATCCCTAACGGTGCACAAAAAATACATTTCTTCAAGTTCAGCGATATCTGGTGCTGTCGGCATCGCTCAAGCATTAATCGCAGATTGGCCAGATGATCACGAATCAACCCATAAATGGTCCAATCATCCATATATACCTGCAAAAACTTCTGAATAAAATCTTTGAATGCGGCAACAATGACCCGGGAGAATATCGCAGGTGCATTCTTCAAACCAAACGGCATTACCATGTATTGAAAGCAACCCCATTCAGTAATGAAAGTTGTCTTATGGCGATCTTCCTTGGAAATGCGAATCTGATGGTAGCCAGAAAATCCATCAGTGAATGAGTACATATCTTGGCCACCCACTCCTTCAAGTACTTCATCAGTAAACGTGGTCAGAAAAGGGTCATGCAAGTAGGCATCCTTCAACTTCCGCAGTTCGACACAAATGCACACTTCACCTGTTTTCTTGTCCTGCACCACCATAGGACTGATCGATTCGGACTCTTCCATGGGTTCAATAATACCAGCATCCAACATGCAATCAAGTTCTGCCTTTACCTTTTCCTTATGTCGCGGATTGAGCCGATAAGGTCGCTGTCGGACTGGCTTAGCATCTGGTTTTAATGGAATCTTCATCTCTCCTAAATCACCTAGGATTCCCTTCATTTCAGAAAAATTCATGGGAAACACATCTTGAAACTCATGAAGTAACTTAGTAACCTTACTCATCATCTCATAGTCCCAATAATCCCCAACATTAGCAAACTTGGGAGTAGCCTCTGTGCCGATATTCATCTTGCGAAGCTGCAATGGTTGACTGAACGGATTACTTGGCACAGCATGTGGGACCACATCGCGACTTCCTTCAGATTCGGGAATGTTGACATTCTAGGGATCATCCTCATCCTCTGGCCCACCGCTGATGTTGAAACACTCCATGAGAGACTGCATCTGACAATATGTGTGCGAGTCGACAGGGTAGGCTGCCGGAACAAACTAAAGTACCACATCGCGGATGAGCTGTAAGGCGTTATGGACATCAGGGTTGGAATCCGCAAAAGTGAATGTATGAGTGAAACAGACCATCAACTCCCCCCATGTTGTAATGTCTCGGCGCAACTCGTCTGCAGTGTACCATGAGCGTGGCATCTCATCCAAAGTATGGATAAAAGCATGGACCCACTCATCTCTGGGTCGCGCTACCCATAATCATTGGCATTCCATCACATGATCACTGGGATTAGTCTGGCCATCATACTTGCCAGTGTGATAAACTTGAGTATCGTTGAACTGAACCATCATCAACCTTCGACACTGTGACCAACCATTAATGAATTTCTTATGTGTCGCCCACCAGCGTGCTGGAGCAGCCTTCAGTGCCTCCTCCAATGCCAGCAATCACTGTGGTTCTGAGACGCGGTCTTCAAATTCTGTCAAAAAGGTGGTTAGGCCAGGCAACCCCTCATATACAGGCAATGTGATCATTTTTGTCACAACACGACATAAGGATTGTGTAACTAAGCCACATTTCCATAATGGTACCTCATGCAATCGGTTCTGCCAATGTTCTAAGGCATCATCATAGTCGGAAGACGCATTGCTCTCGCTGCGCCACTCCAACTCACCGTTGGCAGTAGGATGAATATAATCTTCAGAAATATTGAATTCATAGTCCCATCTAGTGGGATCATCATCTTTTACAAGCTCAACGTATCGGCATCCTTCAGCCGGATCCAACGGGGCAATGACTCTAAAATCACGATTCTCAAAGGTCATCATGCACTTCTTGAAGTTGATTACAGGTCCACTATCGTTAGCCCATCCAATTCCCAATAGAGTAGGATAGGAGCTTCCTCCCTCAACCACTTCAATGACATCGAAATCAGCATAAGTCTTCATGCCCTCAATATTGATCGTGATCCGCGGCACTCGCCCAATGGGTGTTACCTTCGGGTGATTCCATGAAGATGGGTAAGTCTGTTTGGCCAAATATGACAGTGAAAAATAAAAATTTTATCCATGTATTAAATTGAAGCCCTCTAAACTCATATTTTCCAAATGAATTTTGACATGTGGTTGAAAAACAAAATGTAGAGAATTATGTTGGCTTTCCAATGATATTTTTTTCGAAATATACCAATGTCATTTATCATGTCGAATTTTCATTTAATGAAACATGTGTACTTAAAAATTTGAAGAGCAATTAACAAGTAGTTTGTGTTCGTGCACGATAATTTAACGTTAAAGTAATAATTAAAAAAAATGAAATATGTGAACATGATCTAGACAGAATGCACTAGGGATTACATATTTTTCTTCTATTTTTTCTCGAAAATTATATTTATTATTATTTTTCGAAACTAACCAATGAATATTTCAGTCGCATTTTGCACACATGTGTGTTCGTGTATGAAATCTTTTGATTGTTTACATAATTTGTAAAACTAAAAATACCCTTTTGAAGAGGATGCGTTTATCTAGGGCTTGTGTAATTTTTCAAATTTTTTGGATGTGTATTTTGAATGTTGTGGATTTATCTTTGAGCTCAATCGAAGTTGTCAGTAGGGTTTTTTAGGGCAATTTTTAGTAGAAATTTAAAAACAAAAGACATATGAAGATAAAAATTCATAAATTTTATATATCTGGATAGAGGATTCATTGACGAATCCAATGGTATCAAGTCCACTCATTAATGAGCATTTAATGAAATGGTTTATCTATGTGGAAGGCAGACAAAACTTTCATTCTATAGTGAAAAGGGCTCTCGGCCTGCTTTTTAAGCCCTCGATCGAGCTATTTTCTTGATCTAGGGTTTTAAAATACCTCAATCGAGGGTTTTAACATACCTCGATTAAGGGTTTAACAACACCTCGATCAAGGGTTTAACAACACCTCGATCGAGGTATTTGCTCGATCGAGGGCTTAAAACAAGCCTTTTATGTTTTTCAAAAGCTAGATCCAGTTTTTCAAAAGCTAGATCGAGCTTTTTAAAAGCTAGATCGAGCTTTTGAAAAGATATATCGAGGTCTTGTTTCAACCCTCGATCGAGGTTTTTTAAAACCCTCCATCGAGGTATTTTAAAACCCTCGATCGAGCTTTTAAAACCCTCGATCGAGCTTTCAAAACCTCGATTGAGGGCTCTAAATTACCTCGATTGAGGGTCTGAAAAACAATTTTTTTCCATTCTATCCGCCAAAAATGGTGAACGACATTCGTGGATTCACCCGTAAGTCGCATGGTTAGCCAACCGCAGCTGCACAGGAGACCAGCTCAATGGGGGAGTCCCCATTTTCTTCCATGCCTACTTCGTTAATATGTTGACATCCGAACCAAGGTCAAGAATAACAGAGTCAACATCATATTCACCAATTTGAATATTCATTCGCATCTCCTTGCCAGTCTTTCGTCGCTGTAGGGAGTTTACTGCCGACTCCTTCTGTCCTTTCAGAAATAGCTACAACCATCCCTTAATCTCAACTAGGGCAGTCGGGTGTCGGGCCAATAACAGACAGCTTTCAAGAAACTTTTGCAATGTCCCCAGTGGTGGCGGCCAATCAGAGTCTGATGTAGTATCAAAGACAGGTGGCATATCGCAAACAATAGCCTTACCGCGGTCTTTCTCCAAGGTGCGACGTGCCTCCAGGAATGTCTCCCGCTCCATATCAATGTCGAAAGGTACCATATTCTGACCAGCCAACCGAATCAGTGGTCGCCAACTATCTTCCCGAGTCGTCTTGCCTCCATGAGTGACAACAGCTACCGAAGCATCTTGTGGTCGCGGTTCTGCAGAAATGGTCGTAATATTTGCACCCTACGTCTGGTTCTGCTACAGATTCCCCTGTTGATTGACATTTGGATTGGCATTCGGCGGTGGTCGCGAGGGATGGTTCTGTACTGGTTGATGTACCTGGTTCTTTACTGGTTGCTGTGGCTGGGCCTGATTCGGTAACTGCGGAGCGTTCCTATCCTTCCATCGCGCAATCAACTGTGGACAATTCTCAACCGTATGATCATTACCAAAACAGAACATACACTGTTTCTGTAGTAGTGGGAAGTCACACTGATAATGCCCCCATACCGCACAGTGGTAACATTGAACAGGTCTATGACCATCTCGGCCTCCTCCTCCATGACCAAATACGCCATCGCATCCACCCCTATATCCTCCTCGGTAGCCGCCCTACTGCTGGTACTGAGGTTGGTTAAACTATTGCTGCATTGGTGCTGGTGGTATCCCTTTCCCTTGTGGTGCAAACTACGGTTGCTGTACATATTATGGCTATGGGGGAGTCATCTACATTAGAGTATATTGAGGCATGAACTACTGCGGTTGCTGTGGTGCAAACTGCATCTGCGGTTGCGGTAGCAGCTGAGCTACCTGCAGTTGCAGTTGTGGTGGTTGCATAGCACGCTGATCGTCCTTGATGTAGAATGCATCACGCATTCTCTCCTGTAGTAACCCATATGCATGGCAATCTTTGTCATCGTGACCCACCGACTTGCTGAATGTGCAATAAAGATTTCATGGGGTTGTGACCATTTTCTGCATATACGGACAATTATCGTGACTATGCCCAAACACCTAGCAAACACGACATCACGGCATACTGCCGCCATTCAACGGGTTTGGTGCACCTGACACCAAATAGTTACAGAAATATGGGCAATTGTCCTTCGTATGCCCTTCTCCTCGGCATCGCGTACACCATACTTCATCGCACTGTTCCTTATTCTTCTTCAAATCTTGCAATTGTATAGTCAGGTTAGCGACATCCCGACTGTATTATCTCCAATCGGTGACACCTCCAATCGCATTGCAATCTCTAGAGCTTCGCTAGGCATTGATATGTTTTGCTGCATCAGTGGAAGCCAAATGTGGGGTAGCAGTGCCGTAATGAACCATTCTTTATGTTGGATGGCGCTTATATCGAAACTAACCTTGACCATCAGCATCTTGAATCGCTGGTCGAAATCCCATACCGTGTCATTGGGATACTGCTTAATTTCCTTCAATTCAGTAATATATTGAGCCTTAGACTTGGGTCGTCTAAATTCAGCAATCAGCCCATCCCGAATCTCATCCAGTGACTTCTCTGGGGCTCCCATAGGGACTAGAATAAACTTCATGAACCAATCTAATGCACGACCTTGCAGAGTCGTGGCTAACTGTCCTTTCTTAGCATCGGCATCAGTGATCTGTTTCATGGTCCAGATCGCTTCACAAAAAAACCAATACTGTTATGGGCTGTCTGTCACACTTCCATGGAACAACGGTAACTTAGCATCATCGCCCTCCATTATGGGCTTCCTTCCTCCTTTCGCTATGCTACTACCAATTAACTTCTGCGGAAGTGACGAACTTAGCGATGTCGAAGTGGGCGGAGGTGTGGGTACGTTGGTGCCAGGGCTTGGTCTTGCCTCTATCTTGGGCATAGCCTGGCCGTCCTTGTTAGGATTGTGAGGTCGCTTCATCCCTTGTGGTCTTCCTTCACAGTTTTGCGGTTCGATCGTAGCAGGACCTTCTCCTGTCCTCTGCCTCTTCTCCTGTTGAAACCTCACTCCTCCTCTTGTAAGACCACTTTCTTCCTTGGCTTCACTCACAGTCTCCTTGTGGTCTGCACCCATCTACCCCTTACCATTCCATGTACCGTTCCCTGGCAGTCGCGGTACCCACAGCCTCCTCCCACCAGGCTGTTTACTGATCAAGATGCATTTTCAATATACCCTTCTCGCAGATTAGCATCTTAATTGATAGTTGGCGCGACAGCAGAAACCTTCCCCTTGGTCCTCAGAAGAAGTATCTTTCAGCTTCACTATAGGATTTCTTCGTATCAACCGCAAATTTAGTGATATATCTCTCCAAGATGCTATCAAGCCAAATTTCGACAGCTCGCGATGCCTTGTTATCGACTTCCTCTAGCTCTTGAAACAATTCCGGGGTCCAAGCCGTCGGCTCACCACCCTGGAATTTCCTCTTCTAGAAGGTTAGCTTTGACAACCATTCATACATAATGACCAGGAATTCACAGAAAAACCATTTGTGCAGACCATCGTGAATATACCTTCCCAGCCAGTGATCTACTGTCAGTCGCGTGTTCCGGCTTTCTTCTTCAGCAAACTCCCACAACTTCTGATCAAACTAGATCTGTATCTCTGGCTTCGTCGGATGCCACAACATGACCTCCTTTCACTTTACACACAGTCCTGGCAACGGAACCATTTGTTGACCAACACGACCTCGGTCGACAGGGGTTTGCCTCACTATAGACACATACCGTAGTCTCCCTGGGCACCGGCCCAGGCAGGTTTGAGCCCGCCCAGCAACACCCATAGAGTGGATGAGGTCTCACCCGAGGCGTCCAGGAAGAGCAGACAAAACCATGTTTCCATCGACGGAGGAGGAGAGTTGTGGCTACACAGACTAGCTATATTGTAGTACTTAAATAGAAACTTTAAACATTCAACATGGAGTTATAACATATTACTTAATCGCAGCATTTATCATCACAGCAACAGTAAGCAGACATTGCATCAAGAAAATATAACAACATTCATATATCGCAACATTACACAAAGATCGTAACAAAACATCATCATTATATTACTGTCGTAGTCATATACCAAAAGCAAAACATACATCTCCGTACACATATATCTCCTTATCTCTTGTCAACTCTCTCTCTCTCTCTATATATATATATATATCTCCATCTCTAACACTTACAACTCTCATCTATTTATAGGCTTCTGCCATTACAATGTTTGTCCACTTACAAACGACTTCCTAACTGACACTATGGACAAATGACCCAATATCTAACTGTCTTGGTCCAAATGACCCAAAAACCCGCATACCGTGGTACAATTGATTCAACATTACATAACATGTGGTCCAAGTGACCCAAAACCCGCCAACTGCGGTATACTTTAACACAAAATACTCCTTCCGCGCCCTTATCCAATGTGTCACAGCATCAGCAGTATAGTGATATTTCCTCATCGAACCTCCTGCCAACAGTAGGGACCATAAAACCTTGGATGCAACTTCTCAGCTCCCTTATACTTCAATGAGGACTGTCTATGGGGATGCAACCTCAAATATACCAGATCTCCTACTTGGAAGGTTCGCTCCACTCTTTGCTTGTTTTCTTTCACCTTTTGCCTAATTTGTGCTATCGCAAGTTGTCTTTGAGATTTATAAGTATGTCTTAACTCTCTTGGAGCCAATCCTTTTCCTTCTATGTCTTATAATCATTAAATATCAGTTCATAAAAAGTGAGTGCATCATATCCATATAGGGCCTCTAATGGTGACATTCCAATCGAGAGATGAAAAGTAGTATTGTAACAAAACTCTCCCAAATGGAGTCAAGTAGTCCATGAATTTTGCTGCCCAGTAACATAATTTATTAAGTATCCTTCCAGCCATTGGTTCACTCTTTCTGTTTGGACATCATTCTGTGGATGGTAGCTTGTACTCATGTCCAAACTTGTCCCCACTAACTTGAACAATTATTGCCAAAAATTGCTAGTGAACTTGTTATATCTATCACTGATGATGGACTTGGGTATGCCATGAAGTTTGAAGACTTATTTGATGAAAATTTCAACCACTTGGATGGCTGCAATATTAGTGGTGAAAACAAAGAAATGTGCATATTTAGTCAATCTATAAACCACAACAAAAATATTGTCTTTACTTTGGATTTTGGGAAGCCCCATGATGAAATCCATCGATACACTTTCCCATTTCTGCTCAAGAATAGGAAGTGGTTGTAAGAGTCCTGATGGATGAGTATGTTCTAATTTTTTTTTTGATAGGCCACACATGATCTAACATATTCCATCACTTCCTTCTTCAATCCTTTTCAAGAGAACCTTTCCTTCATTTTCTTGTATGTCTTCCCAAACCCTGGATGTCCTGCTAGGGTCGCATCATGAGAAACCTCTAGGATCTTCTTCTTTAATGAGGATTCCAGAACCAAAAAGATCCTATCCTTATGATAGATGATATCATTGGGAATATTGTAAGTATCATCCTAAATTAATCCATCAAATAAATCACAAGCAAACTGATTCTTTGTATACTCTACTCCAAGCTATTCTTTCCAATCATCATGAAAATTTATCAATGCGAAGGTTGGTTTTCTAGAAAGAGCATCAACTAAAATTTTCATCTTACCCTTCTTGTATTCAATATCAAATTCAAATGATTGAACATTGCTTACCTACTTTTTTTTCCTATCATTCAACTCCTTTTGGGTCAAGAAGTGTCTCAAACTGTTATGATCGGTCTTGATGATGAACCTACCACCCACAAGATATTGTCTGAACTTGAACAACGCATGCATGGTGGCTAGCATCTCCTTATCATATACTGAATATAACCTCTAATGGGGCTGCAAATTCCTACTTTAAAAGGCTAGGGGATGCTTGTTTTGCATCAAGACTACTCCAATCCCATTCCCTGAGGCATCACATTCAAGAACAAAAGGTTGAGAGAAATCTGGAAGTGCAAGACCAAGACAACTACTCACTTAACCTTGTTTATCTTATTGAATTCTTGTTTATATTCTTTTGACCAATGGAAGGATCCTTTCTTAGTAAGGCCTATCAATGGATATGTCAATTTTGAAAAACCTTTGACAAAATTCTGGTAGTAAGTGCATATCCCAATAAATCCTCTCAATTCAGTGAGGGTTTTAGGACTTGGACAATCCAAAATGGTTTGGATCTTCTCCATGTGAACCTTAACTCCTTCTTTCCCAATCACATGACCAAGGTACAAAATATCAGTCATGAAAAACTCGCACTTGGATAGTTTTACATAAACAGACTGATCTTCCAAGGTTGTTAGTACAACATCCAAATGGTGCAAATTCTCCTCCCAAGTTATACTATATATTAAAATATCATCAAAGAAAAAAAGAACAAACTTACGGAGATGCCTGCTAAACACTCTGTTCATGCAAGATTGAAAAGTTGCAAGTGCGTTAGTTAGGCCAAAAGGCATAACCAAGAACACAAAGTATCCATGATGACATCGAAAAGTTGTCTTCTAGATGTCTTCCTCCTACACACTGATTTGATGGTAACCAGAGTGAAGGTCGATCTTTGAGAAGTATTTGGCTCCATGTAGTTCATCCATTATATCATCAATCCTTGGGATAGGATATCTTCTCTTGATAGTCTTGTTATTGAGAGCTCTGCAGCCTATGCACGTGTGCATGGTACCATCTTTCTTTGTCACAAGGACTATAGATGAAGCAAAGGGACTTGAGCTTGGTCTAATGAATCCCAAGTCAAGTAGTTCCTTGATGGTTCATTCTATCTCATCCTTGAATCTTTTTGTGTGCTTGTGAGGATGGAATTTGATAGGTGGTGTGCCTATATCTAACTCAATTCTATGCTCCACTCCTCTATCAGGTGGCCTATCATGAGGAAGGTCCCCAAATACCTTCTTATGCATTTGGAGCAAATTCTTGAATGTCTTATGGATATTGTGCTAATTCTAAAGAGGTACCTTTAGTGGTGATTACGCATTCTCCAGACCACTCATGGTCTCCATGCCTCAGTAGGGATCTCATACTATGTGCACTCACCACTTGTTCGGGGTAGGTTTTGATTCCCCTCAAAACTACATCCTTTCCATCTTCACCTTTGAAAGTAATCTCAGGAATTTTGTAGTCTTTTGAGTGCTTCCAAATGGAATACAGCCATTGCAATCCCAAAATCATGTTAGTATTAGCTACATTCACAACATAAAATCTAGATGTAATGGTGTGATATCCTATAGTAATTTGCAATTTAGGGATCCATCTAGAACAATCCATAGAATGATTAGCTGTAATGATAATAGTGAGCCTCCAAAATTTTCAGTATGTAGCTTCCTTCTTCTGACCAAAGATGAATCAATGAAGTTAAGGGTCGATCCTTCATCAACTAAAACAGTCACTGGTTGTCCTTGGACCACTCCCTTGAATCTGAGTGTGGGGAAGCGAGGCACTCCTCACAATACTGCAATATTGCTCACTTGAGGGGTAGCTTCTTCTTCTACAGTCTCATAGGCCACTTCAGCATCCACTCGGGCCTCTTATTCTTCCTCTCCATCTTTCCTCTCTGAGTAAACTTCAATGTAGAGTGCCTTTCCCTTAGCACATTTGTGTCCTAGAACCCATGGTTCTTTACAGGTGAAACACAACTTCCTTCTTCTCAATTCATCTATATCTTGTGATTAATTGTCCTTCTTGAAATTTCCAGAAGGACTCTTCATGGGTGGCCTTTGATTCTTGAATTGAGAATGAACAAGAGTTCTATGAATAAATTTGGTCCTCAGAATAGAGTCTTGCAAATCTTTGGTTCTACTCAATGCATCTTGCAAGGTAGAGGGTATGTAGCCCTTCACCAAACCTTTCAAAGGTTCTGCTAACCCTTCAATGAACAACATGATGAATCTAGCTTCTGAGATATCAATGACCATCACAACTAATTTTTGAAAGTCATATCTGTAGGCTTCAAGAGTTCTAGATTTCTTCACATGTGCTAGTTCTCTGAAGGTGATCTAAGGATCTCATCTTTCGAACCTTTCAGCCAATTTTCTGGTGAACTCTTCATAAGTGGTCACTTGATCATGCCCAAGTGTTTTAAGTCCATGAAACTACCAATAATTGGATTCACCCTCTAAGTGTAGAGTAGACAACTTGATGGAATCTCTCTTAGCCACTGGATTCAACTGAAAGTATGTATCAAGCTTCTGAATCCAAGAGTTAACAATGCACTTTTGTGAGCCATCAAAGTAAGGAAAAGTAATCTTACCAATAGCATTTCTTAACTCATAGTTATGATTTGGAATCCAAAAATTTCCTCTTGAGTTGGTCTTGTACTGAATATCACATAAATATCTGAATGGTAAGGATCTTCTACACTCTTCATTTAGTGTGAGGTACTCAACATATTTATCCTCCCATGAAGCAAGACCTTCATTTCGAACCTCAGGTTCCTCCCTTTGTTCTTCAGTAAACTTGGGCATAGTAGGCCTGGATTTGGGCCGAGATTCCATCTTGAATTCATCAGGGTGATTTTGAAGCCAATTTCTTGAGAAAATAGAACCACCACTGATCTTCCTTTCTCCATGTGGGGAACCATTGCTGCTCCCCTTTCCATTTTTGCTTCCTAGCTACTGAGCTAAGAAATACCTGGTCTCTTTTCTTGATTGGACAATATTGTGAAATATGCCTTGTAAACCTTTCATCATGATTTGCTTAAAGAGTTTGAAGTCATATTTTTCTTCATTGTGAGACATATCTGACTCTCCTTGTAACTTTCCTTCAGTATAATTCATTTCTTCTCCCTCTTCTTCCTATGTCAAAGGATCCCCCTTCTTAGAATATGAATATCTTTTTGGACTCATAAAAATATGTCAAGAGAAGTTTCATAAGACCATGCTCTGATATGACTGTAATGTACCAACCAGGATTAATGATACACTAACTCACCTTCCTACAAGACTCAATGGAAAACAATGGACTATGGAGACTAGTTTGTCTGTTGGTAGGAAAAATTAAAGAAATATGGAGGGGATGAGGAATATGTAAGCTGATATAATATTTTCATAATTTATTGGGACTATTAATGTTTCAAACATCACCTAGGATGAAGTATACTCCAATTCTCTCGGGCACCTCAGCATATGCAAACTAGAACATCAACTAAACATGGGTTGAGAACCAAGGTGAATGATTATGAATTAGGGAGGATAAATAACATCAAATATAAGTCAATGGGAATCTTATGTTCTCTCCATCAAGTTTGGGAATGTTTTGAGGAAGTCTCACAAACATACAAGGAAAATTGCCTTCTAGGATTGCACAACTAGGCCAAATTCAAGACTTCCAAAACAGTCTGAGAGGCTCACAAATTTCTTATATTAATATTGGTATGAGTCATATGGAATCTTAATTAAAATAAGGAATAGAAATCACTTCATTTGGACCAATAATCATTCATTTATCACACAAGTTCTAAAAACTAGCTCAATTTCATTGAAATCTAGACTAGGTGCAAGAAGAGATATTGGAATCAGAATTTATAACGTAAAAGTTTAGAATTGACATCATAGGTCCATTATTACAATAATACCAACCTTCAATATCTGATCCATACATCAGATGATTCTCAAGAATTAAATACATCAGGAACAAGCTCTTTCATCAAGACAGACAAAGAAATCACTCATAGATCTGCAAAGTGAGCTCTAAAATATTTGTTACAGGCTCATACTCCTCTTTTGAAGACTTCAGGAGCTACAATAAACTCAATGAGAATGGATGAATACCATCATCCTCTCATAGGAAGCAACGACACATCTTCGAGCTTGGACTAGGGGCACATCTTCCAAGTCACTGAGGCACAATTGCACTGACTCCAATTATCCAACTTTCAAATTATGTGATGGTGGTGCGCTCTCCTTCTTTTATAGATGGAATATGAATTGAGGAGAAATTATCGTAGGCTAATGCGCCCTCATGGATGGATACATAAATCTTGCTTTCATCCTTTTTCTTCTTTTGCTTTGCATTCTGCTTTTACCTTTTCCACTTTAGCTTTTCTATCTTGCTTTGATTTTCACTGTTTTTTCTTGCATTCCTACCTTATCCTGATTTTCTTCCTTATCCTGATTTTTTTATTTTATCATGTTTTCTGCTTTTGTGTTGCTTTCTTCTTTATGATGCTTTTCCTGATTTTTTGTTGCCTTTCTGCTTTGCACCATTTTTCTTTCATTTTTCCTAATTTTCTAGCTTTGGATGCTTTCTCCTAACTTCTCTTGCAATTCATCTCTTTAGTCAACCTTATCCACTAAGGCACCCCAGTGGAGCATTATCCACTTTTATTCCAAATAAAAATACTTATTTGATGAAAAATAATTATTCTCAAGTGCATAACAAAATTTAGGAAAATTAATTCACACTTCCTAATTAATTAAATGCCTGAACTTTCAAAATTAACCCCAAGTAAATGAAGTTGTCTCCTCAACCCAAGGGATTGGTTGGGTTAGGAACTTAATCTAGTAATCACCATTGAGGGGACATGACATAATCTCTGTGTGTGTGTGTGTGTGTGTGCGTGCGCGCACGCGTGTGTGTGAAGTATCACATCCTAACTAAGGGACATGAACTATCTGGAGGACATGATTGTTCAATCATGATGAATGGTTAATTCATAAAAGTACACCATCAAATGGATTTGTATAATCAAATTATCTATTCATTCATCTGTATATTCATATTTTCATTTAATTATTATCACTTGTCTTGTATGGATTTGTATCTATTGTCCTTCTTATATTGGATATTTGTTAGTAAATGAACTTTTGTTCATTTCATATTCCACTTGAAGGCCAAAGATCACCTATAAAGGTAATGTGTAGTGGCTTGAGGTCATTCTCATTGCCAATGAGCCTTGGAGATTAATTTATGGCATAAGGCCCTTGTTTTCCACACCTAAACCACCCTAAACTATGGTGAGGACCTTGAGACCCATCCATTTTGCACAAAAACTCCTCATCACATCCATATCCAACATGTATGTAAAAGATCCACTTTAAAGGATTTATATTGTGTTTTGAGGTATTCATCAAGGTCCATTAGCTCAAGAATATTATTTTAGGGCATAATTCCCTTTATTTCTCTCCAACAATGGTCCGAGACCCATTCCTAGTGCACAAAACCTCATATTGGTGCCCATATTTGACTCTAAGGACGATGATCTCCTATACAAGACATGTTTTGTGGCCTTGTTCATGGCCCTTGTTCCCTAGAATATCCATCTAGGGCGTAAGGACCTTATTTCTACCCCCTTCCCCCCATCCATTAGAAAGATGTTTAAACCCATTGGCATTATCCAAGGGATTATAATAGCAACGATATTCCACTTGTAGGCCAAACATCCCCTTTAGAGGGCCCATGTGGTAGTTGAAATCCTTATTCATGGACCACGAGGCATAAAAGTTTTATTTTAAGCCTAATTCCCTTGTTTTGCTCTCCTTACAATATCCAAGTGTGCAAGATCTATCCCTTGTCTGAAAAACATCCTAATAGCACTTGTATTACCATTAGAGGCCAAATAACTTTATTAGATGTATAGTGTGGTGGTTTGAAGTATCAATCATGATCTAGATATTCATTTTATATTTTTATGAAAATAATAAATTATTTACTTTAAAACATAGAAATATAAAATATAAAAATTATAACATGAACATTATAGATTTTTTCAAGACCTTTCCAACAAGCAAAAGAATGCCAAAAGTGTATGTTGGGGTAAAATTTTATGGAAAAAGTAGTATACTATTATTATTATTATTAAAAACAATGAGTGTGTGTTTTATGGAACTCATGCACAGTTAATAGCACATGCATGTGTTTCTAAAACATGTGTGTGTTCTATACCATGTGCATGTCATTTGAAACCCATTTTTTGGGTGGGAGTGTTTCTACTCACTAGTGTCTTTACTAACTTGGTTACTTTAGATTTAGCTTCAACATGATGATTCTAATATTTTGGGCCTCAAAAACAACAAAAAATTCATTTTTATGAATCCCTTTTAGTATTATCCATTTGTTTACATTATTTTTAAATAGGCTACATGAATCCAAATTTAATGAAATATACGCACATATAGACCTGACTATTTATATTCCAAATATATATTTTTTCTTTTAAATAATAAGTTTTCTATTTTATTTATTTATTTTTGTCTTGATATATATCAAAGTTTTAAATTCCAAATGCCTTTCATTCCTATGATAGCTTTTTATCACCTTACACACATATGATACACTAACACAGATGGAAATCTAAAATCTAAAAAATATTATTGTTTGATTATGTTAATCCCCTCGAAAAGACCAATGCGGTGACATTTTTAATTTATAAAAAATATTAAATTAACACTAAATAAATTGGTACGCAAGAACATAATGTTCTCTATAATTGTACAAATTATATAAACGAAATTCTAGAATCATTTAGGTACTCAATCGTTTCACTAACAGAAACATATGTATTATATTTTAAAAGAAAAGCATCTTACCAATATTAGAAACAAATCAAGTTTCATGTAGTCATATAAAACTTCCATTTACAAAAAAAATATTATGGAAGCTAATTCTATTTTCTACATTTCATCTTCTTACACCATATTCAAATTACCTATGAAAGTACATTGAATCATTCCTTCAAACCAACATATTGTTGTTTTTCCATGTTGCATTGCCATTAACACATAATGAGGGACCATCATTGACTTGCACTCACCCACTAACATTATGATAGCATCCTCCCTCACAACTCTAAACGCTCATTTTTATGGGTTGATGTGATATGATCCTCCCTTACTCTAATTAATAGTACTAACATTATGATAACTCAAGCTCCCTTGATTAGTAATACTAACAATATGATAGCATCCTCCCAACATTAGTGATGTGCAAGCTCCATGTCCATGGGTTGATGTGATAAGTTCCTCCTCACTCTAGTATTAATAGTTTTGGGAGTGTGACAATTCCTCCCTCACTCCAACATTTCTTACCTAATTTTGCTACTTGTACATTATTGGTAGTTCCCTTCCCTTTAATGCAATAACATCATCCTTTGCTTCATTATTAACATTATTAGTTTGTTCCTTCATCACTCCCCTTTGATATGATAACATCCTCCTCACTCTATTACTAATATCATTGGGAATTAGGTAGTCTTTCCCTCACTTTAATACTAACATTCTATCTTGTGCAACTCCATGTGTTGATGTGATATCATCATTCTTTATTCTAGTATTCATATTGTCAAAGATTCAAGAATGCCTCTCCCACTCTCGAGTTTGGTACATACAAGTTGAAGATTTTGATCTCATGCACTCTCTAGTTTGGTACATACAAGTTGAAGATTTTGATCTCATACATTGTAAACTATCTTTGACCTATGGTTAACCCATCTTTGAATTGTAATTATTATCTATGAGATGCCCATAACATTATCTTAATTTCATGTTTATACATGTGAATGTTATTTGTGTATATGATGAATATTCTTGCATACATGACATTGTAAATCAAAAGGTACATGAATCATCTTGCATACATACATTGTAAATTAAAATGTACATGTAGCCATTATTAGTTAGGTAGTTGACTGCACCTACGATCTAAACGAGAAAGATGTTCGGCCAATTACAAGGACTGGCAACTAAAAAGCTTTAGAATCATCTGCCAATCATACAGACATGATTCCTACATTTAATATTCAGCTCGTACACATTACTCCAAATCTCAAAAGTCTCATGCTCAGCGTTGCTTTTCGGTTCACAAATAGCCTCTATCAGAAAACCCGTATTCTAACGCTGTGAAATTACCGAGCTGTCTGTTTGGGTTGATGGAAAGTCTAATAGTAGTTAGCGAATAGCCTTTATCAAAAAACATGTATTCGAACGCTGTGAATTCACCGAGCTATCTATTTGGGTTGATAGAAAATCCCATCTGTAAGAAACCTTACTCGTTTCAGAATTCATAAGGAAGGTGAAGTAGTTGGAATTTAAGATTTTGTGCAGTGAATGAACGGCCACGCAGTCTACTAAACTTCAAATATTAATCGCTGGCGAGTGATCAGCATTTAGCAAGGCTTGATTTATTTTGAGATGGCGACCAATAAGTACTCACCAGCAGATTAATAAATATGATAGATGGATTATACTGTTAGGTCTGAAGTGTCCTTTGATGGAATTTCAAATATGCATTGAAAGATAAGACGATTTATATGACATACCTACAGTAGTGCAATATTCATATATTGGCATAACGATGTATGTACTGACCTACAATATTTATTGATCGCTTGCGTGAAGTCAGGTCAATATTTATTGATCGCTGTGGTGAAGTCTGTTTATGCACTGTGATTCCTTTCATTAAATATCGTCTCAGACCATTAAAGCATTGCGGACGCTGCAATTTTGTATGGTTGAGGTGCGAGCAAGGATCAAATTTGAATGTAGGGTCCTATTTCACTTTCAATTACTACAACATATTGTAGGTTAAAATAAGCCATTCTTGAAAAAATTTGCATCATTCCACTATAGTTTTTGATAAGAAATATCATTTTTAATATGACAGTTAAATAATCTAAGAACCTATATTTCAATTACTCTATATACCAGGTAGGCCGTTGCAAGTATGGAATGTCTTTGATCATTTTTTTAAGGGGATGAACAAAATAAAAGGCTTATATTGGTAGTCACAAGGTTATCCAAAATTGTCCACCTTTGAGGTGGTGATGGTTTATGATATGTTAAATAAGTCATTTATAAAGAAATGAGTGGATTGAGCAATAGGCAAAGTAAAAATCATTAGCTAGCTATTTAGGAAGTGTTTGGGAAGTATTTTAGCTTAATTACCTAATTTATACACATTGTTTCAGTATGCTTAGAGTAAGCTAATAGGTGAACCTAAGTAAGATAACATTATTCTTATTCTTCATAGCTATAACTACGTTGAATAAATATATATAAACGTCTAGGCCAAACTAAAGTTAAGTAAAGTAAACTCCAATGACTTTCTAATTGAGTAACAAAGTAGTAGTCATAGAAGGTTTGGAGTTAGACATCTAAATCTCTATTATGAAATACATGGAAAGGTGGCCATGCTCCTTGGGGGTTCTATTGCATTAAGAATTAGAGAAAATGAAATAAGTACTCAAAATTATTTTTAAAACCATATTAATAATATAATATGGCCAGCCTTCTCAATATTGTTCAACATTCAATTTACAGAGTTCACATCTTTTAGTAAAATGTATAAAACACACAATTTAAAAAAAACTAAGAGCGAAAAACATATAAAACAACGTGCAACAAAAAACTATTATGATGATGAACATAGCTAAAAAATTAAATTATTATTGAGCATGAGATGGTTTGGCTAATGTTTATAATATGCTTCATAGTGTACACCACTAACAGCTAGATCAAATTTAGCTCTACCTCACAAACAAGTAGCTAATCTATTAAACAAACCAAACGTTCCAGTTCTCAACTGCAAGAATAACCCAACCATTTATATATTTGTTTGACAACTCATCTCTGCGAACAAGAGGAGAGATAGACACTCTTGTATGAAATAATCATTAGGTGAAGTGTCCTTTTTTTGTCTCTAGTGACGATGTGGACTTATGTAGGTGGGTGGTGGACCGGTGGTGTTGGGGTTGTTGTGTCCTTCCAATGCTTAGGTGAAGCCATGGAAGGTATAGTTCAATGTGAGTTCAATATTTGTTTTACTCAAGAAGAGAAGGGTCAAAGTCTAAAGAGTGTATGATATATAGTACAAATGAAGAGGCCAAGAAAGGGTGGAAGTAGCCTGAGTAAGGTTCAACAGTGATGATGGAAACATCGTGAACAAGGGGTGATAGTGGAAGTAGCTAGAAGGGGTTATACTTCGATTCAAACTTGTTATTTGGATAGGAATGATCCCAAAAGCTTATAAAACTATAGGGTGGGTATATCAACAATCAAGAATAATTATAAGAGCTCGATACCAACAAGTAAAGAAATCATGAAATATGAGCTATGGAGAGTGGAGATAAGAGCTATGTATGAAATATAGAGATGGAAAGTGCAATGCACCAATTCTAATTGGCAGTAACGATTCGATACTTGAGGTCCCTTTTTTTATCCAACTTGAGCAACAAGTTCTACAATCCAATCATCTAATTTCAGATACAATTACAGTTCCTTATGTGAATGTCAACAAAGTAGAGTTCCCACTGCCCAACGCTCTCTTTTTCTTCTTCAAATGGTTTACATTACTTATTCCCCTTGAGTTCCCACTACTCTCTTTTGCGTCTTCAAATGGTTTTGCGGTACTTCTTCTCCTTGAGTGCCCACTAGTCATTTCTCTCTTTTGCTAATGGTTTAAAGCACCTCTTCTCCTATATTGAAGATCGAAGCTACCTGAATCCCATAATGTGATTTCACCCCTATAAAACTATCAAAACTAAGGCATGTACTAAAACATAGAACAAGGTAGGAGAGTCGAGGATAACCATGGAAGTAGCATAAGGAAGGGTTGAGGAGTTTCGAATAAAGATAAACAAAAGTTAAAAGTTTAAAACCACTTCAGTTTCAATATTCATGTAATCACATTTGCAAATTCCAATAACCATATTAAGCATAGTTCTCAATCTTGATTCATGAATTCCAATCAATTGGAAACATTAATTATAAACCATTGCAAAATATGGTGAATCGTCTCAAATTTATGATCATTCACTACAAAATTTAAATCTTGATTGTGTGATTGCATTCACTATAATAGTACAATGCCCAATTTATCTTACAATAGATTGTCTTGGGATTTGAGAAATAGTAGCTATCATGTTAGCGTCAAGTGTTTAGAGGGTGTTGTTAGCTTATTTCACCTATGGTAGCTTGTCGAATCACATCCATCATTAATTTGTCTATTTGCTAACAACTTACCAGATATGATTGCCAATTAATTCTTGGTTTCATTGCGTGTCATGTGTGAAATTACTAGTTATAACCTTAATACATTACATTTGTTAATTTTAAATCACTTTGCCATAACTCAAGTCAGAATGAGCACTTAGTAGCGATCTGGAAGTAGCTACTTATAACATGGCATATTGAACCCAGCATTTAAACTTAATCTTAAATGTTTTAAAGTTTCACCGTGATTTAAATTTCAATTATGATTTTGATGGAATGTAAACCAAAATTTGACGTTATTAAAGTTTTGAGCATTTTGATGTTTTTAAAGTTTTAATATAATTTGTCCAGGTGGCGTAGAATAGACAGTGAATGGGTGTGGTGTAGAATAGATGGTGAATGGGTGTACTGTTAAGGAACTCCTTGCGCAAGATCATTGGTTCGAAACTTCGTGGATACGAGCTTTATTAAAAAATATTTAATATATTTAAGTTTCATATATTATATAATAAAAATATGTGGAATTTTATATTATTTTTTATTTTTTATCGAAACAATTGTGAAGATGAATGAATATTTCACATATTTAATTTTACAATAAAAAGACAATTTTTACATTATAAATTTGATAGGGATCTAGTATAAATTTTAAATATATTAAATTTTTTTATCCAATCACTCAAAAAATTATCAAGTTTTTGAGCAATACTAAAAAGGAAGTTTGTTACCACTCGATTAAGATTAAAGGGCTCTGTCTTTTTTGTTTCCATGAGGTGGTAGTGGTCGATGCAAATTCTAAGTATATTTAGAATTAACGTTAATGTTTAGCATAAATTGTTAATTCTCTAGCATGGGTTAGATAGATGATTCTATTATCATTCATCACTCAACTATTAGTTGGGTTAGATTATTGGGTTAAGTGAGTGGATCCCACGATTCAAATTCTGAGCGTTATTTGTTTGTACGAATGACTTTTGATAAAATAATTGGGCTTTTGTCTTTTTTGATGCTTAAACACTAATCCTCATTCATAAAAAAATTGACACATGAAAATTGGAGCAACCCTCAAAATTGTAAAGTTACAAAATAATTGTCAATTTCATTATGGAAGAGCTTGATGTGAAATGATTTTTTTTTGCATGGAAAAAGTTGTTGTGCCCTTATATGAAGAGTAAAATGGGTTCTAAAGGGAACTTAAGGCTTCGAATTTGAATCCTAGGTGCGAGTGTTAGATTGATAAATATGTCATTTTTATCAATGTTGAGTCAAGTTCTAATCATATGGCACCATCCTTCAAGAAATTGATCAATCAGTGAGCATACATCTCACATACATTGATAATGGTACCTTTGTTTAGTTTGTGTGTGTGTGTGCGTATATATATATATATATATATATATATATATATATATAGAGAGAGAGAGAGAGAGAGAGAGAGAGAGAGAGAGAGAGAGAGAGAGAGAGAGAGAGCACAAGTGATTCTCCCAAAAAGGTGTAAAGTACGTTGATAGAGAAAGGAAGTTTATCAAATAGAATTAGATAATAAAGTAAAACCATCAAATCTAATCCAAGTTGTCAAAATTGTTGATAAAGAAGGCTTGAGAGATCCATTTATTGATGTAATTTTTTGTGTAAAAACTAACATGATGGAGGAGGAGGAGGAGGTTGATGGTCATCCCCCCTACCTGCTAACTGAATGCATGCACTGACAATATGTTGCATCAAAAAACTCATCTCACGAGGAAGAAACCTCCATATCTCCACAAAGTGAGGTTGTCGAACAATTTCGTGCACCTGTATAGGTCGAATCCCCTCATCTTCCAAAAATGTCACCAACCTGTCTACCACATCCTGGTGATACCTATCCTGGGGCCTGCATGGATGATGGCCAAGATGTTTACCAACCAATTATGGCCCATCCTGATAGGGATCCTCCATATCCTCATCGTCTTGAGCAGGGGGAGTCGACCCAAACTCACCATTGAATGTTCTAATGTTTGCAAAAAATATAGTACACAATAATAATTAGACAATTTTATTAAAAAAAAAAATATTTAGAATATGTTTCATTTGCATTAAGTATAAAGAGAATAAAATGCAACTAGAATAATTTAAACATAACGATAATATTACCTTTCTCATCCGGTGGCTCCTTTGGTGTGAAGAAGATCTTAGGGCACCCTCTCCAGTCCAAGCCCGCATATGGATATGGAACAGTCTCTAGTGCATGGTCCTCCTAACTTTTTAGCATATAGATCACATCTAATGTGATCATAGGCATGAATTCAGGTTTCCCCCTATTGGATAGCATCTACCCCCACATGTGCATACGCACCTTTGCCATTGGCCTATAAGGGAGGAACTTAAATGATGGCCTGGTGGTCGGAAACCTCTCAAAAAACAAGCAAAAAAATTTGAACAAAAAGGGAAGTTGGACCTCCCATCAATCATTACACAACATCTATCCAAAGAATAACAAAACTACTATAAAAAAATGGCAGACCACCTAAATCATATAGGTCTGTGTACTAAAGAGTCAACATAATACAATAGAGGGAAACTAATGCCCTACCCATCACTAGTGGAATGCACCAACCTCGTAAGCAAAAGAGAGAGGCACCTAACCTCCTGAAAACCAAAAGAAAATATCATAAGCTTCCCATTGCTCACCTAAAAATCAAAGGCATGGACGACCTCGTCATTGATATATCTCAATGAGTAAGATAACCGAATGCTTGGTACAACACTAGCTGGGTCATCCAAGAATTGGGGAAAATACTCCCCTCTCCTGGATATCCCAGTGATGAAATAGATGTCCTCCTTAGTAGGCTAGAACCACTAACCAGGACCAACATGAAATGCCTACCTATGATGATCCCAGTGTTAGATAAACTGACACAATAATGAAGGGTTACCCTTGAGGGATGTAGCCTCCTGATAGAGCTTCAGGAGGCCAGCAAGACTCAAGAGCTGTCTAGTATGAGAAGTAATGGGGCGAGGGTACAAATCCCTCTCCCTCTCCCTAGCCTCCCATTCTCCAACCATGTTGAATTGATCCACCTGTGCACGCTCCTTTTGAGCAGCTTGTCACCGCTCACATCTCTGTTTCACATATAACATGAATCAATGTCATAAATAGATATATAAAAACATGTAATATTTCATTTAATTAACATACTATCTAATAACATCAATAATATTTTTTTCTCTCAAAACAATATTTTTTTAGTTGTCATGTGCCTAAATAACATAGGTGCACTACCAATGGTGATTTTCTACACCAACTGCACCGTACACAATGCATTTATATACAAAATGCACCACCAAATGGTGCTTTTTACCTATAGGTACCCCAATAAATAGGGGGATGGAAATTTAATTTTAACATTTTAAAATGTTCATCACGGTGTGTCCATTAAACATGAACACATCGTAAATAGTGTGTCACTATTTATTAACCACGTCGTCGATATGTTGAGTGTTTTTTTAATTTCATGAATTGTCAGTGCTCCATTTACAGATAAATACACAGGGTGATTCAATGTGGATACTGTAACCTAACACACCGTTTGCAATTAGCTAATGTTTAAAAATGCAGTACTGGTGTGTTATGGACACATCATCGCCCCCTAAATGGGGCGGACAAGCTGAGGCGTGATTATGTTTAATGGGTGCACTATCAATGTTTATACAGAGGTTTTAAATTTAAATGGTGCACCCGTTAGACTTAAGCACAAAGGATAAATCAGTGCATATACTGAAATGTAGCACACTTCTAAGATATTTCTATAGTTTTTTAAAAATTCGCTTGTTGAGCCGGTGCTTCCAATTAAAAACGCACCAGTGGGTTACCAAAATTTTGTTGTTGAATGCACCATAACCGGTGCGCTCACTATAACCAAAAGAACCATTGTTTATGTCATTTTGAGGTTGATAGGGAATGTTTCCACAATGCACCTACTACATGTCAGAGCAAAGACAACCGGTGCGCTGATGTCCACTAGGAACACCATTGAATTAGGTTTGTTTAGGGTATGTAAATGATTAATTATATTGAAAGATACATTATGATGACACATTAATGCACCCTTCAAAGTGTATTGTCTTGAATTAAAAGCATCGTTTATTTTATTCTATTTTTTTTTTTAATATATATTGGTACGGTCTATACACATGCGGGCACTAGAAGGATGGTGCATTCCATTGATATGAACACACTGCTAATTAGTTCATTATTATTAAAATGAACTTAATGTTTCTTCAGTGTGCTACAAAAGTAAAGTGCACCGTTTAAGTGGTGATCCATGTAAATTTTTTACAAGGTGTGTTGCATCTGGTGCAAGTCGAAGGCTCGAATGCACTACGTGACAATTTTAAAATATTTTGGGAAAAAGAGAAATAACAACTCAATTTCAAAATTCAATCTGCTAAAAATTTTAATTATGAAATAAAAATTAATTTACATGTTGAATTGCATGTCGAGGAGGCATCATCGCTATGTATGGATATTTTGAATTATTTCACACCATTGGGAAAAATTCAAACTCGATGCAGTAGCCAATGGGAATCAAGAATGTGTCTGTAACCAATGAGGAATGATCACAAGTGGGAGGGCGTCCAGTGGGTGATGTACGACACCGGTGCAGATAGATATGATGCATTGTACAAGGGTAAAAATGAGTTTGACGGTGTGGTAAATGTTTTTTATAAAACCCTGTCCCGATGCACCCGATAATAATGCACACATCAGGTGGTTTATAACATAACGACACCACCATTAGTTTTTTTAAAAAATTTATGAAATAAATGCCAATGTGTTCGGTCAACAGAAATGCACCGAAGCATATCTTGTTAGATAATGCACTAGTGTGGAGTTTTAAGTAAAATTTAACTTTTTAAATAAAATAATCAAATATGTTATTTTTAAATAGTGCATTCACAGATGCATTCGGTACTTTTACACACACTAGGGCATGTTGTGATAGGTCATGCACCATGTGTAGGGTTTTAAATAAATTTAACTAGGTTTTTAAATAAAATAAATGGTTTTTATTTTTAATAAAATATACGATGGTGCTTTCGAGTATAATAAATGCACCAGGGAATTCGGTATTAGAACACACACTGTGTATAGGCTTCTAAACAAAATCTTGCGAATATTTTAATAAATTAAAAAAAATTTAAATTTTTTTAATAAAATATAGTATGGGGTGTTTATGTTTAAAGAAACACACTGGTGCATTCATGTTTATGTAACACACCAATGTGTATTTATTTTTGTTCTTTGAGTTTGATGATTTTTTTGGATGTGGTGCAACATGGTATATGGATTCCCGGTGCTTTGGTTTTGTAAACAGATTGGTGCATTCGTATTAAAATAGGCGCACCAAAAAAACCTCTACTAAAACATCTGGTCGCTCGCCTCCGCTGGTGACCTCCAATCCGATTGCTCACCTCCGCTAGTGACCTCCACTATAAATGGATATTTGGACTCTTTTGAGTGGAGCATCCACTATAACATCTACTACATAGCCTTTTCCTTGTACCATATAGGATCTTCAAATGAAGGAGCCAACTCTAGTACTGAACAACATTGAGATTTAGCTTCTATATCAGGAAAGCCAAAGGGAATTGCTGCATGTCAACAATAAGATTAATTCCTTCAAAAAATAATTAGGGGAATTTTGAGGTCTAAAATGGGCCTCCTAAGGAAAATAATAATATAAGTGTGAAAATAATAAAATAAGAGTTTTGAATTTTGGAGAGAAAAATAAAAACTACTTTTTCTTATCATATTTTGTACAGATCTCGTTATCAGTTTACCCAAATTTCAAGTTTGGGAATTTGTTGAATGAAAAATTCAATTCTACATCCAATGCATACCCAAATGGTATAATTTTGAGGCACCCATGGCATGAAAAATGAAAAATACAATAGAAAAATGTATTTTAATGCATAAAATGCATGTTTTTATTTATTTTTTTGTTTTCTATGGTGTGCGTGCGTCAAACATATGCATTGTGGGTATGTATTGGATGCAGATTTTAATTCCTCTTCCAATTAGAGCTCAAACTTGAAATTTGGATAAATTGATAAGGAGATATGCCAAAAATACAATAAGAAAAAAGTAGGTTTTTTCTATTTCCTCTAATTGTTTTTACAAATTTGACCCCCATGGTTGACATCATCATCTTGAATCCTATCAGTTCTTATAAAGTGAATGTGGTGGTATATTTTTGTTTTGAGGCCCATTTTTTACCTCAAAACTCCCCTAATAGATGTTTGTCTCCTTGTTGGGGCATTATAGGGAGTGAAATCAACTAATGTCACTTTGTCTTCAAAATATTCATCCCTAATAACATCTTTAGAAGTGTCATCATGCTTGAAAAACTAGTGGTCTCTCTTTCAACAAGAGACCAGAATCCTTGAGAAAGTGTTCGAGTAAGCCATAACAACAAGGAGACTAAGAAAATAGAATGTAGCATGAAGACCAGCGTGAGCGGGAGACAAAATGAACAAGCTTGAGCTTCCTTGCTTTCTCCATGGTAAGGCCAAGAAATCTTGCATCATTTTATTCAAATCAAAGTATGATTTTGGAAACAAATGTGGTTCTGAGTGATTGAGGAAGTGGAATTCATGGGATCAATAGAGAATGGATAGTGGGGTGAGAGGCCTCATATATCAAGAGACAAATAAGCATGTGGAGTGGGGGATCTATCTTCATGGAGATCACAGGGTGGGATGTAAGGCCATAACTCAGAAAAAATAAAAGACTAGTAGGGAGATGCATTCCTTTATAAAGATGTGGAATGATTGCAGGGTGGAGTTTCTTTTTGTGTAGATTGGACAGATAGATGATGCATCAGAGATCCAATGATAGGTGTAAATTGCAATGATTGCATCTACACAAGTCCCTACATGTGTGGTCTAGTCTAGGTGTAACAGTTTGTGATACTGAACACTAGAATCAAGTGTGCGAGGGGTGTTAATAATGGATTCCTGAGCAATGCAATTGTGTGGATGTGATTGCGGGCTGGCCAATGGAGCTACACAAATGGAGTGGAGGAGGCTCAAAACTGATTACAATGTAAAATGAAAAAATCGAATGATGGTTTCAAATGGGAGAGCTTGGATACAACCATTTCATTATTAATGTTTATTTCAATGCCGAAAAGATAGTTTGAACTGATGGGATGTGGTAGTGATGGAAAAAAAATTGAAACTGGTGGGTCCGCCTTACCAGAATGGTGTGAACTAAGTAACAAAAAACCGGACTAAAATGAATGGATAGAACTGAGAAAATACCAAGACTAAACAATATTACTCCTAACTACCTCAGTCCCGGTTACGGGAGTGGCATCTTGCAACATTACTGAGTAAAAACAGAGGGCTTCAGACATGCACTATTCACCCATCCTAGAATAATAACGCCATTGAGTTGTGATATCTTAACAGATCGTAAATATTTGATTTACACAACAATGAAAGGTCATAGCCAATGGATCTAAAGCTTGTCTGGGTTCTTCATGAACTTGTTGTCATAGAGTAAAACTTGATCACCTTGGTTCAATTGTTTCTACTTATGTTTCTATCATGCCATGCATTATGTCATTCCTTTTCAAAGGTTTCATGATAGTTAGTTAAAAAATGATATTCTTCTAGTTCCATCAATTCCCCAAGATGTTCCACAACTGAATCTTCCTCTGCCATGTGTGTTTCCTATGTAACATAAAGTCTTGGGACCACAAATTCCATTGGAACTACTACTTCCCTGCCATATACCAACTATAATAGAGTCTCCTTATGAAGTTTCTTTGTAGTGGTCTTATATTCCCATATCACAGCTGGTATCTGATCATCCCAATTATCCTATTTTTTGAAACATACTTTGACTATTCTGATCTCCATAAATTTGTTGAAGGATTCTACTATGTTGTTTGCTTGTGGGTGATATGGACTTCTTTTGTAGTGTTGTATCAAAAAATTCTTCATCAATTCCTCAATAGTGGTATTCAAGAAATGTTTACCTTGGTCACTTGTAAGGCTTATGGGACACCCAAATCGAGTAATGATGTTATCATAGTTAAACTAAGCTGTTATTTCTATACAGAAACCTTGGAGTGGTGTTGCTTCGACCCATCTCATTAGGTATCCTTTTGCGGTAATAATATATCAGGCTTTAAAAAAATTTGCCAGTGCATTTATAAGTCCCACAAAATCAATTGAACATTTTGCAAATGATTGTAATGCCTAAACTGGTATGAGTGGTAGTACATATCGCCAATATAGTTTTCCAACTCATTGACAGACATCACATTTCCAAGTGTACTCCTTAGCATCTTTGAACATCGTGGGCCACCATAGCCTAACTTTAAGTATCTTCCTTCTTGTGGATTTTCTTCTACTATGGCTACCCACACTTTCGGGATGAAATTCCCACATAATACTTTTTCGTTCATGATCTAGTACACATCGGCACAAAATTACATTAGTTCCCAACTTGTAGAGGTGTCCTACAATCAGTTGATACTCCGCAACCTGCACATAGAGTGGCATTTATGGATTGTCAAATAATCATCAAGTAATTTCCCAGTTGTGAGAAATAATGTAATCTCTTCTAAACGATTAGGAATATATTCTACCCTGAAAAATTGTTGCATTCGGTAACCAATCATCAACAGGTATGTCAGTTTCCCCTGTTTCTATTTGTGATAGGTGATCAGGTCCATAATTATGTTTCCCTTGTTTGACTATCATTGATTTCTAAAGAGATTTCCTAGAAATAAAGTAACCATATCCATATGTGGCCTTCTAGGATGGTATTTTTCACCAAGTACTTGAGATTTGAATGATTAGTGAAAAACTTGAAGTGTCCTCCAAGTAAATAGTGGTGAAAGTTCTATAGGGTGTAAATCATTGCTAGTCCTTTTCGTTCTATGGTTGTGTAGTTTTGTTCTTCTTGATATAGTTTTCAACTAGTGAAGTACACCGGATGATACATTTCAACCTCTCCTACCTAAGCTAATACGACGTCGAGGGAAATTTTGATGCATTATGTACATGTAATTCTTCTTTCCAATGGGGAAATGCCAGGATGGGAGCATTGACCATTTTTTCTTTTAAAGTAGTGAAGGCCTTTTCATAGTCTCCGGTCTACTTAAAATCTTCATCTTTAAAAATTGTTCCAATGGAATGGTAATCAATGCATAGTTGTTGATAAACCTTCTATAGTAACCTATGTGTCCTAAGGTGGATCCCAACTGCTTTACTGAAGTAGGTTCCTATAGATTTATAGTTACTGCAATTTTTGCACGATTTACTAGAAATTTGTCATGGAAAACAATGTGTAACAATAGATTTCCAAAGGGAATCCAAAAATGCATTTCCGCTATTTCAAATATATATGCATCTATCGGATGTAGTTCAACATCAAGTGGAGTAGTGCAACATGATCCTTAAGAAAGCTATAAAATGTCCAGTCATCCAAGCAAACCTCCAAAAACTTATAAAGAAATTCCTAAAAGCTATGATTACAATCCTTCAAAAAATGATGGGTGCATTCTTTAATACAAATGTCACGACATTATAAGGGAATGAACCCTATTCTACTGTAAACGTTGTATTCCTCTTATCCTCTTCCACAATTATAGCCTATTGATAACTCAATAATCTTTCTGTGAAAGAGTATGCTTCATTCCTGGCCACTTGGTTTATGACTTTGACACTAAAGTGTGTTGGAAAAGGGTCGTAAACAAATGAAACATTCAGGTTGCACTAATCAATACTGACTCAAATATCCTCCATATATTTATTTCTTTGCATTACTATGGGATGATTTAGTTTGATTTATCTACTGAAAAAATCAAGCCAACACTTAACATATGGTCAATTTCCTTTTTCACCTTTTATTTCACTTGGGGATTCAATCTATATGGTTTATGTTTGAATGGCTTGGTGTCTAGCTTTAGCAGACTATTTATTTCACCCAAATATCCTTGGATCCCCCTGAGTTGTGTAAATATTTGCAGAAACAAATTATCATATTCCATCAATAGTGATGTTATTTCAGATAGAATTTATTCATTCCAATAGTCTCCTATATCTACCATCTTTGGGTTATATTCTATGCAAATATTGGCATTCTTTAGTTTCAGAGGCTATATGTAAATTTCTCTCAATTCTTCTTTTTTCCACTACGGTACTTTCTTGGATCCCTCTGAATCCTTGAAGGCTAAATTCTGCAACTGTTCTAGTTCACCCGGGTTTGAATTTTCTTGTTCTACCTTTGTGTGCAACAAAGAGGAATTGCCACTTCTAGAATTGAGAAGGTTGTATCTGGCATTGTTTGGTGGGTAGGATAGATATATGTGTTTCCCATGTTTTGTAACTGATCCATGAATAATGATCCTCTTATTACAGTTAGTGCTTATATCATCGAATCAATCGTGGAAGAAAAGGAAAAATCTTGGAAAAATTGTAGATGGATCTTCTTCTAGCACCTGGTTTGTGGTCTTGTTTCCTCATGCAACTACCAAGCCTGATGAATACGTCCTATATCATGGAAAATGTGATGAACCCAAAACTCTAGCTACAATCCATTTTTCTTCCATTTATGCTCGCATTGATCAATGTGGGAAAAGGGGTTTGTCTCTCCCATGTAAATTTATTCCACTCTATTACCTTGCTTAGAAGGATTAAATCTAATCATTAATTCTAGTTGAGTGGTACTCCAATCAAAGAGGCCATCCTTGTGCATCGTCCACCATCTTGCTGTTATATTTTCATCATTTAATTCAATAGATATAGGATCTTAACTGAAAGAATAACATGTACAACATATCAAGCATAAGAGACAAGATACAAGAGACACAAAACATTTGACCGAGGAAAACCAAGAAGGTGAAAAACCCCCAACTTCCTCAGGGATAGAATAAGCACCAATACAAGGATCACAATGATCAAACCCAAGAGATAGATATATTCAGCAGCATACTCCTCCTCCACTTGTCCACACTCCTCCTCTCTCTCACTAATGCGAAGTGAGTGAATGAGAGAATGTGTAAAATGAGAGAGACACACTCTCTATTTATACACTACTTCACTTGTCTTTTAACTCTAACTAGGTCGGCCCCAAATTAACCACTTAACATAATGTTGACTAGGATGACCCCCACTAGGGTGGTCTAATAACCCTTTAACCCACATGACTCATACAGGGCCGACCCCATCAAGGTGGTCTAATAACCCATCAAGTATAAGTTACGACACTTACAATATAACTTGCGACACTTGCAAGTACAACTGACGACACTTCCAATAGAAAAAATGATACATCTTCTTTGGGGATACAATAAAGTACAAATGTAATATATACAATATACAAGTGAATATCTTTCGAAGTTACAAACACATCAACAATCCCTCTTAACTAGGAAGGTATTCTCTTGACACAAGCCATTAATACATATAGGCACAAGTCTTCAATTCTGGAGCTAGATCATCATCACTACTACTGTACTCGACATCTCAATCACTGGGCTATCTCATAATTCTTCTCGTCATAGGAAGTTCTACAGAGCTAGCCCTTTTTCATGCTGGTTGTAGGCCTAGCCTCCTGCAGGTCTTCATCATCTTTGGCGATACTGTGGAATCCTCAGGACTTATTACGTGCATCAACAAAACCTTGAAAGAGCATCCTAGCTCAAACTATAGGATCTCCCAGGATCTTTTACATTTTGACTATCACAAAACCTTAAAAGAGTGTCTTGCAACCTACAAGAACTCTAAAGAGTATCCTACCTCAGACTATAGGATCTCCAGGACTGATTACATGTGACCCCCACCACAAAACCTTAAAAGTGTCTTGCAACCTGCAAGAACTCTAAAGAGCATCCTAGCACGGACTATAGGGTCTCCAGGGATGATTACATGTGGTTAGGAAAAACCTTAAAAGATTTTCTTGCAACCTGCAAGAACTCTAAAGAGCATCCTATCACAGACTATAGGATCTCCAGGGTTGATTACATGCCTCTAGTTGAAAAACCTTGAAAGAGCATCCTACCTCAGACTATAGGATCTCCTAGGATCTTTTCTATGCTACATGCACAACCTGTCCATGGCCACGGAGTATCAACCTGATACTCATGATCATACTGATCATCATCATATAGTACATCACCCTGATGCACATCATCATCGCATGATCATCCTGATCATCGTCACAACATCATATGGAGTATCATCCTAATACTCATCACATATGATCATCCTGATCATCATCATAGCATCATCCTGATGCATATCATCTGGAGCATCATCCTAATACTCATCACATATGATCATCCTGATCATCATAGCATCGTCCTGATGCATATCATCTGGAGAATCATCCTGATACTCATCACATATGATCATCCTGATCATCATCATAGCATCGTCCTGATGCATATCATCACACATGATCCAACTGATCATGCAAAGCATCCACCTGATGCATATCATCATATATGATCATCCTAATCAATATCATGCAGAACACCATCCAGAGCATCGTCTTGATGCTCATCATACAGCACTTACATCCATAGCCATGGGAAGGACCCTGCTATCACATGCTTGGAATGTATCTTGCAAATGTGTCCCATCACTTCTTCCTCGAAGTATATTCTATCTGAATAACACCAAGCCTCTCTCTGAAGTATTCAAACTTCACTCTGGCTAGTGGTTTAGTCAACACATCTGCAACATGCTCATCCATCGCAACATGCAGGAGCTTCACTGCTCCTCTCTGCACCATATCCCTGATTTAGTGATATTTTATCTCGATGTGCTTTGACTTGTCATGGAACACCGGGTTCTCAGACAACTTCACATGACTCTGGTTGTCACAGAAGATACAGCTAGCATCCAACGGGATATCAAATAACTCAGACAATAGCTTCCTAAGCCATACTGCCTCACAACTGGTCATAAAAGCTGCGACATACTTTGCTTCGGTTGTACTCAGTTTTATGCAGGACTGCTTCCTGCTAAACCAAGAGATCACACATGATCCCATACTGAAGCAACACCCCGAAGTGCTCTTCCTATCTACAACACTTCCTGCCCAATATGAATCAACATAACCATCCAGGTTAAACTTTTGATTCGCATCATACTTGAGCCCATAATCAACCGTACCCTTCAGGTACCTCAGAATATGATTTACAGCAATCAAGTGAACATGTCTAGGATCCGTGAGGAACTGGCTCAAGGTGTTCACCACAAAGCAAATATCTGGTCTCGTGTTCATCAGGTACATCAATGACCCAATCATCTGACGATACACCGTGACATCAACTGTCACAGACGAAGCATCACTCAATAGCTTCAGGTTCGATGTTATAGGTGTGGCCATGGCCTTGCAGTCCATCATCCTGCAGTTGTTCAAGATCTCTACTGCATACTTCCTTTGTCCAAGGAATATTCCATCTGCACTCCCATACCTAGAAAGCAATGCATCATACCCAAGTCCTTCAACTTGAACTTGGCAGCAAGCTTCCTCTTCGTGTTGGAAATCAATCTATACTCACCTGTCACAAACAGGTCATCCACATACACTAGTAGTATCACTGGATTTCCTTCCTCAACCTTGTAGTAAAGGTTGGAATCCGCTTTACTCTTAGTAAATCCCAAACTGGATAGGAAACTGCCTACCCTACCATACCAAGTCCTAGGAGCTTGCTTCAAGCCATACAAGGCTTTCTTCAATCTGCACACATATGAATCCCTGTCATGTGTCTCAAAATCGAGTGGCTGCTCCACATAGACTTCCTCTTCGACTACACCATATCCATTTGGTGTATCTTCCACTTCATCACTGCAGCCAAAGAAAGTATTGTTCTGATGGAAGTGTATCTAGCTACAGGAGCAAAAGTCTCTTCATAATCTATCCCCTCTTTCTGGGAGAAGCCACAATCCACAAACCTTGCCTTGTATTTCTCTATGCTACCATTTGCAGCATGCTTGATCTTATAGATCCACTTGGAAGTCACAACAGACTTCCCTTTTGGTCTCGGGACCACATCCCAAACATCATTCTTTATGATCGACTGGTATTCCTCGATCATGGCATTCTTCCATTACTGCATCCCAGATACTGGGAACTTCATATTCTTCAATATCTTCAATAGATAGTTTTCTTTGAACTTCGTTGCTGGAACAAATGTTGTAGTCCTTCTTTTGTAGGTGATGGTACACAGTCGTTCCTACAAGACAAGTTCAATTGCATGATTAGAAACATCTTATATATTTCAGAACAAATTCTTACTCATAAAGACATATGTCATACAGTCATGCAATTATCTTAGCCAATGCTTCAATACAACATTTATCCATATCCCATAACTTTCTAGATGCCTATCATCTCTACCAGAACATTGTTAAGAGTGTGCACAAATCCCAACATGTCAACAAAGAGGTTTCATTCTAGATAAGTAGCAATGGAATGTTGTACAGTACCATAGGCCACTTACCCATTACTATATTAGTAGTATCTTGTTCATTAATGCAACCTTTTCTAAAATGCATAATATACATTCTAAATCTAGGAACATAAGTATGTACATGACTGAACAAAATCATATATACAAGAAATGACAATTTAAATACTTATCTTTGTTTGCTTGTTGGGTGGACTCCCTCTCAATCTTTGGTTCCTTGCAGGAACTACTGGAGAGTGATCCCTCTTGATCTTTGCTTCCTGGATTATCTGTCTTTGAACTTATATCCATCCTGGACCACTATGCATGCTTAAGTGTGCACTAGTGTCATCATTGTATCATCCCCAATATCTCATACATAGTCATACATGCATTAGTATAATCTCAATACTATCAAAACATTATGATTCTAAATATGTATGGTCATGATCATTTCATACACAGGTAATTTGTCACAAGCATTAGCATTCAAGGTTTCAGGGAGGACTTCTTTTACTAATGCATATTCTTATTTTGACCATAGGACTCTTCTAGTTTGTCATATCATTAATCAAACTAAGAAGCATTATATGCATAGACCCATGATTATTCAAACCTATAACTTCATAAATAATCATTATCAATTATACAAAAGTATACTTATATAAGATCCTAACACAAGGTAGGATTCTAAATCAATATAGAAAAAACATACCTGGAATATCATGTTAGCTAGTTATGTCTAACATACCCAAACAATGTCTTATTGTTCTCTTCAATGACTTGTGCTTAGTAAACTGCATAACTCATAAGTTAACCATTGTAGAACCAAATTATATATACCTTGTAAGTAGAGCTTCTATGTGATCCATGAGTCTTTGTTTTCATGTCACCATGGTCATATGTTCTTGATCTAGAACTTGATTTGTACCTTTCATGTTAGCAGACAACATCATCCTCATACAATACCACAGTGCATTAGTACAATCATAAGTGTCATAACCCTAATCAATGAATGTCTTCTATCATTCACATGCATTCATACTTTTACTAGGGTGATAAGACAAGTCTAAAATTAATCAATATTGTACTAACCTCAATAATATGAAGACAAACATATCATAACCTTAATCATGAACAGATTTCAAAAACATACATGTATCTCCTCAAGTCATACCTGTCGAGATTGCTTGAAGCATTCTTATGTAAGGCCTTAGCCTCATCTCCCTCTAGAACTAGAACTTCTTCACTTATGTAGGTGTCCAATTCATTCTCTTCTAGGATTAACCCAATCCACTTTGATTTGCTGAAATTGGATTTGGAGATGGATTAGGGTTTGTCAGAGAAACCCTAAAAATTCAAATATTGAATTTCAAACCTCTGATTGGATGAAAAGATGCGCCTTGCTGAGTTGATCAAGCTGGTATACTTCAATTTTGAAAACTGTAAAATTTGACCCTTCAAAATTGCCTTTGAAACTTTTGGATCTTCTAGACAGGATCTTGAACTAGGGTTTGATAAATCCCAGTCTTCTGCCCAACCAAAAAGTTTGATCTTGTACCCTAAGCTTCGATTTTTCTGAGGAGCTTCTAACCATGGTCTCAGATTCCAAAAGTTTCAACTTTTGCAGAAACCCTAATTTTCCACCTTACCGATCAAAATCCCGAACTAGGGTTTGATAGATCCCGAGGTTCTACCCAACCAAAAAATTTGATCTTGGTCTCTAAATTTTGATTTTTCTCAGGAGAGCAATCCTATGCTGAGATTGCTCCAAAATTCCACTTCTGTCAAAAGCCCTAATTTCCCGCAGCAATGACAAGCCAAAAATGAGAATGCTCAGAATCCAATTCTATTTCACAGAAATATGTGACTTATTGTTTCTGGTGCATCTCTGAAATTCTGAATCCACAGGGCCTGAAACTTCGGCATGTGGTATCCTAACCTGTCTTCTTTCCAAACCCATAGGTCTGACCTCAAATGGATTCTCTGAGGAAGATATATGCCAAATGTCTCAACGTGACCTGTTTATGGGATAAAACAGGATAGCGAAGTTGTACGGAGTGCCACGTGTCACTAGTTAAACTTCGGCTCCTGAAAAGAAGACTTGTGAAACTAAAGTCCATTCCCTTAGTTCCACATTTTACAAAATTTCATTTGGAGCTTCCTATCCCAAGTTGTGATCATTTTTCCTAGGTCACCTGTTTATGACTGAGATTTGGAAGAGGTAGAAACCCTAGATTGTATGGATCATAAAACAAAAAGTATAGTGAATTAGATGTTTTTATTCGGACATGAGGTACATGGGGATGTTATCTATGACTTGTAGAAGTCTTAGAACCTGAAACTTCGCCAAAATGTATTTATAGAGAAAGTTCCACGATGACTGGTTTTTGCTATATCAAGCCCTAGCTTCCAATTTGTCGCAAGTGCAAGAAGTGTCATAAATGCCATACCATTCCTTCCTTCAGGCTAGCTCTGATACCATGTTATATTTTCATCATTTAATTCAATAGATCTAGGATCTTAACTGAAAGAATAACATGTACAGCATATCAAGGATACGAGACAAGAGACAAGAGACACAAAACATTTCACCAGGGAAAACCAAGAAGGTGAAAAACCCCGCAACTTCCTCATAAATAGAATAAGCACCAATACAAGGATCACGAAGCTAAAACCCAAGAGATAGGTATCTTCAACAGCATACTCCTCCTCCACTTGTGCGCACTCCTCCTCTCTCTCACTAATGCGAAGTGAGTGAATGAGAGAATGTGTAAAATGAGAGAGACACACTCTCTATTTATACACTACTTCACTTATCTTTTAACTCTAACTAGGTCGGCCCCAACTTAACTACTTAACATAATGTTGACTGGGCCGACCCCCACTAGGGTGGTCTAATAACCCTTTAACCCACATGACTCATACAAGGCTGACCCCATCAAGGTGGTCTAATAACCCATCAAGTATAAGTTATGACACTTACAATATAACTTGCGACACTTGCAAGTACAACTGACGACACTTCCAATCGGAGGAATAATACATCTCCGTTGGGGATACAATAAAGTACAAATGTAATATATACAATATACAAGTGAATATCTTCCGAAGTTACAAACACATCAACACTTGTAGGTGTTCCCCTTAGTGCTATTGATCCAGATTTATGCAGGAATGAAATAAGATAGCATATACAGAATCTTATACATAGATATATTGCAAAGAACACAGTGATACAGTAAACACATATTCTATTAAATAGCGGAAATAGAACAGACTGTAAAATACAATAGCTGGAATGGTGGTAGCTATCTCTGAGAAGAGATGTGGCCGCTATGTTCATTCATGCCAAGATGAATACAAAGAGAGGTTGAAAGGGCCTATTTATCATAAGCATGAGGGAAAGAATCCCAAACATCCAAAAACCTAACCCTAGAAGATGAAACATCATAAAGTTTGCGGCCCCAAGGTGGTTATTTGAACAGTCAACTTCCCGGGGCCATAACGTTTGCATATGATCTCCGTTTGGGGCGCTCGGTAGCCCTTTGGAAAGTTCCATCCGAGATTTATAACTTTCGACTGGGGCCAAATGTATGTCGTTGGCAACCATTTGCCCCTCCCAAATCGCCAAAAAAAGGTCGTTTAAGGCCTCAAAACGGCCCCAAAAATTTAGGACCCAAAAAACTGTAGAAAAATTACTAGAAAATTGGCAAAATGGAAAACTGTTTTGAGCGAGTGGAATAGGTGGGTGGCCATCGATATCCATCTGGATCAATCCTCCCCCCTTAGGAAGCAATAGTATCCATTGCATCAAATCCCTTATCATATGTCGAGCTGCATGTCGAGTTGAGCTCCTGGTGCGGCATTTGCTAAAGTGGAAAGGTTGCCTTTCTTTGAAATCTTCAAAGGGTTGTAATTGTTGTTGTTGGATGCACTGGAGCTGTTCAACAGTTTTGGTTGTTGTGGTATCCTTGGTCTACACCGGTGTGGATGGTTTATTTTTGGAGAAGCACCTTGAATGCGTGGCCTTGCACTGCAGAGGTACTCGAATAGGTGATGCGGCACTGAATTTGTGTTCTTCTTGTTTCTGTTGACTAGAGGGATAATATGCAGAGGTTGTGGATGTCTCTACAATCTGATGTTCTCCTTTAGTGGACATTGCAAAGAGGGAAAATTTCCCAGTGTGGGAGATTATCTTCCTGCCCTGCTTAGTTGGGGTAGGTGAAATTGTATCTGGTATCTGATAGAGTTGTCCTCCCAAAGTGACAATGACACTGCGAGGTCGTGATTCATATACAGCATGACGCTTCCACATATATGGATGACCTAAAAGAACATCACATACTTCAAGTGCGGTCACATCACACAATACCTCATCTTTGAAGGGCTTGATGCCATATGGTAGGCGACATTGATGACTAATGCGGATCCCTTGTCCTTGGCTTATCCATCCAATGGTGTATGGTTGTGGGTGTGGTGTTACTGGTAGCTCCAATCTCTTGATGACTTCTACTGAGATCAGGTTATTCTGGCTGCCGCTGTCCACAACAAAGTGTAGGGGAATTCCCTTCACCCACATCTGTGAGTGGAAAAGGCACTCTTATGCCTCTTACTCTTCAGGTTCCTTTAGTTGAATCTACATGGTGGCAACAATGGCATTGGGTTCTGCATCAATGATTTGTTTACCCTTTTCTGTAGTTGTGAAATTAGGTTCTGAGTCAGAATCGGAACTGGGATCTGATTCTGAAGCTTTGATCTCAGCACGATCTCAGCCACCAATGATTGTTTTGAGCGGGATTCATCAGTGTTGTGCCAGGGGATTTTTTGGAACTCGCACCACTTCCTGGTGTCCTTCTTCATCTTTTCGTTACACTTCTTCGCTTGTGGTTGGGACTAGTTGTCCTTTCCCTACCCCGTGTTCTGTGAGCCAAAGTTTCCCTTGCCCTGCTTCTGCGCAGGTTCGAAGTCACAGTTGTTCTTTTGCTGAAATTTCTGCTCAATTTTGACAGCATATCGATAGGAGGATCTGAGTGAAGATATTTACAGGAAATCCATCTTTTTTTTGTATGTACCAGTGTAGGCCACTTCGATATTTCAGTACTAGGTGCCGCTCGGAGTCCTTGATACCTAGCTTTGTGCGTAAGGTATGGAAGTTGTTGGTGTACTCCGACACCGTTTGGTCCCTCTCTTGATGGAGAATGGTCCATTTTGTGTACTAGTCATCATTGTTTCCCATAGGGTAATATTGTTCCTTAACAACATCTATAAAAGAGGCCCAAGTGGCATTGGCATCAAACAATCCAGACTCGTCTGATGAGTTTTGCTCACAATAAGTTTCCCACCAATTTTTGACATGGGGGACAACTTTGAGGAGCGCAAAGACGATCTTTTCCCTGTTAGAAAAATTATGGATAGAGAAATACCCTTCTAGTAGATTCAACCATTTATCTATGGCATCGACATCGATCTGGCCTTCAAATAAAGGGATATCAAAGTTAACTTGTACCTTGAAGGGAGTCGCATCTCTGAAACGACTACTTGTCGAAGGTGTATATGTTGTCGTTGGCATGCGTCGAAGGATCTGGGCGAAATTATCCATCATCTCGTTCCTCTGTCACGCGAGGGCTTCCTCGAGCAACAACCTGATAGGATCTCCTTCTCCTTTGTCTCTCTTTTCTCCCACCATGGGAGGCTGTTTGGGGCGGCGAGAGTGGTCTTCCCTAAGTGAAACTAGTTCGAGACCCAACTCTCTGTATCGTAACCTTGTCGGGGACATGCACCGAGAAACAATAAAAGAGAAGATTGCTCTGATACCATTGATCTGGATTTATGCAGCAACGAAATAAGATAGCATATACAGAATCATATACATAGATATATTACAAAGAACACAGTGATACAGTAAACACATATTCTATTAAATAGCGGAAATAGAACAGACTTTAAAATACAATAGCTAGAATGGTGGTAGCTATCTCTGAGAAGATATGTGGCCGCTATGCTCATTCGTGCCAAGATGAATACAAAGAGAGACCGAAAGGGCCTATTTATCATAAGCATGAGGGAAAGAATCCCAAACATCCAAAAACCTAACCCTTGAAGATGAACTGTCATAAAGTTTGCAACCCCAAGGTGGTTAGTTGAATAGTCAACTTCTCGGGGTCATAACTTTTGCATACAATCTCCGTTTGGGGTGCTCGGTAGCCTGTTGGAAAGGTCTATCTGAGATTTATAACTTTTGACTAGGGATAATTACATGTCATTGGCAACCATTTGCCCCCCCAAATCACCAAAAAAGGTCGTTTAGGGCCTCAAAACAGCCCTAGAAATTTAGGACCCGAAAAATCGTAGAAAAATTACTAGAAAATTGGCAAAATGGGAAACTGTTTTGAGCCAGTGGAATAGCTGGGTGGCCACCGATATCCATTTGGATCAGCTATATCTAGGAAATCCATGAGATATTGTTTTGCAACCAAGGAGTCCATTTTCCTAAGAAATTTGTCTAGCCCATTGGTGCCATCATACATTGGTAGATCATTCACTTCTACTCCAATCCATCGGACCAATTTGATCATTTTGCAATGTTGGGAAAAAATACCATGTCATCCATTCTACCAATTTTCCCATGCTTCTTTGAAATCATTATCAAACGAGTGAATGTTTCTCCATCTTATCTACCCTTATGTTATTGGGTTCACATAGTCCTCCATTTTCCCTACCATTAAAGAATGTATGTTATATAGAACATCTATTTCCATGTTTTCATGCAGCGTCTCAGTATATCATGGTCCCGAGGTTATGTAACCTTCATACCATCAACCTCAAAGGTTATCATTCTATTATTCAAATTGATCACTCTAGAGTTCGCATAAGCCTAGTCCATACCCATCAATGCAGGACAAGGATCAATCCCTCTCATAATCCCAACCACTTCGAAATCAGTGAAGGTTTTTACACCTGCTAAATAAAATTCAACATTCTCCCATCGACCAGTCAAGAAAATGCAATAGTTCACCATTCTCAGTTGAATAGAGTAGTGAACAAGGGGGGAGGCATTGCTTCCCATGAATTATTTTGGGAGTATATTCATATTAGAGCCCAAATCAAGCATTGCATTTCTAATGTCATATCCATGAACTTGTGCGTCTAACCAGAATTCTCGATCAATCCTCTTTCTTCTTTACTTTTGTACAAGATTAATGGTTTTCTTGAGAAGCGAGGCACATATTTTGTCTCCTTCCACAACCCCATGTATTTTGTGAAGTGTTTTGTGCAACTTATAGGTAGCGCTTTCATATTTGAATATGTATTTTATCAAAGTAAACCACAAAGAAAAAAAACTCTTACCTTTTCAGTATTTTTTCCTCTACCTTAATTTCTCATCGTGTCATCCCTTCTATATTCGTGGGATGCTCCTACTTGTCCCTGGATAGTGGGTTCAGTATTCATCTAAACGTATTGGAAACATCATGATTAATATCCTTCTTTGGAATGGGATGTACTTAGTCGTTCTTGTGGTTTATTTTCTTATTATCGATGAGTTTGGTTTGTGTTGGTTTGATCTAATTCCTACTTCTCCCTGGGTAACAACAAATCCTGCTACAATGTGGTTCTCTCGAGGTTCTTAGTTAATAAATTTAGCTAGTCATCCTGCATGATCTTCCCACCTTGTGATAAGGTTTGGGAACCCTTCAATAGTATGGGTGTTTGTACGACAATAGGTACACCATGGTATCTTAGGCAACAATAAATATCGGGAGAGGTTTCCAATTTCATTGTAGTTATAACATTGAATCAGGCCTATACAAGCTCCTCCTCGTCTAGCCACAAAACCTCTTCCATGTCCTCTGACACCTCCTCTTTCTAGGGGTTGGTATGCTACTCGATATATGTAGCAATCCAATATTTCTATCCATGTATCCAATGTTCTACCTTTCTCAGTATTATGTATAGTAGATCCACAAAATTCACAATATACCATATTTGGAACTGAGGAATACTTCTATATAATTGAGAATCTTCACAGAGGGAGGGTGTACATATTCTTTACAGATGTCATAGTAATCATTTGGAGAACAACTTGGTGTGCCTAGATATGGTGGTTGACCTTCTGATTGAAAAGGGTTTGTTATGATGACTTGCGAAAAGAATTGCACTTAGTCCACTACCAAATGGTCCTCTCGGTGGAACCGATCCTCCCATCATTCTGGGATATTCTGATATGTGATGACCCTCTACCATGGATCATGTACACCAAACTTGTGGTCGACTCGATTTTGGTATAGCCATCTCTTGAAGTCTTTCAGTAAGTTCTGGAAGCTTGTTATGTACCTGCAACAATTCCATTGAAGATGAGGAAGTACCTAATGTGGTATCATTTAGGTAATTATCCATGGCTTCAATGTTCATATAATTTTCCAAGGAAATTCTAGGTGAGCTCATCACCTGTTGTGATGGGGGAATCCTTTTTAAGGGTAATATTCCTTGGATAAACCTCTCTGCTACACCATTCTGCTGAGGTGTGTAGGGGACTGTGTGCTAGATTTGGATTCCATTTTCCACACAAAGTTGCAGTAGCTTTGGTTTGATATAGTCTCCACCATTATCATATCTAAGAACTTTTAGCTTGCTCCCAATAGCAGTCTCAACAGAAGCCTTGAAATTTTTGAATTTTTCAAGCAGTTCTAATTTGTTCTTGATAAAGTAGACCCATGTGAATCTAGAGAAGTCATCAATGAATGTTAGAACATACCTTGAGCAATTCATGGAGGTATTTGGTAAAGGACCACTGATATCACTGTGAATCATCCCCAAAATACAAGAAGCTCTGCTAGCCTTGCATTGATCAAACTTGTGCTCATGATGCTTTCCAATGATGCAACCCTTGCATATCCCTTTTGAGGATTTGATGTTCGGAAGGCCTTCAACCATGGAATTATTTTGTAGAAGATGCAAATATTTAAAATTTAGGTGTCCAAACCTCTCATGCCATAGCCCGCTAACCTCATTTCCATGAGTCAGAAGGGCACTTGTATTTGAAAGGAAAAAAGTGGGAAAAACTCAAATTTTTTTGCAGCATGATTTTACTTGCCTACTGCAATGAGGTTTACAATGGAAATATCATAAATTTCAACATCATTAGGGATAAATACAACCTTCTTAGGAAAACTAGTGTGTGTCATTTGATACACAAAAAGTAGGTTCGAAGCTAGAGAAGGAACATAGAGAACATTTTGAAAACTGCCATGCTCTAAATGAATAGTACCTTTGCCTTTCAAAGAAATTTGTGAATCATATCCCATGTGGATGGAGATGCAACTGTCGGATTCTAATGATGAGAAGGAGTCTTTTCTTGCAACCATGTGATTCGAAGCTCCTGAATCTATGAGAAGAGCTGTAGAATTTCAAACACTTTCCATGAGTGCATGACCTCTTTCTGCATGATCATTATTTTCCTTCTTCCTTGCACCATCTAGAAGAGTAATGTTGTTTTTATACAATATAAGGGCCATCTGATCAATAGTTTTCTTCATGCATGAGATTTCAGGATGAAATACTCTACCAAAGTAAGAATACTTTGTCTTCTCTTTTCCCTTTTGCTTGTCTTTTCTTGAACCAAAGGGGTTATCTGATTGCTTGGTCTTCTCCTTTTGCTTGGGATGATCAAACTTGGTCTTCTCTTTCTTTTTATTTCCTTTACCATTCGCAGCTTTGGGTCCTCCATCAAATAGGGATTGATATTTGGAGGTTTTTATGGACACCATATGAACAAGATTGTCATGCTCTTTTGTTAAGGACTCAATGAAGGAATTCAATGTAGGCATCTTCCAATTCGGAGTGGTGAGTTTTCCCGAATGGAAAGCAGAGACAAACATTGAATAATATTTTCCTAGATGCGCAAGGATAGAAAGAATCAACTGCTCATATTTCCTCTCAACATCACATTGCTTCAACTGAAGCACCAAATGCTTGAACTTGGTGAAAAACTCATTGATGGTATTGAATTCTCAGGATTTAGGGAAATCGGTTCATTCTCCAACTGATAAGCCCTCATCCCATCCTGCTTGCCAAAGAGTTTTTCAAGTTGTTCCCATACTTCTTTTGGAGTCAACAATCCATTGAGATGGAAAAGAAGATTCTTCGAAATATTGAGACAAAGGAAACCATAAGGTTCATCAAGCTTATTGAAGTATTTGGAGTTCTCTACTGCAGAATTAGGCTCTGGTTCTAGGGACATAGTGACTCTGCAGAATCCTTTGGAGCACATCACTATCTCTATATCATTCTTCCACTAATGATAGTTGAAAGGAGTAAGGATATTTTGTGAATAAGAGTCCATTTCTATTGTAGCGAATGCAATATGAGACTGTGAGAAACCTGCAATCACAAACAAACAAGAACTTTTTAGGTCGACAACCTACACTTTTCAAGTTGCATCACACCTGGAATAGGTTATCAAGCAAGCTTGAAGAGTCATATGCACAATATCCAGGAATTATGTGGAAAATTTTTGACTTCTGGTGCAGAGTTGGAATATTTTTTTAGCAATCTTGCTCAAGATTCATATGTGTTTCAGGTGCAGAAAGCACTGGTGTAGAAGTGAAGAATCACTAGTGCAGAAGTGCATAAGTGTAGAAGTGCATAAGTGTAGAAGTGCATAAGTGCAGAAAGATTGTAGAAAAGTTTCCTTGTCCTGCCATGGATATGATACCATGTAAAATATAAGCACAATAGATCTATGAAACATAGACAACAATTACTAGAGATGCATGCGGAAAATAATATTTCAAAACGCTGATGCAAAAGGTTTGCAGCAGTTAATGCATTATCATGAACTCAGAAGATAATTACAATGTGTAATCAATGGCTACAATAAGCCAATCAATTCAAATTCCATAGAGGTCATTTGAAATGAATGCATGAGAGTGGCTTACTTAGCAGTTAAAACCACTCGACACATCATTTAACCACTTAACTACTATGAAACTGACTCTAATAGACTTTGAAACTGATTAACCGAGTCTAAATTAATCCAGAACTCAACTGTTAACCGAATATTAAGTGAAAATAACAACAGATGAAGTCAACCAGTGTAGTAGGGAACCTTCTAGTCTCCAGTTGGCTCAATAAACTAGTAAATGCTGTTAGTTGGACTAAGTGAGGTGCTTTAGTCATGCAAATCACTCTCTAAATGATAAAGGAGGCCCAGTTAACTGATAATGATGGCCCAGATGACTCCCCGAATGTAGGAGGAGGCCCAGTTTACTCAAACTGTGATCTACTGATGATGCAAGCACTTGATTGAGTCATAATACTTAGGATAAGTGGCAACTTAACCTGTGAAGCTCAAATAAATGATGTGTGGTTGGAAAATGCTCCAACATACGCAAGCCATTAAACACCATTCATAGCTGAGTGAATCCCATAAACCTTTATGAAGCCAAGCATACCTGGGTCCATATCTATTTCCAACTGATAAATGGTAGATTACATTTGTCTAGAGTCATTGCAGATCAATTCCGAGCCGTTGCAGATCAATTCTGGAGAAAAAAAAAGAGTACTACAAATTTCTGCTTTTTTTCATATCTTCTTTGCTTTAGCTCTGTTTCCCTTAAAAATTTACTGGAACCCTTGCACCTCCATTCTGCATATTTCCTTTCTGAGGACCCTATCCCAAATTCAACTTCCTGAAGCCATAAATCCAACATCTATCTATTTTTAGGGTTTTCCATAACTTCTTCAATTTTCACCCAATCGCCTTCAAATTTTGTGACAATGTTCATTTCCTATTTCTGCTTCTTTGTTCCTCTTGGAAAAAAATTATCATTCTTTCACCTCACTTCTGAAATCCCCATTTTCTGCTTCCCTGTCCATTAGAAATTGTCCAAAACCTAGTCAAACCCCAATTACCCATCAGATTTTTTCCCAAATCCAAATTTTCCTTTACTAAAGAGGTTTTTGTTTTTGTTTTTCTACCCATTCAAAATCAAAATAAAAAAAATCTTGGTTATGGTTGTCACTTGCGCAGGAGCCAAAAAATGGAGGAAGAACTTGCAGCCCTCAAAACCAAACTCCAAGACCTAGATGAAAAAATTATCGGCCTCCATCTTCAGCATTCAACCATGAACAATAGACAACATCCAGAGTCTTCTGTAGACACTGGGTTCTCTTGTTCTGACAATTTTCCTGGGTCGAAGGTTCATTTTCCTCGCTTCAATATTGATGATCCAACTGGATGGATATACTGGGCAAAACAATATTTCATTCTGCATTATACTTTTTATGTCATCAAAGTTCCACTTGCACCCTTTTGTTTGGAACATGAATCCCTTCAATGGTACTGTTAGTACATCAAGGCTCATGAAGAGCCAAAATGGACATATTTTTTCCAACTCCTTTTACAACGATTTGGTCCTAGTGCTTTTGATGACTTCACAGGAGCACTCACTAAAATTCGCCAAATCAACACTGTGAGAGAGTATTAGATAAAATTTGAGAAACTGGCTAATCACACAAAAATATTTCCTGATGAATTCTACAAAAGTTTTTTTGTGAGTGGTTTCAAGGATGCAATCTGATCTGAGGTTAAAATGTTCTTTCCCAGCACAATGATGGAATCCCTAGGGTTGGATAATTTGGCAGAGGACAAGATCACATCCCAACAGCGCTCCAAATACACTTGTGTTCCATTCATAAATATGGTTTCCCAACGACCTCCCATCATGCCAGCTCCTATAGGAACTCCTATCAAGCATTTGTCTAAAGTAGAGATGCGAGCACGTAGAGAAAAAGGGCTTCATTATAATCGTGATGAGAAATTCACTCTGGGAAATAGATGTATTGAGAAAAAGATCTATCTCTTGGATGTGGATTCTCTTCCTGCAACTTAAATTGGTGAAGAATCTCATTATACAATAGATGATCAGGTCGACATTCAACAGCCGCCTGTTGAACCTCCATCTCAGGACGACCACCCAGAGATCTACAACAAATTTTGGATTGATATGTATGTGTCTTTGCTGCATCAATGAGATTTCCACCTTCAATACCAGAGGACCATCGTATTTAGCTCCTTCCTAGAAGCGTTCCTCCCAACATCAGGCCCTATCGCTACCCATTTCACCAAAAAAATAGAGATCGAGATGCTCATTCGGGACTCACTGAAGCAAGGTATTATTCTCCCTAGTACCAATTCCTTTTCTTCACTAGTTGTTCTTGTCCGAAAAAAATGGGTCATGGCACCTTTGCATTGAATTTCGAGCACTTAATCACCTCACAATCAAGGATAAGTTTCCAATTTCTATCGTTGTTGAGCTTCTTGATGAGCTTCATGGTGCTCATTTTTTCTCCAAGTTGGATCTTCATTCTGGGTATCATCAAATTCAGGTTCATGAGGATGATATCCCTAAAACAGATTTTCGCACACATAATGTCCAATATGAGTTTTTGGCCATGCCCTTTGGCCTCACTAATTCTCCTTCCACATTCCAGGGATTGATGAATAAAATATTCTGACCCTACTTGTGGAAATTAATTATGGTCTTCTTTGATGATATCCTCATCTATAGTAAAACATGGGATGAGCATCTTCAGCATCTGGATATTGTATTGCAACTTTTCTTTGATCATCATCTCCATGCCAAACAGTGTAAATTTGTTTTTGGAAAGGAAGAAGTACAGTATCTCGGTCATATTGTTTCAGCACAAGGGGTTCACGTGGATCCTACCAAAATAGATTCCATGAAAAATTGGGCACATCCTCAAACATTCAAGAACCTTCGTGGTTTTTTGGGATTGACTGGCTACTACCGCAAGTTTTTCAAGGATTACGAGAAGATTGAAGCTCCGTTAACAGCTCTATTGAAAAATGATGCTTTTACATGGACACATTCTACTGAGTGTGCATTTAACAAACTAAAACAAGCTATGTGTACTACACCTGTTATAGATATGCTCGGTTTTTCAAAGATCTCAGTATTGAGAGTGATGCTTGTGACAATGGACTTGGTGTTGTTCTCCTTCAAGATGAGAATCCCATTGCATTCACCATAAAATCCCTTTCTAGCAAGAATTTAGTGTCCTCTACATATGAGAAGGAAATGATGGCTATTTTGCATGTAGTACAGAAGTGGTGGCCATACCTATTAGGGAATCATTTATGCATTGAGACTGACCACCAGAGTCTGAAATATTTCCTAGGACAACGAGTCTCCTCCCCAGCACAAAAGAAATGGGTTAGAAAACTCACGGCTTATGAATATGAGATCACTTACAAGAAGGGTAAGGACAATCTTATGGCATATGCTCTTTCTCGCACATTTGATGACCAAGTTTCTCTTTCATCTATTTCTATGCATGTTCCAAATTGATTGCAATATATTCACCAAGGCTATGTCAATGACTCCTCATTATCTCAAATCATCTAACCGTTGTCCAACAACCCTTCTGCTATACCACATTACTCTTGGTATGGTGCTTCCCTGAGATACAAGGGTTGTTTGGTGCTTCCCCAGAGCACAAATGTTCAATAGGATGTCTTCTATGAACTCCATGCTTCTCCATCGGTAGGGCACTCTAGGTTCCTCAAAACGTATGAGCGAGCACGACGTAACTTCTTTTGGAAGGGAATGAAAATTAAAATTCAACAGATGGTGGTTGAATGTGATACCTCCCAGTGCAAAAACAGTGAAACGACACTCCTTCCAATATTGCTCAAACCCTTTCCCATCCCTACACAGATTTAGACATATATTTCTATGGATTTCATTGAAGGGATACCTAAACATAGAGGGAAGACAGTGATTTTGGTTGTGGTTGATCACCTCTCCAAATATAGTCATTTTTGTGCCCTCAACCATCCCTATACCGCCTCCTCGTTCGCACAAATTTTCCTGGACCAGATCTTTCATCTTCATGGAATCCTTTCTTACATTGTCTCAGATCGCGATGCAACTTTCACTAGTCATTTTTGGACAGAATTATTTCACCACATTGGCACCAAACAGAATATGATTTTAGGGTATAACCCACAAACAGATGGTCAAACTGAAATTATCAACAAATGTTTGGAAACTTATCTTCGTTGCTTCACCCCCCGTACAAGAACATCAGTGGGAAAAGTGGCTCCCTCTCACTGAATGGTGGTATAATACCTCCTACCACACTGCATCTAAAATGACTCCATATAAGGAAATCTATGGTTAGGCACCGCTAGTGCTTCTTACATACACCCCCAGCAGCTCACCAATTCAGGCAGTTGACACGGTTCTTCGAACCCAGGATCAAACTCTTCACATTTTGCAAGACAATCTTCACATGGCAAGAAATCGAATGAAACACATTAGAGAAAATTTGGGGTCTAAAATGGGCCTTATAATAAAATGATCCACCTTGTAAGAAAACAAGGAATTGAATTCAAGAACCAATAGAATTTCAATAAGAGATTCAACCATAATGGTTGATTTGGCATATTTGACATTAAAAAACTATATTTTTTAATTCGTATTTTCAACATATATCCCTGTCATTTTACTCAAATTTCGAGCAAGAGCACTCGTTGGATGCAGAATTAAATTACGCATCCAACGAGTGCTCTTGCTCGAAATTTGAGTAAAATTATAGGGAGATATGTTGAAAATATGAAGAAAAAAGTAGTTTTTTTCTTTTTTCCTCCAAAATTCATAAATATTATTTTATTATTTTAACTATTATTTTATTATTTTCCTTAGGAGGCCCATTTTAGACCTCAAGTTTTTTGTAATGAATAAGCCGATCAACACCGTTCTGAGCACACTTTTCAAGCAAGTGATATGGTTTTTCTTTGTCTATAGCCTTACAAGCAATCCTCCCTAAAAATCAAAGGGAATCATAAGCTCGATCCAAATTTCTATGGGCCATATAAGGTTCTTTAGAAGATTGGGTCCATTGCTTATAAATTGGAACTTCCTCCTTCTTCCCGCATTCATCCAGTATTTTATGTCTCTTGTCTAAATAAATTTCTTTGCACCAACATCAAAGCACAAACTGTTTTACCAGAACTAGATAATGAAGGATCCATCATTTTAATGCCAGAGGCCATCCTCAATAGGCGCACTCGTCAGCTTCGCTCTCGATCCATCACAGAGGTATTCATTCAGTGGCACATAATGCAACCAGAGGATGCTACATGTGAACCACTCCTTCAGATTCAACAACAATTTCCACATCTAAATCTTTGAGGACAAATGTTTTTCTAAGGCGGAGGGGATATTAGGAATATGTCAACCCTTCTCTTTACTTTGTTAGTATATTGTTGTTGGACGCATATGCTTTGTAATTCATTCTATGAGTATATTGTATTATCCCACATTGTTAGTATATTGTTGTTGGATGCATATGATTTGTAAGTCGTCCCGTGAGTATATTTTATTATCCCACATTCATGGGGAGTAATAGTTGTTTATATTAGACTTAGTATATCAGTATGTGTTAAGGCCAATGAAGTAATCCACGAGTTATTTGTACTAAGCTTTCTCAAAGGAGGTTTCCCCCTCGAAGTGGCCTGCGCTCAATAAATCTCTTATGTGTTCTGCTATTTCTAATATATCGTGCATTTCATCATTTAATTGCTGGAGGTTCCCAAAAGCTACCAAAAGAGAGCATGTCTACTATGTGATATTCCTTCGGAAATCCAACCCACCGAAAAATAACTTTGTTGAGTGATGCACAGTGCTCTATCGATACAGTTTGTTGTAGCTTCTGGAAACTATACTCTCTTAACTGAATCACCTATCCTCCAAGGAATTACAAAAAAATTATCGAGCTTCACCTCTTGGCATATCCCTCCAAGGGTTCCAAAGCTCTGCTCTTCACAGGGAAGTTATAAAGTTATAAAATTTCCACTAGTTTGCACCAGACTCAAAATTTCTCGACTTTTAGTTAAGCTACGGTAGAAATCAATATTTTATTATTACAGAATGATCCAGTATAACTCCATCATTATAACAATAAAAGCTACAGCCATTCTATGGTGTCAATTCATCACAATGTCCAAGGGAAAATAATCGGTGAAAACCCTGTCACCATGTTTCAATAGAAGATCGCAAGCAATACACCCTTCTTCAATAGTATTCGATATTGGATCTAGCTTCAATAGTGAATATATGTTGTTTTCCATTTCTTCATTGGTATCATCAATAATTAGAATAAAATATGGGATGTGTCACCTTGTTGCTACAACCACCACAAATTGAGCCAACAAATCTAAGAATTACACCGTCGAGGAAGTTGATCTAGATACTAAAACGAGGAACCCATCCCACTACCAAATGAAATGTTCTAGACCATTTCAACTGACCATAGATAAATCCCTCAACCCCAATTTTGTGAAGTGATCCCCCTCCCTTGTCGTTGCTTCCACCCATCTAGAGAAGGGTAGAAAGCAGATTTCTTTCCCGGTTGGTGCATTTTTTAGCCATTTTACTCGATGGAAAACATTATTTATAAACCTTAAACATTCATACCAGAAATATCTTCATGAAAATATCATTCTGGAAGGGCAAGGGGGCTACAGAAAAACCCCAAGACTTGCCTTCTTCTTCTTCAACCCCAAACTAATACAAAGAAAATAATCCATTGATGAATTAAAATGACCTCCTGCACACTCCTATTTATAATATGCCCATGAATAAGGATAATTATTTCATTTACCTACTTTTAGATAAAAATATTCAATTAGCTTCCTTAATTCATGGAAAACCCCTAACAAGCCATAACAAATGACCCAAAAACACCATAATGACCAATACATGATCAAATGGGCCCCAACAAGGTAGGTACGTGAGTACCATGACATATGCTTAAATCCATTGTTAAAAGGGTGTGTCAAAGAAGTCACCAAGCTACACCTTGAATGTGGCAACATTATGAAGTAGAGTTATGATCCATCTAGATAAATATTTATATGATGGGCATACTTTATATGTTTCTATCAATGGTAGATTTCATTTATAACTTTAAAACTTTAAAAAAACAATAAAATTGATGTCTAAAATAATTATGATATATATATAACTTGTTTCTTTGATGAATAACATAGGTATATGTTGAAACACTAAAGGGCTTGGAAGTGTTGCAAAATAGGAGAAGGAATTGATGTACATTTCTAGTGTGAATATCCATCAACATGAAAATTGAAGTGAAGAGGATGAAAGAGCAAGTGTAGCTGAAGAATGAATTTTTTTATGTGGTACAAAAATGAAGGAACACTAAGGATGTAATATCCCAAAATTTTATTCCCTAAAGTGGTTAGCTGATTTGAGATTATATTGTTATTTAATTTTTGTATAAAGTACTCGAAAGGATGAACACCATGAATGAAATTTAATGATTTGATTTTAAATATGCCACATATTAATTAAATTCTTTAAAAAAAAACCAAATGGTCACATATCTAAACTTGGCTTAGGAACTAAACCTAAGTACATGATCTAGAAATTATAGAACTTTACACTAGATAGGTTTATTGGTTCAAAACTATAGTGTTCAAATATTCTCAAAATCCTAAAAGGATAGAATTGAGGTGTCCCGCCTACATTGTATGCAGGAAAACACTCTAATAATAGAATCGTCTATGATTCAAAAGGGGGAGGAGAATCAAGAAATAAACAAGAGCCACGAGGTGGCAATGTCCCCGCAGTTGCTAATAGCAATAACAACTATTGGTATAAGCAAAAAGCTATAGAAATATGATACTCTTGCCACAAAATTATAGCAAGGGAAAATTTATTTTGAGATAAAACGAATTAGCCATTGAGCCTCAAGTTTTCAATACTCCTATGAAAATTCCAAATGTGGCACCTCTGAAACTGAGATGGGTAGCATAGGGAACAAGTGACATTGTTTCCACCCATAGCAATGATTGCCACGATCTAAGGTTTTTGCCTTTGGTTCTGCGATAACACCTACTCGAGCTACTAGATCTTTTTGTCCAAATCGGCTGGATATTTGGCCATGTGGAAGTGTGTTTTCTCTAAATTTTGCACTAGCTCCTTGTTGTCACTGGTTGCTAACAACAAACATAAGTACAATTATTCAGAAACAAATGTGCATGTGTATGTTTGTCAAGGTTATATCAGCACAATACTGAAAACATATAGTAATTCAACATTTGGATTAGTTATGGTTATCCACGAGTACTAGTAAACAAATTGATATACTCAATAGATAACACCATTTGGGTTTAGAGGTCATTTTTAGAGACAAGATGATCAAAATATGACCTTTAAAAAAATGTAATTAATAGAAATTAAAAATTATTATAATTTGTATATAAATCAAAGTAAAACAATATAGTAAAATAAAATTGTCAAATGTAGAGACAACCAAAACAATTTTTATTTTTAAACATTAAAAAAACAGTGCATCCTTTTTGGTATGAATGAGGCTTTCATGAAAGAAAATGTATATTTTGTCATTAATATATATATTTTGCCTCTATTCATTTTTTTGGATTTATGCATCAAGTAATGAACATTGTTATGAACCTGTAAAGCCTGTTGTTCCAACACTCCCCCATAATTGCAGTTGCTTGAAACCCAAGAATAGGCCAGGCCAAAGTTTAACAAACATAGCTTTTTATATAGGATGTGTAAAGATATAAGCAACCTGATGTAAGGTTCAATTTATTGGGTTAACTCCGAATGGCTCTGCGTAATGACATATATAAATATGGGCTAAATGAATCACTTATAAATATTGATTGGCTCAATGTATCATGCTTAATGGAAACACTAGTGCTAAGCTTTATAAAATGTTCTAGAATCCTAAGTACAATATTCATCCATTATCTCCATGTAGGTGAACTAAACACACCCTTTTTTTTAAATAAAAAAAACTACACAATTGTTATTGTCCTTTCGAACAATCTTCTTCAAACATGAATAGGAAGAAGCTCTTTTTCTCCTTGGGAAAAAAAAATATGAACACACCCATGTTCATGGGAAGTGTCTTCCCTTATAAAAGAAACTGAAAATGTAATTAGTGTTCGATTAACTAAACGTATACTCTAAGTATCGGTGAACTATAGCTTTGCAACGCCAGGGACGATGTAGCTGAGAGAGTTTTAACTCAAGTTGAGTTGACACTATATTAATCATTGCACTGGCCGAGATATAGTTGACAGATCAAGGTATGGCGGGGCCACATATCAATGCTAGCTACATTCATGAGAAAATTCATAATATCAAATGTTGAGTATGTGTCTGCAACGAAAGGGGAAAACATTGAAATTGAGCGTCCGAAACAAATGTTGGCAGTGAACAGAAGGCTTATCCATTCATCTACTCAGGACATATGCATTTATTCGAGTGGTTTCAGCCCACACTATGTATCGTTTTCAATTGATTAGAAACAGTAACAAGGGTTCTTATGCGTTAGTTGGCGCAGTGCCTATTGTGAGACTAAGAAAATTAATAAAAGAACATGGCAATGTAGTTAGCAGTGGTGGAGTTTAATGCTCCTTTGAAATAGCAGAAATATGATTAATGAATTGATATGCTAGAAGTGGAGACAAGTGACTGGTTTGCTACTAGAATGGAATACAGGACTTAGAATTTGCTTCACTATTTAGTATTGATAGAAATGGAGTTTATGAATGTTGTTATTATGTTTTTTATTTGTGAAGTTGGATGTATGCGACTGCTACAGTGTGCCATTTGTTAAGCCAACTGATTTTTTTATCGCAATTCCAAGAATTAGTCATGCCACTCACATTTGAGCTCGGTCGCGTCCCTAGTGCTAATAAGTTGTACTAGAAGTAGATTGTCTATTTTTCAATGCTAGCGAGCAAGGGTGTCCTGTCACAGTATTAACTCTGCTACCGGCTTCTCTAATTCGAATATCTAGGTGGTGACTAATGTGGCTTGCAACCTATGATGAAAAATGGTGAGTGTTTTCGCAATGCTGAGTTGTGCTATCAAATAACCTGGAAATTCTGCTACCTGGACTTCATGGTAGAAAAGAATAATAAATGTGATATTAATGTATTCAATACCTCGTAAGCAGTTGTGCTATAATGTCAAAATCTTCGTTGTTGATGTTATATCCCCTTGGGTTTTGGTGCTTTAAAAAGTCTAATCCTGCACTACGTATTCGTGGAGCGATGGGCTAGGTTTATACACACCAATTCTATTAGCATTGCATGCTATTCATAAGCGGATCCCATGAGACCTGTGACTAATCTATTCGAAGAAGCTTAGGTGCATAAACTCAGCGAGGACTATATATCATCTTTTTTTATAGCCAGGATATGCCAAAATGCTACCCAGTAGTATTGACTATTCAACATGCAGAATACCTTTTGGCCAATAGAGGGAACAAATCACAGCATATTTCTCAACATTAGATTGCACTTAAATAAAATTAGATTGCAATTAAACAATGTAGAGGCACAAGAGTTCTCAAGCAGAACCAATGTAGGTTGGAGTCTCGTTAGCAAGTGGTGGAAGCAAACCAATCTGAATGATCTGAGACACGGGACCAGGTAAAACTTACACCGCAAAAGCTATTTATGATGGTCTGCTACATTACTATGACAAAGAAATTGGTATTGATCATTTAAAGAAAAAAGGTCTTATAGTTGCGTTTACTGGAAAAGAAACATATAATGCAGGTGGCATTATAGTCCACTCTACCTTTAGACTGCCATTAAGTTCAAACATGCTTCCACTAAATTCAAACACCCTAGATCTTCTGACAAAAGATTGTGAACAACTTCGAGTATTGTTGATTGATGAAGTCTCTTTAATAGGGTCTCGGATCCTGTACAACATTGAAAAACGACTACGTGAAATAATGCACACACCAACCAAAGCATTTGGAAACCTTGATGTCATATTCTATGGTGATTTGTGTCAAGCACAACCCGCTCATGATTCTTGGATTTTTGAACAACCTAGATTCCAACAACAGACATTTCCTTACACATTTTGGTTCGATGCCATAAAATGCTATGAACTTACAATAGTTGTACGTCAAAGAGAGCAAACATTGATATCGATCTTGAATAGAATCAGAACATGCTCTCAAACATTGGATGATATAGATTACTTAAACCAACATTGCTACAAACAACCACCAGTAGATGCAACATTTCCTTATCTTTTCCATAGTAATAAGCATGTTCAACAACATAGCTCAAAAAGGTTATCAGCTATGCAAACAGAAACATTCACACTTGTAGCACATGATAACAAAATTGATTCGATTGAAAAAAATGACCATAAACAAAAGACATTGCAACTTCCCTCTACGATAGTAGTAAAAAAGGATATGCTTATTGAATTAGTTGGAGGCAACTACTCAACTCAGGATGGATTGGTTAATGGTGCAGAAGGTGTGTTTAAACACTATACTCAAACAAACCAAGATATTGTCTGGATTGAGTTTGCAGATGCAAAAGTTGGAGACAAGCAACGTGCAACGATGCAATATCTTTATACGTATGGAGTAAACTCCAATTGGACACCAATCAAAAGGATTGTGATAGAAACAAGAGTTGAAAATAAAATCAATGTTATGCGAGCACAATTCCCAATTCAGTTGGCATGTGCAAGGACAATTCATAGAGCACAAGGATTGATAATGAACAGATTGGCATTTGAGGCAAAAGGAATTAAGAGACATGGCCTTGTTTACAGTACACTCTCGCGTGTCAGAGATATGGATTGTCTTTATGTTTTAAACAAATTGAAATAAGGAAATTTTATACCTTGTCCAAAAGTCACCGCTAACATAGTTAGATTAAAAACACAAGCAAGTTTGCAATTTGAATGTGGTCTGCATTCAATGCCGAACGCTGAACAACTACTCATTTCATTGCTAAACACACGCAGCTTGCTTTTGCACTATGGCGATGTTCTAAATGACCATGACCTTATGCAAGCAGACATTCTATGTTTGCAAGAAACTCACATGCGCACACTTAGCAAAGAAACAACAATGATAGAAAAATACAATTTCTTGTGAGCATTTTCAGTGCATGGAATCGTTACATTGATTAAAAAAAACATTGCTATTATCAATTCTAAAAACTATACAGAAAACTTCACTGAAGCAATTTGCGTAGATCTACACTTAGGTTCCAGTGTATTGAAAGCAGTGAACATTTACAATAGACCGTGTGGTGTGCTTGATGATCTCTTTCATATATTGAGTTGCATTTTGTCAAGTTGCACATTAGCCACTCAAATCCTAGTAGCTGGTGACCTGAACATCGACATGTTGCAAGAAACAAGATCAAAAAGAAAACTGCAATTGTCTATGCAAATGAAAGGCTTGACACTAAAAACAACAAAAGCAACAACAAACATCGGTTCAATGCTTGATCATTTTTGAACAAATCTGAAACACATAGATATTGTTTTCAATATTTCAGATGCTTATTGGACTGATCACTATTCAACATTCCTATCGATCTTTGATTAAAATGCATAGTCCATTCACTTTTTCATTATCTAATTTTATTGTCCGCCTATCTATGAACGGATTCATGATAGCATATTTGCACAAAATCAAAACCAGGTATTATTCTTTCGCCTGCAACTTTCATGCACTTTAAACTACGGCAATTTGGTTTTTTTCCTATTCATAGTGAGCTAGGTTTAGATCAGCTTTCGACATGTGCAATATTCATGTCATAGCTATGAGCTTAAATTTTGTTGAACTTTCTCATATTTTTATAATCTATTTTGTGATGTCAAATCTTGATTATTTTTTTCTATTGATAGTTGTTTACACTTTATTTTGTCCACAGTTCAGATCTAAAAAATTAGCAATTATGTGACAACATGTGTAGACACTCTTTATAAAAAATATGCATGTGCTATCTCCATTTTATAATAATGCAGACCATATATAGCGAACATAAAATGTTTTAATAACAAATTCCTATGTTCAAAATAATTTTAGATCAAAATTTGTTCAATATCTAACTGTAAATAGTTTTCTGTGCTTGTTTAACTCAAATTCTTGACACTACATAGACTTCGCGCTATGCATATGTCAAAAATCCAGTCAAAGAATTATGGACATTTGTTGTTGTTTTTTGCTTCTTTGTTTTTATGCTGTCTGTTTTTCCCACATTTCCCATCTATTGTAAATCTCTTCTACTCTTTACCCTAATTAACAATCTCAGTTACATCTGATTTGCTTAATTCTTCTCGCATGTGCATCTTTTCAAACTCAAACCCAAAATTGCAAAATAATGGAAGATAGTTCATTGGCTTTGCACAACACAACAAAAACAACATCAGCACCAAACAACCCGGCAATGGGAAAAATGTCAACTGTCGAAAGTCCAAAAAGGTATGCAATTATTTTGGTTCTAATTTCTTTTTACATCATTTTTAATACACGAAACTTCTGCATCTTCTTTTATGATTTTCTAGCGCACGAAACAACAGAATATAACTATTGCATTGACAAGTATTTTCTCATTCTCAAACTTGATGCAAGTTTCAGCTTTTCTGCTATTGATTGCTGATAATTTTCTCCCTGGCCATGTTCTCTAACTATAACAATAACAGGTTCAAAGAAACAGCTTTAGAAGCAGCTACTATTATAGAGCTATGCACAATAACACCGAAAATTGTTTTTGAAGGAGACATCTTGGCTGTATATGGGCCCGCACAGAACAAAATCCAAGCTTCTCCTGTAAAGGCACAAATACTGCATGCAGACTTTGTTGATAGAGATGGGCTAATGACAATCACTGCTGGAATAAATGACAATTTGATCAAATGTTTTGGTAGCTACTTCTCAACCAACAAAAGTCTAAGAATCATTCGATTTGGCCTCAAGAAAAAAGGCCAATATGACAGAGGCGATGCCAAGTATTCAATAGTCATATTTCCGCATACAATAATTCAAACAATTGATCAAGTTTGCAAAATGAGGAAGCTAGCTCTAGATACGACAATTTCTGATTTGTTATCATCAAAGGACTCCTACTCTGTTGGTTCTGTCGCAGCAATTGTTGTTGCACGTGAATACAACAACAAGCGATTCGACTTGTATATCAAAGACGATGGAATGGAAAATGACCATGCAACAGTAAATATGCCATTTGCATAGCTAATGTTCTTTTGAAATTGCTATTTTTTAAAGCTAAATAAAATTTCCACTCTTTTACGTAAACAACAAAATAGGAAAAAAAACAAACACAAATAGCTTTAACGATCTCTCACTGCAACCTATGCTCATTGACTACTGTCTTCTACTATTGTAGTTATAGGTCGGTGAAGGCTTCAAAGAACTTCTCTTGCAAATTCAAGAACAACTTGCATCTGATGATTCTCCATTCTATCTGTTTAAAAACATTGTCTGAAATGACACTAAAGGAAGCCACATGCTCCGGACCTGTGCAGCTACCTTTATTGACCGTCTTAATGATGATTATGCAATTCAAAATTTGCTTCCAGTTATTGATTCAAAGACACAGGTACATTGAAAAATTGCTCCTTTCTCATTTCATGGACAAAGAACAACAAAAACACAATCTACTTTCATGCAAAATAGTTTCATTGATTAACACCTTCTTTTGCTTTTTCGTCTGTTGTTCATTGTCTAGTAGCATTGACTTTGTTAATTATAATAGGCTTTAGTTAAAAACTTTTCTAAATTCTTGTAGTTTCTTGAGAATATTGTCATCAAAACTGATATAGATTTTGCAAAGAAACACATGTTGCTTAAACCTATGGATTTTAAGCTCTTTTGGTCATTTAGACAGGAGTCTTTGCTTTTCTATAAAAGCAGTTTAGTTGTTAGATTTATTTGAGTACATCATAACTAATTTTAAAGTTTCTTTGAGTCTTATTTTGAATCATATGTTTAAGCCTAATCCAATTGGTGTTCCCAACAAGGCATGTCATTTTTTCCATAGACAGGCACCCCAAATACTTTTAAAAATAAACGCAATCGATCATAAGCTTTTAAGAATTTATGCAAAGATTCAAATAGTATGATTGGGAAAAATCATTTGAACGCATGTGAGCACGAGAGCTCTTGGGAGTATTGTGAATTGAGGCCAATTGTTTTATAAATCGATGACGTCTGCAGGCCCCAACTTGTGAGAACATTTTCATCTCGAGATCTAATCAATGTCAAGCTCTCTTTGCAAACAAGGCTTTTAACTACCAAAACTGCATCCAATTAATTCATGTTATTTACATCATCTAAAACTATTAATGGCAAATAGCATGACAGTGATATGACTAGATTTTTGTGATCGGAAGATGGATCCACGATGCTTAGAGTGGTACAAGAAAGATTTTATATTTGTTTAACTCATCAAAATTGCATTTGCAACGCCATTGGAGATTTGGATATTTTGCTTCTCGCAAAAAACTACATTGTGTGTCTGTACTCTTGATGTCTGAGGGAAAATTATGAGAATACAACATTGTATCTCAATTAAATGAAAATACTCTTTTCCTATACAATATTTATTGCATACTGGAAAAGTACAATTTATTCTCTTCCTAGCAATGCTTCAGAACATTGTTTGCATTGCAACAAATTTTAAATTCAAGCCTGCAACTTTGTTCACAACATTCTTATTCATCAGTTTCCAGCGATTGTTTTTTGCAATGTCTGCTTGCTTTCGCCCTTTTGACTAATGACACTTGGCCAATTGCTACATTTCCCATTAACATTGTAATTAGTAATAGTGCTTTGAATCTAAATTTAATTATTGTTTAAATAAAAAAGAAATACTAGCATAATTCTATCTAAAAATAGGCTGATATTATATGCATTTTCTATGGTCATTTGTCATGCGACTTTGACAGATACACGGAATACTCAGAGAAAAAAATCCAATTGCACCTCCGTACCGATGCATTTGTGCTCAATGTAAACAACGATTGATTCAGAGCTTATCATGGATCTATCAAATTTGCTAATGTAAAAGCTTACATATGTTGGTGTAGCGTAAGCATTTAAGATATATTGTGCATCTGTATTTGCCTGCGATAGCTCTGGTATTGCTTTTGCAAATGAATTGATGCAAATGTCAGCATCATCTCTTTTTAGTATTAGTGTAGAATGACAAAGCAAAGACCGTAGCAGCAAAATGTATTCATCTCTGGTTAGGCCTAGCCCTAGAAACAATTGTGCAAATGACGTGTTTTTAGAATATTCTCTATGTTCAATAGGAGCGAATTCTTTTTTTGCTCTTTGAATGAGATGATTTGAATCATTTTCCAATGGATCTAGAATGATGGTATTATCCATAGGAGGCAATGGGAAATTGAGTCTGCATGTCAAATATCGATGTTTTCTACATGTTTTTGTGTGACAATGTGTTTGAATTTGAATAAGATTTTGATCAAGTAAAGACGAGTCTGTGGATATATAGCGATCAACAGAAGTAGTAATCTCCTCGTTTGATTTTTTTCCATAGACAAGTGCATTTTGAATCCAAATTAGTTCATGTTCATGCTCATTTCCTCTTTGTTGAAATTTGGTCGTAAAGAAGAAATCTTGTATTTTTCCAAATAATGTGTTGTTTTTTAACATAAGAGACTTTAGTGTTGCTATTTTGTGTCTATAGTAGCGAGTACAAAGCACTGGATGTCTTCTTATTAACGTGTCAATATTTTCTTCCAATGCACTATCTTGCAAGTCTCCCAAATGATTTTGCTTAATTTGTTTCAATGCATTGCATAAAGGTGCCCAAAGGTGTTCAACACTTGTATACTTGTGGCAGGTAAAACGATGTCTCTGGTTTTCTCCTTTGCAATAGCAGTGGAACAAGCATTCAAATTGGTAAGTCTCGGAGGTTCTTATAGTGGGTTTGCTGGTTCTAGGTCTGACTTAGCCAAGACTTTCGTCAAAGATGTTGGGAAATAGTTTTAGTTGTTTTTTTGTTGGTAGCCAGTATGGCATGTGAACAGAATGTGATTCTCAGTCTGCATTGTTCTATCTGTGTGCTATTATTGTATTTGCAACATTTTGCGATACTGCCTGCAAGCTTCGCTGAGTTGGTTCCTTGATTTACATGAAATTTGAATGATAAGTGTCTTTTTTGTCGTCGATAGGCTAGAAATCGCCAATTAATGTCGACCTCTGTTGTCGAATCATTGCAAATAGATCTTTTTTCATATTTTCAAAGTAATCAGGTGATGTTCTAATTGCTTTCAATGTACAAAATGCAATTGGAGATTGGAGTATCTTTACAAAATTGTCTTTTGACTTGACATCTTTTGCCAATATTTTTTTGTCCTTTAACTCTCCCATGTGAATCGATATCCAAGCAATGTTTTTTACCTGTTTTATTATGATTTTAATTGCTTTGAAGAAAATGTTTGTGCCATGCGTTTCAAAGTCTGTACTTTCATGCTCTAGCTCCTACTATGATACTTGTTGATAATAAAAGCGATCAAAAATTTCATTGGGTTAATTGAATCCATAGAAAAGTGCAGGAAAATTTAGCTCTTCAGATTATTTGTCTTGGAAATTGCTCAGTGGTCGGAAGCTCTCAGAAGGTGCAACTTCTATGATTTTGTTGTCTAAATCATCTACTAGATGTGTTTCTCCATATCCATGTATCAATGTTTCTGATATTGGTTCTATGTCTATTTCATTTTCATCATCATCTACTTGTTCCGTTGTTTGTTGAGTATTTGATTTTTGTTTCGCTGTTTCATTAAATACTTTTTTCCAATTAGTATTGATCACAATGCCTTCAATTTTATAAAGTTCGGTTTTGCATAAATCACTTAGCGTAGTCATAATGATCTTTGGCCAAATATTTCTAGATAGATATGTGTTTTTGTATTCCAATTTTCGCTTTAGCATAACTGCAACGGTCAAATTGTCATCTAGACTTCTAGGCAATGCTATCTGAACTCTATCCAAGTTTGCAGGGACATTGCTAATTGAGCCAGTTAGCCCAATTTGTGCTTTGTTATAACCCAGCTGTCTTATTTGTGCAAAAGCTATTCTTGGTGATACCAATTGTTCTTCCAAAGGAGTTAGTATAGCTACAGATGGCAATATGTTATTGTGGCAGATTTATGTAGGCGATGCAAACGTAGGCAATTTCCCATTAGCAATTGCTTTCTTGCAAGGTCTACAAATTTGAACAAGCACCATTGGACATGTCATAGCTTCTGTATTTGACAGAGTTTCGAAGGCTAATTTAATTGTCTTGTTCATACAACAAATGTCTTTTTTAAAATGCAATTGCTTATAAGCAGAACATGCATGAATAGTTGTGTCTTGACTAGCTTTTAAGTATGTAACAGCTGCTTTCTTTGCCTTTGCAGATTCTTTTTTCTTTTGACGAATGTTCTTTCCTTGTCTACGTAGACTGTGTTTCAACAAGCGCAAGTTTTTTTGCGTATTGCCATCAATGCATGTTTGCATGTTGGTTTTGATTTCTGAAAATTGCTCAGCAATGCAATAACTGTTTTTTTCTATGTTTGCTATCTTTTGTTTTTGTATCTTTGCTTTGATTGCATCTATGTATATTGGTTCGTTCAAGGATCCCTTGTTAATGTTCTTCTCTACAATTTTTTCTATCGCTATTGTCTATTTGCTCTTTTCAAAACTGTCCATTGCAATTGCAGAAGTATTTCTATTGCAATTGAGCGGAAAGCGTATTTTATTTTCATAGTGTTCTTGTAACAAGGGTTGGAAATGTGAATTCATTCTATCTATTACATGTTGCATCAGGCATAGAACTTTTGACGATCTATTTGTTGCATGGAATATGGCAATATTTTCTTGCTAATTATTGCTCCATAGATGTATTTGAGCGTTTAGCAACTCACATAACGATTGAAGGGCAAATCGATCTCCTTTTATGTGACCAATGATATATGCCTCTGCCAAATGGACAATATAGGTTCTCCATCTAGAAACAAAAGATGTATTTGATAATGTGTTTTTATCAAGATATATGTCCAAGCATTGTGTTTCTCTAATATCGTTTGAAGCAATAGAGTTATAAAAAGTTTGCGCAATTGCTTTTCTAAGACTTTGTCCATCAGCAAACAGTGTCAATTTGGAGGTTGATTCAAAGAAGGAGTCATGGCAATTGCCTCGAAGTTGAAATGACGTTTCAACTTCGTTAAATACACATTGATTTACATATGCGCTTTGAGAAAGCATATCGGTTGCTTGTGTTTTGGCTTGCATTGTTTTATACGACAACAATGGTTCGAAATGGCCAGGAGCTGGTGTGTGGTCATGGAACAATATATTGTAGCAATATTCGAATTCCCTAGGATTGAAATGAAGGTATTTTGTTCCTTTTGTTAATGACCAAACAGCGACTAGAACAATTAACCATTTTGAAAACCACTTGATGCAAAATATATCACCCCATAGTCCATATACACTTTGATCATCTGGTTGTGAAGCAAATTGCGACATGCGATTGAGATATTCATTGACATGTCCTATGCTATGCAATTCTTGCAAGCAGTCAACTGTCAATTCTGTGCGCACTGATAACAGTGCAGGGGGATCTTTTTGATCTAGACAAACACAAAAATGATTCACAATCCCTTCCCTTATCTCTATTGATGTATATTGAAAATGAAATAATATTGCAAGGGCATTGAACAGGCAATTTCCTAGCTCATAGTGGAAATTGTCTAGTCGAAACAAATTGCTTGTAGCCAAACTCTCATCAATTTGTTGCCAATTAGAGTATTTGATCCCAAGGGCATTTGCTCTTAAAACATAGTCACTTTTACTTTTGTCTTTTCGCATATTGTCTACAAAAACATTTGCAACAACATATATTTTTGTTGCCTTTTTTTGTTGTTCTTTTCCTATTCCCCTAGTCGTCTATACAGGAAAAGCTGCAAGCAAGTGAAGAGAAGCAGATCCCAAGGAAAAGAAAAGAAGCAAAGGGCATCGTTTTTTCTAAAATCATAATGTTGTAAACATTGTAAATTGTTGTTGCCATTACAAATAACCAAAGCAAAGGAAACAACGTATTCATAACTAAATTTTTTCAAATGAAATGTATTTTGCCCTCCTAGTAGAATAGGAAAAAACGGCATGCCGATTGCCAAGTTGAAATTATCAAATATGCAAGATTTGATATCAATGAAAAAAGTCTTAATGTGCAAAATATTAACTGGTTTATTGTTATTATATATATAATAATTAAAAAGAACATCTATAACTATAACTAAATCTTCAAACCTTTAATCATAATAATATAATGATGCCAAGTTGCCGAGACCAGACACTTAATCCATTTGCTCTTAAAAGAATCAATATAAGCCTAGAAACTCTATTCATGAATCATATCCATGTATGGATTCAGATGCACTTCACAAGCAAAAGCATGTGTGTTCTGCAATGAATGGAATTGAAGGAACATAGCGAACGAGGGAAATACCTGTTCCTGAGAAGGTTGAGATCTGGCTTTGCTAGTTATCATTGACAGAGATGATGCGAAGCAAGCCTGCAAACATACACAAAATAGGAAAAGCTTTCCTGCAATGTTTCGATACAGCCGCTAAAATATAAGCCAGGGCACATGTACATCATCTTACATAATATATTTATTGGATAAGCCTAGTTTAAAACGATGTTTGAAAAGTGAAATCAAGGTATATTTTTATTTTTTGGAAAGCAAAATATTGGAAACTATAATTTTGCCAAGTCAAAATTTAGAAGATTAAACAATGTAGTGCTTTATATGACAGAAAGAAAGAAATGAATTGTTTAGCACAAATAAGTTTTGATGCTATAGTTCAGAACTCATGTCTAATAAAACTATATGAGAGCTTGGTGAAAAAGCTTTCGAAAATAGACAATATGAATTAAACAATGGCTATGAAATAATGTTATGGCTATGTGGATATTCTCAATGTCATGAATGTATGGTATTGCAAATATATATACCCATATTCAGCACACATGAATACCTCTATAGCACCCAAACTATGCGATTTCCACAACTAGTATATGTTATTCTAACATTTTTTAAAGATTTCCAACTAATGTCTTACAAAATAAAAGGAAAAAATATGCCTATGTATGGAAACTATTTTCTTTATGATAGGCAATTGGAAGCAAAAATTAAATTTGGTAACTATGGCAAAAATTTGTTATAAGTTAGGCAAATTCAATTCTGGTCAGGGTTTACTTGATGTCAAAGTCATAACTCACTTCCATTTGGATTTTTGTTGAATCCTCAAAGCCATAACTCACGAGAGTTTTGATGGCAATGTTGCTAAATAATAGGGGCAATGCCTAGCAGGGTAAAGTACAAAAGAAATAAAAAGATGGACACAAAGTTCAATGAGACTTTTGTAGAAGCATACGAGACTTTTTGAAACCAAACAACATTGACTATTAAAATAAAAAAAAAGTAGAAATGTTGTTCATGTTTGATACAAAGGCATGCCTTTTTAATAACATACCTATGTATTATGATTATTCTATTTATCCTTGTATATTATTACTACGACAATGCTATTATTTACCTTTTCTTACTATGTTTAAATATAATTTGAACATTACATGAGAATATATATTCTTAATATTAAATCAAAAATGATAAAACTAGATGCCAAAGCATGGGAAAAGAAACAAATTTAACATCTATTATTATCTAAACAATTTAAATTTTCAACTAAACGCAATTTGATTATGAAAATCTGAGTTTCTTGTTTTACAAAGTGATACAATGCCGAAATAAAACCATTTGTCAACACTTCAAAGTTTCAAAAATATGATGCTTAACTTTTGCCTAGATTATTGCTTCTCCTTTGTACTGATTCTAGAAAATTTTGTTATTCTTCTCGTGCTAGATCTCCCATAGAATAAACTCTGAGAATAGTTGCCAGTCTTGATTCAAACAACTAGTGTGAAAGGCAATGTCTCGTCAATCTATGATTTTTTTGCTTGGGTTATTCTTAATTTTGGACGTTTGCTGGAAAATCATGGCAGCTTGGTCGCAAAGGTTCAACACAAAAAGACAAAGATCAAAGAGATGATCAAGAGTTTTCTTATGTTGTATGCATAAAGAGATTGAGATGGACCTTCGAAGGGACTAGGATAAAAGGCATATGGTAGACAGTGATAAGGTGTCTAGGGCTAAGCTAATGAATCATAGCTGTGTTTTCTAATATTGCTAAAAAGGCATAAGAAGGGATATGTCACTACTAAGATTCATTCAAAATTGGTATAGGGAGAACAAGTGTCAGGCCTCCCTTCTATAGGTGGGTAAAGGCATTTCGTAGACATTTGACTTCATAAAAGCGTTGAGACTCAACCAATTAGGATGAGAGCAGTAAATGAAAGTATGATAGAATAGGTCAATAACTACGAGATTTAAGCATGAAAAAAAAGTGTAGGTCTATTTCTAACCAGTCTAGTGCATTCTAATTAGTTAATTGTAGATTGGAAAGGCTTGGCCGAAGCAACTTGGCCAAGGAAAAATAGCCATAGCAAGTTCCGAAGCAACTTGACCAAGGAAAAATAGCCATAGTAAGTTGTACAAAAGAAGCATCCATTAAATGAAAACAACCATGATTTCAAGAACTACATATGTAAAAGCGAAGAACAAAAACTAAGCTAAGATAAAAGGCATATGCATAAAGAGATGATCAAGAGTTTCCTTATGCTATATGCATAAAGAGATTGAGATGGACCTTCGAAGGGACTAGGATAAAAGGCATATGGTAAACAGTGATAAGGTGTCTAGGGCTAAGCTAACGAATCATAGCTATGTTTTCTAAGATTCCTAAAAAGGCATAAGAAGGGATATGTCACTACTAAGTTTCATTCAGAATTGGTATAGGGAGAACAAGTGTCAGGCCTCCCTTCTATAGGTGGGTAAAGGCATTTCATAAACATTTGACTTCATAAAAGCATTGAGACTCAACCAATTAGGATGAGAGCAGTAAGTGAAAGTATCATAGAATAGGTGGATAACTACAAGATTTAAGCATGGAAAAAAAGTGTAGGTCTATTTCTAACCAGTCTAGTGCATTCTAATTAGTTAATTGTAGATTGGCAAGGATTGGCCGAAGCAACTTGACCAAGGAAAAATAGCCATAGTAAGTTCCGAAGCAACTTGACCAAGGAAAAATAGCCATAGTAAGTTGTACAAAAGAAGCATCCATTAAATGAAAAAAACAAGCATGATTTCAAGAACTACATATGTAAAAGTGAAGAACAAAAACTAATAACTAGGTTTGGTGAGACAATGCATGTAAAAAAAACACTTTGTTCATTGTCTTTAGTAACTTAAATCTTTGCTTTTCACTTTTGTGTCTCACCGCTTTAGATGTGGGACTTTTCTATATGTTATTTATCTATGAACACCTTTCTATTTATATATGTAATATCAAGCGGGGTTTAGACATCTTCTTTGTCTATCTTTGGTGGATTGATTCACTATGTACCTGGACTTCAAGAGATTTGATCGGGGTGGCCACTTAGAACATTGCCATTTACCGTTGCTTGTGGGAATATCTTTGTTTATGTTCTAACCTATATAAACAATGTAGTGTTTTAACCATTGTTTGTATACTAGCTTACTTATAACACTTAAATATTGCACAGGCCTTTTGCAAGCACTTTGAACGATATGTTGAGCAATTAGCAATGATCGCATCAATTTGTTATCACCTATATGTTTGGTGACAACTATTCTTATGGACAATACATGGGCATGTACAGTATAATATCAAATTGCTACGAACGACCAAACATTTTATAGGTGCATATCGTGGCAACCAGGAAGCTTTTCCTAGCATCATGTGTTCTGATTGCAACATAGGTAAATAGTCCTTTAACCCATGTAGTAGAGCGTAGTAATCGTCTTATCCTTTTTATCACCAATATAAAATTTTGAGTCTGTGTACTATACTAGACTCTTTATCATGGCTACAATATGAATGCAATTGTTGCCAAGCCAGGCAGGTTCTCACTTTCCCACCAGCCCGCTAATCGACACTGTTTTAGAGCTATATTCCATCAAGTAGCAATGTCGATATAAGAAACTAAAATTTAATTTTAATAAATATACATGGCATTGCATTTAATTATTTTCATCACAGCATCTCTTTTACTATTCCCTTTTTTGCTCTATCATGTTTACTTAACTTTCTATTAATTTTATTTTCCATGCTAATGTTTCTTCATAACCCATGAAGCAATTGCTAGTGTACAAGTGCGAAGACTCAAAGTTTCACTTCTTTTTAGCTCGTTTTATAAGTACAGGTACTTAAAGTTTTATTTCTCTCTACCTTGTTTTAATTTAGGAATCTTAGTGCAATGCCTTTGTCTAAATAAATGCTTTTTGCTTTAACATAATAATGGGTGGCATATTAATTCGTATGCACTTTTAATAAAAATATTATATTCAACAAAAATTATGAACATTTGTTATGATTGTAGATATTGATCAACTATTATTGTCATTGCATTTCATTAATCTATGTTTAGGTCATTGAAAACAATAACAATGTTGAGGTACAACATTGGTTTTCGATGTTTTTATGGGTTATGTTATAAATTCATGAGATATTTTTACACCCAAAGAAAACAATGACCCACTACTAATGGATTTGTGGATCAAGGTCGGAGGCCTCATGTTGTCAAACAAATGCACATATGGAGGCTTCGTGTTCAAGGTTGTTGACTCATGGTTCTTTTCTTTCTGAATAAAGTAAATATCTCCATGCTTGTATGACCAAAATATTTATATGGTTAAATTCAAGATAATATCCTTTTTTAAAATGACGAGCCAGCATTTGCTAGAGGGCTACATCTACTAACAAATTTCCAAGCATGCTTCCTCTACAATTCCTCTTAGGATAGATTATATACCTAAAGAATTACAGGCAGCAAAGCAAGGTTTTTATACTTCCAATAAGGAAGAAACAACACATTATAGGATTTCAATCTTTACATAGACACTCTGAACAAAGCAAAGAAGAAGAATCCATTTGGGCATTCTGGGATGAAATTACATCTTTTCCTCTGACGAAAACTCGCAGGCATATTATGTGTATACAACGACTGACATGTTCGGCGCAGTGTTTTGGTTAACAAAATACACGTTGTATAGCTCCTACTCGGAGCCATTTAATTTTTAAATCAAGTTTATTCTTCTAATGCATTTTAACCAGATGCCCCTGTGTGCCTCTTGCCTCAAATTCGCTGATGCAAAATGAATTCTAAGGAAGGAGGTCTCGAAGAAAGTCTAGTAGAACGTTAGCGTTAGTCCAAGTACCAAGAACGTCATATCTCTACGGTGAGGATTTAGCCAGCGAAGCTTACGAGTTCATTTTCATATACCACATTAATTTGCTTTTAATCATTGTCATTAACGATGAATCAAGTTTACCAATACTCATCCAGTTTGCCAATAAGAGATCTAGCGACGACTTATTCTCATCAAGACTCAGAGGGCTCGGCGTATCAGCTCTTGCCTACCAAAAATACTATCAACTTAAACCGAACAGGACATGTGGTTATAGGCACAAGAGCTTCTCAGCATGGTCGTATTTATGCAAACTTTAATATTCAAATCTTTTGATAGTTTTCCTAGCAACGAATGTCTACTTGGGTGTCAGAACTTAATCATTTTGACGATGTTAGTACATAAGCCATATATTGAGAGTCATGATAGTTAAAGTCTAATAATAGTTCAACATTATCATCATCATTTTAGCGCTATTACATTTTCCTAAGATAAGCTATGCCTGAATTTGAAACGATACCATACGGTTGCACCCTTCAGCAATTTAATCATTGACAAGAGAGTTAAGAACCGGTCAAACGATCGATACTCCCATCCTTTTGTCAAAATCTTAAACAAAAATTTAAAGCTTTTAGTGTCATTTAGACACATTTAAACGTCCATTATAGTTTCAGCTCATTCTCTTTCACAAACGACCGATTGATAGAACAAAACCGTAGGGCTTGATATTAATTCGTGATTTCTAAATTATCCATGACAAGGAAGACGCTTATCATTCAAATTTGATCTAAAACAAGGAACTACTCCATTAGAAGCAGACCTATAGTTAAAACTACAATATCTAAATCATTATTCATGCTATTCATTTTTCATCAGAAATGTTGAAGGTTGAACCTCGCAGGCAGTATCATAAAATGTTGCGAACACAAGAATAGCACAGAGATGGGACAATGCAGATTGAGAATCATGTTCTCTTCACATGCCATACTGGCTACCAACAAAAGCAACTAAAACTGTCTCCCAACACCTTTGACGAAAGTCTCAGCCAAGGCAGACTTACAACCAGCAAAGCCAACATAGGAACCTCCGAGGCTTACCGATTTGAATGCTTGTTGCACTGCTACTGCAAAGAAGAAAACCAGAGACATCGTTTTACCTGCCACAAGTATAGCATTTTGGTTAAACCATTGAAGAAGTTAAAACGTGAAAGCAAACACATTCAAACTAATATTTTTAACCTACTGAAAACCGGATCAAGACCTGACAACTTACATTGTTGAAAGTAGACTTCGAACCGAAAGTGAAAACCTTTCTGCAACTGATGAGAACCAGGTTGAAAGCTTGGATCAACAACAACATCAGACTGGTTCGACTCTGAGAGCCACCGTGGAGACCTGAATCACAGGTTATAGGTTTAAATCATGGAGGAAAAATGCCACTTCTGAATCTGAAACCTAATACATCGCAGGTCTGTTGGCCAATTCTTCAAGCGAATCCCAAACACGAAAGAAACAATGCCATCAATACACAACCTCGATGAATACACAGTGGAGGATTAGGATTTTTAAAGCGCCAAAACCCAAGGCAATATAACATCAACGACGAAGATTTTGACATTATAGCACAACTGCTTAAGAGGCACTGAGCACATTAACATCACATTTATTATTTTTTTCTTCCATGAAGTCGAGCTAGGAGAATTTCCAAGCTATTTGATAGCACAGCTCGGCATTGCGAAGACACTCACAATTTTTCATCACGGGTTACAAGACACATTAATCACCACCTAGATATTCCACTTAGGAAGGTCGATAGCAGAGTTAATACTATGACAGGACACCCTTGCCCCCCAGGATTGAACGATTAAGATGTTAATAATTACCCTGTGTTACTGTTGTTTGTCACTTCTGCCACCTGTCGGGTTGTTACTATATATAAACAGCTTAGAGTTTGAAACCTCTATGCAGGATTAACTAATTATCAACAAATGTTGAAGTTGTTTTATGATAACCACAACTATCGTGTTGTTTCACATCTTATAGTAATAAAAACATTTCCCTAAGGCAACCTATGTCTGAATTTGAAACGACACCATACGGCTATACCCTCCAGGAATTTAATCACTAATAGTAGAGTTAAGAACCGGCCAAATGACCGATACCCTCATTCTTTTGTCAACATGTCAAACCGAAATTTAAAGCTTTTAGTGCCATTTAGATACATTTAAATGTCTATTACAGTTTCGTCTCATCCGCTTTCACAAATGACAGATTGATAGAAGAAAACGACAGAGCTTGACATTAATTGATGATTTTTAAGTTATCCATGAGAACGAAGACACTTATCATTCAAATTTCATGTAAAACAAGGAACCATTTCAGTAGAACCAGATTTATAATTAAAACTATGATATTTAAACCGCTATTCATAGTATTCAGTTTTCATCACAAATGCCAAAGGTTGAACCTCGCAGCCAATATCTCAAAATGCTACAAATACAAGAATAGAACACAGATAGGACAACGCAGATTGAGAATCATGTTGTCCTCACATGCCATACTAGCCATCAACGAAAACAACTAAAACTATTTCTCAACAGCTTTGACGAAAGTCAGGCTAAGCCACACTTAGAACCAGGAAAGTCACCATAGAAACCTTCGAGACTCACCGATTTGAATGCTTGTTCCACTGCTAGTGCAAAGGAGAGAACCACAGACATCGTTTTACCTGCCACAAGTATACGATTCTGGTTAAACCATTGAAAAAGTTAAAACGTGATAACAAATACATTCAAACTTATATCTTTAACGTACTGAAAACCGGGGCAAGATCTGACAACCCACATTATTGAAACTAGATTCGAACCAAAAGCCAAAATCTTACTGCAACTGACAAGAATAAGGTTGAAAGCTTGCATCAAGAACAACATCAGAGTGGTTCGACTCTGAGAGCCACGGCGGAGACCTCAAACACAGGCTATGGGTTCAAACCACGAAGGCAAAACGCCATTCCTGAACCTAAAATCTAATACATCGCAGGCCTGTCAACCATTCCTGCAAACCACTTCCAAACACAAAACAAACAATTCCGTTCATAAATAATTGAAAAAAGCATAGGCTAAGTGATTTTGGATCATTTGATTCATGAACAAGCTCGATGAATAGTTATGAGCGACATAACATCATTGCACCTAGTTTGCACCTATGGCTATAAAAAAAAATTCCTCCATACTATGGTTTTGGGTTATTTGTAAATAGCTGCGAAAAAAATTATTTATATAAATTTTTAAATACTGGTAATTTGTTAACGTTTCATTGGATGAAAGCTGATAATGTCAGCCTCGATAATCGCTTTCTGTTTTGGCGGTGGAAGGTGCGTCATCCGAGTTAAGGCTTAGTTGCTGCTTAGTGTAAATAACAGGTGGTGGGCGTAACAACGTGTGGCATATAAACTTGTCTAGTTTTTTGCGCCGGGAAATGTCTTCAGCGCTTTCTGCACAATGCGATGGTTATGGTTATCATAGGACGTGTCAAACGAGAGTAAGGACAGGGTAATTAACGTTTTAGTGGTTCAATACTGGCGGGCAAGGGTGTCCTATCATAGTATTAACTCTGTTGCGGGTTCCCTGGGTCAAGTATCTACGTGGTGACTAATGTGACTTGCAACCTGTGATGGAGAATGGTGAGTAATAAATGTGACATTAATGTATTTAGTAGCTCGTAGGCGGTTGTGATATGCCACGCATTGCTACACCAACGAGCCAGACACAGACACGCTAAACAATGAGGGGTATGATCGTTCACGTGTCATGGACCCACCACATGCTATATTACACTAAGCAGCAAGCACTACTATCGTTATAGAAAAATCAAATTTTGATATTCGAAAATGTAACATCAAACATCGAAAATTAAATTTTGATATTCCGAACTGTAATATCAAACATCAACAATAACCCTTAACTCGGATGGCGCATCTTTCGCCGCCGAAAGAGGAAGCGATTATAGATCACAGCCATGCCGACCAATTCTTCAAATCACCCCCAAACACGAAAGAAACAATGCCATTAATAAACAACCTCGATGAACAGGTAGTGGAGGATCACGGTTTTTAAAATGCCAAAACCCAAGGCAATATAACATCAACGACGAAGATTTTGACACTATAGCACAACTTCTCACGAGGTGCTAAGCACATTAATATCACATTTATTATTCCTTTCTACCATGAAGTCCAGCCAAGACAATTTTTAAGCTATTTCATAGCACAGGTCGGCATTCCGGAGCCACGCACAATTTTTCATCATAGATTACAAGGCACATTAATCACCACCTAGATATCCCACTTAGAAAAGCCGATAGCAGAGTTAATACTATGATAGCACACCCTTGTCCCTAGCATTGAACTATTAAAACTTTAATAATTATGCTTCCCTTACTCTTGTTTCTCACATCTGCCACCTGCTAGCTTATCACTATATATAAACACGTTAGAGTTCGAAACCTGTATGCAACATCAACTAATTATCAACAAATGTTGAAGTTATTTTATTTTTATGATAACCATAACGACCGTATTGCTTCACACCTTATAACAATAAAAACATTTTCCTAAGGCAACCTATGTCTGAATTTGAAACGACACCATACGGCTACACTCTTCAGGAATTTAATGACTGATACTAGAGTCAAGAACGAGCCAAATGACCGATACTCTTATTCTTTTGTTGACATCTTAAACCAAAATTCAAGGCTTTTAGCGTTATCTAGATACATTTAAACGTCCATTACAGCTTAAGCTCATCCCCTTCCACAAACAACGGATTGATAGAACAAAACAACAGAGGTCGACATTAATTGGTGATTTCTAACCTATCGACGACAAAAAAAGACACTTATCATTCAAATTTCATGTAAATCAAGGAACCATCCCAGCGAAGCTCGCAGGCAGTATCGCAAAATGTTGCAAACACAAGAATAGCACACAGATAGAACAATGCAGACTGAGAATCACGTTCTGTTCACATGCCATACTGGCAATCAACAAAAAAAAAACAACTAAAACTATTTCCCAACACCTTTGACGAAAGTCTCGGCTAAGCCAGACCTAGAACCAGCAAACCCACTATAAGAACCTTCGAGACTTACCGATTTGAATGCTTGTTCCACTGATACTGCAAAGGAGAAAACCAGAGACATCATTTTACCTTCCACAAGTATACGATTCTGGTTAAAACGCCATAACAAGTACATTCAAACCTATATCTTTAACATACTGAAATCCGAAGCAAGATCTGACAACTTACATTGCTCTAAGCAAAAGAATGAGATTATCGGTCATTTGGCTGGTTCTTGACTCTACTGTCAGTGATTAAATTCCTGAAGGGTATAGCCGTATGGTATCGTTTCAAATTCAGACATCTTAAACAAAAATTTAAAGCTTTTAGCGCTATTTAGATACATTTAAACGTCCACCACAGGTTAGGCTCATCCCCTTCCACAAACAATGCATTGATAGAACAAAACAATAGAGGTTGACATTAATTGGTGATTTCTAAGCTATTAACGACAAGAAATACACTTATCATTCAAATTCCATGTAAATCAAGGAACCATCTCAATAGAACCAGATTTATAGTTAAAACTACAATATTTAAACCCTTATTCATATTATTCATTATTCATCACAAATGCCAGAGGTTGAAGCCCACAGGCAGTATCGCAAAATGTTGCAAATACAAGAATAGGACACAGATAGAGCAACGCAGACTGAGAATCACGTTCTGTTCACATGCCATACTGCCTACCAACAAAAACTATTTCCCAACACCTTTGACGAAAGTCTCGGCTAAGCCAGACCTAGGACCAGGAAACCCACCATAAGAATCTCCGAGACTTACCGATTTGAATGCTTGTTCCACTGCTACTGCAAACGATAAAACCAGAGACATCGTTGAACCAGCAAACCCACCATAAGAATCTCCGAGACTTACCGATTTGAATGCTTGTTCCACTGCTACTGCAAACGAGAAAACCAGAGACACCGTTTTACCTGCCACAAGAATACAATTCTGGTTAAACCATTGAAGAAGTTAAAACGTCATAACAAATACATTCAAACTTATATCTTTAACCTGCTGAAAACTGGAGCAAGATCTGACAACTTACATTGCTGTAAGCAGACTTCGAACCAAAATCCAAAACCTTTCTGCAACTGACGAGAACCAGCTTGAAACCTTGCATCAACAAGAACATCAGACTGGTTCGACTATGAGAGCCACGGTGGAGACCTGAACCACTGGCTATGCGTTCAAACCACGAACCGAAAACCCCATTCCTGAATCTAAAACCTAATACATCGTAGGCCTCTCGACCATTCCTTCAAACCACTCCGAAACACAAAACAAACAATGCCATTCATAAAAAACAAGCTCGATGAATATTACCAGGGATATAACATCAACAACAAGGAATATTTCGACATTATAGCACAAGCGCCTACGAGCTACTAAATACATTAATATCACATTTATTACTCACCATGCTCCATGACAGGTTGCAAGCCACATTAGTCACCACGTAGATACTCCACCTAGGGAACCCGCAGGAGAGTTAATACTATGACAGGACACCCTTGCTCGCCAGCATTGAACCACTAAAACATTAATTACCCTGTCCTTACTCCTGTTTCACACGTCCGCCACCTGCGACGCTAGACTTGTTCCATTTTCCTATGATAACCATAACCATCGTATTGTGCAGAAAGCGCCGAAGACATTTCCCGACGCAAAAAACTAGACAAGTTTATATGCCACACATTGTTACGCCCACCACCTGTTATTTACACTAACCAGCAACCAAGCCTTAACTCGGATGATGCACCTTCCGCCGCCAAAACAGGAAGCGATTACCGAGGCTGACGTTATCAGCTCTCATCCAATGAAATGTTGACAAATTACCACTATTTAAAAATTTATATAAATAATTTTTTCCCCAACTATTTACAAATAACCCCAAACCATAGTATACAGGAAAAAATTTTATAGGCATAGGCGCAAACTAGGTGCAAGTAATAGGGTTTGTATGAAACATAATATATCCCCTACGGAGACATAAAAAGAACAACATAATAAGAGACAATAAGGGAGGTGATCGAAGAGACAAAGACGGAATGATGGTAAATCTAGTTGTTCGGTATTTGTGTGAGCATATTATTTAAATTCAAATTTAGTCTAATTCAAGTGTGTTAAGAAAAAATATACATGGCCATAGAGTGAAGCACTGGAATTCCTGTGAGGTAGTGAGTATTTTCCTATGATTGAACCATTGAGGAACTAGTTAAAGAGAAATCTTGAAATCTTATGGTAATAGAGATATGCAATCTTTTTAGAATGCCCACTATTATGTGCACTTGATAAGTGTGTTGCTAATTGTTGAGGACTAATTTGGTCTTAAATAACTTGAGATTGATACATTTTAATTGAAAACATTTTAGTTTAATTTTAGTGGGATTATGGCCTTGCTCGAGGATGACTGGTAAGAATTTAAAATATTAATTGTTTTTATGCATATCTATGGTTGGGGGATTTGGGAAATTCCAATATGATTTTGTTGAAAGAGCTTACAATAAACATATATGTTTATTTCTTTGTTTATTTTCTATATGTGTGTGTGGCTGTTCGACCCCTAAATTGTCTTTATATTTTGACTATTATGTCATCACATTTAAACTTAAATCATTACATTCACTCTCAAAATATTATCTTTTATTTCAATCTATTAATTAAAAGCAATAAAATTGAATGGCATGATTTATTACTTTTAATGCATTATATATCATTTTATTGGTGATAAATTGATTCTCACACTTGGTAATGCATTCTCACACTTTAAATTAGAAGCAAATGACCATCATTCTCGTATTCCATCCGGTATTCAGTATAGACCTCATTCTGACACTAAGTTTGTTGATCTTGTCATACCTACATATCAAAATCATGGATTAATAATGCGCTTTGATTCATTATCAAAATTATTTTAAACTAAAACAATTAAATAATTGTAAAAAAAATTGCATTAAATAATTTATTATTTTAAAATTTGTTTTAAAATTTTAAAACAATTATTTTAAAAATAAGCTTCATTAAAAATCCATTGGGTAAAAAAGGATGAAAATAGAGGCTTCCACATTTAATTGCCACTTGTATAAAGTGGAAACCCTTAATAATTAAAAACCTTCATTGATTTATTTAAAGCCCTTTATTACTTGAAAATATTGTTTATTGAAAAGATTACATCTAAATGATGATATTAACGAGTTCATTGCAAGTTCAACGGTCTCCGTTCAAGTAAAACCAAGTGCTGAAATAATGGAAGGAATAATCCACTGCAAAGATGAAGCCGATAGTTATCAAGCATGAATCGATTTTACCTAGAAGATCGCCACCAGAATTAAGGAAGTGGTTTATTGTTGTGATACCATTATGACGACTCATTGAGTCGCCAACCCTTTGTTAAAACTGATGAGACCAGGTCGTAACCATGTAAACAGAGTAATAATTGATTCAATAATGATGCATTTGATAATATGAAATTTTGGTAATTAAAACTGGTTGGAAAATAATTACTTGAAATAATGAAAAGTATAATCAACCTTACACAATCTTGTAGAATAAATTGATTGAAATACTAGGATTACTGTAGAAGTAAAAGTAACAATGAGTGAATAAAAAATGACAAGACTAGCGATGGTTGGAATTATAACATTGGTCGTGGAAGGGTTTTCTTAGTATGGCCAAACGAGCCGAGGACAAAAATCATTTTGCATTAACTTATTTCACCCATAAATTCTAACCCTGACTTTAATTTCCTCCATATGAATGTGACACTGGGAAGAAATTCAAAATGACTGCAATATTAAACTAACATTGTTGTAGAAACCCTACACTCGAAATAGTAAGGTAAAGTGATGGACTACGCAGACAAAAAACCCATAATAATTGTTTTTAAAAGTCTAGACTACTATGCATACAAACAAGAGCACGGTCAAATACCTAAAAATTGTAAGTCTAGGAAATTCTAACTCAAATCTTTATGAAGAATTGGATGAAAATCTTAGTGTTTAAAATGGTAGACTTTGAACATAAATATGAACTCCTTCCAGCTAAAATGATCGACTCATAACTGAGCTTGATAATTCAACTCCTTAAGACAATAAATTATTTACAAATATGTGCATAATTGGTAATTATAGGATTTATTGTAAAGCAAGATAAAGCATAAGGTTACTCATCTATAGCCGATGCACAAACTCTAGGAAAGCCAGTTTTGTAACTAGAAACCCCCCCACTAGTAAAAGAATCAAAACCAACTGAATGGACCTAGAGTGATTCGGAATATCATAACCAAATTTTATAAATGTAGTTCATATCTCTAAAGGCTAAAGTCGAGAAGATTTTACCTCGCATGCCAGTAAGGTTTAGAAGTTCTCAATACTCTATTCAAGTGATTTTGATCAAAGATGAGATTAGTGAGAACTAAAAATCACTGCATCAAACCACTAATGAATAGAGACAATATCATTTTGACACCACTTGTGGCAATTTGAAAACTCATTCCTAAAAATCACATGCCAAAACCCAATGTTGGAATATGTAATGATGGTTGAATGTATTTAGAAAGTAATAATGTCCAACCTTATGTAAAAGAGTTATCCCACATGTAATTTGTAATAATTTACTCTTATTACCTTTTATTATATAAATAGATGAAATTACAATTATCCCAAGTGTTACGAGATGTAATTCCTCTATTACCTTTTAGTATAAAATGAGGTGAGAAGTCATTGTAAAATAATAAAGAATTCAATAATTCGCATATGAACACAAAGATGTGTCATGTAATGTGATTATGGAGTGGGATGTGATGCTCATGTGTGGGAGCTCTATCGTAATATTGGAGATTATTGGTGATTAGGAAGATTTCAACTTTCATGTGGATGTTTCCACATTTGGGGTTTTGCCATGTATATCTAGTGTTTTCTTGTCTATTCTCTTATCTCCATTTGATTCATGTCCATGTTATTTGTTGATTATTATAATAGAAGGATAGATTAGCTCATGCTATGCATGTTTTGTATTCTTGTATGACTTTATCATATTCTCAATATTCAAACATGGAATCAAAGCATGTTGTTGCATTCTAACTTCTTTAGTAAAAATCTTAGATTTTGTTTTTTAAGCAACATTTTCTTATGATTTCACTTGGGATCTTCGTATTTGTAGTGATAGGACCTGATCTACAATACCCAAGTGGTAGTTTTCTAGATCTCGGATTTATACTACATATTTTAATTTTTTCATTCCACCCTAACCCTTGTGCAGAAGTGTTTAAGGTAAAATTGGGTGGTGAATTTTAAATAATTTTTCAACACTTTCTGTGCATATTTTGAAGAAACAAATTACCAATATGTTTTTCCTCTTGCAAAAATGTTCAATTTCAAAAAAAAAAATCGTCTCGTTTGGAGTGAGGAAAGGTGGAGATATCGCTATTTTAAAAACCAATTATTTTCGAGTTTTTTTATGACATCCATGTGGATTACAGAGTGAATATATTTTAACAGATTGCCCAGATTTTTGTTTGATTACACAAGTGGATGCAGAATAGGTTCTCTAGTTCCAAAAACAGGTTATAATAAAAATTCTAGGAAATATAAACCAAGTTATGGTCATTTTAAATTTTTCGTTTTTCTACTTTCGATTTTCTATTACAGAGTTACAAATCCATATTTTAGCACCTGTTGGGATTCGGTTTTGGTGAGAATGTTCGGTTTTTATTCGTCTCTTATCATGAAATTTTTGTCATGAGCTTCTTGATCTCTTTGCATTAGGGTTTTTGTTCTTATTCATCATGTTTAAAGAGGTTGTTTTGTTCCTATTTTACTTGTCTCTAACCTTCTTGTGTGGAAGATGTTTTGACATTTTTAGGGACATGGATATCTAGTATGGTAATGGCGACATCGATAAATGAACCTATGCTTAGTAATTAGTTGCTTGGTGGCTATATTTTTTATATCTATAAGTGATATCATTGTTTTATTTGATCAATTTTTTTGCTCAATATTTTAACATGGTCTCACTCTTCTAATAATGATGATGTTTCTCACATGGTATCATATCTTGCACTCATTATGCTCTTGCATATTTACATGTTCTTTTTTTAAACCCAATTTTTTTAGTGATTTAATTTAACTAATTTGGACATCTTGTATATGATTTTGGTGATTATCTTCTTGTTTATTTACATTAGAGTGCAGCTTCTTTTATCATGTTGTTGGAGCTTGTTCCTATTAATTTGTCACTAAACTACTTGTGTAGTAGATGATTTTTTGAAATTTTAGCAGCATGCATCTCTAGTTTTTTCATGGTAACAAGAAGAAACCATCTAATGCTCACTATTATAACAAGTGATTAATGGCTATATTTTTTCATCTATGTAATATCCTCTAATATGTGACCATATTTTCTCTTGCTATTTTCTTGAGTAAAATAAATCTTTGAATCTGTGGGATATTATGTCTTATATCATAATGGCTTATCCTTTCTTAACAAGGTTTAGTTTCTTTATCATGTATTGGAGAGACTGTATCTAGTTCCTATGTTGATTGTCTTTAACATTCCTATATGGAAGCATTGACATTTTCAGGGAATTCATCTCATGCATATTAACATGAAAACAAGAAATTAAGGCATGCTTAATGACTAGTCATTTCATTTTTTTCATAAGTGATATCATGATTTGATCCTAATTTGTTATATGTTGATCATGTTAAACATTTTGATCTGCCTTTATCTATCATGTCATGTTTATTTTGATCACCTTTTACTCAATATTTATATGGCCTTGAGAAATATCATATTATCATTTCATATATCATGTCTTGAGCTTATCATGTTTATGATTTACTCTTGGAAGTTCTTTGTGCAGATTATCTCTCTGTGTACTTGAATTCCTATGTATTTGTGAATATTTGTGGGGCATCTTGGTTCTAGAATCCCTTCATATCTTAACCTTTGATTATCTATGTTCATTCAACATTGTTCTTCATTGATCATCTTATCCTTGGCAGCAAAGTGTGATCCTATTTGCTTCTTTATCTTAGATGTTTGAAGTTGTCCTTCAAGAGGACTGTAATGCAATCTCAATAACTATATTCCATATATAATGTACTGAAGAACCATATTTCACTATTAAAATCATGATGATTACATGCACACTATCATATTCGATGGTAGAACATTGGGGGTCTTATTCGTGATGAGGTATATTGCAGAGTTTTACTGCATCTTTCAACTATTAGTTGATTTCTAGTTGTGATGGTTGTTGTGGTGTTCTAGGAATTTTGCAGTTGGTTCTAGTATCCACTATAGCTTCTCCTTTATATCTAGGAAATTTTTGGTTGGAACTCTTGCCACATGTTCTAGGAATTTTTCTCTTGGATCTAGTAGCCACTAAGGATTCTCTTTAGATCTAAGCATTCTGCAGTTGGAGCTTGTTGCCACATGTTCTGTTGTATTGGCCATACATTGTTGTGGTAGAGTTCATCATACAACTTGGTTTAGGTGAAATTTCATGGTTCAATGCAAAGCAATTGTTATCTTCATATACTCCATGAGGTGAAGTGTGTTTTTATTTTCAATTTATGGATATTCCAGAAGTTATCATCAAGGGGGATGATATGTAATGCCATCTTCCTCCATTTTTTTTATTCTATGTCCCAGTCACCATTAAGAGGGAGTGTTGGAATATGTAATGATGATTGAATATATTTGGAAGGTAATAATGTCCAAACTTATGTAAAAGAGTTATCCCACATGTAATTTGTAATAATGTACTCTTATTACATTTATCCCACATGTGTTATGGGATGTAATTCTTCTATTACCTATTGGTATATAATGAGGTGAGGAGTCATTGTAAGACAATAAAGAATTCATGAATTCACATATGAACACAAGGATGTGTCATGTAATGCGATTATGGAGTGGGATATGATGCTCATGTGTGGGAGCTCTATTGTAAGATTTGAGATTATTGGTGATTAAGAAGATTTCAGCATTCATGTGGTTGTTTCCCCATTTGGGGTTTTACCAAGTATATATGGTGTTCTCTTGTCTATTCTCTTATCTCCATTTTATTCATGTTCATGTTATTTGTTGTTTATTATGATAGAAGGATATATCAAGTCTTGCTATGCATGTTTGGTATTGTTGTATGACTTTATCATATTCTCAATATTCTAACACTCAATACCACCCATTGAAACAACATACAAAACTTGAGAGGGTAAGGTCCTTTTATTACTCTTGTAAACCCATTATTGTAACACATTTACTCGGGAGTATTTTGGAAAGTATACAATGAAAAAATGAAACCAGTTAATAAAGCTCCAATAAATGTATAACCCTAGGATAAGTGATCCCAGTGTATGAGTATGTCATAACAATAAAAATTGCAATGAAGTCATAATGCGCAAGGCAATAATGAGTTCAAGGTAATACAATATTACAATATTACATACCATACACATTTGTGGGCAATGAGTGTATCATTTAAAGTTATGTACATAGGGATATAATTATTTTAACATGTTTGTGTGTGTGTGGAATTTTGAGACATGAACAATATTCCATAATTTTATTGCACAATGATAATCATAGTGTTTGTATATGAGGTTTTAAGTTAGGGATGAATAAATCTATAATGACCTCAATCATCGATATATAAATATTTCTCTATTTACCCAGATTCAAAATTATAGTATAGGTATTTAGCACTAGAAATAGACATGTGTATATGTATATTATCATTAACATTAATCTCACTAATTAGTCCAAGAAGATGATAATGCCACATGAAGACTATGCAATAAATCAAGGATCAACTATGATGATACTTACTTTGCATAAAGGTATTATAGTTTATGAAAAATACCTCTTTTAGAATAAATTAAGTTACACACACACACACATTTGCATTAATTTCTATAGTTTAGATGTTGGGTTCATTACACATGCACCTAAAGCAAGATTGTGCAAATAAATTTGAACTATTACAATATATTTTACAATTATCAAATGAAAATGAAAATAATCAATGTTTGAAGGTAAGGAGTGAACCAATCATTGACCACTCAGTCAATCGAGGGAAATTTTGGGAAAGAAGTAAGGTCAAATAAGGGGTTCATGTTGGCTTATCTGAACTTTTGATGAAAACCAATCCCCTCAAGAGACAATCACCAAAACTTGAAGATGCAAATTAAAAAATTAGCACAATTAACAAACATACAACTTGCATCTCACAAATAAAGTACAATTAACAAGGAGACACCCATAAGGAAGCAATACAAAACTCAATTTCATGGAAACTTGCTTATTCAAACAAGATAATTAATACATCCTTGGAAGCCAAACACTATCCATTTATTCAACCATCCTCACCTAAAGAGAAGAGAATCCGACGATATGAATCAACAATAAAGATCCATCCCAATCATCAATCAAAGAGCTCAACTAAATACAAAGATAAAAAAAAAAACATATATAGACAACCCAAAATGAAGTACATAGGTTGATCTAGATAGCCAAGGGGGTCATTCATAATTACTAGCATAACATCTAAAAAGATATCTAGTTATTAAAAAAAATCATTAAGAGAATAGTAAATGCCATTAGATAACCATTCAATAAGGAATATTTGGCATTCATGCGTGCACCTTAACTAATGGAGACAACTAAGAAAACCAATCAAAGAATTTGCAATCATCCAAGAGCACTAATCACATGAAAATTTCAGGTTGTAAGGATTATAAGATGCAATTAGTGAGGCTTTAGAAATATATTTATGTGGGCCCATAGGCTCAGGGTTTTTTGAGGACCTAAATATTTCCATAATGGACTTTAAAAAGGAGCAATAAAATATTCATAAATGCACATGCTTATCAAAATGTTGAAGCAAAACTACTGACCCAAGGATTTGGAGTTTTTCCCTAACAACAACATTGATTGTTATCCCCCAAAGTTGCACTTTCCAAACGCAAATTCCAACACATAAATCAAATAAGCTTGGTGCATAAATCCCATTGTCAACACAACATGCATCTAGCTCTCACTTCAGAACTAGCGCATTTCTAACTATGAGGGTGCTACTTGTATGGCTTTCTTTTGTTTTCTTTTAATTTATAATTTAGGCTTAGAAAAAGTATGGTAGATCAACAACATAAAAATCTAATATTTATTAATCGATATAGGATGGATTCATAGTATTTGTGCCTTCCCTTTGAGGTATTAAGTCTCACTTCTAGAGACCTTGAAATGAATGATGAATATTATGAAAAAGATAATCAAATAGAATATCCAACTTTCTTATTATATAAACGAGACTTGTATATCATTGTTGAATGGAGATCTGTTAGAGATAAACCAATTTTCTTATACAACTATAAGCATCTCACAAACCATGCAATAAAAATAATTGAATATATTATAGATCAAAATCTCAAAGTTAGATCAAATTTGATAACAACAGTCTCTCATTGTACATTATTACATAGAACATTAGAGCATAGATAAGTAGTCACATTTTCCTCTTGGTGCATTTCAGCTCCCATGGGATTGACGATAACATGCATGAAAGATAAAGGTAAGCTGATTCACAAATAACATTTTACTGAAACATGAATATAATAATATGACCTATAGAAAAGAGAAGAGGAATGTAAATCGCAAATGCATGTACATGAATTCTATAATCCCTAAATGATAGTACATTCCACCCTAAGATCAATATCCAAGATACACCCTTTTTGAAATATCTCTTCTTCCTTTTCATATATTAATTGATCATAATAATTTGTTTATAAACGATCAATTAACTCAAAAATAGCTACAGGGTTCACATTTAGCATGACTTGGATTAGTCTCCTCCTTTCATGCAGCACTAGAGTGTAAAAGAAGTAATATTCATGTCCTTTAAATTTTACCATTTTGACATATTCAAGAAGGATGCTCATTCTATAGAATACCAAAACTTCCGTATAGATAACATCCATCTCTCGTAGTGCAAGATGCAACTCTTAAGTCATGGTTTGAATAAATAAATTTAACTAAACTAGAAAAATGAACATGTTGATTAAAATATGATATTTCATCCACAACATATCCAAATTTCAAATCCAAACTCAAGGTGTTCATTTTTTGAAATGGTAAGAATGTAGACTCCTATTTCTATTGAAAAATAAGAACATATGAAATTTCATTGTGTTAGGTTGGAATGTGTTTTGCAAGACTCAATAATTTTATGAAAGTTGTGAGAAGGTAGAGAAATATATCCTATACATCGTATCCAGTTTTCAACATCATACTCAAAGCTTTAATATTGTAGAATAGTTGAGCATTGAATTCCTTGCACTCTTGATGAAATGCACCTTGAATGTTTCATTGCACTTAGTTTGAGGATTGTACATGGCCCTTGACTAAATGTTTTATGATGAAATTTTGTGAGTACGTAAGAATATGCCATGATTTACAAGATATCCAAAATTCAACTTCATACTCTAACATCTAACATTTAAGGTTGCAAAATTACTAAATACTTAATCATTGCCATTGTTCATGAAATGAAAACTAGTTTTTACACCATACTTTGTTCATGATTGAACATGTGTTTAAACAATTAATTTTTTGGGGCTAGTATAGAAATCTGTCCACTATGGAATATCCAAATTTGGTGGAAAAAATCAAGGATTTAAAATTCTAGAATGGCTAAATATTGAACCCATATCAAACTGTATTTTCTATTACGTTGGATTTAAAACTATTACACAACCCTTAAACTTGATATATTTTGGGAAAATACATTCCAAATTTGGTGGAAAAAATCAAGGGTTTAAAATTCTAGAATAGCTAAATATTGAATCTATATCAAACTGTATTTTCTATTAAGCTGAGTTTAAAACTATTACACAACCCTTAAACTTATATATTTTGAGAAAATTTTGTGGATAAGCAAAACAATATGACCTCCATAATATATTCAAACTTTGGATCAATAATCAAATTTTTAATTATATATATATATATATATATACCGAGTTCCTAAAAAAAATGCTCCTAAGATTACAAAATACAAATTAAAAAAAAAAAAAACCTTCATATCCCATTCACGAAACCTCTATAAGTTGACGAAATTTAAGGATATGGGCCCCTTCAAAAGAAACACAACATGCTTTCTTATAAATATTTACATATTTTCTCTCAAGGAACGTAACTTTGTGCACACAGCCATATATACTTTACATGCGATAAGCGTTTAAGTTAATTAAATAATTTGTTACAATTAAAATTTAAATCTAAGTAGGTTTTGAATTATTTGTTGCGATTCATGGTAAGTGATACATACTTGATTGGAATTGTGTCATGATGAACATGTCTAATATTTTTTATATACTTCAAAGAGGAGTAGAGTCCCTCCTCTAACTTCAAAGCGATAGGTCTATTGTGATCTTAAGTATAAGATAAGTTAAATCATTAATAGAATTTTTCAAAGAGGAGTAGAGTCTCTCCTCTCACTTCAAAGGGAACGGTGTATTGTGAAGTTAAGTATGAAATAAGTTAAAATCATTAATATAGTAATGAATGTGGTTAGATAAATTGAGTTGTTATATTGTTGTTAGATAAGATTTATAATAATTGAAATGACACATCTTTAAAATATAGCATAGGTTTGATTTTAAAAAATAAAATAAATTAGAAAATTATATTTTATTGAGTTGTTATATTGTTATATTCATAAGTACTTTTTATAATAAATAATGTGTTAGAAAGAGGTTTTCCATAATTGAAATGGCACATCTTTAAAACATGGCATGTGTGTAGTTTTGAAAAATTCAAATAATATAAAAATATATATTTTATATTTATTTTATAAATAATTTTAAAATTATATATTATGTTTATAAATAAAAGTATATATTTAAAATAATTTATATTAATTAAAATTAATTTGTTTTAAACTACGTATTAAATTTGTATGAGAAAATCAATATTACAAATTAAAAGAAATTATAAAACATAATATTTTCAAATTATATGTTATTAATGTCATATATAACTATTTTATGAAAATGATATAATAAAAATATATCAACTCATGCCATGCTTTATAATGCAAACTTATATTAATTCGAACCATGCTTTTAAGGATAAATATGTGGATTTATATGAGAATTGAGAACATGACTCATGAAAATGAAAATGAAAATGAAAATGAAAGTATATTTACTTTAAAGGAAAAATATAATATACATATTGATATTAATATAGTGTAATTTTTCATATAAATATAATGAAAAAAATTTACATAATAATATAAATATATATGAAAATGATATAATACTAATATATTAATTAAATAATGATATAATGTATATCCACAAGATATTGATATAGATGGATTCATAGTGGAGGGATATCTTATAGGTATATTGATAAAGGATTAATACATTATTGATCATGAAAATGATATAATGTTATTATATTAATTAAAATAAAAAGAATATATTAATTAAAATATATATTTACCAATATTGATATATTCATAGAGAAGAATATATTATTAATATAGTGATGAAGATTTACACAATATTGATTATTATGCATAGATTTATAAATTGTAGAATCAATTTTAATTAAAATTAAAAGGATTAAAGTATTTCATAAGAAGAAAATGAATTTTATTAAATAAAAACAAATTTTTATAATTATAAAGTTTTTTAAAAATTCACATATATGTTTATATTAAATAACATGTTACTATGTTGGTTGATAACTTATCAAAAATATCTTTTTAGAATATAGTAATGAAGTTAAGTGTGAAATAAGTTAAATCATTAATATAGTAATGAATGTGGTTATTTCTTTCATAAATTGAGTTGTTATATTGTTGTTAGATAAGATTATAGTAATGAATGTGGTCATTTCTTTCATAAATTGAGTTGTTATATTGTTGTTAGATAAGGTTTTCATAAATTATATTTTATTGAGTTGTTATATTGTTATATTCATAAGTACTTTTTATAATAAATAATGTGTTGGAAAGAGGTTTTCCATAGTTAAAATGACACATCTTTAAAACATAGCATAGGTTTGATTTTAAAAAACAAAATAATAGAGAAAATTATATTTTATTGAGTTGTTATATTGTTATATTCATAAGTACTTTTTATAATGAATAATGTGTTAGAAAGAGGTTTTCCATAGTTGAAATGGCACATCTTTAAAACATGGCATGTGTGTGGTTTTGAAAAATTCAAATAATAGAAAAATATATATTTATATTTATTTTATAAATAATTTTAAAATTATATATTATGTTTATAAATAAAAATATATATATATATAATAATTTATATTAATTAAAATTAATTTGTTTTAAACTATGTATTAAATTTATGAGAAATCAATATCACAAATTAAAAAAAATTATAAAACATAATATTTTCAAATTATATGTTATTAATGTTATATATAACTATTTTTATGAAAATGATATAATAAAAATATATCAACTCATGCCATGCTTTATAATGCAAACTTATATTAATTCGAACCATGCTTTTAAGGATAAATATGTGGATTTATATGAGAACATGACTCATGAAAATGAAAATGAAAGTATATTAACTTTAAAGGAAAAATATAACATACATATTGATATTAATATAGTGTAATTTTTCATATAAATATAATGAAAAAGATTTACACAATAATATAAATATATATGAAAATGATATAATACTAATATATTAATTAAACAATGATATAATGTATATCCACAAGATATTGATATAGATGGATTCATAGTGGAGGGATATCTTATAGGTATATTGATAAAGGATCAATACATTATTATTATTAGAGTACCTAAAAATCTTAATCTTGTATACTCTTAGCTCGGTAAATCGTGAAGACATCAAATAAGTGAAAGGTATTTGTTGTCTTCATTGATTAGGACCTGCCAATTCAGTCAAATGGGCATTTAGATCGGAAGTTGTTGGGCCAACCTAAAACACTTGTGCGTGGCTTTGAAATGCCCCACAAAATGTGCATGTGAACTATTATAATTGTTCGTGGCTCTCTAATGCACACATATGCATGTGCAGGATTCATACAATTAGAAATATAAATACAGATGACTGCAATGACTTCATGTGTGTTCAGATTTATGTGATCTATTGAGTGAATTTTCTCTCAGCAGTAGGCAGATCTGTAAGCAACCCACGACCATGGCTGAAGAGCACGTAAAGATAAAGATGTTGGCTGTTTCAAGCGTGGCACCGGCCATCCCCACTGCGAAGCAGAGCATGTTTCTCTCCAACCTCGATCTGTTTTGGATTCCCGTGGTTAACGCTCATTCCCTTCTGTTCTATAAACTAAACCCAGACATGGAATTTACTGCGGTCACGGAGATGCTAAAGAGGAGCCTCTCGTTAGTTCTGGTGGACTTCTATCCAGTTGCAGGTCGGTTTAACGCCAAGGGATCAGGAGAAACGGGTCGACCTGTGATTGACTGCAACGATGGCGGAGTTGAATTCGTGGAAGCATCGATTGATGTCGCTTTTGAGGAACTTCAAAGAGACGAGTTTCGTCACACAAGTTTTTTCAAGGAACTTGTTCCGATCCGTGATGGATCCAAGTTTCAATACTACGACGGTCCGCTTTTGTCGGTACAGGTATACAAATTTCTTGTTAATTATTTTTTTGCTTTCAAAAATTGTTTCTTATATTTTCGATTATGCTGGTGCATCAAAAGACTTTTCTGTAGTCTTTTGTACTCGTTTTCATTATTAGTAACTTTAGTAGTTATAAAGATATATGAAAATTTATAACTTTTTAGTATATTACGAGATATTATAGAGAAGTTATGTATCTTATTGTTTGATTTGTTAGTCTGTGTTTTTAAGTTTACTCAAGATGCAGAAATTCAAAACCTTTTTACTTTATTAATATTAAAATAGTTTTCACGATATTTTTTTATAGAAGGAATCTATTTTTTTTTTATTTACTTTTTCAAGAAGGAGATCTATCTAGCATCTTATTTATTTAAAGAGGTTAGGGTAGAATCCTAACACTTCATTTTATTTGGAAAAGCATTGCCCTCAACACTTGATGTGAGGAGGTACAATCATAAACGATGGTCCCATAGGAAAGAGTTGACCATAATGTTGAAGTAAGCCTCCAATGAAATCTAGGATCCCACATATAAATGTTAGTCGCCACACCATAAACCTAGGTCCCATGTACGAGTGCGAGTGCTAACAACAATGTTGAAGAAGCGGCTGTCACATGTGAAAATGCTCATTGTCATATGAAGAAATCTAAGGAGCTCATTCATAAATCCAAGTCGTGTGTCAAAGTACTCATGTTGACTCCCCATTGAAGATACCTGAGCTGAATATATGTCAAATAATAGTGCTCCCTATCCAAATACATAGATCTCTATTTATATCCAAAAGAATCAGTGACTCAACCTCAAAACATTAGGGTTGGGGATCTAAAAGGAATACTACCAATGGAGAATACATAAGTTGAAAACTGGTAGTCATAACCTTCTCTAGACCTCTTTCGATGATATTCTCTACATAAGGGGGAGTAGAGTCATCAAATAGAAAGTGAAAGTAGTTCTCTTCTCATAAATGCCAATTCTCCTTGAATTCATGGACTCTCTTATTCATATGTTCACAAATTGCATACATATCATGGAAATTTCTATCATCATCATCTGTTTCTCCCATGGCATGTTCCACCACATTGTCATTCTTCAATTCTATGAGGGTTTGAGGATTAAATTTTATAAGAGTTGTAACACACTTGATATTCACTAGAAATATATCATACTAACATAGATCCATCTTAACTCTAGATCTATCATGCACCTAGACGGATCAAATTTCTTAAGGTGCAAACCATTTTCAGATTGGAAAACCTTGAGGAAAGGAGGGATCAAATTTCTCAAGGTGAAAACCATTTTCAAAGTGGAAAAACTTGAAAAAAGGTTTGTACCTCAAGGGAAGGTTTGCACATCTAGGGATTTCATCCCTCTCTACTCATGATAGATCCACAGTTAAAATGGATCTACTTTGGTATTTAGTGATAATGACTTGCCTTTCACATGATCCTTTAAAATAGGGTCTTAGAAACCTTATTTAAAAAATAACTTCTATCTATGCATATATTCTAATTAATTCTCTTAGTTTTAATTAATTGGAATACAAATATCTTTGGTTTTGAAGTTTAAGTTAGGATCAACATTGTAAAATTACATTTGAATTCTCAAAAGGCCCTCATATGGTTGCAATCCTTTCATCTGAATATGCAAATACACACAATATATAAAAAAATTCAAAGCTCCTTTACTTTAATAATATCAAAATACCCTTAAAATAAGGCAACCCATTACATTTAATCATTTTATATAGGAATCCACTATCTTCACTTACCTTCTTGAGACAACCTCCAATTAAGTAGAGTTGGACAATTACAATACTCTTCATCAGCCATCTCATTGCATTTCTTATACGTCTTTATATAATTTATATCTATCCTTTTTAGAACTTTTTAATTTATGAAAAATTTTAATAATCTTTATTACAATTATTGTTTTTTATATCAAATTTAGTTTTTTTAATAAAAATAACTTCAATATATAACATCTTATCTATCTACTTAAGTTTAATAGACAATTTCAATACATATCTATTTACTTTACATGGGTTAGAGTAACCAATCAAACAAATGAAATAAAAGTTATTAGATTTTATAATAGACAATTTCAATACATAACATCTTATCTATCTACTCTACATGGTTTACATTAGTTAGAGTAACCAATCAAACAAATGAAATAAAAGTTATTAGATTTTAGAACTTGACTAATAGTTAATAAATTTACATATTATTTAATTTGAATTAATTATTTTGATTATATATTTTAATTATTTAATTAAATTAATTATCAGATTATATATTACTAAATTTTTTATTAATTATATAATTTTTAAATAAAATAAATATTTATATATAACATAACACTATACAAATCAACTCATATAAAGAAAAAATCTATTGATCACCCTTTTATTTAGTTAATTGGTATCAATTTATGTTATAGAAAGGAACAGATACCATAAATATAAAACTAAGCACACTACCTTAAATTTATTTTTTATTTTTTTTAATAAATAAGATAAGGTGTAGTTTAAATATCCTAGTCTTCAATCTTTTAGGTTTATATTCTGAGTGGAAATCTTTAGAAAAATCTTAGAATTACAAATATTAATTATCGGAATTGTATAATTTGGGTATCAAAAAGGTATTAAAAGGTGTTGAATTTATTTATACATTCAAAAATACAATTTAAACACATAAAAATTTGGACTTTACCAAAAAAATAATTACAATATTCCCACCAAAACCAATAGCAAAGTGAAAAATGTAGAAAAAATAAACTGCTCATATAAGATAATATACTCTCTAAAACCTTTAAAGAATTCACAATAAAATCAAACATATGGATACTACATTCTCTTTATTTATTTTCTTTCGGAGGCTGATGGCGATTTTCATGTAGAGACCTGTGTATATTTTAGTATTCTGGATGTACGCTACTTAGGTGAGCTAGCTAAGTAATCCGAAACGTGCATCGAATATCAAAAGGTACACAGGTCTCTCCATAAAAAAAATATTTTAGTTTTTAAGACTATAAATTCTCCAATCCCTCCCCTCCCCTCTTGGTTTGTAATTTTTTAGCTGCAAGTATGGAAATCAGTTGATCTGTTTCGTGTATTCGTGTATTGCAGGTGACTGGTTTTCTAGGAGGCGGAATCTGCATCGGAGCCACTCTTCATCACACTGTTACAGACGGAAGTTCCTTTTGGCATTTCATGACTTCCTGGGCGGAATGTAGCAGGGGATCTCCTATTTCCAAGAAACCTGAGCACATTCGAACAATCTTCAAGCGCGAGGAGAAGATCAAGTGCGCCACAATGCCTAACATTTCTTTCAGGGCTGAAGAAGTAGTCACCGATGATATCAAGGGAGCGCAGATTTTCAAGTTTATGAGAGATGATTTACAGCCCAACAATGGGGATATCAGCGTCAGCAAACGGAATGCCGAGATTAATACTGAGTCCATGAACGACCAAACAGAGGACTTCGAGATTTCTAGGTTTCATTTTAATGAAGAAATGATTGGGAAGCTGAAAAAACGAACCGGGACTTGGAGTTCGTTTGTAGCAGTTAGCGCGCATTTTTGGAGATGCGTAATTAGAGCTCGAGAAGTCCCAGAGAAAGAGAACGTCGATTTTGGATTGATTGCTAATTGCAGAGACCGAGTAAAACCCCCCTTATCCCCAGCGTTTTTTGGGAACTGTGCATGCATGGGCTTTGCCCGAACTAGGGCGAAACAGCTTCTAGGGCAAGATATTCGCTTCGCTGCAGCTCTCATCCAGGAACTTATCAAGTCTTGCACTGCGGAGGAGCAGATAAATACCCTCATAGACTGGGTTGACTGCCGCCTTCGAAGCGGGAGACCTCTCCCAAGTTTAGCAGTAGAAACCATCGGAGGCCGTTACTTTGTTGGTGCAGTGAATTCTCCCAAATTTCCTGTTTATGAATTAGACTATGGGTGGGGGAAGCCACTGAATGCGCAGACTGCAGTGCTAAATGATATTGGAGGGATGATGTTGTTTCCAGGAAGAGACAATGGAGGAAAGAGTATCGATATCTACACTCGCCTTCCTCGCAAGCAGATGGAAACCTTGAAACGGATCCTCATGATCATCCCAGATTAAACATTCCTGGGATGAATCTCTGCCTGTGACTCCCACTCTGTGTGACAGAAAATGATGTGTTTTCTCTTAATGTTCATTTCAATCAATTATAATAAATAAAACTTAAGGAAGATGCATTTGAGGAACCAAAACATTTCCTCATATCTTTGTAATCTAAAAGTGTTGTTTTGTAACTGAAATGAACCTATTTTATTTTGAATGAATCTATTTTATTAAAAGTGTTGTTTTGTAACTGAAATGAATCTATTTTATTTTGATTGTAATTGTGTATGGAGCGGAGCTACAGGTTTTACAATCATCCTCCTCAAAGTCAAAGTTAAAGTTAGGTGTTTTGTGTGAACATACTTTTAACACGTTTCTTTAACGTTAGACGTATATATATTTTGTGTGAACATACCATACCTAACAAGTTTCTTTAACGTGGAAAAGACTCAACATGGAACCAGACGCGTTTACCTAACTCGTCTCTGAAATTTAAGATTTTGTATTTTAAATCCCACCGAAACAGATACTATAGTATCTAAATTCTATGGATTTAAATGTAAAGCTATGTCATTAAGTGTTTATTAAATGATTTCGGAAAAACAATCTGCGCTATTAAATTTGAGCAACTATTCGGCGGATATCATTGTCCATTAAAAGTGCGTTAAAATATTATTGCGGTTTGAGGCGGCGCCATTGCCGTGAAAAGGAAATCTCGACAATTGAGTTGAAGAGAGGACTAATGTACCCCGGACACGGATGCAGTACGGAACAATTCGCTGACATTTCAAATCTGTGAAGTATGAACGAACAACTACAACTACAACTACCAAATTGATTTATCAGGGGGAACGTTACGAAGAGTTTTCATAAAATTATGAAGTAATGTCATAACCATCGAAAAGAGTGAAAAAACCGACCGGTTATCATGGTTAAAAAAATTGAATTTGTAAACTTCGATTTTTATTTTTATTTTTAATAATAATAATAATTTAATTTGAAAATTATGACAGCAAATACATAATCTTAATACTTAAAATCATTTAAATTATATCAACAAAACTATATAATATTTATCATTAAAAATATTTCATAAAAAAAAAATGAATAATAAATAATAATAATAAATAGATAAGAAAACTACATTATCATAGTTCTTTTTTTCAGCGAAAAAAACGTACTATTGCTATTTATAGAAATAAATCAAATAGTACAACGATGAGCTATATCAGCACTGCTTATTCAGAGTATCAAAATCCAACAAAATCAACTAGATCCAGAAGAGATAAGTCCAAAATTTTAACAGATAGCCACAATATACTTGTCTGAGACAAGAAAATATCTCCCTTTAGTCCTCAAAAAGGGGAAAAGAGCCAACAGAATCCATTCTAGAATCAATGAATTCTTCTCAGAAAAGGATTCCTTCCTCAGTCTCCATTGCCACCTTTGATAATTTGTCCGCCAATGTATTGTTTTCTCTGTAAATATGCTGGAGAGTAACATCCTGAAAACACAAAAGTTCCCGCCTAATGCAATCACACCATGGGGACAAAACAACCACTTGTAACTTATATTCACCCCTGGCCCATTTAATGGTGACCCGGGAATCACCAAAGATTTTAACTTCTGCCAACCCAAAAAGTTTTGCCACCCTAACAATCATCCATAAAGCCAAAATTTCAGCTTTCATATTTGATCGTCTGCCACATTTCAGTCTAAAGGTATAATAGTGATTCTGATTAAGAAAAATTACATCCCCTGCTGCACATTGATCCCGGGCAGCAGCCCCATCAAAATAGAGTACAGGTTTATCAACTTGAAAATTCAAGACTGCAACTTTTCTCTGATTTCTGCCAACTTCCTTTTTATGATAGAGAGCAAACTGCTTTACACATATATCCGCTGTCACATTAATATTTAGACAATGATTTTCAAAAATTGCTAAATTCCTCATGTACCAAATGCTCCAACACACCATCACCGGAAGAATCTCAAAGACCTTATGAGACATAATCCACTGTGCACAACTAGATATAATATCCAAATTTCCCCAGTTGTTTGAAATTCTGAGCGTATGACATACTCTTTCCCAAACTAGTCTGGAAAATTCACAAAAAATAAAAATATGTGAAATATTTTCCTCATTAGCCTTACACAGCTTGCAAATACTTGGTCCAATCCAGCCCCTTCTGATGAGATTATCCCAGGTCTTAAGTCTGTTCATAAAAACAAACCACATAAAACACTTCAGCTTAATAGGAATCTACCACCTCCACACAGATTTATACCACCAGTGTTTAGGAAAAATACATTTTTGTCTAATAATCCTCTGATAAGCAGCCTTTGCCGTCACATTTCCTAAATTTTCATTCCCCATCCATAACAGTTTGTCCCTTTCACCAGAAGCTCTGCACCCAGCCGCGCTTAAGGATCTTATGTAACGATCCCATTCAATTGCATCGATTCCCGTCAACCCAAAATCTTGAGAGTTATACTAGTAGCCTGTTGCATTGTTCTTGATAATCCTATTAAGGGTAAAACAACCAAATCTTCTGATATGAGTCAATATACTATTGGATAAACAATAAGAGTCCTGTAACCCAACAATCGGATCCACTCCGATGGAAATATCTTTCCCATCACCCATTTTTCAGCAAATTTCCACAGCTAACCACTTGTAGACTTTTAAGAACCCATTCCAAATGGGCGAAACACCTTTAATATTTTTAGCAGAGCATCTTAACCAATGGCTGATATCCATTTTAATATATTTCGAATGTAATACTTCTGACCACAGAGTTCTGCTGAATAAACCACGCCAAAAGGACTTGAGTCGCAATGCTTCACTGAATGAGAAAAGATCCTTTATACCCCAGCCTCCAGCACTCTCCAGGATACAAATTTTGTCCCAACCAATCATAACAATGGCATTCTTGTTCACTCCTCCAGACTGAAGAAAAGTGCTAAAAAGCTTCTGCAATTTTTTTATGATAGCAGTGGGAATTGGCAGAAGAGAAAGCCAATAAACCGGTATGCCAGTCAGAACAGATTTCAACAAAACAAGCTTCCCCCCGATACATAAAAATCTGAAGGACCAATGTGCTATGCGCGCTTCTACTTTCCTGAGCAACCACTGCCAGTCTTGGATCAAATATCCATTAAGTTTGATGAAATACCCCAAGTATTTAAAATATTTAAATATCTAATAGTTTTATTATAAAATATATACACATTAACAATCAAATTTTGTTTATCATGTCATCATCTTTGTAGATCATCAATTAATATCATAACCTCTATTTTACCACCTCATTTCATCTATCCATATGAACTAAGGAAATAATGAAATTACCAAAAAGTGAAAGTCAAACACCAAAAGCCACTAATTTGTAAGGGGTAGTAGGTTTTTCTGGGGTAGTAGGTTTTTCTGGCTACTTACCAAAGAGTGAAAGTCAAACACCAAAAGCCACTAATTTGAAAGGGGTAGTAGGTTTTTTTGGCTACCTATGTAGCACCATTTCCCAAATAGTGGCGACCTAGTCCCAAAAAGTGATTTCAAGATGAAATTTGTTATTTCTGGTTTCCTTAAGGAAGGGCCAAAAGTAGATACATACTTTGACTTGGTTCAATGTTACTTACCCATTTAGGTTTCAAATCTCTAATTTCTCCACTAAGCAATAAAGGAAATGAAGAATGTTTACATTGAATCTAGATCCTTTTCCTGATCACTTTGTACCTATGAAAAAATCACAGTATCATTATTCCCCACACAATTTATATATCACATTCACTTTACTATGCATAAATTCTCCTTGAATTAGAAGGAGACCATTACCTAGTTTCTAGGTCACCGATGAGGAGATATATTTTATGTGGTGGCTGGTTGGAGATTGAGAGGTGGCAAAGAAGACATACCTTCCCTTGACAACTATGGAGGCCCCATTTTCTCTTCAATAGAGGTGAATTATTTTGTACTATTCTTTATCATGATAATGAAAAGTTAATCTTTGACTCTCTACATGTTGTGTTGGTGATTGTATTATGGGAATGATGATTTTTTTGTTTAATTTAGTTTTAATTGTTTTTGCTATTTTGTTTTTTCCGTATTAAATATACTACCAAAGATTTGACAGCCGCTCCTTGGTAGGTGGTTTTAAAAAACGATGAGTGGAAAATCACACCATACAATACAATGTATTAAAAAACATAACATAGATCAATAAGACATAGCCTGAAAATTTAAGGAATCTTTTAATCTTAATAAAGATTAGCAAATAAATGTCTAGACTCTTATATGTTACAAGTTTATTAATACATGTTTTAATATTTAATGTAAAAACACATCAACTTTGTCTAGCTTATGTTTACGTTCTCTATAATTCCTTTACTGATAACATATAAGAGTCTAAACATCCATTAGCTAATCTTGATTAAAATTTAAAGATAAATCTTTTAGGATATGTATTATTTGGGTTACCTTTTTATAACTCTTTTACTTAAATAATTCTTTTAATTCTCTAATTTGGTGAGATTAAAGATCCATCCACAGTAATTACTCGGGGTAAAAAATTAAACATTAGTATTTGAAATTTTTATTAAAAATTTAATAAAATCTAATTTGAAATATTTAATTTGTTAATTTTGTATATTCTTATATTTAATAAAATGTTAATTAAATGGTAAGATGGAGTGTTATCTTTTGTATTTAGATGTGACATGTTAAACTTATATTATCACATTAATTACTAAATAATTAATATATTTTTTTTTATATTTTTAATTTAATAATACAAATCATATAAAAATTATTATCTTTTTCATTAATCAATTATATAATTTTATTAATCGATGTAGTATAGAATAGATGGTTAATAAATATGCCTTGAAAAAACGGTTAATAAATATATTGTTAAAACACTTTTTGTGTTATGTTTTAAAATATATATATAATTCAATTTTATATGTAATCTTTTTTATAACTTACGAACTTATCTTACTCTCCATTCCATAGCATTCTTCAATTGTAGTAAAAAATAGCGATGGAACTTACCTTCAGGTAAAAGAGAAATTGCACCAAGGAAAATTAGATGAAAAATGTGAAAGGTATGAACTCGGAGAAGATGATATTCTTCTTTATAAATGAAGATTGTACATTCCAAATTGTGCAAATTTGAAGAAGGTGGTAATGGATGAAATTCATCAAATGTCATACTATGGACATCGAGGATATCAAAAGACAATAACAGCAGCAAGAAAGCAATACTTTTGGCATGGAATGAATAAGGATATAGAGGAATACATTGCTCGGTGTCAAGAGTGCCAAAATGTCAAGGCAGAGCATCAACATCTAGCAAGACTGTTACAGCTTTTTCCCACTCTGGAATGGAAGTGGGAAATAATTTATATGCACTTCATAACAAGTTTTCCAATGACAGTGAGGAAGCATGATTCAATTATGGTTGTGGTGGAAAAAATTTCAAAGGTGGCTCATTTTATTCCAGTCAAGTCCACTTATAAAGAAAGTGAAATAGCGAACATCTTCATGAAGGAAATATTCAGATTGCATGGATTACCCAAAGCAATAGTTTCCAATCGAAATGCAAAGTTCACATCCAATTTTTGGAAAGGGTTGTTTCAGGAATTGGGAACTCAATTGAATTTTAGTACAAAATATCATCCTCAAACAAATGGTCAAACTGAGAGGGTGAATCAAGTTCTTGAGGATATGTTGAGAATGTATGTGATGGATAAACCATCCAAGTGGGACGATTACCTACACTTGGTAAAATTTGCATATAATAATGGACATCAAGCATCATCAGGAATGAGCCCATTTAAGGCATTGTAGGGAAAAGGTTGCAGAAATCCAGTGAATTGGGATTGCCCAGTGAACAGGGTAGTGCTTGGACAAGAAATGCTTAGGGAAATTGAGCAAGAAATTGTTAAAATCATGTAGAATTTAAAGGCAGTCTAGAATAGGCAGAAAAGTTATGCATATTTGAAAAGAGTGCACGGGGAATTTAAAATTGGGGATCATGTTTATTTAAGAGTAAATCCAAGAAGAAGTTACCTAAAGTTGGGAAGTTGTGCCAATTTGGAACCAAGATATTGTGGTTCATTTGAAGTCCTTGATAGGATAGGACAAGTTGCATATAGGATTGCATTTCCTGCTAAGATGAGAACTCATAATGTTTTTCATGTTTCTTTGCTTAATAAGTATGTACATTATCATAATCACATAATTGATTGGAATGTGATAAAGGTGGAACCCGAGGGAGAGTTCAAAGTGGAACGACATTCACATCCTCGACAAGAAGGTAACATTGCTTCAGAACCAATCCATCTGGCAGGTAAAGGTGCAATGGAAGCACCTTGGTCCCTATGTAACATACCCTTTTTGCTGAAGAAACATTTTATGTTGAAAACATTATGTTAACTTTTATTGTAAAATTTTATATTGGACAAGTGTCCAAGGATGACTGTAATTGCACAATATTTTATTATTTAATAAATAAAATAGGAGATAAACACCTAAGGGAACTGTTGAAAGAGTGGTTATTGACTCACTAGGTGGAATGGAATCTGGGGTAGAAGGAAATGGACAAGTATGAACAGTACAACAGTTCCAAACCCTATATCTAACACTTCTCTTTTTATAAAACATATGAGGGTTTAACCCTTCCAAATAAATTTCTTGCAACTAAGAAACCCTGCAGCAAAACGTTGTGAGGACTATCATCAAGTAGGCCGCATATCTCTTAACACTTCTACTACCATGAGACTTAGCAATGGCGGCCATACTCTCAGTCCAGAATCAAAAGAGTTGCTAAACATCAACTACAACCAACAGTGGCTAAGAGGGCGAACCACCGAGTCTTACTGTTGTAACGCAGTAAACCATCATCTTCAACTAGAAGGCTCCCAAACGAAGAATACTTGCCCGAAAGATGAAGAACAACTGCTAGAAAAACAACATGGATTAAATAACACACTTTGGATTTGAGAAAGAATTTTCTGTGCAAATAATAGAAATGAGTTTCGAACCTTTACCTTCGGAGTTTCCCATCTATAGCAGAGTTGCTATAGCTATCAAAAGAAGAAAACCAGGACCATCACTCCTAAATAAATGCAGCAAGACCGTGTGCTTTTCTAAGATCTACCTCGCATACAGAAGAAAGAACCAACCGTCATTCCAAACCATTATTGAAAGCTGAAACCCATCAACCTATTAACTATTACAGTCGGGTTCGGCCCTGAGGCTCAGTTTCTCAACCACCAGGTTTTGATATCGATTCCTGGAGGCATACTCAACTTACCAGAAACCCTACAAGCCCACAACCTGTCAGCCTGCCTCAAAACCCCACTCCTGCACATTGAATGACAAATACAATGAAGTATTACCGAAGGGGTGTTAGGGTATCGAGGTGTTAGGGTATTGTCAACCTTGAGGAAGCTATCACGTGAGAATCGCCACATAGATGCCATGTAGACTTTCCATTCAACCTTCTTTAATGCACTTTATGAATCCAGGATTATCGCAGTACATAGAATCCCTGCTACAGATCATACATCGGGATTATATCTACATTATCTTAAGTTTCTCGTTGTTTCAAACCTTGAAGTATTAACATGTACAACCTGACATCATGAAGGACATTAGGGTTAGGTCCGATATTATATCACCGTGAGATTATCATTATAATGTTTTATGATATGATTAAGTCTTAACCTTTTGGTATCGAGTTTATATATTAACCACCTTTCATTTCATCACTATAAGTTATATAGTGGAATATATATGTATACATAATACTAAAGTATTACGCCATACGTTATGTGAAAACACTTGTGTCAAACCCTATGCATGGTGTAAAGATTATTTCCTTGTATTATAAAGTTGAAATGCTTTAGTATTCTAGACATCTTTTTTTATCCATAGTTAGATTGTAGCCCAAGATACTTTTTACCATAGTTTGTATCAAATTGACTACTATGCTATCCATTATATTTCATAGGACTAAAAGACCAAGGATAGAGATACTTTAAACGCCTTAAAACCAAGGCTTTGTTCCTTTCACCTTAAAAATTACAGAAAGCATCATAATCCCGTAACTAATGCTTGATTTTTAAAAATGAAGTACATACTTTGTGTCTAGTAAATTCTAGAAATGTAGACTTGCAGGATTAACATATTGATTATATAAGTGAAGAACGACAATTTTAGATCTCACCCTGAGTTTCCTTTTTGGTGATCTTTTTCTCTTTTATAACTGGAAAAATTTAAATGATGACGTTTAGATTCTGCACTTTTAAAATGTCCTTACCTACGATCTGCGAGAAGAACGTTTCTAATGCTTTAGCATAAATGCTAAGTAAGCCTCGGGGTGCCATAGGGCCCCTTCATCATGAAAAGAAAAGCAACAGTTAGCATATGCAATCTATAGCAAATAACATCATCATCATTTCGGAATTTAAAACAGTTCACATGCAAAGTCACTTCCGCATTCTATTTTCTTTATGTCCTTTAATTTATTAAATCAGCATTTATTGTATCTTCTGCTTAGTAAGTACAACATTAAATGCTACCTTAAAAATTTTTAATTTTTGCAAATTTTCGGGATGTTATATGTGGTATCAGAGCGCGAGTTCAAACTCTAGTCCTCCAATAGGCTCACGCACGCAAAACAGAAAATGAAAATCTAAAAGTTTATGTTACTAAATTTTATTTTAATTATGTTTCTGTACATAAAGGTTTGTTATTAAATTGCGAGTATGGACATACCGGAGGAATCAGCAGAGGACAGATCTCCTCGTAATGAGCATAATAACAATAATAATCAAGGAATATATGTTGAATTAAATAACCAATCTTCAGAACTTCTTCGTACTGTAAAAGATTTAAAATTTGAGATAAGAACTGTTAAGGAAGAAAATGAACGCATTATGACGTCACAGGAAGAGTTAAATCAGATTCTACTGGAGAAATACCATAATGAGGAAAGAGGAAGGAAATCAGAAGTAAAATCTGATTCTGGTGCAATGTCTCACAAACATAAGAGTAAGAAAGTTAAAAATGGTAAAAATATTAGTTACTCTTCATATGAATTTGATCAAAGTAATTATACTTCTATTCATGATAGCGGTGATAGTGATAACTGTTCTAAGAAGAGAAAACATAAGCATCATGAACAAATTACTGGAGAGTTTAAAAAGATTAAGCCACCCATTTTTAATGGCGAAACTGAAAAGGGTGAGACAACTAAAGCATGGTTGTCTGGAATGAAGAAGTACTTTAATATTTACGATTATTCTTCTCAGTTAAAAGCTAAGATGGCTATTTACAATCTGATAGGAAAGGCAGATATCTGGTGGCAGGGTCTTAAAAGAATTAAGAGCATAAAGGAACGAGACGTAACCTGGAATATGTTTAAAAGGTTATTTAAGAAAAATTTCTTGTCAGAACAGTACTATGAAGATAAATCAAAAGAGTTTTACGATCTAAAATTGTGTACTATGAACATGAAGGAGTTGTGTAGCAAGTTCCTTAGCTTACTGAAGTATGTACCTTACATGGTCGAAGAGAAGCCTAAGGTGCAAAGATTTCTATGTTGTCTACCTTTCAACATAAAAGACAGGATTGAGTATGATAACCCTTCCACTCTAGAAGAGGCTATGAGGAAAGCAAATTTCTGTTTTGACCAAAATAGAAAAAGAGAAGGAACAACTAGCTAGAAAAAGTAATAATTCTAATAATTTCGAGCATAAAAAGAAGAGCTTTAATCATAATCCTTGAAGTTTTAAGAAAAATTTTAATAATAGAAATTTTCCAAGTAATAATAACTACAGAAATAATACACCACAGAATTTTACTGCTGCAAGAAATGTACCTAATAATGATAACAACACCAGGTATGCTGAACAGAAAGGGCCTTTGAAGTGTTTTGATTGCGGTGGACCACATAAGAAAGCAGATTGCCCATGCAACAAAAGGACAGTCAACAACATTCATAGCATACAAGCGGAGCCAACAGTTGGTGTGTGACAAGAGAAATTCCAAGGATAAATGCAGCGCTGAAAAATTAGCAAGCAGACCATCAAACATCCATGGTCGAAATCGAAGGTATGCTACAAAACCGATCTATTTCTATTTTGATAGATCCAAGTGCAAGTCTGAGTTATATTTCACCTGAATTAGTGAAAAAATGCAAGTTAAGAATAGAAAAGTTTGAAAATTCTTGGTTAGTTCAGCTAGCAACAGGCACTAAAAGAAAGGTTACAGACTTTGTTAAAGATTGTGATGTATTTTTGAATCAGCTGAAAACCCAAGGTAATCTGAATGTTTTACCCTTAGGGTCATATGACTTGTTGATTGGCATGGATTGGCTTGAACAAAATAGAGTAGTGCTTAATTGTTATGAGAAATCTTTTACTTGTCTGAATAATGAAGGTAAAACTGAAACAGTAAAAGGAATTCATAGGAAGATTTCAGTAAGACAAATTTCTGCGTTACAAGTTAAGAGAGCTGCCAGAAAGGGCTGTAAAATGTTTGTTGTTAATGTTATTAATGATGAGTGTTCATCTAAAGAAGACAAGTTAAAAATGGAGGATATTCCCATCCTTAGGGACTTTTCTGACGTATTCCTGGAAGAAATTCCAGGATTACCTCCGAAAAGGGAACTTGATTTCACCATTGAGTTAGTACCAAGTGCGGTACCAAACTCAAAGGTTCCCTACAGGATGAATATTTTGGAGTTAAATGAGTTAAAAGCTCAGCTGAAGGAATTAATAGATAAAAAATACATAAGGCCAAGTGTGTCTCCTTGGGGAGCACCAGTAATTTTCGTTAAAAAGAAGGACGGTACCATGCGATAGTGTATCGATTACCATCAACTTAATAAAATGACAATTAAGAATCGATATCCCTTGCCCCGCATAGATGATCTATTTGATCAAGTACGCGGAGCAGAGATATTTACTAAAATTGATTTAAGGTCTGGATATTATCAGGTTAGAATAAAAGATGAAGACATATTCAAAACTGCATTCAGAACGCGATATGGACACTACGAGTTCGTAGTTATGCCTTTTGGGCTAACCAATGCACCTACAGTGTTCATGTGCTTAACGAACAACGTTCTGCATAAATATTTGGATAAGTTTGTAGTTGTTTTCATTGATGATATTCTGATTTACTCAAAAACTAAAGAAGAGCATGACGAACATTTAAGAATAAGTCTGCAAGTTTTAAGAGAACATCAGCTTTATGCTAAGTTCAGTAAATGTGATTTTTATAAACATAAAACACAGTACTTAGGTCACATAATTTATAAAGATGGAATTTATGTCGACCCTAATAAGATAAATGCAATTAACGTGTGGCCTGTCCCTAAATATGTAACTGACTTTCGGTCATTTATGGGAACAACAGGTTACTACAGAAATTTTATTGAAGGGTTCTCACGAATTGCAAATCACGTCACTTCTTTGCAGAAGAAAGGGAAGAAATTCGTATGGGATCAAAAGTGTCAAGAAAGCTTTAATAAGTTAAAAGAATTGTTAACCACTGCACCAATTTTAAAAATTGATGATCCTAACAAAGACTTCTTTGTATGCACTGATGCGTGCAACGATGGACTTGGTGGGGTCTTAACTCAAGAAGGTCATGTTATTGCTTTTGAGTCTAGAAACTTAAAAATCCATGAAAAGAATTATGCAACTTACGATCTTGATTTGGCAACCATGATACATGCACTAAAAATGTGGCACCATCACTTGATTGGAAGAAAATTCATACTAATGACAAATAATAAGGGTTTAAAATATTTGTTGGATCAAACAAATCTTAACGCAAGGCAAGCTAGATGGATAGCTTTCCTTAGCGAGTATGATTTCGAGATTCAACACATTAAAAGGAAAGAAAACAAAGTTGTTGATGCATTAAGCAGAAATCCTAGATTAAGCTTTATGGCAGCAATCAACACGTTTAAGACAGATTTGGAAAATCAAATTGAAGAAGGAATTAAACAAAATGAAAATTATCAAAAATTGCTTGGTAAAGTTGCTGAAAACGTATCTGAAAATTTAATAACAGATTTCAGCATTAATAAAAAGGGCTTAATGACTTATAAAAATAGAATTTATGTACCAAATGTGTCAAAGGTTAAGATGTTAATTTTGGATGAAGTTCATAAGAGTCCTTATTCAAGACATCCAGGTTATCAGAAAATGATAATTATGTTAAGGAAGGATTATTTTTGGCCCAACATGAAGAATGAAGTGGCTGAATACATAGCTAGATGTTTTGAATGTCAGACCATTAAGGCTAAACACCAACATCGAGCTGGACTATTGCAGCCATTTCCAGTTCCAGAATGGAAATGGGAGATTATAAGTATTGATTTTATTACAGGTTTTCCTAAAAACCAGAAACGGAATGACTCCATAATGGTGGTTGTGGACAAGTTAAGTAAGGATGCTCATTTTATTCCTGTTAAAACCACTTTTAAAGCTTCTAACATTGCAGATGTATTTATGAAGCAAATATTTCACTTGCACGGAATTCCAAAGGTAATTATTTTTGACCGAGACTCTAAGTTCACTGGAAATTTTTGGACAACATTGTTTAAAGGTTTAAATACTAAACTAAATTTCAGCACTTCTTTCCACCCACAAACTGATGGTCAAACAGAAAGGGTAAACCAAATTTTAGAAGACATGCTAAGAATGTATGTCAAAGATCAGCCATCTAAGTGGGAAGATTATCTACATTTAGCAGAATTTGCATACAATAATCATTATCAAGCATCTGCTAAGTTAAGTCCATTTGAAATTTTGTATGGAAGAAAATGTTGTACTCCTATTTCTTGAGATAACCCTGTAGACAGATTAATGCTAGGACCAGATTTATTGAAAGAAATGGAGCTAACCGTGAAACAGATTCAAGGTAACTTAAAGGTTTCCCAAGATCGGCAAAAAAGTTATGCAGATTTGAAACGCATTGAAAGAGAATTTCAGGTTGGAAACCATGTTTTTATAAAGGTAAGACCCGAGAAAATTTCTTTGAAGCTTGGGAGTTGTGCTAAACTAGCACCAAGGTACTATGGACCATTCGAAATCCTATCAAGGATTAGAGATATTGCATATCAATTGGCTTTTCCATCTGATTTAAAAATCCATAATGTTTTTCACATTTTTGTTTTAAAGAAGTATGTGCACGATGCTACTCATGTGCTGAATTGGGATGACATACAGGTGGAGCCCGAAGAAGATTTTCAGGTGAACCCGGACTGTATTCTCGATGGGAGGGAAATTATGATTCGGAATCGTACCATAGGGAAGGTAAAGGTGCAATGGAAGCACCTTAGCCCTGAGGAAGCTACCTGGGAACTAGAAAGTAAAATGTGGGCGGCATATCTAGTTCTGTTCCAGGAAGGGTCAGATGATAAATAAGCAACATCGAGGACGATGTTGAGCTTAAGTGGGGGTGTTTGTAAAATACCCTTTTTCTGAAGAAACATTTTATGTTGAAAACATTATGTTAAATTTTATTGTAAAGTTTTATATTGGAAAAGTGTCCAAGGATGACTGTAATTGCACAATATTTTATTATTTAATAAATAAAATAGGAGACAAACACCTAAGGGGACTGTTGAAAGAGTGGTTACTGACCCACTAGGTGCAATGCAATCTGGGGTAGAAGGCAATGGACAAGTGGCAACATCATGATGCAACTAACTAGCTGTTGGTATGGGACAAGTCCCTTGAAATGTGGTCATAGTGCCCTGGAAGGTGGAACTGGAGCTTGATGCTCATTTATTCAAAACTGACCACTAAATACCTAGGTAGTCTATATAAGAGCCATCGAATTATGAACTGAGGTTCATCACTTTTCCTGACGAGGAAATTTACCTTGGTGTTTTGCTGTGCTTGCACCCAAGAGATTCGATCGAGGGATATGCTAAGTTTGTTTGATCATGGTGTAAGTCTGCCTATTATACTACTGAGTGCAGAATTTATATTGCTAAGTGCAGAAGTTACACTGCTGAGTGCAGAAGGCATATTTTGAGTGCAGAAGTTATATTACTGAGTGCCTTGCTTCTACACAGATTCCATCTACTTAGTGGTTCAGTAAGCAAACTTGGGGATCCAAAGGAAGCAAGTAGTTTTGGATGCTCCTTCTGGAAAAGGTTGGGAGGAACAGGCTTCCTTAGGTGTTTGTCGGCCCTATCATCATTTACAGGTTCTACTTTTCTTTTCTAATTCTAAGTAGTTAAAGTTTCTATGTACAATTATTGATTTACTATTTTCAAGGATATTATTAAACAAATGCATTTATTTTAAGTTTCTGACCTAATTATGATTTTGTATAATAATGATTATGTAAGATGAATTGAATAAAATATTTCTCTGCATTTTTCCCCATGCCAATGGATCTGCATCGTACTCTAGTACAGAGAAGAGATTAAGGTAGATAAATTGATAAGCAGATTGCCAAATGAATGAGAAGATCAACCTTGTTGTATTTCATTAGTTTTTACTACCATTAATATTCTGTATTAAATAATATAATTATATGTTTTTCTTTTATCATTCTTTTCATCAGTTAAGTGTTTTAAAGTTCACTGTATTTCTTTCACCGGTGTGTATGGAAATAATAGCTACAAAAACATTTATTTCCTAAGTATACAGTACTGTTATCCTTTACTTCTAAGAAGTATATACATCATGAAAACAAACAGTTTTCATATCCAAGTATTGAAATTATCTTTCTGTTACATAGTTTTTAGGAAATCATAACAGCTGCAAATTTAATAGCATCAACAAGCATTACATTACATTCTATTCTGACAGTCATAGATTTAAATTAGGGTTTTATTTCTTTCCATATTCTGTTATCTAAAGCTCTGCTTTCTGTTACAATTATCCTTTCTTTTAAACTCTACAATTACACTGCTAAAAGACATTTTTCCTTTCAGTAGTATCAAATTTAGTTATTTACATTCCAGACTAAATCTATCTATTATTACAGACAGTAGTATATGGAATCAATTTCAGTATGAACTCAGATCCTCAAACATAGATTTGATTTGTTCTCAACAGACTGTTTTCAATCACACCCCAAATATTGTATTATGAATTTCAATCTTTATCAAATACTACTTAAAACAGAGAACGACCATTTTCTTTTTAAGACATCTATTCCATGACATAAATGGTACGAAATCCTTATTATTTATACAATATGTAAACATTGAAAACCCTATTCAAGGAAAAAATCAAATTTACTAATCCTTACAGGATTTAACCGCGGGCATTAAACCCTTGTAAAATAAAACAGTAGTAGAGACGTGACTGTAGCAAACTCAATAATCAAAATTATTTCATACATTAAATAGCCAAGAGTCGACATTATCAACCATTAACATTTTCATTTGAAAATGAGTTGTAGCTGACCTCACAGATTTAGAAAGCCATAATTTCTTTTACAGTCACATTATTGGGATGAAACCCCATTACATCATTTAGTTTCAAAATAAAACTTAAAACCATTTCATAAAACGACAAAGGTATAAACCCTGTAAGATAGGTACATTACGATAGTATGAACAGTACAGCAATTCCAAACCCTGTATCTAACACTTCTCTTTTTATAAAACATATGAGGGTTTAACCCTTCCAAAGAAATTTCTTGCAACTAAGAAACCCTACAGGGAAACGTTGTGAGGACTATTATCAAGTAGGCGGGTGAAATCGCGAACCTGGAAAACACTTTGGTGACAAACAGAGTGAAAAAAACGGAGTGTGGGCGGATGATCACGTGAAAAAAAGTCAAACTCAAACTCTAGGTCGAGAGTTTTGAGAGTTCAAACTCTGGGCCGAGAGTTTAAAAAAACTCTAGGCCGAGAGTTTGAACCAATAGCCGCACTGTATTTTAAAAAAAACTCATGGATGAGAGTTTGAACTAAACTCTAGGTCGAGAGTTTGGAAGACATTTTCTCGCCCGAGAGTTTCTGGTCAACAATTTCACCACCATTTCTGTAGAATTCAGAAATGTGTCACTTTAACAAGGTCGGACCACTACAAACATGAGAATTACATGTCTAAGTTTATACCAGTAGATTCACCATTCAATCTACTTTCTAGTAATATAAGTTTTTTTCAATTTCATTTAGGATTACTATTTTTTTACTAAACTTTATCATTAAAAAATTAAGTGACTGAAAAATTAGTCATAATGAAAATTCAATATCATCACAATGACGAAGCCAATTTTTTTTTTAAAAATACAAGGATGTTCCTTGAAGTGTCCTCTTCAATGGGTTGGTTTTAGTTTGTTTGATAAGAGTAACATTTGAAAGAAAATGTGAAGACAAAAACATGTGTCGATAATGCACCATTTTCTAAACATACGTTGTTTTGATAAATAATAAAAAATAGTTCCCAAGTCTTAAAAAACTCGAAATATAGTCCAGGATCAAGCTTGGTGTGTGTAGATTATGAGAATAAAATTTTTTTCCCTAAAATGAATAACCATCTATCAAAAAACCGTGGTCAACACAGGTCACTCATTATCCATACCTAAAATTTTCAAATATATGCCGTTGGTTGACAACAAATTTGTCCCACGATATGTCCATAAAAAAAATAAAAAAAAAATACGAGTAGAAATCTAATTCAATTCTATAAAACCTTTGTGCTTACATCAAGTTTAAATTCCTAAGGGAGATATGGGTTTGAAGAGGTCGAAGTTGAAAAACATAAAAATTAGCAGTTTCTTTTGTTAAAAACAGGCCAAAATTGTTTCCCAACTTCATGTTTTCACCCAGGCCGCAGATCTCTTAACAATGCTGCTACCATGAGACTTAGCAATGGCGGCCATACTCTCAGTCCAGAATCAAAATAGTTGCTAAACATCAACTACAACCAACAGTGGCTAAGAGGGCGAACCACCGAGTCTTACCGTTGTAACGCAGTAAACCATCATCTTCAACTAGAAGGCTTGCAGACGAAGAATACTTGCCTGAAAGATGAAGAATGTTGATGTATATGTAACTTCGGAATGTATTTCACATATATGCATATTGTATTCCTATAGAGATGTTATTATTCCTCTATACGGAAGTGTCGTCATTTATATTGTAAGTGTCGTAACTTATACTTGATGGGTTATTAGACCACCTTGTTGGGGTCGGCCCTGTATAAGTCATGTGGGTCAAAGGGTTATTAGACCACCCTATTCGGGGTCGTCCATGTGGGTCAAAGGGTTATTAGACCACCCTAGTGGGGGTCGGCCCAGTCAGCATTATGTTAAGTGGTTAAGTTGAGGCCGACCTAGTTGAGTAAAGGTCAAGTCAAGTTAGTGTATAAATAGAGAGTGTGTCTCTCTCATTTTACACATTCTATTCTCTCACTCACACTTGGGAGAGTGGCGCACTTGTGGAGGAGGAGGATCTGCTGCTAGGAGAAGACTATCTTTTGTATTTTGGTTGTATCATTGCTCTATCTATCTCTGAGGAAGTTATTGGGGTTTTTCACCTTTATGGTTTTCCCAAGTAAACTCTGTGTCTCTTATGTGCTTGCATTATTCTGTCCATGATTGATATGCTGTAGATTTGCTATACATGTTGTTCTCTCAGTTAAGATCCTAGATCAGATTGAAGTAAATTCTGAAAATTTAACATAGTATCAGAGCTAGCCTGAAAGAAGGCATGATATGGCATGTATGACACTTGTTGCACTTACGATGCTAGGGCTTGATATAGCAAAAACCAGTCATCATAGCACTTTCACTATATATCCATTTTGGCGAAGTTTTCGGATCAAAAACTTTTACAGGTCGAATATCAAATCCCCATGTACCTTGTGTCCAAAGGACAACCTCTAAATCATTGTACTTTGTGATTTATGATCTGTACAATATAGGGTTTCTGCCTCTTCCAGATCTGAGTCAAAATCAGGTGACCTTGGGAAAAAGGTCATAACTTGGGATAGGAAGCTCCAAATGAAATTTCGTAAAAAGTGACAGGTAGTACACAACCTGTACTATATCAAAAAAAAAATTTAGAGGCCGAAGTTGAACCGGTGACACGTGGCACGCCATACAAGTTCACTCTCCTGTATTATCCTATAATCAGGTCATGTTGCGACACTTGGCATAACTCTCTCTATGAGAATCCAATTGAGGTCATACCTATCGGGATGGAAAGATAACAGGCAGGGATATCTCAGGAAAATTTTTAAGAGGCCGAAGTTGAACCAGTGACACGTGGCACGCCGTACAAGTTCGCTCTCCTGTATTTTCCCATAAACATGTCACGTTGCGACACTTGGCATAACTCTCTCTCAGAGAATCCAATTGAGTTCAGACTTGTCGGGATGGAAAGATAACAGTTTGGGCTATCGCAAGAAAATTTTTCAGACCCTATGGATCGAAAAGTTCTAAGTTACACCAAAAACAATCAAGTACATATTTTTGTCAAAACATAATTATTTTTGAGTACCTTCATTCATGGCTTCCGGAATTTAGGGCTTCGAAGAAAGTTGGAATTTTTGTAATCGGAGACCACGGCTGGATGCTACTCATCAAAATCGAAATTTAGAGACCAAGATTAGATTTTTTGGTTGGGCAGAAGGCCGGGCTTGATCAAACCCCAATTCGGGACTTTGATCGGAAAGATGGAAAATTAGGGCTTCTGTAAAAATTGGAATTTTGGAAATATGTGACCACGGCTGGAAGCTCCTCAGAAAAATCGAAGCTTAGATTTTTGAATCAAATCTTTTGGTTGGGTGAAGCTCCAGGAAACTCAAACCCTAATTCAGGGTTCTCCGTAGTGAATCCATAAATCTAAAAGGCAATTTTGAGGGGTGAAACCTTGCAGTTTTCAAATTCTGAATATACCAACTTGATCAGCTCATCAAGGTGCATATTTCTATCCTTTCGAAAGTTTGAAATTCAAAGTTTGAATTTTTGGGGTTTCTTTGACAAACCCTAATCTAGCTCCAGGTCAAATTCTTGCAAATCAAGTGGATTGGGTTGATCCTAGAAGAAGATGGATTGGTCACCTACATAAGTGAAGAAGTTCTTGTCTCAGAGGGAGATGAGGCTAAGGCCTTCCATAAGAATATTACAAGCAATCTTGATAGGTATGGCTTACAGGTATGTTTCATGGTTGAGTTTATCATATGTTTGTCTTCATATCATTACAGTACAATCTTGATTAATTACTGGACTTGTCATATCACCTTAATAGAAGATATTCATTGATTAAGGCTTTGACACTTATGATTGTACTAATGCATTGTGATGTTGTATGAGGTTTATGTTGTTTGCTAACACAAAAGGTACACCAAGAAAGTCAAATCATGTTCTACTTCAAGAACATATGCTCATGGTGACATGAAGACAAAGATTCATCCATTGTCATGGATCACATAGAAGATCTACTTTCGAGGTATGTATAACTTGGTTCTACAATGGTTAACTTATGAGACATGCAGGTTACTAGCACAAGTCACTGAAGAGAACCAGAAGACATTATGTGGGTATGTTAGACATAACTATCTAGCATGCTAATACAGGTATGTTTTTCCTATATCAAGCTAGAATCCTACCTTGTGTTAGGATCTTATACTGTTGTGTTGTTGATAATGATTATTCATGAAGTCATAGGTTTGAATAATCATGGTTGTATGCATAGTATGTTTCTTACCATAGTTGATGATATGACTAACCAGAAGAATCATGAAGGTATAGGTTTGAATAATCACGGGTTTTATGCATATTATATCTCTTATCTTGATTGATGATTCAACTAACCAGAAGAGTCCTGTGATCAAATAAGAATATGTATGAGTAAAAGAAGACTTCCCTGAAACCTTGAATACTAATGTTTATTATCTGTGAATGATCATGAATATACCTGTTTAAGATTATTGTGTTTTGATAGTATTAAGATTATACTAATAAATGTGTGATTATGTATGAGACCTCAAGGATAACACAATGATGATACTAATAAGCATGCATAGTGATTAAGTATGGATGTAAGTTCAAGGACAGGTAATCCAGGAAGCAAAGATCAAGAAGGAGCACACTCTAGTTGTTCCTGCAAGAAAGCAAAGGAGCACACTTCAGTAGTTTCTGCAAGGATGCAGATATTCAAAGGGAGTTGACCACTTCTCACAATCCACATAAGAATGGAGTTGCAGAAAAGAAGCAAAGACTGAGAGGGAGTCAACCCAACAAACAAACAAAAATAAGTATTTGAATTGTCATTACTTGCATATTTTATTGTTTAAATAATACTGTTCAATAATGTATATACTGATGTTCCTAGAATTAGGTTGTGTATTATGCATATTAGAATAGTTGCATTGATGAACAGTATACTACTAATATGCATGGGTAAGTGGCCTATGGCACTGTACAACATTCCATTGCTACTTATCTAGAATGAAACCTCTTTGCTGACATGTTGGGAGTTGTGCACACTCTTAACAATGTTCTGGTAGAGATTGGAAGGCATCTAGAAAGTTACGGGATATGGATAAATGTTGTATTGAAGCATTGGCTAAGATAATTGCATGACTGTGTGACATATTTCTTTATGTGTAAGAATTTGTTCTGAAAACTATGAGATGTTTTCTAATCATGCAATTTAACTTGTTGTGTAGGAAAGATCGTATGCCATCACCTACAAAAGAAGAACTACAACATTTGTTCATCAACAAAATTATCTATTGAAGATATTGAAGTTCCCAGGATATGGGAAGAATTCCATGATCCGCCGATCATGAAGAATGATGTTTGGGATGTAGTCCCAAGACCTGAAGGGAAGTTTGTTATGACTTCCATATGGATCTATCAAGATCAAGCATGCTGCAGATGGCAGCATAGAGAAATATAAAAGTGATGAAATAGAAGATACACCAGATGGATTTCAAGACAGCTTTCTTGAATGGTGTAGTTGAAGAAGAAGTGTATGTGGAGCAGCCACTTGGTTCTGAGACACATGACAGGGAGTCATATATGTGCAGAACTTGGGTATGATGCACCACTTTCTAGTTATGGAGGTGTGGCAAAGTGCAGATAGAATCTTCCTTGGACAAGGGAAGTATGTAGTAGAGATCCTGAAGAGGTTCAGGATGATGGACTGCGAGGCTATGGCATCGAACCTGAAGCTTCTGTGTGATGCTTCATCTGAACCAGTTGATGTCACTATGTATCATCAAATGATTGGGTCCTTGATGTACCTGACGAACATGAGACCGGATATTTGCTTTGCGGTGAACAACTTGAGCCAGTTCCTGACAGATCCGAGGAGTGCTCACCTGTTTGCTGTAAAGCATATTCTGAGGTACCTGAAAGGTACAGTGGATTATGGGCTCAAGTATGAAGCGAATCAAAAGTTTAACCTGCAGGATTATGTTGATTTAGATTGGGCAGGCAGTGCTGCAGATAGGAAGAGCACATCTGGGTGTTGCTTCAGTATGGGATCAGGTGTGATCTCTTGGTTCAGCAGGAAGCAATCCTGCGTAGCACTGAGTACAGCTAAGGCAGAGCATGTTGCAGCCTGTTTAGCTAGTTGTGAGGCAGTATGGCTACGGAAGCTACTTTCTGAGTTATTTGATCTCCCGTTGGATGCTACTAGTATCTTTTGTGATAACCAGAGTTGTGTGAAGCTGTCTGAGAACCCAGTGTTTCATGACAGGTCAAAACACATAGAGATCAAATATCACTATATTAGGGATATGGTGCAGAGAGGAGCTGTGAAGCTCCTGTACATTGCAATGGACGAGCAAATTGCAGATGTGCTGACGAAGCCACTAGCCAGGGTGAAGTTTGAGTACTTCAGGGAGAGGCTTGGTGTTCTTCAGATTGATGACACTTCGAGGAAGAAGTGATGGACACATTTGTAGAAGCCATTCCAAGCATGTTGGAAGGAGGATCCTTCACATGGCTGTGGATGTAAGCGCTGGATGATGAGCATCAGGATGATTCTCCAGTTACTGCTCTGTATACACATCATGTTGGATGCTGGATATGATCAGTTGGATCATTTATATATGTACACATCATGTTGGATGTTGGATATGATCAGTTGGATCATTTATATGTATATGTATGTACGCATCATGTTGGATGTTGGATATGATCGGTTGGATCATTTGTATGTATTTTGTATATGCATCATGTTGGATGCTTGGACCATGTATCTATATATGTATCAGGTGGATACATTGTATGATCGGGTGGATCATGTATGGTGATATGTATCATGTATTTGTATTTGTATCAGGTGGATACACTATATGATTAGGTGGATCATCTATGATGATATGTATCAGGTAGATACTTGGTATGCATCAGGTAGATGCATTGTATGATCAGGTGGATCATGTATGGTGATATGTATCATGTATTTGTATTTGTATTAGGTGGATACACTGTATGATCAGGTGGATCATGTATGATGATATGTATCAGGTAGATACTTGGTATGCATCAGGTAGATGCATTGTATGATCAGGATGATCATGGATGACGAGCTTGAGGATGTTGCTCTAGATGACATGCAGCAGGATGTTGCAGTGATGATGATCAGGATGATCATGTGTACATCAGGATGATGTATGGTGAGTATCAGGTTGATACTCTATGGCTGTGGAACAGGTTGTGCAGATAAGCATGTAATTTGTGCCCTGGGAGATTTGCAGATAGTCTTTCGAGGTTTTTCCTATGGCATGTAATTTGTACCCTAGGATATCTGGAAAATGCTCTTTCGAGGTTTTGCTTGGGAGGACATATAATTTGTGCCTTGGGAGATTTGTAGATAGTCTTTCGAGGTTTTGCCTATGGCATGTAATTTGTGCCTTGGGATATCTAGCAGATGCTCTTTCGAGGTTTTGTCCTATGGCATGTAATTTGTGCCCTGAGAGATCCGATAGGTTGAGCCGTGTGCTCGTAATCAGTCCTGGGATGCTCTTTCGAGGTTTTTCCATGACCACATGTAATTTGTTCCATGGGAGATCCGATAGGTTGATCCTTGTGCTCGTAATCAGTCCTGGGATGCTCTTTCGAGGTTTTGTGGTGACCACATGTAATTTGTGCCCTGGGAGATCCGATAGGTTGAACCTTGTGCTCGTTATCAGTCCTGGTATTCTCTTTCGAGGTTTTGTGGTGGGGTCACATGTAATAAGTCCTGGAGATCTGGACAGGATGAAAAAGGCCTCAGATGCTCTTTAGGGTTCTTGCTAGTCAAGACACTCTTTTAAGGTTTTGTGACGCACGTAATAAGTCCTGAGATTTCCACAGTATGGTCAGTGATGACGAAGACCTGCAGGTGGTGGGCCTACATCTAGTATGAAAAAGGACTTTCTCTGTAGAACTTCCTATGACGAGTAGATTCAGAGATTGATTGAGATAGCAGCAGCAGTGACAATGATCCAGAGAAGATGACTTGTGCTAGAAGACCTCTGTCGAGAAATACCTTCCTAGTTAAGAGGGAGTGTTGATGTATATGTAACTTCGGAATGTATTTCACATATATGCATATTGTATTCCTATAGAGATGTTATTATTCCTCTATACGGAAGTGTTGTCATTTATATTGTAAGTGTCGTAACTTATACTTGATGGGTTGTTAGACCACCTTGTTGGGGTCGGCCCTGTATAAGTCATGTGGGTCAAAGGGTTATTAGACCACCTTATTGGGGGTCGGCCATGTGGGTCAAAGGGTTATTAGACCACCCTCGTGGGGGTCGGCCCAGTCAGCATTATGTTAAGTGGTTAAGTTGAGGCTGACCTAGTTGAGTAAAGGTCAAGTCAAGTTAGTGTATAAATAGAGAGTGTGTCTCTCTCATTTTACACATTCTATTCTCTCACTCACACTTGGGAGAGTGGTGCACTTGTGGAGGAGGAGGCTCTGCTGCTAGGAGAAGACTATCTCTTGTATTCTGGTTGTATCATTGCTCTATCTATCTTTGAGGAAGTTATTGGGGTTTTTCACCTTTATGGTTTTCCCCAAGTAAACTCTGTGTCTATTGTGTGCTTGCATTATTGTGTCCATGATTGATATACTATAGATTTGTTGTACATGTTGTTCTCTTAGTTAAGATCCTAGATCAGACTGAAGTAAATTCTGAAAATTTAACAAAGAACACCTACCAGAAAAACAACGTGGATTAAATAACACACTTTGGATTTGAGAAAGCATTTTCTGTGCAAATAATAGAATTGAGTTTCGAACCTTTACCTTCGAAGTTTCCCATCTATAGTAGAGTTTCTGTAGCTATCAAAAGAAGAAAACCAAGACCATCACTCCTAAATAAATGCAGCAAGACCATGTGCTTTTCTAAGATCTACCTCACATACAAAAGAAAGAACCAACCTTCGTTCCAAACCATTATTGAAAGACGAAACCATCAACCTATTAACTATTACAGCTAGGTTCGGCCCTGAGGCTCAGTTACTCAACCACTAGGTCCTGATATCGATTCCTGGAGGCGTCCTCAACTTACCAAAAACCCTACAAGCCCACAGTTTGTCATCCTGCCTCAAAACCCCACTCATGCACATTGAATGACAAATACAATGAAGTATTACCAAAGGAGTGTTATGGTATCAAGGTGTTAGGGTATCGTCAACCTCGAGGAAGCTATCATGTGAGAATCGCCACGTAGATGCCATGTAGACTTTCCATTCAACCTTCTTTAATGCACTTTATGAATCCAGGATTATCGCAGTACATAGAATCCCTGCTACGGATCATACATCGGGATTATATCTACATTATCCTAAGTTTCTAGTTGTTTCAAACCTTGAAGTATTAACACGTACAACCTGCCATCATGAAGGACATTAGGGTTAGGTCCGATCTTATATCACCATGAGATTATCGTTATAATGTTTTATGATATGATTAGGTCTTAACCTTTTGGTATCGAGTTTATATATTAACCACCTTTCATTTCATCACTATAAGTTATATAGTGGAATATATATGTATACATAATACTAAAGTATTACGCCATACGTTATGTGAAAACACTTATGTCAAACCCTATGCATGGTGTAAAGATTATTTCCTTGTATTATAAAGTTGAAATGCTTTAGTATTCTAGACATCTTTTTTTATCCATAGTTAGATTGTAGTCCAAGATACTTTTTACCATAGTTTGTATCAAATTGACTACTATGCTATCCATTATATTTCATAGGACTAAAAGACCAAGGATAGAGATACTTTAAATGCCTTAAAACCAAGGCTTTGTTCCTTTCACCTTGAAAATTACAGAAAGCATCATAATCCCATAACTAATGCTTGATTTTTAAAAATGAAGTACATACTTTGTGTCTAGTAAATTCTGGAAATGTAGACTCGCAGGATTAACATATTGATTATATAAGTGAACAACAACAATTTTAGATCTCACCCTGAGTTTCCTTTTTGGCGATCTTTTTCTCTTTTATAACTGGAAAAATTTAAATGATGACGTTTAGATTCTGCACTTTTAAAATGTCCTTACCTGCGATCTGCGAGAAGAACGTTTCTAATGCTTTAGCATAAATGCTAAGCAAGCCTCAGGGTGCCATAGGGCCCCTTCATCATCAAAAGAAAAGCAACAGTTATCATTTGCAATCTATAGCAAATAACATCATCATCATTTCGGAATTTAAAATAGTTCACATGCAAAGTCACTTCTGCATTCTATTTTCTTTATGTCCTTTGATTTATTAAATCAGCATTGATTGTATCTTCTGCTTAAGAAGTATAGCATTAAATGCTACCTTAAAAAATTTTAATTTTTGCAAATTTTCGGGATGTTACATGAGACTACATGGGAGTTGGAGGATTCCATGAAAGAGGCATACCCATTTTTGTTCAATTTTGGGAACACCGAGGATGGTGTTGTTCTAAGGGGGAGGGGATTGTAATACCCCCATTTTGACCTTTGGAATTATTGGCTTAATGTGTAAATATTGTGCATACACGATGTATACATTCCTAGCGTGGAGCTCAAGGCCAAGCCCCCGCTAGTGAATGCTTGGCTTTAAAAAGACAAGTATTTTATATTTTGTGAGCCATGTGTTAGTAAACCATGGAAATTGTAAAATCATGTAAATATTTATGATGTAAATAAAATTCCAAGAACTGGCTATGGAAGCAACTAAAAATGAGGGGGCTGAATGTATCCACTAGGGAGAGGTGAGGGGTTGGGGGATTTATCATTTGTTTCCAAGTGTCATTTAGAGAACCCATTTTGACTAGTATGCTGACATTTAATTCTGCTAGGAAGAGGCAGCTGAGAAGGAAGCTCGTGAAATTAATGGAGCATGGGAAAGCTCATAAATTTGTATGGAAAGTTATGGGCTCAGTTTACTTGGCAAAAAAGTTAACTTCCTCATGGAAATTAATTTTTCCATCATCCCCATTCCATTTTTTAACAACCAGACATCAATTCTCAACCATTATCCAACCCAACAGTGAAGAATTGCAGAAATCGTAGCCAGGAAAGAAGCCACAATTTTGAGTGCCAAAAATGCCCAGAAATTGTTGTAAGCAGCAAAATCCAATGGGGAATCCATATACATAAACCCTGGGGTGAAATTGAGAGTTCCAAATGCCCATAAATCCATAGGAAAACTCAGACTTGGAAACTGGGAAATTCAATTCCGTTTTTGGGAGTCACGTGGCCAGAATTTTGAAAAATCCAAGAGTGGATCGAATTGGGGAAGAGATCAGAGGTTGGAATTGCTTGATAAAACGAGTGAATGCAAGAATCTCTGTGGAACTAATAGATTGGAAATTTCCATGCCCACCCTGAAGAGCGTTGGAGGGAAGGGGTGCCTGAGGGACTGTGTAGCAGAGAAGGGGACCTTCCTTGTGTTGGATGTGCTAGGTATTGTGGGTTCCAAGGCTATCTGAGATCAGTTGAGATTCCTATAGATCTATGATTGATCTCATTGGCTTAGCATTCTCCTTCTCTATCTCTCGGCATGCTTGACAAACCCAACTGTGTGTTGGATTAGCATGAATATTTGTGACTCTGGCTATGAGTGAGCCTGAGTAGTTCATCCTTACTGGATACACAGCCCATATCGGAGGTCTTCTCTCAACTGAAGTAATATAAGTTGGAAAAAGACTTGTGGTTGGGTGGAACTTTTCTCCTCCATAGCCAGTTGCTTGGAGAATTTCAATTAAGAGATAAGTGTTCACTATTTTTTTAATTATGCCAAATTTTATGTATTATGAGTGACTCTTTTCTTTTGTTAAATTGAATGAATGAGCCAATTTGACTGTTGCAATTGAATTCGTGTGAATAGCATAGGATGAGAATATTTATGTGCATGAGTTTATTGATATGCCTTTGATGAACATGCTAATACATGCATGTTGTGTGTGTAATTGATTTAATTCCGCTATGTATTTTTTATATGCATTGCACACACATTTAAATGTTCATGAATTTGATAATACGACCTTAGAGGGGAATTTTAGCACCCCACATATCGATCATGTTACCTCCGTCGATCAGTTTTGTGGGAGAGGACGTGACAATTCCACCAGTGTTATGTTGTTCCTCTGAGAAACTCCATTTTTCTTAGGTGTATGAGGCATTGTAAATTGTTGTTGGATTCTGTGATCCTTACAATACCTATTGAATGGTCCAGAAATATATCCACCCCCTTGATCAGATCTGAGAAATTTAATGCATTTGTCTATCTGTTTTTCAACTATGGTTCTGAATTCCTTAAAGTATTCAAAGACATCACATTTTCTTCTTATAAAATAGACCCAAGTGTATCTAGATCTATCATCAACAAAAATGAGAAAATACTATGCACCACCAAGAGATCTGGTTTGCATAGGTCCACATACATCAATGCGAATTAATTCTAGCAATTCAGTTTGTCTTTTCTCTTCACGTATAGGAAATTCCTCTTTGTGTTGCTTACCAAGTGCACATGTTGTACATTCAATGTGATCATTCTTGATAACAGGAAGACCTTATACCATAGATTTATTTTGCAACAACATTAGATAATTGTGATTGAGGTGCCCATACCTTTGATGCCACAATTCTTCATTTGGCATAGCAAAATATGCCAATGCTTGATGACTTCTCTTGTTCACATCCAACTTGTATAAACCTCCAATCCTAGAACATATAGCTACAATCTTGTAATGATCTCGAACATACTTGATAAGGCACTTATACTTACCAAATTCCACTTTTAAGTCATTATCAGTAATGGTAGAAATGGATATTAAATTCTTTTTGATACCAAGAACATACATCACATTATGAATCTGTTTCACTTGTCCATCAGGTAAGTTCATACTTATTACTCCATAACCTTAAACTTTATGTGACATGTTATCACCTAAATAAATGTGCGTGCCATCAATTATCTCATGATATTCGTCATACCATTCTTTATTACAAGACATATAGGCAGAGGCACCCGAATCAATGAACCATGCATTCTCATCATCGATTTCAACAGACAATGTAGGTTTGAAATAAATAATCTAAGATTTTTAAATCCATGAATATATGGGCTGTCCTTTTGTACATAATTTCCATTGTGCTTTCTATATCTTTGTTTGGATTCATGATTCTTCTTTTTAAAACAATCTCTAGCAAGATGGCGAGGTTTGCCACAATAATCATATGCAACACTCCTACTAACATAAGAATCAAAATGTGCCATACCTTTTTTCCGTGCATGAAAATTGCCTATATTTCTTCTTCATCCTTTCTTCATCTTGTAGAAGAATTCCATTGAGCTCTTCAATCATAGGGGGATTTGGTCTTGCTGCAAGTGTTGAGATAAAAACTTTATAATCTTACACCAACCCCAACTTATCACTTAGATCTTTGATATGGGAAATGAATTTAGTTATGGATTCATTTGCTTCCAGTTTAATAGACAACAACTTAGTCTTCAAAAATAAAATTCGATTTGCATCTTTAATTTCATACAAACCCTTGAGCCTATCCCAAGTGTCTTTAGGCATCTCACGATTTATGGTATGAGGAATAATGTTGCGAAGCATTAGTACCTTAGCTTGCGCTTCCCTCAAATTCCAATTTAGAATATCCAAAACATCTATGGGCTTGACCTCATCTCCTTTCACTATTTTCCATAAATTGAAAGCTTCAAGTTTAGTCGTAAGCTTAAATTTCCAGTTGACGTGATTTTCTCCATCCAATTTAGAAGATTCATTCAAATATGAATCGACAAGAGGAGGATTTGCCATTTTTCTCAACGCAAGAATTTCAGCGCAAGAACAGATGTCTCTCTTTGTGCATTCACTGCCTGCGAAAGGGGCTTCGACAGGCCAAATTGGCGTGGATGTACGTTGATTGTCGCACTCTTTACTCTTAGGAACTCCGAAAATGTCGCAGTGTTCTCGTAAAGATGGAACAACCAAAATAAGGGATCAACCAAAATAAGGGATCATCAGCTCTTCCACGACTGGTCTGGTCTGAGTGATTTCTCCACGCGACCTCTCTCCAATCAAGTAAATACAGCAATATGCTCTCTCTTTCAACACACAGACTCCTACAATGCAAGATGAGTGGCTTACTACCAGCACACGGGCTCTTCTAAGTGGGCGACAACAATTCTGCAAACAACAGCTGTTATGACAACGATCTCTCGACAATGATCGTGTCTGCTCCTTTGATTAATGGGTCTCCTTCCTTCCGGCCATTGAACTTCATAGTGAATCTGTGGATCTGCAAATAGCAAAAAAATATTGAAAGGATTGATGGCAAAACTCTTCTAGGATTGCTGGAAGCTCAACAGATCCGGCAATCGGCGGCTTAGAAGGTCCACAATGTCAAGATCGCCCGACGGCTCACACAAATCTGTGCAGCGACTTCACCAATGCGCAGGCTTCTCTTTTTCCTCACGCGAGGCTACCTCTCTACGCAGCTAGTATATTCTCTCTACGGATTCTTACGGATTCTTCCAGCACCAATTCACATCACAGGTTACGATCACTCCGTTCAGAATGGCAACGATTGCAAACCGTGATAATAGTTCTCTTGTTGTGAATGGCGGGGCCCCTCTTTTACTTCTCCACATTTTGATGGAGTGTGATAACTGGCACTCAAATCGTTCTGGTATTTTGGCGATCCATGATCGAAAATTTTCGGTAAGACATAGTTCCATCTTTTCTAGTTAAAATGGACCAAAACCCAAGAACCCAAAACATGTGTGCAACTTATCAACAACCTTCTCAACCTATTTGAAATTTGTTATTTAAAATTAATTTTATTTTATCTATAAAATTTCTTTAAAATTAAATAAAATTTGTTAAATCAATGTCAAGAATCAATCAAATAGAAAATATATAATTTTAAATTTTGAAAAATAATTTTTTATTTAAAATACTTTAATACAAACATACATCAAATAAAATTTTATATACAAATAAAATTAGTTTAACTTATTTAAAGTCAAGTTAGTTTGAAAAAGATTACAATATCTTGTCTAGCACGCATAAAAATGAGGTTGAATGCACTTAAAATGTCAAATGTCAAGGGTACCTTGAATTTTGCACGATCTAGGATTCAAAGTTTCATATCTAATAGAAATATTGTGTTTGGAATTTTTGCCTCGAAATATTTTAAAAATTAATTAAAATTTTAAATAAATAAAATAATAATTTATTAAATAACCCACGAATGTGAAGATTGCTACACGCTTATTCTACTCTGTTTGTTGCGTTGTACTAATTCGTTTAAATCTCTAAATCAAGTAAGCGCTATGGCTAGATATACACTATATTAAGGAGAGATTAAAACCAGTTATTTCGACAACATTGATAAATGATATTTTAATTCAACGACTCTCGAGAGAGTAAAACCAATTCTTTCGATAACAATAAATAAAAAATTTATTCAACGACTCTCAATTGCTTTTTCAGTTAAATATTTAAATTAACACATTATAGTTATATGGCTGCAAAATATAATCACCAACCAACAATAGTTATTGAAGATTGTATCTTATAGGATAGTATTCCTAGTGTGGCTCCATCCTTTAACATTTGACATGTTGACCTTTTATCACTCACCATTTTGATAAACCAATCATAAATAGATGGAGGATCGAACTTCCATGATCAAAATTAATGTGGTTGTTGTCATTAGATTAAGTATATATTCGTAGCAATGATGTAACTTTCGGACTTAAACCTATGATTTTTTTATGAAGAAATATATTTTTAAATGTTAAAAAAACTAATTTATACATCAATATGCCTTTGTTGGATTCTATATCCATTTTATATGTTTACTTGAAATTAATTACCCAACATTCAATATTTCCACACCATAAAATATAGGGTGATTGGGTGTTTGTCTAAAGTGATACACAAAGCAGCTCATTAGGTTAAGTAACCTTATAGTATGGAAATCCAACTCATATAATTTATTTGGGGAGTTGGTTAATCATTCTACGTTTTGAAAAAATAAGTTTATGTATTTAGTTGAAATTAATTATTCCACATTCACTATTTTCATGCCATAAAATAAAGTAATAGGGAAATTAGGTATTCCTCTAAAGTTACACGTGGAAGTGATACACAAGAAGTTTAGTAGATTAAGTAACCTAATACTATGAAAATTTAAGTAATATAATTTACTTAGAAATTGGTGAGTCATTCTATATTTTGGATTTTTCCAAACCAAAAAAATCCCGAAAGGATAAAACTTTATACATCATTGTTGAAAGTTTAATTTGACAAATTTTCAGCTATTCTAAAATACAACAAAACCTACCCATTTAAATTATTCACGTCATTTTATATAAACTTATAATATTTTTTTTTCCCGCGAAATAAACTTATAATATTTGAAATCGAAGTGTAACACAAAATAATTTAATATTACTTTAAATAAAAAATAAAATATTACACCAAAGTAAAGTGAAATAATAGATCATTCACATCAAATTTGTGTTCTATTTTTTTTCATCTGAAAAAAAAAACATTTTTTTATTGAAGAAAAAAGATGTGTCCAAATTACATTCGCCAAAACCAAAGAGAAGTCGAGAAGACTTCTTTGAAACATAAACCAAAAAATAACTTAAACAGTTCAACAATACTACATCTCCTCTAATCGGTGCTCAAACAAGCTACTAGAGGAAAAAAGTCAAATGACAAATAATTGTAAATACAATCTTCAGTAATCTACGCTGAGAACTGCTCCAAAAACTGGGATATATTGCTACCCTCGAAAAGGCCACCTGAAGTGAAGAAAAAGTGTAATCAACAAAACTATGGAGTCAAACAGAAGGAGTTACAGTGAATCCAGGGCCAGCGACCCATCAGAGACCAATGCGTTGCCACGAAATTCCTTGAAACATAACTGTCCAGAAGATATACCCAATGCCAATTTAGATAATCCGTCGGCCACAATATTATGACAGCGAAATATATGCTTAAATTCAATGCAGGAAAAAGTTCAAATCAATGACCGGATCCTCATGCACCAGTGCTGCAGTGTAAGAGATCGCAGGCGAGACCGATCCCCAACCCAATTGATGACAACGCGAGAGTCACCAAGTATACAAATATCATAAAGTTCAAGATGTCTAGCAAAACATAATAAACCCCATAATGCCAATAACTCAGCTCTAGTGTTTGTGCCTATGCCAGCCAAAAACATGACGTGATAGAAATGCTCAGCCGAGAATTTAAGAACCAATCCAGCACCACAAATCCCACCCTCCACTGCTCCATTGAAGAATCCAAGAGGATATGAATAAAGACTCTCATCAAAAGGATCCCGAGATTTTCTTTTATATGACCAAACCGAGATACTGCCTGCCATAATATTACCATAAGCCAGCATCACCAAAGGCTTCATATTGTCGAATATCATCCTGTTCCGAACAAGCCAAATCTCCCAAAGGGTATGGAGTATAATAGAGACAGTCTTCATGTTAAATTTTTCAGAATTTACTTCAATCTGATCTAGGATCTTAACTAAGAGAACAACATGTACAGCAAATCTACAGCATATCAATCATGGACACAATAATGCAAGCACACAAGAGACACATAGTTTACTTGGGGAAAACCATAAAGGTGAAAATCCCCAATAACTTCCTCAGAGATAGATAGAGCAATGATACAACTAGAATACAAGAGATAGTCTTCTCCTAGCAGCAGAGCCTCCTCCTCCACAAGTGCGCCACTCTCCCAAGTGTGAGTGAGAGAATAGAATGTGTAAAATGAGAGATACATGCTCTCTATTTATACACTAACTTGACTTTACCTTTACTCAACTAGGTCGGCCTCAACTTAACCACTTAATATAATGCTGACTGGGCCGACCCCCACTAGGGTGGTCTAATAACCCTTTGACCCACATGGCTGACCCCCAATAGGGTGGTCTAATAACCCTTTGACCCACATGACTTATACAGGGCCGACCCCAACAAGGTGGTCTAATAACCCATCAAGTATAAGTTACGACACTTACAATATAAATGACGACACTTACGTATAGAGGAATAATAACATCTCTATAGGAATACAACCACTTCCGTATAGAGGAATAATAACATCTCTATAGGAATACAATATACATATATGTGAAATACATTCCGAAGTTACATATACATCAACACTCCCTCTTAACTAGGAAGGTATTTCTCGACATAGGTCTTCTAGCACAAGTCTTCTTCTCTGGATCATCGTCATTGGATAATCGTCATCGAGTCATCATCATCGTCACGAATGCTGCTATCTCAATCAATCTCTGAATCTACTCGTCATAGGAAGTTCTACAGAGCCAGTCCTTTTTCATACTAGATGTAGGCCCACCACGTGTAGGTCTTCGTCATCACTGGCCATACTATGGAATCCTCAGGACTTATTACGTGCGTCACAAAACCGCGAAAGAGCATCCCAGGATGTTACGAGCACACGACTCTACCTATAGGATCTCCCAGGGCCATATTATATGTGACCTCACCACAAAACCTCGCAAGAGAATCCCAGGTTGTTACGAGCACACAGCTCTACCTATAGGATCTCCTAGGGACAGATTATATGTGGTCACCACAAAACCTCGCAAGAGCATCCCAGGCTGTTACGGGCACACAGCTCTACCTATAGGATCTCCCAGGGACAGATTATATGTGTTCATGGCAAAACCTCGCAAGAGCATCCTAGGACTTATTACGGGCACACAGCCCAACCTATCGGGTCTCCCAAGGACATATTATATGCCATAGGACAAAACCTCGAAAGAGCATCTGCCAGATATCCCAGGGCCAGATTATATGCCATAGGAAAAACCTCGAAAGACTATCTGCAGATCTCCCAGGGCCAAATTATATGTCCTCCCAGAGCAAAACCTAGAAAGAGCATTTGCCAGATATCCCAGGGCCAAATTATATGCCATAGGAAAAACCTCAAAAGACTATCTGCAAATCTCCCAGGGCCAAATTATATGCTCATCTGCACAACCTGATCCACGGCCATAGAATATCAAACTGATACTCACCATACATCATCCTAATGTACACATGATCATCCTGATCATCATCACTGCAACATCCTGCTGCATGTCATCTGGAGCAACATCCAGAAGCTTGTCATCCACGATCATCCTGATCATACAATGCATCTACCTAATGTTGACCAAGTATCTACCTGATACATATCATCATACATGATCCACCTGATCATATAGTGTTTCCACCTGATACAAATACAAATACATGATACATATCACCATACATGATCCACCTAATCATACAATGCATCTACCTGATGCATACCAAGTATCTACCTGATACATATCATCATACATGATCCACCTGATCATACAGTGTATCCACTTGATACAAATACAAATACATGATACATATCACCATACATGATCCACCTGATACATATACAGATACATGGTCCAAGCATCCAACATGATGCATATACAAAATACATACAAATGATCCAACCGATCATATCCAGCAACCAACATGATGCGTACATACATATACATATAAATGATCCAACTGATCATATCCAACATCCAACATGATGTGTACATATATAAATAATCCAACTGATCATATCCAGCATCCAACATGATGCGCATACAGAGCAGTAACTGGAGCATCGTCCTGATGCTCATCATCCATCGCTTACATCTACAACCATGTGAAGGATCCTCCTTCCAACATGCTTGGAATGGCTTCTACAAATGTGTCCATCACTTCTTCCTCGAAGTGTCATCAATCTGAAGAACACCAAGCCTCTCCCTGAAGTACTCGAACTTCACCTTGGCTAGTGGCTTCGTCAGCACATTTGCAATCTGCTCGTCCATCGCAATGTACAGGAGCTTCACAGCTCCTCTCTGCAACATATCCATGATATAGTGATATTTGATCTCTATGTGTTTTGACCTATCATGAAACACTGGGTTCTCGGACAGCTTCACACAACTCTGGTTATCACAAAAGATACTAGTAGCATCCAACGGGAGATCAAATAACTCAGACAGTAGCTTCTGTAGCCATACTGCCTCACAACTAGTTGAACAGGCTACAACATACTCTGCCTCAGCTATACTCAGTGCTACGCAGGACTGCTTCCTACTAAACCAAGAGATCACACCTGATCCCATACTGAAGCAACACACAGATGTGCTCTTCCTATCTGCAACACTGCCTACCCAATCTGAATCAACATAACCCTGCAGGTTAAACTTTTGATTCGCTTCATACTTGAGCCCATAATCCACTGTACCTTTTAGGTACCTCAGAATATTCTTTACAGCAACCAGGTGAACACTCCTCGGATCTGTCAGGAACTAGCTCAATGCGTTCACCGCAAAGCAAATATCTGGTCTCATGTTCGTCAGGTACATCAAGGACCCAATCATCTGACGATACATAGTGACATCAACTGGTTCAGATGAAGCATCACACAGAAGCTTCATGTTTGATGCCATAGCCTCACAGTCCATCATCCCGAACCTCTTCAGGATATCTACTGCATACTTTCATTGTCCAAGGAAGATTCCATCTGCACTCTGCCACACCCCCATACCTAGAAAGTGGTGCATCATACCCAATTTCTGCACATATATGACTCCCTGTCATGTGTCTCAGAACCCAGTGGCTGCTCCACATACACTTCTTCTTCAACTACACCATTCAAGAAAGCTGTCTTGAAATCCATCTAGTGTATCTTCTATTTCATCACTTTTATAGTTCTCTATGCTGCCATCTGCAGCATGCTTGATCTTGATAGATCCATATGGAAGTCATAACAAACTTCCCTTCAGGTCTTGGGACTACATCCCAAACATCATTCTTCATGATCGATGGATCATGGCATTCTTCCCATATCCTGGGAACTTCAATATCTTCAATAGATAATTTTGTTGCTGAACAAATGTTGTAGTTCTTCTTTTGTAAGTGATGGCATACGATCTTTCCTACACAACAAGTTAAATTGCATGATTAGAAAACATCTCATAGTTTTCATAACAAATTCTTACACATAAATAAATATGTCATACAGTCATGCAATTATCTTAGCCAATGCTTCAATACAACATTTATCCATATCCCGTAACTTTCTAGATTCCTTCCAATCTCTACCAGAACATTGTTAAGAGTGTGCACAACTCCCAACATGTCAGCAAAGAGGTTTCATTCTAGATAAGTAGCAATGGAATGTTGTACAGTGCCATAGGCCACTTACCCATGCATATTAGTAGTTTACTGTTCATCAATGCAACTATTCTAATATGCATAATACACAACCTAATTCTAGGAACATCAGTATATACATTATTGAATAGTATTATTTAAACAAGAAAATATGCAAGTAATGAAAATTCAAATACTTATCTTTGTTTGTTTGTTGGGTTGACTCCCTCTCAGTATTTGCTTCTTTTCTGCAACTCCATTCTTATGTGGATTGTGAGAAGTGGTCAACTCCCTCTGAATATCTACATCCTTGCAGAAACTACTGAAGTGTGCTCCTTTGCTTTCTTGCAGGAACAACTAGAGTGTGCTCCCTCTTGATCTTTGCTTCCTGGATTACCTGTCCTTGAACTTACATCCATCCTTAATCACTATGCATGCTTATTAGTATCATCATTGTGTTATCCTTGAGGTCTCATACATAATCACACATTTATTAGTATAATCTTAATACTATCAAAAAACAATAATCTTAAACATGTATATTCATGATCATTCACAGATAATAAACATTAGTATTCAAGGTTTCAGGGAAGTATTCTTTTACTCATACATATTCTTATTTGATCATAGGACTCTTCTGGTTAGTTGAATCATCAATCAAGATAAGAGATATAATATGCATAAAACTCATGATTATTCAAACCTATACCTTCATGATTCTTCTGGTTAGTCATATCATCAATTATGGTAAGAAACATAATATGCATACAACCATGATTATTCAAACCTATGACTTCATGAATCATTATCAATAACAAAACAGTATAAGATTCTAACACAAGGTAGGATTCTAGCTTGATATAGGAAAAACATACCTGGATTAGCATGCTAGCTAGTTATGTCTAACATACCCGCATAATGTCTTCTGGTTCTCTTCAGTGACTTGTGCTAGTAACCTGCATGTCTCATAAGTTAACCATTGTAGAGCCAAGTTATACATACCTCGAAAGTAGATCTTCTATGTGATCCATGACAATGGATGAATCTTTGTCTTCATGTCACCATGAGCATATGTTCTTGAAGTAGAACATGATTTGACTTTCTTGGTGTACCTTTTGTGTTAGCAAACAACATAAACCTCATACAACATCACAATGCATTAGTACAATCATAAGTGTCAAAACCTTAATCAATGAATATCTTCTATTAAGGTGATACGACAAGTCCAGTAATTAATCAAGATTGTACTATAATGATATGAATACAAACATATGATAAACTTAACCATGAAACATACCTGTAAGCCATACCTGTCAAGATTGCTTGTAATCTTCTTATGGAAGGCCTTAGCCTCATCTCCCTCTGAGATAGGAACTTCTTCACTTATGCAGGTGACCAATCCATCCTTCTTCTAGGATCAACCCAATCCACTTGATTTGCAAGAACTGGACCTGGAGATGGATTAGGGTTTGTCAAAGAAAACCCAAAAATTCAAACTTCCGAAAGGATAGAAATATGCGCCTTGATGAGCTGATCAAGTTGGTATATTCAGAATTTGAAAACTGCAAAGTTTCACCCCTCAAAATTGCCTTTTAGATTTTTGGATTCACTGGGGAGAACCCTGAAGTAGGGTTTGAGTTTCCCAGAGCTTCACCCAACCAAAATATTTGATTCAAAACTCTAAGCTTTGATTTTTCTGAGGAGCTCCCAGCCGTGGTCATAGATTTCCAAAATTCCAATTTTTGCAAAAGCCCTAATTTTCCATCTTTCCGATCAAAGTCCCGAACTAGGGTTTGATCAAGTCCAGCCTTCTTCCAAACCAAAAAATCTGATCTTGGTCTCTAAATTTCTATTTTGATGAGTAGCATCCAGCCGCGATCTCCAATTACAAAAATTCCAGCTTTCTTCGAAGCCCTAAATTCCGGAAGCCATGAATGAAGGTACTCAAAAATAATTCTGTTTTGACATAAATATGTACCTGATTGTTTCAGGTGTAACTCCAAACATTTTGATCCACAGGGTCTGAAATTTTTTTTTGAGATAACCCGAACTGTTATCTTTCCATCTCGATAGGTCTGACCTCAATTGGATTCTCTGAGAGAGAGTTATGCCAAGTGTCACAACGTGACCTGTTTATGGGATAATACAGGAGAGCGAACTTGTACAGAGTGCCACGTGTCACTGTTTCAACTTCAGCCTCTGAAAAATTTTTCTGAGATATCTCGACCTATTGTATTTCCATCCCGATAGGTCTGAACTCAATTGGATTCTTTGAGAGAGAGTTATGCCTAGTGTCGCAACGTGACCTGTTTATGGGATAATACATCATAGAGAACTTGTACAGCATGCCACGTGTCACTGGTTCAACTTCGGCCTCTGAAAATGTTTCCTAAGATAGTACAATATGTGTGCTACCTGTCACTTTTTACGAAATTTCATTTGGAGCTTCCTAGCCCACGTTATGACCTTTTTCCCAAGGTCACCTGATTTTGACTCAGATCTGGAAGAGGTAGAAACCCTATATTGTATAGATCATAAATCACAAAGTACAACGAGTTAGAGGTTGTCCTTTGGACAAAAGGTACATGGGGATCTGATGTTCGACCTGTAAAAGTTTCAGATCCAAAAACTTCGTCAAAACGGATTTATAGCGAAAGTGCTACGATGACTGGTTTTTGCTATATCAAGCCCTAGCATTGTAAGTGCAACAAGTGTCATACATGCCATATCATGCCTTCTTTCAGGCTAGCTCTGATACCATGTTAAATTTTTCAAAATTTACTTCAATCTGATCTAGGATCTTAACTGAAAGAACAACATGTACAACAAATCTACAACATATCAATCATGGACACAATAATGCAAGCACACAAGAGACACAGAGTTTACTTGGGGAAAACCATAAAGGTGAAAAACCCCAATAACTTCCTCAGAGATAGATAGAGCAATGATACAACCAAAATACAAGAGATAGTCTTCTCCTAGCAACAGAGCCTCCTCCTCCACAAGTGCGCCACTCTCCCAAGTGTGAGTGAGAGAATAGAATGTGTAAAATGAGAGAGACACACTCTCTATTTATACACTAACTTGACTTGACCTTTACTCAACTAGGTCGGCCTCAACTTAACCACTTAATATAATGCTGATTGGGCCGACCCCAACTAGGGTGGTCTAATAACCATTTGAACCACATGGCTGACCCCCAATAGGGTGGTCTAATAACCCTTTGACCCACATGACTTATACAGGGCTGACCCCAACAAGGTGGTCTAATAACCCATCAAGTATAAGTTGCGACACTTACAATATAAATGACGACACTTCCGTATAGAGGAATAATAACATCTCTATAGGAATACAACCACTTCCGTATAGAGGAATAATAACATCTCTATAGGAATAAAATATACATATATGTGAAATACATTCTGAAGTTACATATACATCAACACTTCATAGGCATAGTGAGAAAATAATCTAAATTGTCGGTCAAACAATTTCGATCCCATGGGGGAAGCACCGACACTTCACACTTTAATAATTGCCAAATCTCCTGAAAGAAACTACAAATTCCAAACAGATGGTCAATATCCTCATGAGAATTTCAACAAAACAGACAGATCCCAGGTCTAGCAAAACCACGTTTCTGTAAGTTCTCCCATGTAAGTATTTTGTTATGCCTACAGAGCCAGATAAAACAACTGATCTTCTTTGGCACCATTTCATTCCATATCCTTTTAGTCCTCCACCCAACTGTCGAAAGCTGTACAGTCTACAAAACCTTATTATATGCCAGTCGGGCAGTAACCATCCCATCAACATGATTTTCCTCCCAAACCAGAGTATCGGGCTTCTCAGAAAACCTGATGCCCAACGAAGAGAGTTTATTCACATAAATATCCCACTCATCTCGGCAGAAAGTAGGAAGCTGGAAGTCCACCAAGGTAAGCCACTGTGAACAAAGTTCACCAGTATATTTCTTAACCTGAGAAAGTGCATTAATGCCCCGAAACAGTAGCTCCTTCAAAAGACCAACAGATAAATAAGAGATGCTACCCATTCCAAGTATAGGATCCAAGCCAACAAACATCTGAATGCCCCTCCCCACCTTCTAGCAAATAGCAGAATTTATAATGGGATAAACTTTGAGGAAGCTTATCCAAATCTTCGAGGACTTTGAGGAAGATATTTTAATCCTTCTAAACCACTGAATATGGTCCAGACCCCATAGGTACTTGGATTTGATCAACTTTCCCCACAGCCCCTAGTCAAATAGGCAACGCCAAAAGTTATTTGCGCAGAGAGCCATATTGAAATCATTTAACCGCTTGATGCCCCATCCCCCTGAGTTTAGTGTAAGGGATAAGCACTCTTAGGAGAAAAGGTGGATCTTTAAATTACCCTCCCTGCCCCACCACAGGAAAGTGAAAATCTTGGATCGGATCTTACTCAAAACCCCCTGCAGAACAATGAACAACAAAAACCAATAGACAGGCATGCTATGAAGAACAGATTTTACCAGAGTCAGTCATCAACCAAGATTCATCCATTGATGGCTCCACGCATTGATCCTTCGCATAATTTTCCGAATCAACCAGTGCCAGTTCGAAATCCCATAGCAATTTGGCTTAAGGAAAAAGCCAAGATACTTGAATCCCACATCCAAATCCATAAAAGAGAAACCATACAACTCTTTAATAATATTAATGAAATCCCCATCAGAGTTCCAACCAAAAAATCCTGACTTGGCCGAATTGATAACCATCCCAGAAGCCTTGCAAAAAAGATCGAGGATCGACTTGTACATATTCCACTCTCCAAGAGACCTGGTTCTAAATATAAGAACATCATCAACGAAAATAAGATGTGTAATAGATAGGGTTTTGGCAATATTGATACATGCAATGTTCCCACGATCCTTGGTCTTTGAAATGAGAAGGTTGAGTGTATTGGAGAAAACTCACTATGGCTTGGGAATACCACAACAGACAGATGACTACCAGAAATCTACTCAATTCTCAAAACAATGCTATTATAAACGACAATGTTAAAACAATGGAGAAATGTAACCAACCTCGATCCAATGTTTGATGTAGATCCCCATTGGAGCTTTCAATCCGCCCACGTCCAAGCACTTGTAATCTGCAAATTAGTCTTGACAACAAATATCTAACAAGTACATGTGATATATAAATAACATTAACATCATCAATAACAATGGTCCATAATATCATAAGCAAATGCAACCCAATGTATAATAAATGACATTCACACCATGAATGGACGAGAATATGAATATTTCTATTAATGAACAAGAAGAAGTACAAAGTGATACGACCTCTTGCCAGCAACCAATCTGAACCAAGATCTAGATCAATCCACTTGTGCCTCCACCACTTCAATCCTCCATGAATGGCAAACTCAAACTAGAAAGGAGTTTGGAAGGTGAACATAACTGGTTCACAACTACAAGGATCAATGAGTGCAGACTCAAGATAGGGCAAAAATCCACTAGAGTGCCTTTACTATTCTCTTCTTCCTCCCATCCATAAGCCATATGTGCTCAATATATAGTCCTCTCAAAGGTAGGTGAAAGGACTCATCGAGATGTTACTTGGGTAGACGGAGAGCTAAAGGTCACCCAATGACCGCTTTTTGGGAGTAAAAAGTAATAAAATAGTGATTTTTACCATTTTACTTGATACTCGCGGGCTATAGGGATGCAACTCGTGGGTACGCATGCTATAGTGATGTAACATGCGGGTAGGAACAAAAATAGGATAGATTGGTATCACTGAAGGATGAAAATGGATCTGAGTCACTGAAATGGATCCTACAGGCGAAAGAATGCTGATGCTCACAGGGTGGAAGATTTATGTGTAACAGATGCCTCCTAATGTGTGAGGTCAGAGACTGAAAGTGGTACGATGGCCAAAATACATTATAAAACTCAGAAGTGGAGTGATGGAGACACAAGTGGAAAGAATGGATCACTTGTCATAATACAATAGTATCTTTGAATACATGTCGATATAGTACAACAATTTGATACAATGGCCATGAATAGGCAGTACATAAGTAGATACATGTCATAAGTGATCATAGCCATGATCCCTCTACAGTAAGATATGGTCTTCTACTGAAAAGAAGACAACTGGTGCAAACTGGAGGTACAAACTGCTGAAATCTGAGAGGTGATATCTCAGATGTAAAGTCAAAGTCATATGTAGCACACTGAATGCCACAATCGCCTGGGGTCTTCTACACAAGTCTTCAACGGTGCAAGTCCCATCAAGTGAATAAAGGAGTTGGGGTCGAACCTGATGAGACATCGTCTGATTACCGGTCATTGATGTATACCGTTAACAAACGCGAGATGACACACCGATAATGAAAATGGGCATCAAGGCACAGAGCACAATCATTGGAGTGTGAATAAATGGGTTGAAGTCGAACACTAAGATGAATCCATCGATTAGGGGACATTGATGTATTCCCAAAACTGTCGATGGCAAGAGAACCTGCCACTAATGACTGCAAGCCTCAAGGTACTCAACCGAACTCTAAGCCTCAAGTCCCAGAATAAATGAGTTGAGGTCGACAGAACGAGACTCGCTGGAAGGAGGGCATTAAGGCATCCCCCATCAACCAGCACGAGGTACCAGCAATGCTGAAATATTTGGAAGATCTCAGGTGAAACGAATTGACTCAATAAGGATGGCCGACATGCAATAGTCAAGATATCTGAGGAGTGGCCGACACTAGTTTCAGGACTTCCTTTGAACAAGAGCATGAGCAGATGGACAGACTCAGGCAGCATAGACTCGACATAAACTATGCAATGTAGGAGGTATTACAGAGGGCTCCTTAATGACTGGAAGCTTAACCAATCGGTGGAGAAAACTGAGAAAAAAGTACAGCTCCTAAGGCCCAACTACAGTCCTGACTCATAATGTACAGAGTGGAATGAATGCTCTGTTCAAAGGCGACACAATAGCTGCCAACAAGAAATAATGACCATAATCCCATTCGGCTTTTTGGAATATTTGATTTTTTTGTCTTTTTCATATTTGGGAAAAGCTTGAAAAAGAATAAAATTGCTTATAGTACAAGTGAGGGAACGAGTGTCAAATAGCAAGCAGACTAGTCTCAAGTAGTGGAACATACCTATGCTCAATGCAAGGAAGTGCGTGTAGGATGGGGACACTCGGGAGTGTGTTCCCTCAGGGTCAAAAGGTCATCAAATTGTGAAGGGCAAATATATAAGCTCTGTAGGGCTCGACAGGGAAAGTGCTTAGGGACCAATCTAACAATTGAGAAAGCGAGAGCCGGCACAAGGCTCAAGCGGCAAGCAGGATGATGCAATGCAATCACAACATGATATAACTGAGGGGAGTCCTTGAGGGAGATGGCCAGCATAAGACAAAGTAGAGTATGAGTCTTTATCGCAACGTCATGGCGCAACTACAAAGGACTCCCAATCCTGAGGACAAACAACGACATGGGCACCAAAATGCATAAGGGGGTTCTAACTAGGGTACCCATGTTCAGGAAATCCCTACCGCCACATGACGACACTTCTATAATGGTGTGAAGGTTCTGTGTCAGTCACGAAGCGGGGTCACACCTAGGGTTTATGAAAATGGTCAACGGGTCAAATGCATAATGCATGTGGAAATGGCATCTAACCTATATGCCAAGTGTGAAACATACCTACCATAGGTGTGAAATGAATCGGAACAACTCTCGCCAAGAAAATCTGTTGAAAAAACATTACTCCATGACATGATATTAGTTTGTAACGACCCAAAATGGACAAAACTATAGAAAAGTGGGTCCAGAAAATTATAAATAGTAACAAGATTTAATAATTTTCAATTCATTTGCACTATTCACCAGTTTGGAGTTGAGTGGTAAGTTTGCACCTGAAATTTCAAGGGCTGATCATGGGAGCTACGAGCAACCGTTTAGCGAACCGTCTGGAGCAGGTTAGTGGTCACTGCCATACCTTCCATTTAAGTGCTTTTATTTCAATTTGGTTGGTGGGTTATTTTGTTTGTCCAAGCCCTAAATGTCTTCGGTGGTACCCGCGGGCTGTAAGTATGCAGGTCGCGGGTAGAGCATCAAACGTGTAGTCAAAAAACTGACTGCCCACGTCTACCCACACCTGTCTATAATATAGCTCACAGGTAAGGCCGTGAAGAAGTTTTTAAGCATGAAACTGACTAAAAATCTCTTGCTTTCCACTCCAAGATGGTTCTAGAGTGGAGGGAGAGAGAGCATGACCAAGTAGATGAGGTCATGCGCAATGATTTGCAAGCACAACAAGCACTGCAAGCATGTGGCTTATATAAATATTGGATTCTCGGGGGCTTAAGGGCCCAAAACCTACTACTCCATCATTTGATCAACTACTGGGATGTGGATGCTCAACACTTCATCCTCAACGGGAAAACACTGACATTGGAAGTAGAGGATATCTATTTCATTACCGGTTTGTCTCGTAGAGGGGAAGTGGCTAGTCTTTGGTCACGGACCATGGGTGGTGGGATCACTGTGCAAGACTACATAGTACGGTACTGTCCCGCCAACACATGACCAGTGGGAAGTCAGGTGCCAGTCAATCTCATAAAGGACGTGAGCACAAAGATCAGAGTGGCAACTCTTGTGCGGATCATGGGATCCAAAGCACTACATCAGGAATCCAGATCGGTGATGTTCTATGCATCACAATGCTTGCAGCCTACTATATTCAACTGGTGTACTACTCTGCTGGTGTCTATGAAGACACAACTGACGGAAAGCAAAGAGGGGAAGGCCAAAAACTTTGGGTATGGTAGCATCCTCTGCAGTTTCTTCTTTGAGAGGGTTCTGGGACTTAGCCCAAGGGTGGATGTCTCTCCTCACAGTCTCCGAGATCTAGCCCTGACTCGGTGGGATGAGATACTAACACGACAGGGTGGTGGCCATCTGGCGTCATCATATACTAAGGAGTTATTCCGCTGGTGGAACCGGCAGGTGATTACTATCGAGGACTACCCCTATGCGGGGATAGACTTTAAACAGGACCGTGACATGCCACTCCAACCAGGTGCAGCCTTCAGAGACATCAGTGAGTACTCTTTTTGTTTTATGTTTTTAAATTTTTATGGATTTTTTGATGATAGTTAGAATGCAAAAAATCTTTTTGGTGGTAATGTCATGTGCTAATGGGTGACTGTTTTCTCGCAGACAAAGGCCCAGTGAGACCCAAGGGATTCCCGAGACATGGACGTCGGGGTAGAGATGAGGTGGCAGCAGATGCTGCAACAGGGCGCACACTACAGATGTTGCGGTGCAACATATCACAGATGGTTGCCCTAGTACCACTGATAGAGGTAGCCCGACTACCGAAGGCTATGTAGTGCCAGGTAGTGGGTGTTCCTGGTGAGTGGGTGCGGCTACTGTTGCGGATGGCCAATGCAGTACAGTACTATTATGAGACACATCCCGTCAAGTCGGCAGCTAGACCTCCTTGGAGGGAGTAGATATCCCAGGGTCTCATCATTTTTTGTATCGATATGTATATTTTTGAGGGCTACGGGCTCCAGTCTTGTATGACACTACCATTTTTGGACATATTTATATATATACAACTTTGGTTCTCGGTTCTACTATATGTGTGTATGGTACAAATGTATGAATGTCTTTGTATTTATGTGCTTCATGATGAATGTGACAAATGCCAATCTAATACATAGTTAGCATATGCATCAGATATATAATTATGACTTCTCGGAATGTGAATATATGTAATGGAAACAAAATGTCTCTCCAAGAGTCATACCTTAAGGAATATCCGTAGTAATGTAGGGTCTCGTACACGGTACTGCCCATTTAGCTGAGACACAACTAGTTGTGAATCCAGGCAGACTTCTAAAGACTGGATGTCATGTGAAATGGCATCCCGAAGTAGCTCAACAACAGCACTATACTCAGCCACATTGTTCGATGTAGGACCGAGACAAGCACCTCCTGAGGACACAATTAGATGGTCAGGTGAAAAGATAACCCAGGCAGTAGAAGCAAGGTCCTGCATATGTCGGCTAGCACCATTCGCAAAACCTAAGAACGTAGGACATCCCACTGACATCTATCAATCAAATAGAGGCTAATCAGTAGACCCGACAACCAAAAATGTAACCTAGACTATGTACAGAAAAAACTATACAATAGTGTACAAAAGTATCATCTTGAACCAAAGGTTCAAGCGTAATACTGCTTGAGGTAGAGCCCATTTCTAGGCTCCTTCAAGACAACTCCCTCGTAATCTTCTAACTCATAAGCTCCTTTTTCCAGGACACGCCTCACAATGTAAGGACCGTGGCACATGGGATTGAACTTGCCTTCCCCCAAGGGTTCTTTAGCTTGGTCATACAAGAGTACCAAGTCACCTTTAGCATATTGCTGGGGACAGACAGACCTATCATATTGAACCTTGACACGACGCTTGTTAACATCAATGGCCATAGTGGCATCTCGACGATGCTCGTCAAGTTGCTCAAGGTGTACTAAACATTTCTCAATCGTTGTCGTATCAGGGAGGAGCTCTATGGCTATCTAGAGCAAAGGAATCTCGCATTCAACCGGTAAAAGTGACTCCACACCATGAACTAACTGGAACGGTGAGAACCCAGTGGCAGTCTTAACTGCGGTTCGATAAGCCCACAAAGAAGGATATAACATGATATGCCAATTGGTCTTGCTTTGTTGGATGGTACGTTGGAGAATGGTATTCAAAGACTTATTGACTGCTTCAACCTGACCATTCGCTTGAGGATAGTAGGAAGACGAGTGTTCCTGATGAAACCCAAGCTTGAGAGACAAATCCTCCATCATGTTATTTTGAAAGTGACTGCCATGGTCAGTGACAATCTCTTTTGGAATACCGAATCGAGTGATAATCTGGTTGAACATGAAATGGGATGCAGTAGCACCATCGGCTTTAATGATAGGCATGGCCTCAGCCCATTTGGAAAAATAATCCACGGCCACAATAATATGATGATGCCCCCCAGCTGAAGCTAGTTTGCAATCCATGAAATCTACCCCCCACTTAGTGAAGGGACCGACGATGACGACCGGATGGAGGGGCGCTGGATGCGAGTGTATGTTCTGAGAAAACACCTGGCAAGGGTGACATCTCTTCACAGCATTAATACAATCTTTAAAGATAGTAGGCCAAAAATAACTTGCTCGCATAATACACTGGGCTTTAGCAAGCCCAGATAAGTGACCGCCACACGCCCCCGCATGACAATCATTAAGTACCCATTCTGCTTCTTCATGAGTCAAACAATGATGGAGAATGGAATCCTTTCCTCGGTGATACAAAGTGTCACCGACGATAGTATAATCTTTAGCATGATGTTTCACACGCCGTCGCTCGTCTCATGCATAATGCGGAGGAAACTTCAAAGTTTGGAGATATCTAATGACATCCCCATACCAAGGGTCCTCGGTCGACATAAGAAATAAGTGTTCATCCACAAAGGAATCTTCATGAATGACATCCTCATCAAGTCGTGGAAGGTCCAACATAAGCTCAGCAAACACCAATGATTTCATCGACTTTGCATAAGCAAACTCAAGATCAAATTCCTGAAGGATCACAATCCATTTATTATACTTACCCCCGATAAGGCGTCGTGATAGCACGAACTGAAATGGATTGATATGAGCTACAACAGTGGTTGTTTGAAGCAAAATGTAATGTCGTAACCGCTGGACTGCATGAATAGTCGCAAGTGCCAGCTTTTCTATGTGGGTGTACCTTAATTCAACGTCTACTAAATTTCGACTAAGATAATAGATAACATGCTCGACGAGCGCATCATCTACCTAAACCAAGACCATGCCAATAGTCTCTTGAGATGTGGCCACATAAAGAATGAAATCTCATGTAAATTCCAGTGGACTAAGCATGGGGGCCAATACCAAAGCTTTCTTAAGGGCGTTGAAAGACTGCTGGGCTCGCTCATCTCAGATAAAAGGTGTGTCTTTCTTCAATAGGTGTGCAAAACCTTTAGTAAGACTAGCATAGTTAACTATGAACCGATGTAGAAAAGTAGCTCTCCCTTGGAGGCTCTGAAGTTGAAACAGATTACGCAGAGGAGGCAATTGAAGTATTGCCTCAACTTTGAGAGGATCGACTCTAATACCCTCTTTCGAAACTATGAATCCTAGAAGGCAACCAGTCCTAATAGCGAAGATGCATTTGTTCAGATTCAATCGAATTTTGTAGTGGATACATCATTCGAGAATCATACGAAGGTGCTTGGGGTGGTCCACTCTCTTGCGAGAATGGCCAGCAAGATCATCCAAGAAAACTTCCATAATCTTCTTAAGATTGTGAAAGGCATAGGTCATGGCTCGCTAAAAAGTAGCTCCAGCGTTCTTGAGGCCGAAGGGCATTTTCCGGTACGCAAAAGTTCCCCATGGACAAATAAACATCGTTTTATGTTGGTCTGCAGGTTTGATTTGAATCTGATTATAACCCGAGAATTCATCCATGAATGAAAAAATCTCACTTCCCGCACAAGCATCCAATATTTGATCAACGAATGGCGTGGGGAAGTTGTCTTTCGGACATGCACGGTTCAAATCTATGAAATCAATGCATGCACGGATCATTCCTTGCTTCTTATCCACAGGAACGGGGTTTGACACCCATTCGGTAAGAGGAACGGGGTGGATGAAACTAGCTTTGAGCAGTTTCTCCACCTCTGCCTTAATAACAGCTTCCTTCCTAGGGTTCACAGCACGTAAGCATTGTCGAACCGGTTTAGCATTAGGATACGTTTTAATCTCATGTTCAACAATGCGGGGGTCTATTCCTGGCATCTCCTCATATGACCAAGCGAAAGCTTCCCGGGGTCTGTAAATAGCAATCTCCTCAGGAGTGCAATAGTCACCGACGTAAACATTCTCAATCTTTCCGGGAGTGAGAGAGATGTTGATCGAAGTGGGTGGGGAAATATTGGCCATATTCCCCTCCAAGAAAACATCATGCAACTACAAAAGAGACACAGGGTGATCAACCATCTCAGTTAGAGTCATCCTAAAATCCTCTTGCTTAATGAGCTCAAGGTTGGGAAGGAAATAAGATCGATGGTGCATATCTTCCCAAGGCCTCTCACTACCACACATGGCTTCGACGATAGCTTCATCAGATGTAAAAGTAGCATTGAGGCAATCGCAAGAGCAAGATGAGTTGGCTGCCGAAACTGGCAGCGTAACGGGATCTTCTTCAACTGTCTGGGGAGAAGAGAGATCCAGATCCGTAGTGGTTTTTTGGATGTGATCGTAAGTGAGCTCCGCTATAGATAAAGGCATAGACATCCCAACGTGCGCAATGTCTCTAGACATAGAATCCGCGGATGGAAAAATCCATGGATCACTACAATAGGAAGTCCGAAATGGCATACTATTCGAAGGAGGAGGCGCACTGTCGGAAATGGGTCCAATAAAATTCACAGGTGCAGAATGGTTAAAAGTTCCCATCAACGAGGGGTACATTCCAACACCTATGTTCCCAGTTGCCCACTGAGAATCAGAAACTTGCGGGACTACTGATCCCGTAGATGCTGTGGAAGGAGTGCCAACATAATCCAGCTGATCGATCGTCACAATATTGCCTTCAAGGGGAAAGCAAATAACTTTAAATACAGTAGACGCGATAGCCTTCATAGCATACATCCAGTTCCAACCCAGTAAAATTTTGTAGTCGATGGGCGCATCAACCACTTCGACTTCAATAGGAAAGGACTTACCTACCAAGGAGACAACAAGGGAAGGGATAATTCCATGCAGTGTAAAAGATCTACCATCAAATGCAGTGAGTGTAGTTCTAGACACGAGTAGGGGAGGAGAGCCAAGAGCTTTCCAACAAGTCAACGACATTACTGACGCGGAAGCACCTTCATCAACCATAGTACGTTTGACGAATCTCTTAAGGAAAACCACCTGGATTTGAAAAGCCATGTGGTAAGGCAAGCGAGGTTAGACATCAGTAGTATCGAACTTGATAACACTAGGACTTCCCCCATCCTGAAATCCTAACGCACTCAAAATGGCATGCTTCTGAGAAGGATAGGCTTGCAAAACTTCAAGAGCCGACATGGCACATGGAGTTTGGCCCAAATCGTCTACAATGGAGTAGTTTTGGGCGGCTCAAGCATTAGGATTATGCGTAGAGCGCTTGAGAACACCTTTCGGTATCCGCAGCATAATAGAAGGCTTCTCGATATGCAAGGAATTATCAGGAAGGGGGGGAGGCTCATTCCCCGAATTCGGTTGTGGTGCACCATAATCACGTTCATGAGTAGCAACACAAACCTCTGACTGAACCATATTCACGCATCTGTAACCACTGGTATTGGAAGAAGATGTTGTTGTTTCATTAGTACCATAACTAGTGGTGGGAGCATGCGAAGCCATGTTTTGGTGATGAGATAGGGGATGCTTCAACACAGCTGGGCTCTATGCCAAATGCTTCGATGCTTCTTCAATACGAGGACATAAGTGAGTAAGATGATCCTCCCCACAAAGCTTGCAAGGGAATTTCACCTTACGCCTAGGTTTATGATCCTCGCCAGGATTACCGCCTTCCCGAGGAGGGTTGGCATTCTCTTTACGAGGAGTATTACGATTGTTATTATTGTTACTTCCATTGTTTCCACCCCTACAATTATTTCTCCCCTTTTTCTTACCACCAGGTCGCTCGTTACCCGACGGTTTCATTGATTGCACATTGTGTACATCAGACGACGGAGTGGAAGTGGACAAGGTGTGAACCTGTCCGGGTGCAGACTGGTTTAGCGGCAAATTTTGCATTTGATTAGCTACCAAGTCTACAGGGCGAGTGCATGCGGACCCCATGATGCCATCGGCATGTGGTTCAGGAACTGACGTGGGCTCATGTCTTATTCTCGGTGCATCAGGAATAATGTCATACAAAATGCCAGACTGAGAATAAAGAAGATCTAACTGTTGGACTTTCAAGATAGCTTGCTCCTCAGTCATAATGCCAGACGTCGAAACATCCTTAGCAATATATGGAAGTAAAGACTTGAGGAACCATTCCAACAGGAACTCTAGAGGAATGTTGGCTTTCACTAATCTCTTCCGCCAACGCCACTCTTGAACGTGGTCAGAAATATGTGTGGCCTTATTCTGACGGAAGGTGGACAACAACTCAGTACCAGTATCATAACGAACTGGCAACTAAAAATGATCTAAGAAAACCAAAGCAATCTCATTGAAACCCCTATAGGTGTTTTCGGGCAACTCCACAAACCATTTCGTGGCTGCCTCCGTGAGGGTGCATTGAAATAGGCGTAATCAAATGGAATCATGATTCAAAGAGTTGGAGGAACACCAAAGGTGAAATGTCGTGACATGATCTCTTGGGTCCTCACCACCTTTCCCCTCAAACTTTGGAATGTCCCAAGGGAGCTTGGTAGGGACCGGGGGCATTGTAGGGTTGTGACACACCGGATCATTCGTGAGCTTCGAAAGATCCAGGAGATTCAAGCGTGCAAGGAACGGGAGCAGCGGCTGGAAATCTTGATTATAAGCTCCCATAAAAGGTTGATTAAATGGAACTGTGTTAAACGATGGACCAAAAGCTTGACCATGAGGGTTAAACTGCTGATACTAAGGACCTGATGGCCCATAAGCTTTCCCATGGCCATAAGATGGATAACCTCCCCCTTCCTAACCCATTTGAGAGTAAGCAGGTATATGTGTGTTTTGAGCACCATATTGGGGTGGTGGGTGATACTGGTGGCCAGAACCGACTGTGTTGTAGTAAGGGTTGCCACTATGGGTATGGGGCATGTATGTACTATTCATAGTGGGAACCGTGTTGTATTGACCGTAATGGTATGGTATGTTCCCACCCCCAATATTAGGATTAGCTTGAGCAACGTGTGATTACCATATGCATGAGAAGTATTCCCAGGTCCAATATGGGTGTGACCAGTAGCAAGGTTGGTGGTGTGATGTCCATGTGGATAGGAAATATTCCCACCCCCTACATTACTATTACTAGCGGTGGTAGTGGACGCAAAAGTATGCGGTAAGTGTCAACCCCCGTGGTTGGGAGGAACGGTATCATGTGCAAAAGTGGTCCTAGGTTGACGAGTAGCGACATGTGTACTAGGTGGTGGATGGCGAGTTGTGTTTCGGACAACATTCCAACTAGGTTGAGTAATCCTAGGAGGTGGTTGCATTCCAACATTAGCATGGTTAGGAATCAGACCAGTCCCCATACTATGTGAGTGGGTGGATAACGTAGTGCCCCCAGCTAGGGTAGTGCCCCTAGTGGGTATAGTATGGCTAACACTTTGACTAGTGCCAGCATGAGTACCAACCATAGTGGAAGGTTTGACAGTATTATGACTAGACATACCAAAAGAGAGTGCAGTGGGGTTGACCATAGGTCCGGAATCATCATGAGTCTCAAGCCTCCTATATCTAGAATCACATGGAAAAGACGAAACGAAAGGATCGTCTTGTTCTTCCTCCTCGGGTAAGTCGGGCATCCTGTAAAGATAATTATCCAGATTTGAAGGATCAAACAGATCCTAGTCAAGTGGATTAGGACAAATAGAACCAGGTTGAGTCGCAGGTGGATTACCTCCCCAATCCTCACGAGGAGTCTGGGGATTGGAAATGTGTTCAACTCTACCCAAAGGAGTAGAAAGGTCTTGCTCGATATCGGTATGTGTAGTCATGTAATCCTCAACGTAAGTCATGCAAGAATCTGAAGACTCAGAGGGAGCCCTCCGGCATCCTCTAGTAATGCGTTGTGTAACCAAAGTTGGCTTTAAACTAGCCAAACAATGGGACCGGCGAAGTGTAGGGCTCCGCGCCACATTCTCTCCAGAGAGAGACACAACGTCTCCTAAAGGCCAACTATCGATCAAAAAACAGTAAATCAAAAGCACACAGCTAGAGAATCTATAGCCAAGAGCAGACAAACAGAGTGGCTAAATGAGCTCCCGACACTAGAGCTGGTATGTCTCTCCTAGGAGAGGCTTGAGACTCCCAAACTATAGCCGAAGGTAACAGAATCAGTTATAGAGACACCCAGGCTTCATTGTGTTGACAGGGTCAATTCCACTACACGAACACAACTGTGCTGTCCAATCCCTATCTGACTCAGGACACAAACAACATAACCACTGCTAGTACCCTATGCGGTACCTAGGTAAGGAAACTATGTCTACCATAATATAACCAATGCTCAGGGGAATAGTCCAATGCTCAGGGGAATAGTCACAGGTGGGACCTGTCGTATGGGCAGGGTAGCTAAGCCCGAAGCACAAGAGGACGAACCTCCGGTACCCCAAGATACAAACAAATCCTGGATATATCTCCCACGTTCAGCCGGTATCAGAGGGATATCTCCTCAACCAACCTCCCATGACCTCGTGCTTAACTATGGTTTGAGTAGAGCTTTCTTGAGAACATCGATCTATACCATGGATTCCTCCACTCCTTGGTCAGACACCTAATGTTTCATTCAGTAGTCTTGGATTGTTAACTCACAATGATCTATTCCAAGACTCTAAACCTATGCTAGTTGGTGTACCCTATAAATAAAATAAGTCTAATCAATTTTATGATTAAGCGATAATTTTAGTGGCTGTGATTACTCAAGGGATATGGTCGTGAAACTAGTGATGTGTAGACTCAATAATATGCACCATTGTCCAATCTTAGACTCAACTATCCAATAAAACAATGTCACTAATATGTAAAATCAACCAACAATTCCGAAATAAATATGCAAACTTTTATCTTTTCAATGCACAAGCAGAACCTAAAATGAAGGAAACAAGCACTCAATGCAAAATGCAGTACATGGAAATAAAATATTTTTGTATTTTCTCTTATAAACAGAAAGGAAAATGCAAAAACTAAATGAATATTTTTGTATTTTTTCAATATATATGGAATGAAAAAATGCAAGGCAATTCCTACTATTCAGTCACTGAAGTGCTGAGAAGATCACTAAGACAACCCAGCAGATCCTAAACAACAAGACTCAGCCAAAAGGAAGAGCTCAAAAGGAAGAAACTAAGAATTTAAAACCAAAGATTGGTAAAATACCAAGAAGGCTCAACCAAGAGAAACAAAGAGATCTAGTCACAACCAAGGCATGAAATAGTCAAGAAAGAGGCCAAAAAAGACTCAGGAATCAACCAAACTCACCCAGCAACAACCAATCGCCATAAACCAACAAAAGCTGGAGTTACACGCTACTGTCGAAGGAATACTTGCGGGTACCCGTGAACAGTAGAGTAAACAGAGGCAGGTAGATGCGGGCATAACTCATCCAGCCCGCATGTGAGGAACAACAAATGGTCAAACAGAGAGTCCAGAGGCTAAAAAAAAGCAAGTTTTCTACAGTGTATCTTAAAGGCCAATCAGTGACACCGAGCTTCGATAAACAGCAACTCTAAATATGGACTAATGCTCAAAAAATTTCCCAAACATGGATGTTTTCCCCAGTGGAGTCGCCATTTCTGTATTGGAGAAAACTCACTATGGCTTCGGAATACCACAACAGACAGATGACTACCAGAAATCTACTCAATTCTCAAAACAATGCTATTATAAACGACAATGTTAAAACAATGGAGAAATGTAACCAACCTCAATCCAACGTTTGATGTAGATCCCCGTTGGAGCTCTCAATCCGCGCACATCCAAGCACTTGTAATCTGCAAATTAGTCTTGACAACAAATATCTAACAAGTACATGTGATATATAAATAACATTAACATCATCAATAACAATGGTCCATAATATCATAAGCAAATGCAACCCAATGTATAATAAATGACATTCACACCATGAATGGACGAGAATATGAGTATTTCTATTAGTGAACAAGAAGAAGTACAAAGTGATATGACCTCTTGTCGAAAACCAATCTGAACCAAGATCTAGATCAATCCACTTGTGCCTCCACCACTTCAATCCTACATGAATGGCAAACTCAAACTAGAAAGGAGTTTGGAAGGTGAACATAACTGGTTCACAACTACAAGGATCAATGAGTGCAGACTCAAGATAGGGTAAAAATCCACTAGAGTTCCTTTACTACTCTCTTCTTCCTCCCGTCCATAAGCCATATGTGCTCAATACATAGTCCTCTCAAAGGTAGGTGAAAGGAATCATCGAGATGTTACTTGGGCAGATGGAGAGCCAAAGGTCACCCAATGACCGCTTTTGGGGAGTAAAAAGTAATAAAATAGTGATTTTTACCATTTTACTTGATACCCGCGGGCTATAGGGATGCAACTCGCGAGTACGCATGCTATAGTGATGCAACATGTGGGTAGGAACAAAAATAGGATAGATTGGTATCACTGAAGGATGAAAATGGATCTGAGTCACTGAAATGGATCCTACAAGCCAAAGAATGTTGATGCTCATAGGGTGGAAGATTTCTGTGTAACATTGAGCCCTTCGATGGCCAGAATAAATAGGTATGGTGATAAAAGACAGCCCTGACATAGGCCCTGTGAGCCCCTGAAATAAGTAGTCGGCGACCCATTGATCAAAACAGAGAAGTTTGTAGTAGTAACACAGCTCATCATCCAGTTTACCAGCTCCACAGACAAACCAACCTGGATGAGTATAAAATAGAGATAGGACCAATAAAATCGGTCATAGGATTTTTGTATATCAATCTTAAGAATTAGAGCATCCAAATTCTTTTCTTTAATAGTATGAATGCCCTCCTGTGCATCCCCCACAACATCCATGATCTGGAGGTTTGGTAGGAAACCAAACTGTTCAGCAGATACCCAACGACCTAGAATTGGCTTAATCCTCTCAGCAATAATTTTACTAATAATTTTATAGATGAGGTTGCATAAAGAAATCAGATGGTAGTCATCAAAGTTAGACGGTCTATCCACCTTGGGAATAAGTGTAATGTAAGTATAATTCAGGCAAGTCGGCACCACCTCCTTCTGTCGGGATTCTTCAATAGCTACAGTAAGTTCCAAACCTAGAAGATCGAAAAAGTGCAAATAAAATTCCATGGTCCAACCGTTGGGACCAGGACTCTTATCCTTGGCGAAGTGTTTGAGTGTAGAGTGAACCTCCTCAATAGTAACAGGTTTTCCCACTTCACGACAATCCTCATCAAAAAAATATCTAGGAAATTTTTTGATAGTCTCAAGCTGGCTCATAAGAGAAACCTATCGACTAGTAGAGTAAATGTCCTAGAAGTGCTCCACAGCTGCATTCTTGATAGAGGGATTATCAAATACAGTCCTATCTGGTTCCACCCTAATATCCCAAATAGTGTTCATCACCCTTCTTTTATTAGCAAAACGGTGGAAATATTTACCATTTTTATCACCAGTTGAGAGCCAAATGGCCCTTCTCTTTTGACGCCACTCCTCTCCAGTTGCAAGAGGATTCTTTCCTTGTCTTTACATAACTTCAAAACACAGTATCTCCTTTCCATCAAGAAATATGACTCATCCATATCAGCACATAAATATTGAAGTTCCATTTCAATAGCCTATAACGACAACATATTTTCCTTCTTTTTAGCAATAGACCATTTCTTGACCGGGTCTTTTAACAATGCTAGCTTTCTAGTGATGCCCATCGGAGGAGATAAATTGATAGCTTTTGACAGGTGATGCCATTCCTTCCTCACCATATCACTGAATGAATAATCAATTATAAGCCCAGGGTTAAATTTGAAAGGATAATCTTGGTGCGAACGATAGAAATCCAGCTCCAGGATTACGGCCTTATGGTCCGAGACCCCCATCGCATAAGACCAGGAACGATATTTACCAATATCCCCACAGAGATTTTCTGCCATTAAAAATCTATCAGGTCGCTTAGCATTACTTGCTCGACCACATTGGCCATTCGTCCAAGTAGGATAAAGTATATTAGGAACCACATCAATTAAGTTAGAATCCTCAAATAGATCAGAAAAATACCCGGCCAATGGATCCAGAAGTCGCCCAGCACCCCAAACTTCCTCTAGGTTCAATGTAATGTTGAGATCCCTAGCAACAATAAGGGTCGGATCCCTTAAGATAACTGATAAATTAATCCTATCCCAAAATATCTTACGTTGTTGATACTGACCGTAAATGTTCAGAACCCAAACCAAAGGTTGATAGCCATGAAATCTACCTTCAATTAAGATTCCTACACAAGTATTGAAAGAGGAAAATTCAGCTTTCAGAGGGTCCTAGGAGACCAACGTACCCCCCGAATGGCCATCAGCATCCAGGGCACACACATGCCATGAGGGTTTAATCTCAAGAAAAAAATTACATGCGTCAAACAATGAAGACATAGTTTCTTGAATAAGAACCAAAGACGGTTTATGAATATCCGAGAATCACTTCAGGGAAGTCCTTTTTGGGCCACTCCCGAGCCCTCTAATATTAAAGGAGACTAAAATCATTGAGAAACCCTGTCCGAGGCAAATTCTCTAAGAGCCCGATTGTGATGATTATCCTCAAGAGTACAAGGACAATCCATACCATGATAAAAAAAGAGACGAAATAGTAGGGTTAACATGCTTCTCATCCGTCCCCACCAAATCCTTCCCATTACCCGATGAACCAAAACCCTTACGATGTTTTTGGGTTTTACGAATAGTAACATTGCCTTTAAAGGTCGAGGAAATGGGGATCACAGGAGAATTCTCCTTTACAGTAGTGGAATACGTGCAAAGAGGAATAAATGCCTCCCCCACTGTTTGAGACTCGGACTCGTTCAGTGTGGCATCCAACAAAGAAGGAGGGGTAGACATAAACCCCCCACCCCCTCCCTCCACTAAGCCAGGGATAGTGTCACTACCCACAGGGGAGTCCGAAGAAATCGGGTCCATAGATGACAATCCAAAACCCCCTGTCGAAACCTCCCGGTCGCCTGAAGAAACTAGGTCATCCCCAAAATGTCCCCCATAGCTCAACACGGCAGGAGCCATACCCTAATCAAGAGCACTAAGGGTCTGAAAATTTGATTCAATTGCACCTTTAACCACCTCCATAGGTAAAAACTTGAGTAACATGTTAAGTTTAGCCTAAATTCACAAGCAAGATCACTGAAAGAAACACAATCACAAGATAGACAAAGATTTACCCTGGGAAACCTTCATGGGGTAGAAAACCCAGAAAAGCTTTCCTCAATATAGATAATCAACCAATACAAAGATGTAGTCCCCAAACAAGAGATCCTTCTCCTCCTATGCAGATCTCTCTCTCTCCTATGCATGTGATGAACCTGCAATAATTAATTAATGCAAATACACAAGATATTAGAAATAATAGAACTCGGAATCACTTTTATATTGATCACGGGCAACTTCGAGGGGGCAATCTCCTTTGAGCAAGCTCAATACAATTAACTTCACGGTGCCTTCAATGAACTAAACACACACTTATATACTAAGTCTATGCCCAATACTATGAGTCAGAACCATGGGACATATACTACTATGGGACGACTTACAAACCATATGCGTCCAATACTATGGGTCAATACTATGGGCTAATATAAACTACGGATCAACAAATACTACGGGACGACTTACAAAGCATATGCGTCCAACAACAATATACTAACATAGTAAAGAGAAGGGCTGACATAGGTTCCTAACATCCACTCTCCCTTAGAAAAATATTTGTCCTCAAAGCTTTGGTTGGAGAAATTGCTGCAGAATCTGAAGGAGTGGTTCCCCGGTAGCATCCTCGGGTTGCATTTCGGGCCACTGACGCCTTTGGAGTGTCAAGGAGGATTGCTTGGAAGGTTGTAGATGAAGAAGAACCCTGTCAGCTGCGTGGAAAATGCGCTTAGAACGGTGCTGATCGGCTTGTTGTTTCAAGCGAATTCTGGCCATGTGAAGATTGTCCTGCAGAATGAGAAGAATCTGATCGTAGTTTCGAAGAACCGAGTCAATTTCCTGAACTGGGGAGCTGCTAAGGGTGTATGGAAGAAGAACTGGCGGTGTTTTTCCATAGACTGCTTCATATGGTGTCCTTTGAGATGTGGTATTGTACCACCAGAGCACTGCGAGGAAATCCATAGAAATAGTTGGCCAAAGTTGTGTAGAGATGGGCAAGGGTTTGAGCAATCCCGAAAGGAGTGTCGTTTCACCCTTTTTTACTTGGAAAGTATCATCATCAGCCACCATCTATTGAATTGTCATTTTTAGTCCCTGCCAAAAGAAGTTACATTGTTCCCAGTCATACATTTTGCAGAACCCAGAGTGCACTGTTGATGAAGAAGCATGGAGTTCATAGAAGAGATAGCCCTGTTGAACATATTGCAACCAATTTGGAACAAGCAGAGAAAGAGCTGTAAGAGAAACTGGGTCATCAATTGTGCAAGAAGGAGCATCTTCCACCATATTGTCCTTACCCTTCTTGTAAGTGATCACATAGGGATAACCCATGAGTTGGATAACCCATTTTAGGTGTGTTGGGGAGGAGACCCATTGTTCCAGAAAATTTTTCAGACTCTGGAGATCAGTCTTGATGCAGAAATAATTCCCTAATAGGTATGGCTGCCACTTCTGTACTGCATGCAAAATAGCCATCATTTCCTGCTGAGAGGTAGATGTGGCTAAATTCTTACCGGAAAGGTCTCTTGAAGGCAGCAAGCACATTGGTTCAGCAAAGATACCTACATATCTATCCAAGGAAGTAGTGGAGACTATTAATGGGTGCATCTGAATGGAATTGAGCTAAGCAATGACACCATGTAAATTCTTCTAAAGGATTTTTTCCAGGTGATGTGAACTGATGATGCAGAGAGACCCTAGTTGTAAGCCCATAAATTTGTGCTGTGCCCCATTGACTTTAAAATCCATCCAAAGTTCAGCAAAATCCCATAAGATGGGGCCAAGTGTGCGTAACCATTGAACGCCCAAAACCACATCACATCCTCCTAAGGACAAGGCAAACATGTCAGAGCGTAGGTTATAATCTTCCATAGAGATACACACATTGTGACACTTCCCCTTGCAAGGTAAGGTGCCCCCATTGGAAACCATGACTTCAAAGTTGGAGCAAGGATGGAAAAAACAATCAGCCTGTTTGGCAATCTGAGGGTCAATGAAGTTATGAGTGCTACCAGAATCAATGAGTATGGTAAGAGGGAGCTTCTTGAAGTATCCACTGACCCGCATTGTTTATGGGGTGGTGACGCCAGTTACAGCATGGAGAGAGATCTCGGGTGGGTCGTCCTGAGATGGGGTGTCAACAGGCGGGTGTTGAATGTCGACCTGATCATCTACTGTATCTGTAGCTTCTTCACCAAGTTCTAAGGCAGGTGGAGAGTCCACATCCAAGAGATAGAGCTTTTGTTGAACACATCTATGTCCCCGAGTGAATTTCTCATCACAATTATAGCAAAGCCCTTTTTCTCGGCGTGCCTGCATTTCTATTTCAGATAAATGGTTGATAGGAGTTGGTTGAGGAGCAGGCGTGATGGGAGGTCGTTGGGAACCCATATTTCTGAAGGGAACAAAGGTGGGTTTGGAGAGTTGTTGAGCTGCGATCTTGTCCTCGTCCAGCTTAGCCAACCCTAGGACTTCCATCATTATGTTGGGACAAAACATTTTGACCTCTGAGCGGATTTCATCCTTGAGACCACTCATAAAACAACTCCTGTAGAATTCATCAGACAATCCTTCTGTGTGATTGGCCAATTTCTCAAATTTTGTCTGATACTCTCTCACTGTGCCAATTTGGTGAAGTTTAGTGAGTGCTCCTGTGAAATCATCAAAAGCACTAGGACCAAATCGTGGCAAAATGAGTTGGCAAAAATCTGTCTAGTTTGGCTCGGGATGAGCTTTGATGTACCAACGGTACCATTGAAGGGCTTCCTGTTCCAAATGAAAGGATGCAAGTGGAACTTTCTGGGCATCAGAAGTATTATGCAGACTGAAATATTTTTCTACTCGATATATCCATCCAGTCGAATCAGTACCAATGAAGCAAGGAAAATCAAGCTTCGGCCCACGAAAATTACTGGAAGAAGAGAATCCGGTGGCTGCAAAAGATTCTGGCTGTCTGGTATTGTTCATGGCTGAATGCTGAAGATGGAGGCTGAGAAATTTTTCATCCAGATCTTGGAGTTTGGTTTGGATGACTGCAAGTGCTTCCTCCATGGTGTGTGCTCCTGTACGAGTGACAACCATACCAGGTTTTTTTTTTTTGGGTGGAATGGGTAGAAAAACACAAACAGAAGCTGATTTAGTAAAGGGAAATTTGGATTGGGGAAACAATCTGATGGGTAATTGGGGTTTGACTAGATTTTGGACAATGTCGAAAGGACAAGAAGGAAAAAAGGGGGATTTCAGAAGCGGGGTGATAGAATGAGAAAATTTGGCAGAGAGGGACAAAAAAGCAGAATTCTGAAAGGAACTCTGTGGTAAAATTTGAAGGTGATTGGGTGAAATCTGAGGAAGTTATGGCAAACCCTAAAAATAGACAAATGTGGGATTTTGGGCTTTGGGAAGGGGAATTGGGGATAAGGTCATCAGGAATGAAAGATGCAGAATGGGATGACAGGGGTTCCCCAAAAATTTCAAGGGAAACAGAGTGAAAACAAGGGAGATATGGAGAAAAAATTGAATTTTATGTTTTTTTTTTCCAGAAATGGATTGGCAATAGCGGCATGGAAGGGATCCACAACAGATGGATCTACAACGGTGCGGAAGGGATTGAAAACGGTTGGATCTGAAATGGCGACTGGATGTGGAATGACTTTCAGAATATATCTGAAATGGCTGGATCTGAAGCGGAAGTGATCGGCAACAGTTCAACTGAAAATAGATATGGACCCTAGGTATGTGCGGCTTCCTATCGGTTCAAGGGATTCACTCAGCCACCAATGCTGTCTGACGGCTTGCGTATTGGGGCAGTACCCCTCACTCCACAGCTCAGGTAAAACTGATAACCGCTTTGCCACAAACGACAGCTCTTGATTTACCTCACGGGTGGGAACTAGTCAATCAAGTAGGGGTCGTTGCCCTTTTCGCTGGCAGGTCCTCTCAATGGGCCAGCTACTTTGGGGTTCCTGTGGTACTCCTCAAAATGAGTTTTAGGGCTTATGCCCAAGTACTTCGCACAGTTAAGAGGATAGGGATTATTCCCAAATCCGAAGCTGCAACAGATGCGAAAAAATAAAATTGGCAGAAATTCCACCCAACGAGCCTAAGAAAGTGCTCTGATACCAGATGTGATGAACCTGCAATAATTAATTAATGCAAATACACAAGATATCAGAAATAATAGAACTCAGAATCACTTTTATATTGATCACGGGCCACTTCGAGGGGGCAACCTCCTTTGAGCAAGCTCAATACAATTAACTTCACGATGCCTTCAATGACCTCAACACACACTTATATACTAAGTCTATGCCCAATACTATGAGTCAAAACCATGGGACATATAATACTATGGGACGACTTACAAATCATATGCGTCCAATACTATGGGTCAATACTATGGGCTAATATAAAATACGGATCAACAAATACTACGGGATGACTTACAAAGCATATGCGTCCAACAACAATATACTAACATAGTAAAGAGAAGCGTTGACATAGGTTCCTAACAATGCGCAATACACAAGCGAGTGGATGAGTGATAAGTGAGGAACACACCTCCTCTACATACTCATCTTCTAACTGACTTTTCACCCTAACTAGGCTGACCTCTCCTAAGAGAGTCTAATAACCCCTAAACAACTAACTCAGGGCCGACCCCACATGGGAGATCTAATAACCCTAGTTGCCACATTCTCCTGGAGGAATAAACATCTTCGGATATACAATAGGGTCTCCATAGAGGAATGAAACATCTCTGGAATAATAATGTACAAATATAATATTCTTAGAAGTTACAATATTTCAACAATCCCCCTTAACGGGAAGGATATTATAACAACATCTGCAGGAGCAAGGAGTCATAGAATACACGATACATGATACATCTATAAATCATTGGAAGCTTTCTTCATACATCATCAGTAACTCAAACAGTTACTGGAATATCTTCAAGGTCTTCAATACTGGAACATCAACATCTTCAGTATTGAGTCTTCATCTTCTGTAGCACTTGAACAACTACAACAGCATCACCATCTGGATCTCTCGATCAATAGCCTCATCATCTGGATCTCTCAATCAACAACATCATCATCTAGATCTCTCGATCAACAACCTCATTGTCTAGATCTTCTAATCAATAGCATCATAGCAGCATACTTTGCAACACACATGATCCAATTACGGGATGGTCAATCCCTCTCAATTTAGGAAATAATTCCAAGTACGATGCAATCCTATCACGTACATTTTGAACCAAGGGTTTAGGGATGATGCAATCCTCTCACGTACATTTTGAACCAAAGGTTCAGGGATGATGCAGTCCTATCACATACATTTTGAACCAACCGTTCAGGGATGATGCAATCCTCTCACGTACATTTTGAACCAAAGGTTTAGGGACGATGCAGTCCTATCACATACATTTTGAACCAATAGTTCAGGGATGATGCAATCCTCTCACGTACATTTTGAACCAAAGGTTCAGGGATGATGTAGTCATATCACGTACATTTTGAACTCAATGTTCAGGGACGATGCAACCCTCTCACGTACATTTTGAACTCAATGTTCAGGGATGATGCAGCCCTCTCACGTACATTTTGAACTCAATGTTCAGGGATGATGCAGTCCTCTCACGTACATTTTGAACTCAATGTTCAGGGACAATGCAGTCCTCTCACGTACATTTTGAACTCAATGTTCAGGGAGAATGCAGTCCTCTCACGTACATTTTGAACTCAATGTTCAGGGACGATGCAGTCCTCTCACGTACATTTTGAAACCAATGTTTAGGGATGATGCAGTCCTCTCACATACATTTTGAACTCAATGTTCAGGGATGATGCAATCCTCTCACGTACATTTTGAACTCAATGTTCAAGGACGATGCATCTCACGTACATTTTAAACTCAATGTTTAGGGATGATGCAGTCCTCTCGTCCACTTAGACAAAGTCTAAGGACCACACATCGACCTAATTGTTGGAACAAGTAACCTCATCATCGACCTCATCGTCGGAACATGTAACCTCATCATCGACCTTATCATTGGATTAGGTAACCTCATCATCGAACTCATCGTCGGAACAGGTAGCCTCATACAGTATTCTCATTAATACAGGTATCCTCATCATCGATACAAGTATCCACATCATTGGCCTTACCATCGATGTAGGAAATCTCATCATTAGCGACCATATCACTCCCCCTTTCGAGGAGGGTCCTTCTGAACTACACCAAGCTTGTCTCGAAAATACTCAAACTTGACTCGAGACAGAGGTTTGGTCAATATATCAGCAACTTGTTCGTCAGTGCTCACATATTCAAGCTTGATAGCTCCTTTTTGCACCATATCCCGTATATAAAAATATCGGATCTCTATGTGCTTTAACTTATCATGGAACACTGGATTCTCTGTCATCTTTATACAACTCTGGTTTTCACACAGGATCACTGTGGGGTCCATCTCTAAGTCAAATAATCCTGATAACAACTTCCGAAGCCATATTGCTTCACAACTAGCAGATCAAGCAGCAATATATTCCGCTTCAGCTGTGCTGAGAGCCACACTAGACTGATTCCTGCTAAACCACGAGATCATGGCATATCCCAGACAATAACATCCTCCCAATGTGCTCTTCCTATCTGATACACTTCCTATCCAATCAACATTTGTGTAGCCATACAATCTGAAGTCATGATCTCCAATATAACATTGACCAAAGTCTATCATACCCTTTAGGTACCTCATCACATGCTTTGCAGCAATCAGGTGAACACGTCTAGGTTCTACTAGATACTGACTCAAGTTGTTCACGGCAAAGCATATATCTGGCCTGGTGTTTGTCAGATACATCAATGACCCAATAATCTGTCTGTACAGAGCCATATCCACTAACTCTGATGAGCCATCAGCTAATAGCTTCAAGTTGGAATCCATGGGAGTGGCCATGGATTTGCATTCCAACATATCAAATATTTTCAAGATTTCTACCGCATACTTTCCCTGGTTGAGAAAGATTCCTTCTGGGCCTTGCCATACTTCCAGACCTAGGAAGTAATGCATTAATCCGAGATCTTTCATCTCAAACTCTGTAGAGAGCTTCTTCTTGCACTCGATAATATGTTTCTCATTTCCAGTCAGAAATAGATCATCCACATATAGCAATAATATGACAGGTTCATCATCGATAACTTTGAGATAAAGATTAGGATCGGCTTTACTTTTGGTAAAGCCCAAGATTGTCCAGAAACTATCAATTCTTCCATACCAAGCTCTGGGAGCTTGTTTCAACCCATATAAATCCTTCTTCAGTTTGTATACATGGGTTCTTCTATATTCAACCTCAAATCCTTGTGGTTGTTCTATGTACACTTCCTCCTTAATCACACCATTCAGGAAAGCTGTCTTCACATCCATCTAGTGTAATTCCCACTTCATCATGGATGCAAGTACCATGATGGTTCTAATGGAAGTGTACCTTGCAACTGGTGCAAATGTCTCTACATAGTCAATTCCCTCTTTCTAAGAGAATCCTCTGGCCACAAACCTTGCCTTATACTTTTCAATGCTACCATCCGCAACATGTTTTATCTTGTATATCCACTTGGAGAATACCACACTCTTGTCCTTTGGTTTGGGAAATATATCCCAAACATCATTCTTTATTAATGACTGGTATTCCTCTGTCATTGCCTCTACCCACTCTTTCTTATGAGATGCTTCTTCATAACTAGTGGGTTCTTGATCGACAAGATCACACATCAAATCCATATAGCTGGAGGATGACTTTGGTTTCTTGCTCACTCTAGTGGAGCCTTCAGGATCTCCATACTTTTCTGCTCCTAGTATAATGTCTCTTTCCCATGCTGGCTTTCTCTTTCTTGATATGTTTATGGCAGGGGGTTCTTGTGGTTCTATCATGTCATGATATTCAGGGGTGGGTGCAACCTCTGTAATTCTGGAAGGTGCATTTTCCTCATATACTTCTTCATACTGGCACTTCCTAGATCTCTTGAGAGCTTCCTCTTCATCAAATGTCACATCCCTACTTATTTCCATATGATGGAATCCTGGGATGTATATTCTGAATACTTTGGATGCTTCACAATATCCAACAAATATTCCCTTCTTTCCAGAATGATCCATCTTAGTTCTCTTTTATTTTGGAATGTGAATGTATACTGGGCATCCAAATATCTTGAGGTGACTTACCTCAGGCTTCTTCCCTGTGAACACTTATTTTGGGGTCTTGAAATCAAGAGCACTATGAGATAGTCTATTATGCACATAGACTACTGTCCTGGCTGCTTCAGTCCATAGATACATAGGTAGGTCTTGATCATGTATCATTGTCTTTACTGCTTCCATAATGGTTCTATTCTTTCTCTTCGCAACACCATTTTGTTGAGGATTTTAGGGAGTGGTTAGTTCCCTCTTAATTTCAGCTTCTTTACAAAAGACTTCAAAATCCTTTGAAGTGTATTCTCCACCATTATCTGTCCTGAGTGTCTTGATATTCTTTTTTGAATGATTTTCTATCGAGGCTTTGAATTCCTTGAATTTTCCAAAGACTTCATCCTTTCCATTTAGGAAATATATCCAAGTCTTTCTTGAGTAGTCATCAATTAATGTAAGGTAATATTCATATCTACTCAAGGATGTGGAGGGCATAGGTCCACATACATCTGAATGAATCAATTCCAAAGTACTTTTAGTGTTTGTTTCACTCTTTGGAAATGGGTTCTTGATATTCTTCCCTTTTGCACATCCTTTGCATGTGCCATCATGATCAATATTTAAATCTGGTAGTCCTATGACTACCTTGCTCACATGAGGTAGTGCTTTGTAGTTAATGTGAGCAAGTCTCCTATGCCATAGCTCACTTGGGCTACTGGCTTCATGAACAAGGGCAACTTCTAGATAACCCTTGAGTTTGTATAGATCTCCTTCCTCTTCACCAATAACAATTGCATCCTCAATTGATTTTCCTTTGGGCCACATGAGTACTTGTCCATTTATGAATGCAACCCTATAACCTTTCTTATCTAAATCTGAGATAGAAAGAAGGTTCTTCTTCAAACCTGGTACATATAATATTTCCTTCATCTTCAATGGAGTTCCAGAATCAAGCTTGTAGCTTGCTTCACCAACTCCTTTGATGGGATATTGATAGTCATCTCCTAAAGATGCCTTCTATGGAGACATATTCTCTTCAAGTTTTGAAAGAGTCTTCTTTTGTCCTGTCATGTGCTTTGAAGCACCACTATCAATAAGCCATGTATCTTCTCTAGGTGTTACAGACCCATAGAGTGCAGAGAATAGAACATATTCTTCTGCATATTTATCTTCTATTCTAGTTATTTTCTTTTGGGGCCTTTTCTCTTCTTCTTCTTCACTATCATATTATGCTAGATGTGCTTGATGTCTTTTATGATGAATACCCTTCTTCTTCTTTGAAGCATAATTTCTAGCAAGGTGTCCCAACTTGTGACAACTGTAACATTGAAATGAGGAGAGATCTCTTCCTGAACTTGATCCTCTTCTCTTTTGAAACCTATGTGGAGGTTGAGACTCTTTGTTGTTTCCATTCTTGAAGTTTGGTTGACTTCTTCTGCTCTTGGTATGAGTGGCCAATACTTGATCATCTTCTTTGATTAGTGCTTCTCTATTGGCTACTCTAGCTTCTTCTTGAATGCAATCCTCCCATACCACATCAAACTTCATACTTTCTTTTCTTGCACACATGGTTTGGATGAATGAATCCCAAGGTCTAGTGAGACCATTGAGTGCAGTCATGACTAGTTCATGTTGGGCCTGTCCCAGATGGGGAATTTTTTAACAAAAGGAATTTTGAGAACTGTGGAGATAAGCGCAGTTAAGTTTGAACAATTCTGGGATAAGTTTTGGTATGCTGCGAAGTTGCGTGCAACATAGTATCGGAGGAGCTGCGAGGAGTACAGCGCCGGGATGTGCCACGTCAACGAAGATCCAGCTAAGCAAAGCACAGACGGATAAAAGGAAGTTATTTTGGTTAGGTCACATAAGACCTATTTTTGGCAAAGATCGTCGATATCTACCAAGCCGTGGGTAGGTGTAGATCGGAGGTAGGTGACTGATCACAATGGGCAGAAGACTACTACTACTCGAACCAGTCATCTAAGGATGGAAAGGAAGGAATAGCTTGGCGGAGGCAACAAGATGGCGCACATATAACAGAAGATTCACTTCTAAATATCAGTAGTCCGGTTTTGGGAAAACTACAACAGTTTTTATAAACCTAAGGGTTTTGCCTTCATAAATGTAAAGACATGACCTATGGGTATTGATCTATAAATAAGTCAATTTTGTAAAGGGAAAGGGTTACTGTTAATGTTAAGTCTTCATTTTGTCGATTAATATTGAATATTGTAAAGGCTCTGCAGCTGAGTGCGCAGAGACCTAATTTTGAGAGAGAAAGAGAAGAGCATATGCAGCTGAGTGCGCAGGCGAGGAACTATTGTACCCTTTCCAAGATAAATAAACAACAGTTCTTGTGGACGTAGCTTCCCATCCGAGGGGGTGAACCACGTTAAACCATTGTGTTATGTGATTGCTGTGCATGATTATTATTAATTTGTGATCTAATTTACTTACAGTGCATGCATGAAGTTATTATTGCTTGTTATACGTTTACTGTGATCTATATTCACCATGGAAAGGATGGAATAAGATGCTAAGTAGTTCATGTAGGGAGGAATATTAAACAGTAAAGCACCTATAAGTCTCGAATGAATGGATCGATAAGATAATTACACAGTTAATTGTTAAGGATTGAATCACAGTATTAAAGCTCACAGCGCTGCGCATCTCACATATTTGCATAAGTTATGTTGTTTATCAAGCTAAGTAATGATGAATGATTAAGGTTTATTGACTAGGAAGTGAATAGAAGTGATCAGATCTCATTAACTCACTGTGCGGCTTGGGGCCCGCACTAAGGGTGTCAATATCCTTATTCCTGAAAATACTCGATGCGGAGTAGGAGACTCCACGTGATCGCCAAACACAGCTGCGTAGTCTGTCACCACGCTACACATTAATCAACTGAATCACTTGCATCACAAGGTTGTGGAAACCTGCTTCTACAACCACCCCCTCAACTTCGCCTAGGGTGAGACCTTAGGCTGCTTGCAGTCTGTTGCCGAAAGGGCTGGTGAATAGGGGTTTTGTTGGTATTTTGTACCGCGAAGTACCTGGGTCTACATTGGAAAACCTCTAGAACAGTGTTGTGACCAATAGTTCATCTTCATCAAGGGTGTCTCCAATGGCTTCTAGTTGTTCCTTGAACTAGGAGACCCTTGTGAAATAATCTTGAATATATTCTCCTTTATTCATTTTGGTATTCTTCAATTGAGTTCTCAAATTCATCTTTTTTTTTATGTTCCTTTCTTCATACATTCTACCTAGGGCATCATACATTTCCTTTGGATTCTTCTTGGATGCCACTTGGGGAATCAAGTGGTCCTTGATAGAATCAACAATGATTCTCTTTGCCCTAATCAAATCCTTCTTATACTTTTCTTTGGCTTCATCTTCCACAGGTTATGTAACCTCATCTTTGATATATTGGTCAAGATCATTCTCTTCAAGAATGAGACCAATCCTATATTTCCATGCCCATAAATTCTCTATACCCTCTAGCTTGTCTTCAAGCTTAGTGCTTGGAGCCATCTTATCTAGGAGGTCACATAAATTGAAGTTTCTCAAAAGATAGAATAAAACTTACCAGGAGATGTGCTTGATTGAATTGAGATGACTGGTGAACTCTAATTCTGGAAACTTCAACTTTTCACCCTTCAAATCTGATCAGTAACTTTTGGATTTATAGCTGAATTTCTAGTTTTCTGGTTCGCACTTTTTCTGGTTTACTGGTGCACAGGTGCACAATTTTTTTGGTTTATTGTTTTTTTGGTTTTCTGGTCCAGAAGTCAAACTAGGGTTTGAAAAAGTTTGGGGTTCTACCCAGTCAAAAATTTCGATCTAGGGCTCAGAATTTTGGTTTTTAGGAAGAGCATCCAACCATGCTCTCAGAATCCAAAAATTCCAACTTTTGCAGAAACCCTAATTTTCACCTTGTGAAAGATGTCCTATTCATGCTATCTCTAATACCATGTTAATTGTAGCCTAAATTCACAAGCAAGATCACTAAAAGAAACACAATCATAAGATAGACAAAGATTTACCCTGGGAAACCCTCATGGGGTAGAAAACCCAGCAAAGCTTTCCTCAATATAGATAATCAACCAATACAAAGATGTAGTCCCCAAACAAGAGATCCTTCTTCTCCTATGAAGAACTCTCTCTCTCCTATGCGCAATACACAAGTGAGTGGATGAGTGATAAGTGAGGAACACACCTCCTCTACTTATACTCATCTTCTAACAGACTTTTCACCCTAACTGGGCCGACCTCTCCTAAGAGAGTCTAGTAACCCCTAAACAACTAACTTAGGGCCGACCCCACATGGGATATCTAATAACCCTAATTACCACATTCTCTCGGAGGAATAAACATCTCCAGATATATAATAGGGTCTCCATGAAGGAATGAAACATCTCCGGAATAATAAAGTACAAATATAATATTCTTAGAAGTTACAATATTTCAACATAACACAGGGAGAAGGTGAGAAAAGTTACCAAGTGCAGAAGAAGCCGAGCTTTGGTCCAAAGGAAGTGGGAGCCATTGTCCATCCTTCGGGATTTCATTGCAAATATTCCCCACAGCAAGGAGAGCATCAGCCTCAGGCCTCACACCACACTGAGCCTTCGAGTGACCCACACACCGACAGGAGTGACAACGAAATGGAATTCTCCAATAGTCTAGTCGTTGGATAAATGACCTGCCATCCCAAACAACCTCCATCTCACTAGGTAAACCATCGCTCACATCCAGTTCGACCAACATACAAGGGGTATTGCGTTCCGATCCGAAAATATGTTCCTCTTCCATAAGAATAAAACGCCCAATGGAGTTGACGATTGCCATGAAACCATTAATATTCTAGCACTGTAAGGGAAACCCCGAAAGAACCGTCCACAAGTGCCTCTTATAAAGATGCTCTTTCCGTGGGTCGAAACTGTTATTCCATCTTTGTAAAACTAAGGAGCCTCTACCATAAATCAAGTACTTCTCTTCAATGATCTTTCGGTCCTCCTCGGAAAGGAACTGAAACATTATCCATCCGTTCACGAGCAGAAGAACCCTCGGCATGTTTGAAATAAGAGGTTTCCATTTCTCACAGATCCAGGCCAGGATATCCAGATGTTTCAAATGAATGCACTCGAATTTTCCTACCAGTGCCCGAGCACTCAGTGCCAAAACTAAGTCCATAGTTATGTCCTTCCCGAGTACACACATAGGTCTCCCCCTTCTTTATTTTTCAAACTGAAGGAAAATCTCTTTTCAAACAGGGACATCACGCCCCGATAAGCTCGGTCCAGAATGCCCTTTAACCCGACAGGGCCTGTCAGTGGGCTCACTACCCATTGTCCCCCGTGACACCTTCTCGTGAGAAAACCCCCCAGACCCGAAAACAAAGGGTATATAAGAAACCTGAGCATTAGGCTTTGTAAAAACCCCGAACATCACTTCAGGTCCTCGAGTGCCCATACCTAGAACCCCCACAAGAACCAGAGATGTGACAAAAACAACCCCAGTAAATCCGGTATCAAAGCGCAAGGTCAACCATCAACACCAGACATAAAACCCCACAAAAAAATGACCTACCCAACAGGCCCTAACAAAAACAACAAAAAATATAAATAATCTTACCACTTTTTTACCTGGTTGGTACTGAGTTCAACACCCCATGTTGAATGGACTCCAGGGGACCAGTGTAGTAAATAGTCAGCAAGAAAACCGGTGCGGTTGACAGTCCAAGCAGAGGTAATAAAAGATAGAAAATCATAAAACAGGGGGATCAGCTACCTGCCATGAGGATCCCATACCCTCGAGAAAATCAAGGGATCACAATGAAAAACGCCCCATAGGGACGACCCTCCGGGGGTTCCAAAAGTTCCATTCCATTCTCCGAGCTCAAATTTGAGGTCCCAAACATAAATTTATCTTCACCATCTCATTCTTCCTCGGTCACTTTTCATTAATAATATCAAGTGTTCTATTGCATTACATTACAGGGAATAACACAATGACATTAACACACAGAGATCAAAATGAGTTGTAATCTAACTCGAACCAACTGATAGTGCACACTATACTAACATAACCTGAACCTCTTCCCAGCTGGAGGCTTTTCTTGGAGCACGATTCTGCCTTCCAGTGAGCTACCATGGCTGCCAGAGCGTGGGATGAGCTTCCACCTTCTGCCAGAGCTGCTTTGGCACTCTCCTTCAATTCTTTGTCTCTCTCCCCGCTCTTCTTCCTGTACTCTCCTTCCATCAATTCCCTCGACGCTTTATCCACTTCCTCTTTCATTACCTTCCCATCTGGTCGCCTCTGCATTCCCACCGCCATTTTAATGTCACTCACGAGAAAGTAGCCGATAGGTTTTTGGTCAGCTTGGAGGGGCCAAGCGATAATTGGAACTCTAAACCAAATGAGATCCAACACCGAGTTCCAACCTCAGTGACTCACAAAACCTCTTGTGGACGGGTGAGCAAGGATGGAAACCTGCAGAGCCCACGAGGTAACCACGAGACCACGATCCTTGGTCCGATGTTCGAAACCCTGGGGAGCAGCACACATACATCTTGGTTGGAAGCGTTGGGAGGAATGCATAGAACCCACAGAAAATGTTTCCCGCTGCTTTCCAGTCCAAAAGCAAGCTCCTCGATCTGCTTGCTTCGCAGAAAATTCATGTTCTCGAAGGAAACAAAGATAATTGAAGAGGTTGGCTGGTTATCCAACCACTGCAGGGAGCCACTAGGATCCTTGAGAATATGTTTCAGGGGAGCAATGAGTGGCCCGACAGGATATATCGAAGGCATTTTGATTCCATCAATGCTCGGAATAAGCTCGCCATTGACGAGTGCCTGGATGATCCTGTATCCCGTCTGCTTTAAACATGCGATATGAATAGCGGAGGAAAAGGTGATAAAGAGGATCAAACTTGTCCTGCATTGGGTTAGGGAAATATGCTGTAGGTACCTGGATTTTCATCCAGGTACCACGTGCTCAATTCTTCAACCCATAAATACTTGTTAAAATTTTATGAGTTGGATTGAGAATTTTATTACATGGAAATAAAGCATTTGCAATATAAACAAGTGTTGCATGGCAACGGATACCTGCGGAGGTTGGTAGGTTGAATTGTATGCATTGATATTGACTTGATTTGAAAATAACAAGATGCATATATGTGAAATTTGGTCTGCACATGCTGCCACTTAGCACTTCATGCATGAGAGTGGACAACCAAGAAATATGGAACTCACCTTTGTTAGTTTCCTTTGGCTCTTTGTCTCTAGTTGCATGTATCATTGCATAGCCTTTGATAAAAATGTCAAATGGTTGGCAAAAACTATATTATATCCAAAAGACAAATTTTAGGGTCTATGGTTGTGATTGCTTCCTCAAATTTGTTGATCCAAATTGAAGGTGAAGCAGAAACATGGATTCAACGGTGCCACCACCTCTGTTCATTTGTGATCATCTTGGCAGTTTGCGAGGAATGAGTGAGATTCACATGAATTTGTGAGCATCTTGGCAATTTGCGAGGACTGGGCGAGCTTCACATGCACATATGGAAACACCTGTAGCGTAAGGTTTAGGTAAGCTACAGGTGTTTCGATCTTGACGTGTGCACTCCTACTAACAAAAAGAATATGTGGTCTCCATATATAACCTGTAGCAGCAGTAGATGTCCTCTGAAGAAAGAATATAATAAAGATCTGGGAAGGAGCGTAGTGGAGAAGTGTGCATCCCAACGTAAAGTGCAATGGCCTAGCTTACTGAACCAAATAAATTAAGCAAAACCTATGTCGTATTGCCTGCATATACTGTGGGCTCGAAGGGTGGAATAACTTCATTTATTGCATCAATATAGATCTAAAATCTATAAAAAAAACTTGGCTAAAATAGGTGCAACACAGTGATAGCATCTTTATTGACTTCAATGCATTTTGAGCTCATTGAGCAAATTTATTAACGAAATCATTTAGAGTTGGTGTAGTCACGGGAAGGGAAAGATGATGGTAGTTCCACACCAATACCCACAATTTTTTTATTAGATGACGGTAGTTCCACACCAATACCCACAATTTTTTTTTATTAGATGACGGTAGTTCCACACCAATACCCACAAATGTTTTTTATTATATAATATTTTGACCAGATTTTAGTCCATTAAAAAATTTATGAAGATTTGAAAAGATGTCATATTAAATTTTATATGCAAACTCCTAAATTGCATTTACATTACATGCCTAATGGAAACAATACTTTATAATTTGTTATGGAGATTGGTGGAACTCATAATTGCATGCCTATGAACCAACCAAGTATATGTAAATGCTATGGTTCTCTCCATGCATTGACATGGAACGTGTCATGAGCCAACTGATAACATCTATCAGATCACGAGTTGCACTTGTCATATGTTTCCTCTGTATTAATTTCTTCGCTATGATGAGAATTTGGATAGTCGATGAACATAAAGTTTTTGAAAACAAGAACTTCTCTCAGTCACATTGCCTGCGCTCTAGGTTGTCATAGCCTGTGTTGCCAGATTGACTGTTGGAATTATCTCAATGTGGGAGCCAAGAATGGTCCTATATCTAGATGCTTCAAAGGGATCCCATCTTAAAGCTCGCAAAACACTACGGTGGTACTATATCTAGATGCTTCAAAGGGATCCCATCTTAAAGCTGTTTTTCACTGCCTTCAGCATCTCGAAATCAGATACTGTGATCGTTTGGTGGAGGTGGGAGTATCGTCAACAACAATAAAAGAATTAAGGTTGCATAGTTGTCCTAGGATGAAAAAATTAGGAGGGGTTTTAACTCATGCAACGCTTCAGGTTCGAATTTCATGGTATCACCGTTGTCCAAGGAAAGACTTGGCACGTCCTCGTCTTTAGTGAATAAAATGTGTTATAACGTTGTTTAATTTCCCAATAATTGCTGCTATAGCTCAAACGCAAAGAAACAAGAAGCTAAGGCTCAAGAAGAGCAAGAAGCTCTGATGAAAGCAGCACTTGCACAAAAGTTCTTAGAGATAAAGGCAAAAAAAGACAAAAATAATAGATGTAGAAAGTGCTGAAGAATTCATTGTCCAGACAAGGAAAGTGATGAAGAATTCATTGTCCATACTAGGAGGGTCTGTAGGGAAGAATTCATTGTCCAGTCCTACACTAACACAGAATGACAGAATTTGACCAGTAAGATTATTGCTGTAAATAAGATGTCAAGTTACCAAGATCTACTAATAGACCTTTATAAATGGTATTATCATACATGCAAAGGTGTGTGTACGATACCTTTGCAGAAGAGTCATTAGTTCTAAATTTCCCTCTTTGGAGCATCTAACTGCCTTATCTCCTTCATTTTCAGGACGAATTCCCAGATAAATAGGTAAGCAATGCTTTTGGCGTCCGTCGAATTCTTTTTGTACTTTCTGTTAGAAATTCTCAATTAGATGGTTACAATCTTTATTGGCGCTGGCGCTCATGAGTTGAAGAAAATCGAAAAGACATGAAGGTCTGCTTGAGCTCCAAGAACTTCTAAGCTAGTGCCCAGCCACATCAGAAACATGGAACGCAAAGCAAGTAGTTGAATTGCTCAAGCAAATAGACATTGTAATTGCTATTTCTGTAATAGACAGAGACCGAGGTATGCTCTCTCTGCCCCTTATGCTTGCTCCTATAGAGAATATGAGACTAGCTATGGTTCTCGATTTGGAAGGGATGCAGGTTAACCTAGTCCATAGTGCAGATTTAGGAGATTTAGATAAGAAACCGATAAGAAACCAGAACTCTACCAATTATTTCATCAATCTGATCAAAATACTTCATCAATCTAATTGCAGGTATATTTTTATATCTATATCCAGTAACTCATTCATTCGTAGTTGCTCGTATAATCAATAATTGCCATCATATTTCTGTACATTAGTATACCAAACTTTGCCATCTCAATGGAATTGGAGTGCCACCATATTTCTATACAATAGTATACCAAACTTCGCCATCTCAATGGAATTGGAGTGCGAAGATGTCCAGGCTATGGAGAGTTGCAAGAAACGTAAGAAGGATGGATATATAACACTTGAAGGCGGTGTTGAAGGTTAGAAAACGGTAACCATCGATTATTGTAGTTCAAGCTATGAGATGTAACCCACTAGCTGATAGAGTTGTTGTTAAAGAATTATAGCAGAGCTCGTTGTTTTATCCATCCACTGCTTGTAAGATTGTAAATGAAAGTCCATCCATTAGCTGGAGGCTGCCTACAATTGCAAATGAGGCTAAAGGCCATGAAGACGATGTCGCAGTGGATATTGGTTAATAGGGACCATCGTTGCCGTGGAAATTGGAAGAAGACATTGAAGTAACAGTGAAGGCGGTGCTACCTTGCGGTGCAGCCCTGCAGTGCAATAATATATGTGCAATAATATGATATATAATTCATTATGCATTCAATGCTTGACGTGGATATCAAGCATTCTGCGGTCAGGTGGGAAATTAGATCTTCAATATTCCATTCAATAGGAGGGAAGCTCAATATCCGCAAACGTAGGATAGTGGAGAAATATAAAATCATCAATTCGGGAACTTTCGTTAAAACTTAAAAACGTTTGGTTAAAATTTAAAAGAAAAACTTAAATAATATGCTGTTGACCGAACTAATACTCAGTCAACGCATATCAATTACAATGATATTGCCTTCCGCGGGTATAATAAGTAATTGTCTAAATAGAAGGCAGCTATAATAAGTAATTGTCTAAATAGAAGATTGAAGATTCATGTTTGTTACCCGATCATTGCATTTCATGATTAGTACATCAATACATTTCTTTTCTCATTACTTCTTTGTTTCAGTTTTAATGTGTATTTTGTATAAATATAATTTGTTTGATTAATTTTAAAAATTCACTTTATAAAATTAAATACTTAAAATGCATTTTAAATTAATATCATCTTATTAAACAACATTCATTATATCACTATATTATTTTACATGTACCTTACGACTTTTTAATGCAATTTTTGATATCATTTACATTAACCACTATTCAAAAAGTAAGACGTGAAAACTTCTAAGTAATTGTTCTATATTACTTTTATACAATTTAAAGTGAAAACTTCTAAGTAATTGTTCTATATTACTTTTATACAATTTAAAGTGAAAACTTCTAAGTAATTGTTCAATATTACTTTTATATAATTTAATTTTATACCATTTAAAGTGAAAACTTCTTAGTAATTGTTCAATATTACTTCTATACAATTTAATTTATCATTTTACTTGATCAATTTTAAAGAAAAAGAAACGAAATTTCTTATAATATTTTTTAAAAAATTGTGCTCTCATGAATGTGACTTTGTAAACTTAGACTATTTTTCCATCTTTATTGTAATGTTTTTTTTAGCTTCTCCAGCATGATTATTTCATATGACATCTTGATCTTATGCTTGTTTTTCAGGCCTAAATTATGTATTGAATACTACGTTATAACTATGTTCTAAATCATTTTTGGGATTTACATACTCCAGCTACGGAATTTGTTCCCTTGCCAACGGTGGCATTCGTAGTGTTGCCCAATGAGTTCAATTTGGATCGTAATAATTTTCTAGAGACATTTCCATACCATTTCATTTCAAAATTCGTTGTATTGTAGTTATGTAATGTAATCATGACCTATATGATTGGAATATATGCAATCTGAAATAAGGGTTGACTTCTTGTTGGATCTAACAACCACATAACACAATATGCAGCGGAAGCAAATAAAACAAGAAAGAAAATAAATACATACACATGAGATATAAGCAGAGATTTATGTGGTAAAACCCTTTCTTAGGGAAACATCTACGGAGCAATGGTGTCGGTTTCTTATTATTCAGAATCTGAAGATTTACAACAACTCACAACTCTCCAATATCTTCTCTTACTAGAATACAAGAAACATATACATTTCTTACACGGTTACTAATAACTGCATATTTAGTTAGTCAGTTACATAGTTACCGTCATAGCCGGTTGTCACCCGTTTCTAACACCTCCATTATCAGAAAGCTAGCATTCTTGGTGAATTGATTGATAAACCATTTTTCTTGTAAATTTTTTTATTAATTGATGTAAACCTTTTACCTCTTCCTTGGGGTTTTCCTTTGAAGATATTTTTTTTGGCCTTTGGCTTTAAATTTGTAAAAACTTTTAGTAATTAATATGTAGGTATTTGTATTTTAGAATGTGCTAGTTTATATGCGATATACGCCATCAACACATTCTTACACTGCCATATACATTCAAAGCTAACGTTATATACCTCACGGTTCAGATGCTTCTCTGTATCGCCTCAAGTTCGGCCATCCATTGGATCTCTAGTAGGTGACGCCAGTTAATAAGATCTCTGAACTAATTTGAACTCCGAGTAAAAATAAATGGGACTGTCATGCCTCAACATTGCAAAAAATCAAAGAGAGTTCAACCATGATTATAAGAGCCATCGTTAGCATGCAAAACTTCGAGAGATTCGTTCATTAGAATGTTATCCTTCCATTGAATTTGTGTTGAATTAGTCCCTTCCATTAAATAGTGTGATTTTAAAGATTTCATGGCAATGTTATCCCTTCCATTAAATAGTGGGACTTCAAAAGATTTCATGGCATATGTATTGAATCAGTTTCGAATATAATCTTCCATTTAGTTCCAAATATACTCCTCCATTATATTAGGAGAACTAGTGGGACTTCAAAAGATTTCATGGCAATCTTATATTGAATTAGTTATGGTTATACTCAAAGATAAATTTTGTGTTTCATTACTTCCAATTGGTTGCATAAAAATAGTATAATGTTGTCAGAAACTCTCGGCTTTCTCGAGAGACAAAGTCAAATACTACGGCTATGTTGAATCTTGAACCATCAACTCTTTTTATCCTATGTATTCCTTTGTGTCCAGACCCATGGTTTCCAGCCAGTGGCAAAATTTGCCCCATGATAGCCCTGCTATTTCAAGGATTTCTTCCTACTAATAAAGGGCACTAGAATGGTTCTTTTCCTTCCGAAAAGATAAAAACCTTTGATGTATGTACCTAATAACAAATTAATAAATGTTGCAAATATTAGAATATATATACAGTTGAATATATACAGTACACTGTATATATTGATATTAATAATAACTTCTTAACTTCACAATACACCCATCATTTTGAAGTTTCGAAGTGAAAGAGAGAGGGCCCAGGCTATGATATAAGTGAATTAACAATTATCTTGTACTATACATGACACTTTTCAACCTGATATAAGCCATTACACTTTTCAACCTGCCATTCACCGCCTACCAAGAATTCCAAGCAGAAGCCATGACACTTTTCAACTGCCATTCACCGCCTACCAGGAATTCCAACTAGAAGCCATGACACTTTTCAACCTGCCATTCACCGCCTACCAAGAATACTTACCACTTCCAAAACTTTTAAGAAAGAATGTATACTTCAACCATGGCATAACTACAAAATCAAAAGCATGGCATGTTCTACCCATGATCTCATTGAAAAATCAGGCATAAGAATGAAGAACTTAGGTTTTAACATTAAAACCTGTAATCATTTGGTGTTTCCATGCATCATTAGGAGATGAAATTTTTTTTGGGTTGGTGCAAGCTAATAAGGTTCTCTTTTCACGCGTTAGATGCAATAAAAAACTAAAAAAATGAAAAAACAAATATCTTTCAACTTATATGGATATTTTGAGATACATACACAATCAATTTTGGTTTGAGTAAAAAAGATGAAATATAAGAAATTGAATCACGTTTCTGAATATACAAATTTTTACTATTGAAAATGTCCATAACTATCTCAAGTTTGATCTTTTTTAAGAGGTAATTTTTATTTTTTGGGCAAATGATAAAGTATATGTCTTTGTGGGTGCAACCTTTGAGTTCCTAGATGGTGGAATCAACCTACAAAAACCTGTAGACATATAGATAACAAATAGTACTAGTGCAACACTATTTTACAAAATAAATTTAATAATTTATAAAAAAATTTGTTATCTAAGTGATTAAACCTCGAAAATAGTACCCCAAGTGTGGGTGCATCTTTTGAAGGTCTTACCGTAATGATCATGAAAAGGGTTTTTATAGCATCTAGAGGTCGGTATTTAGTAGTGTAGCATACAAATTTTTTTTTACATACTTGAGAAATGAAAAAGTTATGGAAGAAACACTAACAGTGTGTTTTTTTAATTAAGGAGTAATGACACAAGGAAATATAAAAAAATAGAAAAACAAAACATTTTTTAAAAAATACATATTTGGAATCTACAGAAAAAATGCTATCTGGGTCTAAAATTTCATAAAAAAATGATTGTGTGTAGCATACTGTAACGAGTGACAAAACACATGCATATTGAGGAAATGGATGAAGTTCTCAATTAGCTATGGTTTACCATATTCCATAGCATTGGTTTGGTTAACTCAAATCTAACTCTGAAGCAGACACGTAGGAAGAGGGATGACACCCGAACACATGACGAGGCTCTATTTAGGTGGTAAGGAACGCAAGTGCATTTCGTTTAAATTCAAATTTCCCTTTCTCGCTTATCTCGGTGTCATGAAAACCAAAACGTGTGCGCATTTGAGCTCTACAAAATGTGTATGTGTTTTAGCTATACCAAACGCGTACGTGTTTTGTAAAGCTAAAACGTGCACACGTTTTGTAAAGCTAAAACACGTACGCATTTTGTAGATATAAAATGCACATATGATGTTACAAACTTCAAATTTACCTTACGGATAAGGGGGAGGAGGGGGATTGGTGGAGAGAAAGAGATAAAAATCTGGGTTGGGGGGGGTAGGGGTTTAGAGAGGATTAAGGTAGCTAGAGAGAAGAGGGGGTATAGTGTAGGGGTAGAGAGAGAGATGGGGTGGTGGTAAGTGGTAGGGGGAGGGGACTAGGAGAGACAGAGAGAGGGGTAGGCATAGGGGAAGTAGGAGAGAAAGAGGGAGAGGGGGAGGGGGAGGGGTGGAGGGCGTGGTTATGGGTAGGGAGAGGGGGAGGGGGAGGGGGAGGTGGAGGTGGAGGAGTAGGGGAGAGAAAGGGAGAGAGATGGGGTTAGAAAGGGTTAGGGCGAAGAGAGGGGAGAGAGCCAGAGATGAGGAGGGGGGGTTAAAGGTAGGTGGAGGAGTACGGGGTGAGAGAGTGAGAGAGAGGGTTAGTAAGGGTTAGAGAGAGAAAGAAAAGAGGGGGGGGTTAGCTATAGGGGGAGGAGTATGTGTGACAGAGAAAGAGAACGAGGGGGTGTTAGGGGGTTGGGGGAGACAGAGGGGGGGTGGGGGATAGGGGTAGGTGGATGAGTAGAGTGGTGAGAGAGAGAGAGAGAGAGAGAGAGAGCCCAGGGGTGAGGGGGGGAAGGGTGTGGGTGATTAGGGGTATGGGGGAGGAGGGGGGTTGGGGGAGAGATAGAGATAGAGATCGTGGTGGGGAGAGGGGTATGGGAGTAGAGGGGGGTTGGGGGAGAGAAAGAGATAGAGATTGTAGTGGGGGTAGGGGTAGGGGCTTAGGGAGGATTAGGTTTGTTAGAGAGAATATGAATTAAAGGTTGGGGGAACGGAGAGAGAGGGGGAATGGTAAGTGGTAGGGGAAGGGGGATTAGAAGAGACAAAGAGAGATAGGGATTTAGGGGGGAGAGAGAGAGAGAGAGAGAGAGAGAGAGAGAGAGAGGTGGGGGGGGAGGGGGGTGGTTATGAGTAGGGAGAGTAGGAGGGTTTTTATGGAGAGAGGGGGGGGTTAGGGGTATTGAGAGTGTGTGTGAGAGAGAGGGGGTGTTAAGGGATTGGGGGAGAGGGAGAGAGGTGGGTCTTAGGGGTAGGTGGATGTAATGCCTGCCTCGATACAGTTGATTGACTAGACTATTGAGGGAACTGATATTGAAGTCACGGATAAATAAACATGAAACAATGTGTTATGCTTTATTATTATTGAATGAAAACTATTGATTGAGAAGCAAATGATGATTATGCTTGATTGGTTGAGAAATATGATGATGTTAAGAATGAATGAAATAAATTATGCTTTTGATTACATAGATGTGAATAAATGTCATTTGTTTAAATAAAATTGAATAAAGATGAAAATGCATGCACTTTGAGTGTGTGCAGTAGTAGGTAAAACGAATTACGGACTGACTCTCAATGGAATAAAAGGAGATCGTAAAGAATGAGAAATATACATAAGGGTATGAAGATGGACTATCAACCCTAAAATAGCATTCCTAGCATGGGTCAGAAGCCCTATCATCTCACCCGAGGAAGTGTGTTCCGTACAGGCGAGGCCACAACGATTTGGTCATGTACAATGTGTTGAGGGGCATGCAATAAGGAAGATATTATTCCTCAATCTCCATTAGTCTCCATGGAAATGTATTTGAAATATTATGGTAATGATTCCCAATCGCTACATAGTAGTCCCCACACGAGGACGAGGACAGGGACAATGAAGTCGTCAGAAGAACCCATAGATGTGGTACCTAAACAACAATGAGAAATGGAACTACTTGCACTAAAAATTCAAACACATAGTTGAATTATGCACATGTAAATATTAAATTTGAGAGTAATTAAATGAAAAAGTGTTATTATTTGAGAAAACATTAAAAAGGGATAGTTTGAGATAAAACTCATGTGCACCCATTAATTTAGGAATGCATTCATTGAATAAATATCAAATAAACAAAATTAGAGATACGTGATTTTTGGAGCAAATCTAGATTATAAAATATCTAGAGTTTAACGCCACATGCACCCACTGATTTAGGGATTGGGATTTTAGACTAAGGAGACAAATAAGAGAAAATTGAGGAACTTATGTGCACTAGTGTGTGAGAATGACACATGTTTGCATGAGAATGAATATTAGAAAATGTATAAACTAAATTAATTTTGCATGAGACGATACATGTCATCCAAGACTTTTCTATTTAAGAAAGGGAGAATGAAGAGAAAGGAATCTCTTGCTCCCTAATGCTGGATGGATTCTGTAATGGAAGTTTGATATTAAGTGTGGTCCATGTGAGTTTGGTTGAGAACTGCTCTCGGGATTGGGAGATCTCTTCTGAGGGTTTAGGCTTGTATGTTCTTGCGACCCCCTATTTGCTCGGGGGACTGGGAGGAAGAAGAATACTTCCAGTGTGGTAAGGAGGTCAACCAAGGAGGCTCTCGGTAATTCGTTGAGGATCGTGATTGGATTAGGTGACAACAAGGCCCGCATCTTCAACTTTTGTGTGATCGACCATCCTGACAGGTTATTGTGACTATCTTCATTACCTTGAATATTCATTTTAAATTGTGAATGAATTTTTTATGCATGCAGTAATGTTTAGTAGATTATATTATCAAATGTATTTGGGAGAATTATTAACCAGTGAAAGGGCCAATTATGGTGATCCTGGTGTAAAAATTTTAGTTCGTTTTAATTACGATTTCATGTTTTAGATTAATGAAATGAGTCTGTAGAGGGGTTAGCTAAAATTCAGATCTTGTCAAGTCAAATTACAGTGGTACATTGTTGAGATTTTCTTTTTAGAAAAAACCAATTATTATTCTATCAAGGGTTCGATCTAATTCAGATCGAGTATGTAATAGTATTTGAAGCCTGTATAATAAAAAAAAAGAGTTGTAGTATCGTTTGTCACCGAATCTGCACTGACCAAGGACTGGATAGTGTTTAAATTTAGGAAGCATCAAACCAACATTCAAAGTTTTGTATATGAATTACTTGAACAGGGGTAAATGAATCTATATTTAGAAGTTGTGTATTATTACTAAGCAGAAGAAAAACAAACCTTTCCTCAAAATTTGTATACTACCTATTATCCTTTTCTTGTTTAGAAAAACAAATTCAAATTATAGTTAAAAACAATGTAGGAATCATTCCGTATGAAAAAAAACCAGAAGCAATGATTGATGGTCTGTTTATTCATTTTCCTCTGTATGGAGCAAATCGTAATATATATATTGAAGAGTCTTTTATTAAATTATTTGCATATAGTAAATCACATCTCGCATTTGATAGATTGTGATATCATAATCGAAGGAATGGGTTGAAGAGTCTGTTATTAAATTATCTGCATATAGTGAATCACATCTCATATTTGATAGTTTGTGTTATCATAATCGAAGGATGGGTTGAAGAGTCTTTTATTAAATACTCTGTATGTAGTAAATCGCATCTCGTATTTGATATATTGTGATATGATAATCGAAGGAATAGGTTAAAGATTATGTCATTAAATTCTCTGCATATAGTGAATCGCATCTCATATTTGATAGTTTGTGTTATCATAATCGAAGGATGGGTTGAAGAGTCTGTCATTAAATTCTCTACATCTAGTGAATCACGTCTCATATTTGATAGTTTGTGTTATCATAATCGAAGGATGGGTTGAAGAGTCTATTATTAAATACTCTGCATATAGTAAATCACATCTTGTATTTGATAGATTGTGATATTGTAATCGAAGGAATGGGTTGAAGAGTCTGTCATTAAATTCTCTGCATATAGTGAATCGCATCTCATATTTGATATTTTGTGTTATCATAATCGAAGGATGGGTTGAAAAGTTTGGTATTAAATACTCTGCATATAGTAAATCACATCTCATATTTGATAGATTGTGATATCATAATCGAAGGAATCGGTTGAAGAGTTTGTCATTAAATTCTCTGCATATAGTGAATCACATCTCATATTTGATAGTTTATTTTATCATAATCGAAGGATGGGTTGAAGAGTTTGTTATTAAATTCTCTACATATAGTGAATCGCATTTAGTATTTGATAGATTTTGTTATCATAAATGAATGAATGGGTTGAAGAGTCTATTATTAAATTATCTGCCTAAAAACAAATCATATTCCATACTTGTTATCATCATTTTGAAGGAACAAACCGAAAGGTTATGATGAAGACTTGTAATTTATTAATTTATGCACAAGACAAGTCATATCCTGTAAACTTAGACAAGTAATGACTCTATTGCATGATAAGCGCAATGTCGAATGGTGTACCATTGTCTTCTCCATGATTGGAAGAAAAATTTCCCGTGTTCTTAACTGTGTACATGTTGAATACCTCAGATGACCCACCTCTAGTCGATGACCACTCTGTACCACAGTTTCTTGACTCTCTTACGAATGAAGAATAATGATTAGGGACCAGTTCAAGAATCATAACATTGACTCACTACGGAAGCAACGCAGTCAAGTAATGCGAACAAACATTTCGAAAACCTTTTGAGATCGATGCCATATTAATGTAAACTCACCCTATCGATTAGTGACATGCCCTAATTGCAATTGCGATTTCGATCCATGCGGTGGATCTTGGTGTATGATAACCATGATAGCATGAAATATGATGATGAATATTCCTAATAAAAATAAATTATGTTTGGTAACACTGTTTTTCGCTCAATCAAGGATGAAACTATTGACATGAAGATGAGGAACAAATCACCTATCCCAAGAAAGCGCGACCATGCTCTCAGAAGAACGTTGGACGAATTGTCATCCTATGGAGCTTCTAGAAATCAGTGGTTTTAATCGAAGTTGGGATAACTTTTATGTATGTTACAGAACTAAAGTAATAAAGGGTATTATCTCTATTAAAAGTTTAAATTTCATTTCATTTACTCCCCGAAATTATGTTTATAGAGCATGAAATTGTATTATGCATATATGTTTAGTATTTACTCTGTTGGTATTTTTGAATGGTTCATGCAGTCACTATTACATAAATGAACAGAAACACTTTATGTTTACTATATAATATAACAATAAATCCATAATTCTTCAATTCGATATATAGTTATCTCCCATTGGATAAATTTTGTAATTGAATTACGTTCATAGAAAATTTTAGGGGCTAATCTTAGCCCATGGGCTAAATTTAGGGGTTTTAGATTTCTAATGGGCTATTTTTTAATTAAACACCCATTAGGTATGATTAGCCCATATTTCATTTAATTATTTTTAATGAAGAGGAGGTTAGCCCCATCAAATTTAAAAAGGAGAACCAAGATAAAACAATTTCGCCCATCTATTCACCCACAAAACTATCTAGGCAACTCCCATTCACCCCTGATTTCCAGAAATGACAGTTGCTAGGGGATCTTTCGCCTTATATTGATCATGGAAATCAAATTTGGAGTTACATTTGTCCATGTTTTATGGGTTGAATCTCGTTTTGCAATTTGCTTAATGTCCACATGAGAAGGGAAGTTGATATTTACTATTCGACCTTATATCGACCCATTTGCATCTAGGAGAGTTCTAAATCCCATCACCTTAGATCCAAAGTTTCTCCAAGAAACATGGGGATTGTGAAGCTCTTAATTGGAAATGCAACAATAATGTTTTTGTGGGTGTTTCGGGAATCATGCCTAGGGGTTGGGACTTCATTCATTGCATATTTTGGCACACAAGGGGGCATGAATTTCCAAGGAGAAACTTGCTAAAACATCCCAAGAATTCACAAGGTTTTATAATTTAGTGGAAGATTCGTTGAGATTTTAGAATGTTTTATAATTTAGTGAAAAATTCCACAAGATTTTACAAGATTATATAATTCAATGAGAGATTCGCCAAAAAATTATATATACATAGTACAACATTGATAAAGTAGCCTTCGTATTTTCCTATATATCATGGTGATTCGCCCAATTATTATACATAGAAATTTATGGGAGGTTCTTAAAATTTTCCTTGATTACGTTTGGAATAATAACCAGGTTTATATTCACATGCCTCGTTAGGAGCATTTCTTGTGTAGAGACCTCTTTCATAATAGGTATAACTAAAATAAATCATGTGAATAAGAGGTCGTGTTTACGTATGGATGTGTTATGAATTGCTCCATACTTTATGTATTGAGAATGTGAAAATTAACACTCCCTTGTTTTACATGATTTGTAGGGTGCTTAAGATTAGTGCATGTACTATGTAAGGGAAATAAAGTTAGATGTTCTAAGCTTGGGAAGGTAAAGCGATTACATAATGATGGATAGGGATAAATTTATCATGATAATTTATATTTAATTTTGAAATTGAACTGTGGCTCAATTTATATATTTGATGGTATCTTTGTACCGAATTGTTTATTTTAGAATTTTAGTTGGAATAAAATTAATTTTGTGCATGGGACTAGGTATATACCTCTATGCATGTTTAACATAATAAATACGCACTAAATTTGATGGTGTTTTGAAGAAAATACAAGGAAATGTATTTTTAAAAGTTAGTTGGGATACAAATATCCGTATGCGTGCTTAAAAAAGGGAATGGTCACATGCATTTAAATATTGGTTGAGAATATAGATCCGTAAAATTTATTAAAATAGAATAGTGATATGTATCTAAAGATTGTTTCATGGAAAATAAATATATCTATAAACCTATTATAATGAACTTGGATACTGTTATTTAAAAAAAAACTATAGCTACGATGAATTTTTCTTCGAGCATCACAGTGGAGTAGGGAAGAGAGAGAGAGAGAGAGAGGGATGGAGGGAGATTATGAGTAGGGAGATTAGGAGGGAAGTTAGGGAGAGAAAGGGCTGGTAACGGTATTGAGAGTGTGTGTGAGAGAGAGGGGGTTGTGGGAGAGAGAGAGAGATTGGGGGAGAGAGAGAGAGAGAGAGAGAGAGAGTTAGTAAGGGTTACATGGAAGAGGGGGAGAGGGGGGAGAGAGAGATAGAGGAGGAGGAGGAGGAGGAGGAGTTAGAGGTAATGGGAGGAGTAGGGGGAGAGAGTGAGAGAGAGGGTTATTAAGGGTTATATATATATATATATATATATATAGAGAGAGAGAGAGAGAGAGAGAGGGGGTTGTTATTGGTAGGGAGAGTAGGAGGGGGGTTAAGGAGAGAGATAGGGGGGTTAGGGGTAGTGAGAGTGTGAGAGGGAAGGGGGCGTGTTAGTGGGTTGGGGGGGGAGAGAGAAGGGGTGTGGGGGTTAGGTGTAGGTGGAGGAGTAGGGGAGACAAAGAGTGAGAGACAGGGCTAGTAAGGGTTAGGGGGGAAGAGGTGTGTGTGTGTGTGTGTGTGTGTGTGTGAGTGAGAGAGAGAGGGAGAGAGAGGAGGGGGTGTTAAAGGTAGGGGGTGAGAAAGTGAGAGAGGGGTTTATTAAGGGTTAGGGAGATGAGTGGAGAGAGAGATAGGGAGGGAGGGAGGAGGGGGGGTTAGTGGTAGGGGGGCGAGCCAGTGTGTGTGTGAGAGAGAGAGAGAGAGATAATAGGGGATGTTAGGTGGTTGGGGAGAGAGAGAGGGGTGGGGGTTAGGGGTTGCTGGAGGAGTAGAGGGGTGGATGAAAAAGAGAGGGAGGGAGAGATATGGGACGGTGGAGAGAGAATGAGAGAGGGGGTTAGTAAGCATTAGAGAGAGAGAGAGTAGGGGGGTTAGTTATAGGGGGGAGAATACAGGGGTGTGAGAGAGAGAGGGGGGGCGTTAGGGGGTTGTGGGGGGGAGAGAGGGGTGGGGGATAGGAATATGTGGAGGAGTAGAGAGAGAGAGAGAGAGAGAGCCCGAGGGTGAGGGAGAGGGAGGGTGTGGGTGATTAAGGGGAGGGGGAGAGAAAGAGATAGACATCACGGTGGGGGAAGGGGTAGGGGGGATGTCAGGGGTTGGGGGATAGAAAGAGATAGAGATTTGGGTGGGGGGAGGGGGAGGGGTTTAGGGAGGATTAGGGTAGTTAGAAAGAAGGGGGGTATAGGTTTGGGGGAAGAGAGAGAGAGAGAGGGGGGAGGGGGAGGTGGTAAGTGGTAGGGCAAGGGGGATTATAAGAGATAAAGAAAGAGAGGGGTTTCTAGGTAGGAGGAGTAAGTGAGTGAGAGAGAGAGAGAGAGAGAGAGAGAGAGAGGCAGAGGGGTTGGTTATGAGTAGGGAGAGTAGGAAGGAAGTTAGGGAGAGAAAGGGTCGATTAAGGTTATTTAGATTGTGTGTGAGAGAGAGGGTGTGTTATGGGATTAGAGGAGAGAGAGAGAGGGGGGGGTTAGTAAGGATTACGGGGAAGAGGGAAGAGAGAGAGAGAGAGAGAGAGAGAGAGAGAGAGAGAGGAGGGGGAGTTAGAGGTAATGGTAGGAGTAGGGGGAGAGAACATGAGTCGAGATAGGGTTAGTAATGGTTAGAGAGAGAGGGGGTGTGGTTTTTGGTAGGAGGAGTATGAGGGGGGTTAGGGAGAGAGAGCGGGGGGTTAAGGGATAGTGAGAGTGTGAGATGGAAAATTGGGGTGTTAGTGGGTTGGGGGTGAGAGAGAGGGGGGGTGGGGGTTAGGTGTAGGTGGAGGAGTAGGGGAGACAAAGAGTGAGAGAGGGAGATAAAAAGGGTTAGTGGGGAATAGGTGTGTGTTTGTGTGTATGTGTGTGTGTGTGTGTGTGTGTGTGTGTGTGTGTGTGTGTGTGTGTAAGAGAGAGAGAGAGAGAGGGGGGGGTGTTAAAGGTATGGGGTGAGGAAGTGAGAGAGGGTTTCCATAAGGGTTAGGGAGAAGAGGGGAGAGAGAGCGAGAGAGAGAGAGGGAAAGAGGGATAAGGGGGTTTAGTTGTAGGGGGGAAGTAAGTGTGTGTGTGTGTGTGTGTGTGTGAGAGAGAGAGAGAGAGAGGGGTGGGGGTTAGGGGTAGGTGGAGGAGTAGAGGGGTGGGTAAGAGAGAGGGATGGAGAGAGATTGGAGGGTGATAAGTGGTAGAGGGGTGATTAGGAGAGATAGAGAGAGAGCAGGGGTAGGGGGAGGGGGAGTAGGAAAGAGAGTGAGAGCGGCTTATGGGTGTTTATGGGTAGGGAGATTATGATTAGGGCTAGGGAGAGAGGGGGGTTAGAGAGAGAGAGAGAGAGAGAGAGAGAGAGTTGAGGGATGAAAAGGGGCATGCGAGTTGGGGGGACATAAATAGATAGATATTAGGCTGGGGGGGTAGGGGTTTATGGAGCATTAGGGTATTTAGAGAGAAGGGGGGATATAGGGTGGGGGGAGAGAGAAAGAGAGCGTGAGAGATATGGGGTGTTTGTAAGTGGTAGGTGAAGGGGGTATTAGGTGAGATAGATAGAGAAGGGGGGATTATGGGAGAGAGAGAGAGAGGGGAGGGGGTGGAGGGGGGTGGTTGTAGGGTAGGGAGAGTATGAGGGTGGTTAGGGAGAGAGAGGGGGGTTTATAGGTAGTGAGAGTGTGAGAGAGAGAGGTGGGGGGTGTTAGGGTGTTAGAGAAGCAAGGGAAGGATGGGTTTTAAGTGTAAGTGGAGGAGTAGTGGAGAGAGAGGGTGGTTTATGGGTAGTGAGAGTGTGAGAGAGAGAGGTGGGGGGTGTTAGGGGGTTAGAGGAGCAAGGGAAGGATGGGGTTTAGGTGTAAGTGGAGGAGTAGTGGAGAGAGAGAGTGAAAGGGAGATAATTATGGTTATAGAGGGAGTGATAGGGAAGAAGGGATAGGGAGAGATATTTATTGAGAGAGAGAGAGAGAGAGAGAGAGAGCCTAGTGAGAGTGAGATATTTGGGGGGAGAGAGAGAGAGAGAGATGGGGATGTAGGGAGGGAGAGATGGAAATGTAGGGGTATATAACATGTCTTGTAAAACGCGCATGCATTTTGTAACTTCAAAATGCGTGTGCATTTTGTAACTACAAAAAACATGTGTGTTTTGTAACTGTAAAACGTGTGTGTTTTTGTCTTCCTAGACTACGTTTTAACTTAGTTGTCAAGCTTGGGTTCCTCTAGCGCTAGCATCACGGAATGTGTACGTGTTTTTTTTTTGCAAAGTATAAGCATGTTTTGCATAACTACAATTGCATCTAAAAGGCCCCTCAACTTCTTGTGAGTGCCCTTTTGCAAATTGTGTAATCCTTTTTCACTTTCTTGAGTAAGGGTTTGCATTTGGTGGACATATAATACATTTTATCTTGAAATTTGTATTTTTTGTAACATTGAGTGAAGAAATTTGACAACATGAAGAAATATAAATTGACAATAATGCACACACTCCAACTCAAAGTATTTCATTAATCAGGCACATATTTATACATGAAGATAAGATTCTCATGAATCAAATATGATCCTACAATATCTCAATAGTTGTACATAAAATCACTCAACAAATTTGATCTCAATCCCAAATTAACTCTATGGGATATCATCACAATAACAACATAAAAAATATTCCTAAAATAAAACCGAAGGATATCACCAAATCATTCATTAACCCAACATTTCTCCCCCATAATGATCACTTGGAGAGATTCCAAGATCATCTCTAAATTTTTAAAACTTGTCATTTGAGAGTGCTTTGGTGAAAATATCTGCAACCCACTCTTCTATTATATAATACACAATATGAAGTACATATTTTTGAACTATATCTCGAACAAAATGGTAATGTATATCAATGTGCTTCGTCTTGTTGTGAAACAAAGGATTCTTATCCATTTGAATAGCACTTAGATTATCAAAAATCAACTGTGTTGGTTGTTCTTGCTCCTTATGTAGATGCTGCAAAATTCTTCTTAACCAAACCGATTCACATGTTGTTGTAGTTGCTGCTTTATACTCTTCTCCTACTATAGAGAGTGAAACTATAGGTTTCCTTTTATTAATACATGCAACTGTTGCTGGACCCATGTTAAATGTGTAACCTGAAATAGAATTTCTATCATCCATGCATCTCATCCAATTTGAATATGTGTAACCAATTATCTTGAAATATTATGTAGACCTATATACCAAACCATAACCAACTGTACCTTATAGATACCTCAAAATTCTCTTGGTTGCTTTCCAATATAACTCTCAGGGATATGACATAAACCTTGAAACCATGCTAATTGAAAAAGTTATATCTAGTCGAGTTGTAGTTAGGTAGATCATACTTTCCAACCAATTGATGATATAAAGTATTATCAACTGGATTGGAGTCATCATTTCTGTATAACTTCAACCCAATTTCTAGAGGAGTTGCTGCTGGCTTGCAACTTTTCATGTTGAACTTCTTCATAACATCCCAAGTATACTTGGATTGTGACATAAAAACAATATCTTCTTTCTACCACACTTCAATACACAAGAATCAATGAAACTCACCAAGATATGTCATCTCAAATTCAAAAATTATATGTGACTTAAACTTCTAAAAATTGTTCCCTGTATAAATTAAGTCATCAACATATAAGGAAACTATGAGAGTATCCTGTCCTAACTGAAGAATATAGAATTTGGGTTCAAATGGAATCATAACTAGACCATTCTCTTGGAAATACTTATGAATTCTTGAATACCATGTACTTGTTCCTATTTGAGACCATACAAATCCTTGTTCAAGTTGCAAACAAAATCTTCTTTACCTAGATCTTCAAAACCTTTAGGATGCTCCACATAAATTTCTTCATCCACATAACCATTCAAGAAATTTTATTTAACATTCATTTGGAAAAAATGCCATCTATACTGAGAAGCTATTGCAATCACCAACCTAATTGTTTCCATCTTCACCACTGTAGCAAATGTTTCTATATAATCAATTCCTTCAGGCTTTTGTGCATAACCCTTTGAACCTAAGAAAGCTTTATATTTATAAATTGTGCCATTTGATTTATATGTAGTCTTATACACCCATTTAGTACCAATCAAATATTTCCCTTTAGGTAGACTAACCAAGTCCCATGTATCATTCCTCACCAAAGCATTAAATTATGCTTCCATTGCTTTATTCCATTCATCTTGACTTGATGCCTCTACATAGTTATGTGGTTCTTCCATCTTCATTACTTGGATCATAAGAGAAAAAATTACATTTATCTTTGATCTAGTGATTCTCCTTTCAAAATCTATATCCAACATATTGTTGTTGGAATGTCCTTTGACTAACCACTAAGGCTTCTTCTTGCTTTCATATGCCTTAATTATTGGAAAATTTTGACAACAATGGAGCAAGATAATTTGAAAATAATGTACACACGCCAACTCAAATTATTTCATCTATCAAGCACATATTTCTGCATCGAGAGAATCCTCTCGTGAATCAAATATGATCCTACAATCTCCCAATAGTTGTCTCAACAAATTTGATCTCAATCCCAACTTAATGCTATGGGATATGATCACAATAACAACTTAACTCTATGTGATATGACCCAACATTGAGGAGAATTTTTGATGAACTTGGTGGTTATATTTCTTGAATTTAAAAATTCATGACCAAGAACATATGTGCCTCAATATGTATCTACAATTTGTAGGAGTGCATTTGGATCAAGCATATAAAACTAGCATGGATTTTTCGAAGTCTGATTTACATTGTTGGCTATTAGCAGTAATAGGTATCGAGTATTCTTTCATTTTGGAACATCAAACCTTTGATTATTAATATGAAATTTGGATATGTTGTAGATGACACATTGTTCTAACTATCATCAAAATTTCCTCAAAATGTATTGAGATTAACTATTGCACAATAATCTCAAATGCAACATTAAAGAAAACAAATCTTCTATGTTTAGAAATTCTAAAACTTCAAACCTTTAATTTTTCCCACCAAATTTTAAAATTTGGATATGACATTGGATCTGTCATAGTGGAAAATTTTCTACACTCACCCACAAAATTTCATCAAAAGGGGTCAAGTACAATTCATGAACAAAGTGCACTTAGGAACTCAATTTTCATTTCATGAATAATGAAAGGGATTCAATGTTCAATCATTTTGCAACCTTAAATGTTAGCATATAGGGTTGAAATTTGGAGATTTTGTATATATTGATATATTCTTACTTGTCCAAAAAATTTCATTATAAAATATTTAATTTAAAGGTCATGTCCAAGTAAAGCATGATGGAAAGATTATGGTGCATTTCATTACCACTAATAGGAATTCAACGCTTAACCTTTCAGCAACATTAAATATTTGAGTATGGAACTAAAACCTAGATATATTGTATAATACATATTTTTGTACCTTCTCACAAAATTTCATAAAACATTATTCGGGTAAAGTGTTGTGAAACATATTCTAACCCAATGCAATGAAAATTCATGCATTTTGATTCTTTAATACAAACAAGATTTTATACTTTTATCAATACTAATTATCAAATTCTTTTAGCTTGGATATGAAATTTGTGTGTGTCGTGAAGTTAATAATAGGTATAAGTTAAAGTCTATATGATTTGCACATATTATATGGTGATTTTTCTAGTTAAAATCCGATGGAAATTGTTGAAATGGTAGTTTTAAGTTCTCGTAATTGCATGATTGGGGTGCCTAGGGGTAATCGAGGGCACTGAATCCATTTCTGCAATCAAGATTGCAATTTCAACAATTTCAGTCACAAATCGCATCACCGTATTCTAGAAAAACTTGTCAAAAAGTGCAAATCATCTAGACTTTAGCTTACTCCAATATTCTTATATTTAGACATAATTTTTCATTGAATAGTATAGAGTTAAGGGGTTGCAAAACAATCTTTAATAAAATGCGACGAATGAATATCATATGTTAATCCACATGTTCATTTTTTGTTTGGTTATGACTATTAAAACCATGAAGACTAGGTTATATCTAGCACTAAGAGTGCTTGATATTAGTTATATAGAATTTTTTAGCTTCCATAAAAGGGGGATCCATCTTGAATTTCTTAAAATGCTCAATGTTGGAGGATTTGAATATTACTTCAAGGATTAAGCAAATGAAAGGAGGAGATCAAGTCAAACTTAAAAGGGACCCTAAAGCTAGTTTTTAGTAGTTAATTAGTTATTTAATTAATGATTAAGTGTATGGGATGATGATTATCTGTAATGTCCCCATTCAAATAATTTCATAGCAGACAATCCCATCAATCCTACCAAGTTCCCTAGGTTGAATGGGTACATTTGGAATTGTAATAAGGGAGCAAATTAATGATGTTTATACATTATGATAGTTCAAGTATTTAATAAAGAGGTTGAATAAATAAATACAAGAGAAATTATAGGTGGAAAATGGTTTTGAAGACATATGGAGGATGTGGGACCCACACTAGCTTGGTTTCTCATTGCCACATGGCATATCTCTCTTGCCATTTCGAATCCATGGGAAGGAAAGCATTATGGAGTGAGTTGGTAAGTCATACACATGGCATTGAGCATATTAGGTCGAAATGGGATGGAATGGTAACCTCCATGGAAGAGGAAGAGTCAAATTGGAAGCTTGTGGGCACTTGGGCTAGATTCCCTAGCTCTATGACAACAATGATGAAGCATCTATGACATTTATGACAAAATTCAGATCTGAATTCTGACATATGACCATTATGACATGTCAGCCCCAAAAATAGGCTCAAGGAAGGCGCTCGTGGGTGTTGGAGAAGGCCAAGAGACCTCTACTCGAATTGGGAGGAGATGGAAGGTTGGGAATTAAGAGACAAGTGGCAAATGTGGAATATTTCCTAAGTGGAAATATCTAGAAGCTAATGGGAGGAATTCAAACCATAGGAGGCTAATGTTGGTTATAAAATATATAAATCAAGTATGAGAATGGATTTTGATCATTTGGAGAAAAATTTCATTTGTGAAGAGGGAGCTAGTGGATGACTAGTTTCTTGCCTTAATTTCGAGGGTGAAAGATTCCCATCCAAGTTGGTGTTTGGAGAGGACACTCAAGTCTTTCATGGAGCTTTAATGGAGTTTGTATTTTCAGGTTTCAGCTACAAGGAAGCTCATGGTTTTGTTTAGTGCATCACCATCTCTCAACCATTTCCAGTTTTAAAGGCATATTCATGCTCCTTGAGGGATTGCGCTTTGGGTGAGCTCTTGTAATTCTTGGGATAGATTCTCATGATGTATTTCGGATTGTAATAAGATTTATATACTCTTTTATTCATCTTCATAAAGTATCAGGTCGAAATACCAAGTGGTTGTATGTAAAAATGATGATTAATGAGCAAACAATGACCATTTCCCCACTATATTGATGTATGCAATTATAATGATGATGATTTCAAATAAAAGAATGCTCCTCTGATATATTTGTGATGAATGGAATTATATTGATGTGTATTACAAGTTTCATATTCAGCACTTGAGCATTTGAAGTCATTATACTCAGTTTATTTGCATTTGAAGAAGATTTGGTGCCATTTCCCCAAGGGCCGAATTAGTGGTTTTTGTTGTTGTTTGGGAGAGGGTTGGAACAGAATTAATAAATAATTAATGGTGCATTTGGGACCTTGATAACATCCTTGACACATACCCTACCTATTTTCAGAAATTTGAGTGGGTTTGGAGGCATTTGGGAAGCCATTTTCAGTACTTACCCCAGGGGGATTTGAACCCCAAATTAGTAGTAAAATTGCATACTTGGTCCAGAATCTTAAAAGAGTTTGAAGAAGTATTTTGGTGGCCATATATCATCCATGAACATCATATTCAAGTCCTAATATTAGTCACATACCTTCTCAGAATATTTGGGATCATTTGGGGCAAATTTGGGACCTAAGCATCAAAACTAGTCAAAGGTCGAAATTGGGGAAAAAGTGAAAAATTGGGCATTTTTATAAAAAATTTAAAAAGGGACATTAAACTATCTATGCATTTTCCAATCTAATCAATAATTTATCTACATCGTAAATATATACAAAGGTCAAAGAAATATTCTCAAAAGCATTTATTCTTAGAGATTAATCCTAGGGTGAAATGTACTATCATTAAAAGGATTACCAAACTCATGTACATGTGTGTCTATTGTGTCCATTATTATTATCTCTTCTAAATGTAATAATGTTGTATAGGTGTTGCATTGAAAGGTTTCTTGTGAATCAACTTACCTTTATCTTTCATGCAAATTCTTGTAAATCTCTTGATATTTTGAGTCCAACAATATAAAAAGTGTCATTACTTCTCTATGCTTGAATGTTCTTTGCATTATTGAAGAATCATACACTATTTGTTATCAAATATGAAATGGATCTGAGAACTTGATCTATAACATATTTGGTTATTTTTATTACATGGTTTATGAATTTATTATGGTTGTAAATGAAACTCACGTATCTCTAACATTATCGTTCAATGTTGATATAAAAGTATGGTTGATTTAATTAGAAATTTGAATATTCAATTATGCTATCACATTAACAATATTCAATGTTCATTTCAAGGCCTCTATAGGAAAATGAAAACTCCGTATCTCAATGGGTAGGCTAGTGTCTTGTGAATCGATTCTATCTTTATTGATGTATCTTAAAATCTTTTTGTTTTTTGATCTACCTTACTTTTGTTTTGTTTTTTTGTAACTAGGGGAATCGATTAATGGGATGGAGTTGGTACTCATGCGACATGGTGTCCAGGGGCTCAATCCCCTCTGCTACCACTATAACCCTAGGTGGACCCACATAGCCCACAATCATGGGGCACGTGTAAGTCCACTACACTATTTGAACCCAAAATCCGACGAAAAGAACTGTGTCGTCGGATTTCACCTTCAAAATTACGAAACTTGATGATTTTTTTTTAAATTGATAGAAGGGTCCGTCAGATATACGACGAACCTTGGATATCTGATGAGCTCCGACGAATAGAGACTAGTGTCATCGGATAGCTGACCTAATATTAAACCCGAGGATGTCGGATATCCGACCATATATGATGGTCCTGGCCGTCGGATGTCCGATGTGATGTGAAGCCCGAGAATGTCGGATCTACGATAGAAGATCATGCCCTAGCATGTCGGATATACGACATCTACTCTCTAACGATAACTAAGTTCAAGTCGTCGGATATCCAACAGAAGGTTATATTTTAAAACCTATAAATTTCGAAACATTCCGACATGTTTGTTATACAAACGACGGTTTGCGGAAGTTTTTTTATTTGGCAGACTGTTTTTCGACGAACTGTTTTTCATTATTTCCATTGTTTTTGTGATTAAAGCAAGCGAAGTTTGGATCTTGATTTTCTAAGATCGATAATATTCATTCAAGCTCTTTACAAGAAAACGTCAACTAGAAATATTCCTGATCCAGATGAACAAGATCGACAATTGCTTGCTAGATTGTGGGAAGGAGTGAAAAGAAGGGGTGATGGGAAATTCTATTGTCCATGTAGTCAATGCAGGGGATTTAAGAGGAGAATAATTTTGATCACAACATCCATAAAACATTGTAGGGAACATGGACATGCTGAGGGGGGCCATGAATATCATCCATTTGTAAGTTTTGCATTATATATGTTTTTATTTTGATTTCTTTTGTAAATGTATGTATTATTTTAATATTTGTTATATTAACTTTTATCTATTGATGATTTCAATAGATGGGGACTAACATGGACAATAAATATTATTTTAATATTTAATATTTATTACAATAATTTTTTCTTGTGTGCATGTTGATTCGAGGGTATAGTAGAATAACTAATTTATTTGTTCGTTAGTGAGACTAACCCACTCAGCGGGGAAAGCACTTAGCTCTCTAGATTTGTGACACTTTCCATGATAATAGAAATAACGACTATATTGGCATGTTGTTTCTCTTATATTTTCTCTATAGAAACCATATCACGTTTATCTTACCTTAGTGGACAGTATGGGAAATTTTGAGTTATATTTGAGTAGCTTTGCTCAGTAATTGGGTCAATTTTTATGTCTCTTGGATAGTTTGGATGCACCTATTTGACCAACAGTATAATTGGTCATTGTTCTTTTCATCCCTAAAGTAGTGACTAGACCCTTCTTGTTTCCCCTTTTTATCTAACTGTAGAGACCACTCATGAAAAGAGTCATTTTTAACTTGTTATTTTTAGTTTTTCTTGTATTTTTCTCTTCTTGTTTGTATTACACTCAAAGGTAATAATAAAGAGTAGTTGATTGATCTATTTGATTGATTGCATGTTTTGTTTACCAAGAAAAATCAGAGCACCTCGCTTCTCTCAATGAAAAAATAAAACATCAACATTACAGTGATTGCATTGTTGATTATATAATATTCTCTATTAACCATACAAAATTTGTCACATTTTAAATGCATCACAAATTTTTTTACATTTTGCGTTTGAAATTTTTACATTTTTCGTTTGAATTTCGTATATTAAATTTTATCTATTGATGGTATCATGTAATTATAAAGGAAAGACATCCTACGGTATTTCGTCTGGAGGAAGTGCTTCCAGAACAAGTACTGGAGGAACATGGAGCTATGAATAATGGAGAACAAGTTAATGATCATATTGAAGAAGATGATCATCCTGATAACATAGTTGAAGATGATGGTACAAATACTTTGATCCATGATTCATTTAATGTTAGAATGTATGATGATGATGATGATGATGATGATCATTTTGATGATATTCATGATATACCTCTTCTCGAGAAGGCATACGAACCCCTTTATGAGGGATCCAACACAAATCTTCTCTTTGTTATATTGTTGATGATGAACTTGAAGGTTATGAATGGTCATTCAAACATATCAGTCACATGGTTGTTAAGCTATGTAATATATTCCATCACATAATATATATGATCGTCTAATAATTTTATTGTTAATTCATAAGTCAAATTAATACGGATGAAATGTGTTTCATTAATATTATTTCTATATATATTATATTAACTAGATTTTTATTTTAATTTGTGGTAGCATGATAGGTGAATATTTGTTACCGCCGTCAAATATTTTACATCGCACATATCGAGATTTATCTGCCATCATGAAAGAAATTGGAATGCAGTATGAAGCAATTCATGCATGCCCCGATGACCATGTTCTATATTATAATCAGCATGAATTTGAGAAGAATCCTAGACGAAGGATAAAAAAGAAGATTCTTCCCAAAGAAGGAACCATCCCTCGCATCTACGGTATTCCTAAGATACACAAAAATGGAGTCCCCCTTCACCCAATTGTGAACACTATCGGCTCCCCTACATACAAGTTAGCCAAATACCTAGCAAACCTACTCAATCATTTAGTTGGTAAAAAAAAGTCTTTTGTGAAAGACTCCACAAGCTGGATCTAAGAAATCTCCAAGCATAAAATAGACGAAAACGACACGCTTGTGAGCTTTGATGTAGTATCCCTATACACTAAAATTCCAATTACTGAAGCCATTAACACCATCAGAGAGCTCACCAATGAATAAATTTCCCAACTTGTTGAAGTATGCCTAAGATCTACATTCTTCACCTTCCGGAATGAATTCTATGAACAAATTGAGCGCGTAGCAATAGGTTCACCCCTGTCCCCAATTGTAGCCAATCTTTACATGGAAAATTTTGAGAAACGTGCTTTGGACTTATTCCCCCTCAAACCGAAAAGATGGAAACGATATGTCGACGACACTGACGTAGTGTGGGCACATGGGAGAGACACCTTAAACCAATTTCTACAACACCTCAATAGCTAAAAAAACAACATTAAATTCACCATGGAGATCGAGGACAACAATAGCTTACCATTTCTTGATGTCCTGGTCTCAAGAAAAGAACATGGATCCATCTCCCACCAAGTTTTCAGAAAGAAGACTCACAGAGATAGATATCTTCATGCCAACTCACATCACTTCCCACCTCAAAAAACTTGTGTAATCAACACCCTAGTAACACGAGCTTGTAGAATCTCAGACAAAGAACACATTAAAGATGAACTTGACCATCTAGAAGGTGTGTTTGAGGAGAATGGATATAACGGAAAACAATTCAGGAAAGTGGTTGCATCGACCAAAAACCCAAGGAAAGACCTAAGGACAATATTGAAGACACCTGCAACAAGAAAATCTTCCTCCCTTACATAAAAGGCACCACGGACAAATTGGATAAAACCCTAAAAAGAAACAATATCCGAGTCTTTTTCACCCCTCCCAACACTATCAAAAACATGGTTGACTCCTTAAAAGACCAAATCGATCCAAGAACATGCAAGGGTGTTTACTCCATCCCCTTGTTCTTGCAAACTACATTACATTGGTGAGACTGGGCATTCCATGGAAACAAGATTTAAAGAGCACAGTGCTGACCTAAGACACTAAAGACATAAGAAGTCAACTCTTGCTGAACACTCACACTTAACAGGTCACCATATATGTTTGGAAAATGCCAGATTCTTGGATAGGGAAGACAACCTAATAAAACATAAAGTTAGGGAGAAAATTGAAATTAACTTACACCAAAATTGCCTCAATAGGGATGATGGCACAAAGCTCAGTAACTCTTGGAAACCTCTTCTTCACTCCCTACAACGTAGAAGATCCTCATGAATTAGTAACCTAACCTAAGTTATAAATTAAAATTAACATTTAGAGGATAATCTCATCCCAAATAATAGCCTAGATCTTAACTTACTTACTTTATAAACTAATCCCCTCTCCTACACCTCACTCAATATCTCATTGTGAAACCTTCACCTCAGTTTCTAAATTATAAATTAATTTAACATTGTTACTATTATAATTTATATTTACACTATTAAGTTATAACTTATAATTCATCATGGAAGTTTTATACAATGTGAATTATAAATTTGATAAAACTTAATTTTAATTCGCATTGAACCCATATGATATAATCCTACTTTAGATTAAAGTTATATTATAATATAATTCCTTAAATGTTAGAATTCAATATAAGATTTACTATTATTTTACATACTAATATATATTACCCTACCATTAGAATTCTCAAACACCATAAATTATAATAACATTAATCATAAAGTTTCATTAATTTTAACATACTATATTAAGAATTTTACATTTAGAAATTCTAATTTAGTTTCACAAACCCTACATCACTCCTACATAATTTTTTACACTAACACTACAAATTTTTACACTAAAACTATTTTTACATTTAATTAATTCCATTTTTCACAATTTCCTTTGACCTAATAAGCCGACCAACATTAAAAAAAACCCTAAATTTAATTATTAACAACTAAGAATCATTGATTCAATATTTATGGATTTCATGAGCGTCTCTTATCCTTGCAGGCTTCAACTATCTCCTGATGATGATCCCAGAGTAGGGATCGAAACGTTGAGTTTCAAATTCGTTCAATGCAGCTCCTCCTCACTCTAAATAAAAAAGGTGCCTCACAAGGTTCTTCATTATATTCCCATTATTCCACGTTTGCAACGATTGTTTAGGTGCAAAAAGATAGCGCAGTTTATGGATTACCATGCACGGAACATAAGTCAAGACGACATTATTCGGATGCCTGCAGATGGGTCTGATTTTAGAGATATTGAGGGAAAATGGCCCCACTTTAAAGAAGAACCTCGTAATCGTAGGATTTCTTTGGCAGCAGATGGTGTCAATCCATTTGCAGAGATGAGATCCATTTACTCGGTGTGGCCAATTTTTGTTATCAACAATAACATTCCTCCATGGTTGTCAATAAAGTGGGAGCACATAATGTTGTCGATGATTGTTCCAGGTATATTGTGTCTACAGCTTTTTTTTTAATGTAGTGGCATCTCATTTGTCATATTTTGTCGCATAATGTCATATATATATTTATTGTTTTTCTCTTGTGCAATATGGTTTATATATCTAAATGGTACATCTCATAATTATATTTTTTATATGTTCAAATCAATCAGGTAAGGATGTCAAACCATACGCCTAATTATAATAAATTTGGATATTCAGTGATATTGTAGCTGATTTTCAAATGGGTATATCCCGATGAAGTGATTTTATTCGCCAAGTAGTACATCAATGCTCAACCTCGAATTCTTTGAGGCATGCTCAACAATTGAGTATTGTCAAATGCTTTAATAATAAGCAATTTTTACCATAAAGTGGTGTCCCTTTTTTCCTAGTTGTGATGAGTTCACATTAACAATTAACTAAACTTACACCTAAAATATCTTACTTCAAATTCAACTCTCTCCTGTCATTGGATTAAACTACTTCTTAGCACGAAGAAGGATAAAACAAACAACAATTTTAATTTTGGTGATCAAAGGGGAAAGAGGAACACTGACATGGGGAATCGCATTTCCATTTTGAAATGATGATGGAGGAAATGAAAGGGGAGGAGCTCTGAGTTTAATTCAAATTGGTTATTGGAAGTAGAGGGGATGTCATTCTAGAGCTAAGTGGAGGAGGGAAGAAGAAGACAATACATGCAAGGGTAGTGGTAGGGTTTTTGGGAGGTGAGGTCAATACTAGGAAGGGAGGTTTCCTTAAGGGATGGGTGGGGTCATGGTTGTCATCGAAAGGTTTGGTTGTTGCAAAGGGTTATTGGTAAAGGGTCAAATTGTTGGCCCCTTAAACTATGGCAGCTTGAATTCGGTTTTGATGAAAATGATATTGAATTGTATAGATATACATAGGTGACCAGGGTTTCTTCAAACTCATGATGTGTATGCAGGCCAATGAAGGGTTTAAGCTATATGAAATAACGATAATGTGGGTTATGGAGAGGTTGTTTCTCCTACATATCCCTAGTCTAAGAAGAAGGTTGATTTTGTAACAAATTGATCATCTTTCTAGATACAAATTTGAGAAGAATCTGACATAAATCTCAAGCATGGGTAGAATTCTACCATGATTTAAGATTTGTGCATGGAGAAACAATACTTTTAAGATTTTTACCCCTTTTTGAATCAACACATATCATTTAAAAGTTTATTACAGCTTTGGATCATTACAAACACTAATTTTGAGTATCACCAAATTCTAAAGATTAAAAAAAATTATTGTAAAATTAGAAAACTCAATTTGAGAAATTTTTTCTTAGAAATCTTAATTTTTTTATATTTTATTTCATAAATATGAAAATCAAGTACTTGGATTTCCAATGTTACCTGCACCAGCTTTCCCTGACCCGATGCAGGACAAGTCTGATCCGCTTTATCACCTTTTCCTCCGCCATTCATATCGCATGTTTAAACTGGACGGGATTTTGATAAACATGTTTCAAGAACTGGAGAGCGGAATCATCCAGGCACTCGTCAATGGAGAGCTTCTTCCCGCGAGCATTGATGGAATCAAAATGCCTTCGATATATCCTGTCGGGCCGCTCATTGCTCCCCCGAAACCTGTTCTCGAGGATCCTAGTGGCTCCCTGCACTGGTTGGATAACCAGCCGACCTCATCGGTTATCTTCATGTCCTTCGGAAGCGTGAATTTTCTGTCGAGCAAGCAGATCGAGGAGCTTGCTCTTGGACTGCAAAGCAGCGGGCAACGTTTTCTGTGGGTTTTCTGCATTCTTCCCAACGCTTCCAATCAAGACGTATGTGCGCTGCTCCCCCAAGGTTTTGAACATCGGACCAAGGATCGTGGTCTCGTGGTTACCTCGTGGTCTCCGCAGGTTGCCATCCTCCCTCACCCGTGCACAGGAGGTTTTGTGAGTCACTGCGGTTGGAACTTGGTGTTGGAGAGCATTTGGTTTGGAGTTCCCATTATCGCTTGGCCCCTCCAAGTTGACCAAAAACCTATCGGCTACTTTCTCATGAATGACATTAAAATGGCAGTGGGAATGCAGAGGCGACCAGATGGGATGCTAACGAAAGAGGAAGTGGAGAAAGCGACGAGGGAATTGATGGAAGGAGAGGATGGGAAGAAGAGTAGGGAGAGAGCCAAAAAATTGGAGACTGCCAAAGCCACTATGGCAGAAGGTGGAAGTTCATCCCATGCTCTGGCAGCGACAACCATAAGTAAAGTGGTTGGTGAATACAATAGGTATTGTCAATCACTTAGTTTTGTGAAGATGGTTGGTTGTTAAACAAAGGTTAAATATTAAAATAATTAATATAAATATTAAAGTAACATAAACATTAAACTAATTAATATAAACATAAAAACAAATACTATTTAATAAAAGCTTATTTAAATCTTAATCAAGATGCATTTGAGCATAACAAGATACGACGACCATTAAATGAATCCCCACTCTACACTTGTTACACTCAAGTTAATCTTGTTAATCCATTCAAGGAAGTCCAAAATCTCAGATGATAGACTCAGACAGGCACTTAGTTTTGTGAAGATGGTTGGCTCTTAAACAAAGACTAAACATTAAACTAATTACCAAATTGAACTAATTGAACTAATTAATATAAACATAAAACAAAAAAATCACACTTCAACCTTTGCCATTCTTGTTACCCATTTCTTTAACCACCCGTTAATTGAAGCTTATTTACCATGAAATAAATCCGTGCTATACACTTGTTACACACAAGTTAATCTTGTTGATCCACTCAAGGAAGCACACCCAAAATCTAAGATAATATCTAAACATCTATAAACGTAATAAAATATTTTATATGTTATCGAATATGTTGAAAACTCTTCTAATTAAATGTTTAATGTTTTTACCGGTGGCTGCTGATTATTTACTATTGCCTTTAATAGCAACGCCATCCACTAATCGATGTCTCAACAAAACATATAAAGCATAATTTAGTTTACAATGCATTACAGAATGAATTGTAAACATAATTATTTTACCAAATGTTATTTATTATAGGCTACAAGTGAAGTGTCATTAACAAATTAAATAAATATGTTACTTGTTTTCTATCAAGAAAACAACACCTATAAATATTAATCATACACCTATTGATTAATAAGTAATAGAAATATTTTTAGTGAAAATCTTTAGTGTCAAAAGATATTCGAAAGCTCACAATGTAGGATCCAAAAAAGCATATTATTTGTTGTGATCTCAAGCTCTCCAATATCTTGCTTGATTTTGAGCTCAAACCTGCAATTGTTGATTGGTGCATTATGTTTCCATGGAGAATTTTTAACATGCCGTTTTCAGAGATTCTTGGGAAGGAAAATACTGCCCACTAAGCCCTTTTCTTGTGTGTTCCTCTCCGGTGATTGATAGACGACTCCTTAGTCGGATTTATTTAACACTTCGTGCCGGTCTTCAAAAACTTCACATACTACAATGTCGAGGTTTTCCATTTCCACTCTCAACCTTATTCATTTAAAATTTCAGGGATTTGGGACAAGTACATAGATAAGGTGACTAAAACAACTAAGGGACAACAAATATTCAGTTATTTGGAAATTGATAGTACCATATCCTCCGGCAGACTTTATTTTTGTAATCATCTTTCCAAGAATTATAAAATTAAGGGGAAAAAGTAAACGAATTAATTCATCTTCATAATGTGATATTGAAAATCCATGCATGAGCTACCAGTTATACATGCATCAACTACAAGTTATTTTTTATATTTGACACTTTTTAATCATATCCACATGTAAAAATGCAATAATTTTATTTCCAGATTAAAAGAATCTCAAGAATTACTTTGAGTAAGCTTTGAGAAACATCATCTTTGCTTTCTAATAACAACTTTGGGCTCTCCTTAAAATTGATTAAATTTACTCATTCATAACCACCTCCAAATCTTTATGTTTTTCCTAAGAAAAGGAAATATATTTACATTTATTAATTTGTAAAATGAATTTATATCTTAATACTTATAACAAGATATTTCTTTGTTTTCTTCCCTACAATTCACCTCTCTATATTTATCAATATTACATTGTTAACACCTTAATAAAAGAATGAAATATTACACATCAAACAGGTGTTGAGAAACTAGTATGCAAGAAATGGATAGAAAAACACAATAAGAATCTAAATAAGCCAACCATATTATGTTTTTGTTTGGGATAGTAATTATATATCCAAAACCCAAAGCAATTAGCATAATATCAAACAACTAATTCTAAAAGACTATTGAGTCTTTTGTCACCATTTTCTAAGATGTGCAACTCTTTGGGCACTTTCTTGCATTGACTAATTAAATTTTGTGACAAATTTATATATTCACATGTTTAGAGTTTGTAACAGCGCTGGTGTAAGGTAATGATACCCAATTATGACACGTTAGTTGCAATGACATGCTGGAAAAACAGAAATATTATCACTAAAATGAATTATTAGAGGTACCTACAAAACTTTTTCGAATTAAGTGTAAGAAGATGAAACATAGAATGACGGATGACCTTCCGGAATATATAATTTTTATTTATGGAAACATGGTATAACTACTCCAAAATGTCATTATTTTAAGATTGGTATGTTATTTTTTATCTATAACATAATGCACATGTTTTAATTGAGCCACCTGTTTGTTATGTATATTGTCAATTTATGAGGAAAAAAATATGTAGAGGCGTAGGCAACAGACAAATCTTGTGCGGTGCTATTTTTCCAAAATTTTAAAAGTTAATTTTATATTTTTTTAAATTACGAAAGTCAGTGAATCCCTAAAACGACATGGTCAAGTGTTGAGCCACCATATCATGGTCTGAACACAATAATTTTTTATTTTTATTTTTTTAAACTTGTAGGTATTCTTGTACTCTTATGCAGGTTATTTTCCGTTCTTGAAATTAGTAAGCCAAAAAAAAGTTATAGGCCAAATAAACGACCTATGTTTTTTACAAATTTGACATGAGTGCAATTTAAAATGAATTAAAAATAGAAAAAAATAACAGATCTTTTCAAAAAATATATAATTAGAATCTGCACACAGAGCTCGACAAGTGTGTGCAATTTCATTAGTAGTGCACAAGTGGAGCATATGCGGAACTAGGCATGAAAAACATGAAGTTACAGAAATTGTTGTGTGCTGCCACAAATCAGACTGAGCCTCAAGGTTTGGTAATCCGAAGCTAATACCAAACTTGCAAGGGCGCCAAAAAAAATTTGAATCCAGTCACGCATGCGCACAAATACGCACACACGCAGATATGTGCACACGTCACTTGGAGCATGCACGCGTCTTTGAGAGCGCACACACGTAGATGTGCACTTGCGTTGTTTAATTTCATGTGTCAAGGGGATACATAAAGTTGACAAAGTATATTAAAAAAAACATACAAAGGGATACGTAAAGTTGACAAATGAAATTAAAGAATACATAAAATTTGCAACAAAAAAATAATAGGGTGGTAATAAACTACACTTGTGTCGTCCATTGTTAGTTGCACTTCAAGCTTGAAGGTGGTAGCCTTGGGACTAGACATAGGTCACAGTTTCGAATCTCCCCAGTTCAGTTCGATGATGAACAAGATGATGATGATGGAGATGTTGATGAGGAAGGGGAAGATGAAAATGATGATGAAGAGGAGGATGATGATGAGGATGAGGATGAGGATGGTGATGGTGATGGTGATGGTGATGGTGATGATGATGATGATGGTGATGATCATGACGATGGTGATGCAAATGATGATGATGATGAAGATGATGATGATGATGGAGATGTTGATGAGGAAGGGGGAGATGACAATGATGATGAAGATGAGAAAAATGATGAGGAGGAGGATGATGATGATGATGATGGTGAGGATGATGATGATGATGGTGATGATGAAGAGGAGGACAATGATGATGATGATGATGAGGATGATGGTGATGAGGATGATGATGGTGATGATGATGATGATGATGGTGATGAAGATGTTGATGATGATGACGATGGTGATGAAGATGATGATGATGATGATGATGAATATGATGACCATAATGGCGATGAAAATGATGATGATGATGAAAATGATGATGATGATCATCATCATATTAATCATCATCATCATCATCATCACCATCATCCTCATAACCATCATCATCATCATCATCATCATCATCATCATGTCATCATCATCACCATCATCATCATCATCCTCATCATCATCATCCTCATCCTCATCATCATCGTCTTCCTCTTCATCATCACCATCATCATCATCATCCTCACCATCATCATCATCATCCTTATCATCATCATCATAATTCTCCTCTTCGTCATCATCATCATCGTTCTCCTCTTCATCATCATGTCATCATCATCACCATCATCATCATCATCATCCTCATCACCATCATCCTCATCCTCATCATCATCGTCTTCCTCTTCATCATCACCATCATCATCATCATCCTCACCACCACCATCATCATCCTCATCATCATCATCATCATTCTCCTCTTCATCATCATGTCATCATCATCACCATCATCATCCTCATCCTCGTCACCATCATCCTCATCCTCATCCTCATCATCTTCCTCTTCATCATCACCATCATCATCATCATCCTCACCATCATCATCATCATACTCATCATCATCATCATCATCGTTCTCCTCTTCATCATCATCATGATCGTTCTCCTCTTCATCATCATCATCATCATCAACATCATGATGAGGATGATGAGGATGATGGTGACGATGATGAGGATGATGATGAGGATGGATGATGGTGACGATGATGAGGATGATGATGAGGATGGTGATGAGGATGATGATGATGATGGTGATGATGATGATGATGGTGATGATGATGATGATGATGGAGATGTTGATGGGGAAGGGGGAGATGGCAATGATGATGAAGAGGATGATGATGATGATGAGGATGAGGATGATGGTGATGGTGAGGATGATGATGATGATGGTGATGATGATGGTGATGACGGTGTTGGTGATGATGGTGATGATGATGATGATGATGGGATGATGATGAGGAGGATGATGATGATGAAGAGGAGTACGATGATGATGATGATGAGGATGATGATGATGATGATGATGATGATGATGATGATGAGGATGATGATGATGATGGTGATGATGATGACGATGGTGATGCAGATGATGATGATGATAATGATGGAGATGATGATGATGATGGAGATCTTGATGAGGAAGGGGGAGATGACCATGATGATGAAGATGAGAACAATGATGATGAGGAGGAGGAGGATGATGATGATGGTGAGGATGATGATGATGATGGTGATGATGAAGGGAGGATGATGATGATGATGAGGATGATGGTGATGAGGATGATGATGATGATGGTGATGATGATGATGATGACGACAATGATGATGATGATGGTGATGAAGATGTGGATGATGATGACGATGGTGATGATGATCATGATCATGATCATGATCATGACCATGATGATCATGATCATGACCATGATGATGATGATCATCATCATCATATTCATCATCATCACCATCATCCTCACCACCACCACCATCATCATCACCATCATCATCACCATCATCATGTCATCATCATCACCATCATCATCATTATCCTCATCACCATCATCCTCATCCTCATCATCCTCATCTTCCTCTTCATCATCACCATCATCATCATCATCCTCACCATCATCTTCATCATCATCATCATCATTGTCGTTTTCCTCTTCATCATCTTTGTCATCTCCCCCCTCCTCATCAACATCTCCATCATCATCATCATCATTTTCATTATCATCATCATCATCTGCATCACCATCGTGATGGTGATGGTGATGGTGATGGTGATGGTGATGGTGATGGTGATGATGATGATGATAAGGATGATGGTGATGAGGATGAGGATGATGGTGGTGATGGAGATGATTATGATGATGATGATGATGAAGATTATGATGATGATGATGAATATGATGATGACCACGATGATGACCACAATGATGATGATAATATTCACCATCATCACCATCATCCTCATCATCATTACCGTCCTCCTCTTCATCATCATTGTCATCTCCCCCTTCCTCATCAACATCTCCATCATCATCATCATCTTCATCACCATCGTCATCATCCTCAACATCTTCATCATCATCACCATCATCATCATCACCACCACCATCATCATCAACATCTTGTATCATCAGATTCCAAGCTCGACATCAAGTCGAGATATCATCAGACTCTAATCGAGCCCACAGATGTATGGAAAATTGTTTTCAAGACCAAGCAAGGATTGTTTGAATGGTTAGTCATGCCTTTCAGCTTAACCAATGCACCTGCGACCTTCATGCGATATATGGATAACATTATTCGACCTTTCATAGGAAAATGGGTCATTGTCTATCTCGATGATATATTGATTTTCAGTTGATCATGGCAAGAACATGTCGGACAACTTCGACAAGTCCTCGACACTCTCCAACAACATCGACTCTACTTGAACATGGACAAATGTTCCTTTGTGATGAACAACATCAAATATTCAGGGTTTGTAATCGACTCTGCAGGCAATCACATCGATCCAAACAAAGTACAAATCCTCAAAGATTGGCCCATTCCTCAAAGCGTTCATGAACTAAGAATTTTTCTTGGTTTAGCGAATTTCTATCGACGGTTCATACTTGGCTTCAATCACATAGCCTGGCCTTTGAATCAATTGACCAAGGGAAATGGAAAAATTGTCTTCAAATGGACATCGACACAACAAGCAGCTTTCGAACAGCTCAAACACAAGCTTTCAGTACTGCACCAGTACTTGTGTTACCTAATTTGCATCAGCCCTTTGAGATTGAGACAGATGCATTGAACTATGCCTTGGGCGCAGTGATCACTCAGTCTGGTCACCCAGTCGCTTTTCATTCTAAAACTTTTAGCGACACTGTTAGAAGATATTCAACATATGAAAAAGAACTGTACACCATTGTGTAAGCTCTTAAGCAATGGAGACATTATATCCTTGGCAAGGAGACGATCATTCTCACTGACCACAAGCCTTTACAGTTCACCTCGTCTTAGTCGAAGTTACAAACAACTCGACAACTCAAGTGGATTAATTAGCTGCAACAATTTCAGTTGGTAATTAAGTATCGAAAAGGTAAAGCTAATGACGTCTCTGATTTTCTAAGTCGACCACCCATTACTCTCCTTCTTACAGTGATGAGTATGCAAGGTTATGACACCACCACTTGGCCTCAATTGTATTAGGACAACAACGACTTTTCATCAGTCTATCGACAACTTCAGACCGACAATTTGTCGACCCTCTACTATTTCCTGAAAGACACCTTGCTATACAAGCTTGGATAGCTTTGTGTACCGACAGGTGAACATCAACAACAGCTCATTTGGGACGCGCACTATAGCAAGACTGCATGAAATTTTGGAGTAGCAAAGACCCTTGCTATTCTCCAGAAGTATTTCTTTTGTCCTTCTCTTAAAATTGACGTCAACAAGTACGTTCGATCATGCATGGTTTGTGCCATTACTAAACCACCTAATCGACGACAGGGATTGTACACACCTTTTCCAATTCATAGTCGACCACGGGAATCTATTTCTATGGACTACTTGACGAGATATCCTACTACCAAACATTCACATGATGCGATCTTAGTAGTAATCGACAGATTTTCCAAGCTGGCCATTCTCATTCCATGCAAGAAGACTACGACAGCGTAGTAGAATGCTCAGCTCTTCTTTGAACATGTCTGGAAACATTACAGTTTACCGACAACCATTATCTCCAACAAAGATGCCAGATTTTTCAACATATTTTGGAATACCCTCTAACAATAGTTCGACACAATACTTTCCTTATTGACAACTTTCCATCCTTAGACAAATGGACAGACTGAAGTTGTGAATAGCTTGGTAGTACAATTGCTTCGCATGTACAACCACAAGCATTGACGAACATGGGATGAAAGTCTTCCATATATACAACACATCTACAATCGTTCTCATCACAGCTCTACGGGAAAGAGTCCATTTGAGATCTGTTATGGATGTCAACCCTCAGTGCCTATTGATTTGATTAGTTCCTCGACACAGTCGAACGATACCGACTATAACCAATGAGAAGTTGACAAAGCATTGAAGTTTCGAGATCAAATTTGCAACATCCAGATACAAGCATAGGAAATGTTGCAACGAGCTAATGTGAAATTTAAGGCCCGACAAGATAAGCATCATATCCCTCATTCATTTCAAATTGGGGATCAAGTCTGGTTACATCTCAAGAAGGAACGTTTCACTGGTCCATATAAGAAGTTGAAGCCTTTGCGATATGGTCCATACAATATTCTTGAGAAGATTGGAGAAAACGCTTTCCAGCTTGATATTCCTTGATGCCTCGATCGACATCTAGTATTTAATGTGGATCTACTTCGACCATACCATGCACCAATGTTGGAACATAACGACGTGCAGACAGCAGAACCCGAAGACATCCATCTAGATGCTCAGGAGCCTCTTCAATGCGACACCATTGTGGGACGACGAGTATGCCATACAAGGATGAACACCATTCCCTTGTTTCAGGTGGCCAAAGTTGGATAGATCCCAACACAAGGAAAATGGTACTCTGCTACTGAACTGACCAACAAGTTTCCTCATTTACACGAGTAAATAATGGGGACCATTGTTTCTTAAGGAAGGAGGTATGATCCACCTAGCAGTTGGCATTATTGTCGGATGCCAACATCGACTTCAACTTCGACCGATTCAACAACATCGACTTCGACCAATTCAGTAACATCGACTCCGACCAGTTCAACAACTTCGACTTCGACAAGTTCAGCAACTTCGACAAGCACCGACATCGACATGCATCATCGACATTGGCGACTGATGAACTACGACAGATTGTCTCTTTGTCTTCCAGTCGACCACAATGGTTGAACTTCTGAAACCATTCTAACTTCTCTTGTAACTGAACGTAACAGGAAGACACCCAAGCGTTCTCAGCACTCTATATAAGCATGTAAAATATTGTAATATAGAGAGAACAAGTAATAGAGAAGAATCAAGATCAGTTCGCATTCCTGCATATTATCTGTGTGTGTATGTTTATGAGCATAGTGTATTCATGCTTTGTTGATTATTATGCTTCTGCCATAATAGTACCGACTCATTCAGTTGAACTATTGTCCTCGTCGTGCACCTGGGCGCGTACGGATCACATGGATAATTATTTCATTTATAAAATTCTAATGGGAGAATGGTCTAATGACAAGTAGTGAGGTGAATGGGCTTGTATTAAAGTGGAGACAGAAGTTCAAATCCCTCAAGTGGTTGTGGTTATAAATACTTCCTTGTAAATATATGAAGTATTTCTCAATAAATAAATAAATAACTAATATTTCTTCATAATCAATTATGGTTGATTATAGTCATTTATAGTCAAACATAATGAAATGATCAACCTTAGTCAACCATGATGATAAGTTTCATTTTAACATAAAAAAAATTATTTATAACAATTTCAATCTAATATTAAACCAACAATAAGAAAAAAAACAGTATATAAATATCTAAAATACCTAATCTAAGAACTGTGAGAAGGACATCAAACCATGATCACTTGAATTGAGAGATGATCAACCAAGTAAAGTAATAGTAAAATCTTGCAATCTCCCCCAACCATCTCCTCTAACCTGGCTCTCACTCTCAGAAACATGTTGAAATCACTTTGATATTCATGAAAATACAACATCTTTGATTAAGATTATGCAAATCCATGGCCTTTAAGGTCCTAAAAGAGGAACGTCTCCATGGTGCGGATTTCAAGGTAACCTTAGCTAATATTTTTGGAATTTCCATTGGTATGTCCATTACAAGTGGGTCATGGTGTTTAAGCAATAAGGAAATGGAATAGGTTAAATTTGTAGCAATTTTCTCTTTTTAAATTTTAACCATTTAAAAAAAATATGCAACTTAAACATTGCTGAAAATTTCTATTACTATGAACCCAATTATCAATCCCTCTATATCAATCCCTCTCGTAGAGAAGGAACTTTTGTTTTTGGTTTTTCTTAAATTTCTGTTGTTCTGTACCACCAAAATTAATTTAACCAATATTTCTGTACCACAAAATTTAATTTATACAATACTTTAGATTTACTCCAGTTTAAAAAAAAACTATTTATTCTCAAGAGAAAGTATTATAGAAAATGAATAGAAAATGTTACAAAGTATCATGTCATTCTCAAGAAATGGATAAAGAATGTTATAAGCCTCGGTGTTGATATTCAAAAGTATAATGTATACTCTCTATACCATAAAATAGAACACGTTTTCTTTAGACGTAAAATAGAACACGTAGTTTAGGTGTATAGGAGATTTTCTTTTACAACATTATCTGAAAATTTATATTTACATTTTTGGGTAGGATATGTAAATTTCAATATAGCATTTATTTTCATTTTTATGTTATTTAATTTTTTTTATTAATTTTTAATTTTTTAGTTAATTTTATTTAATGAAAATTTAAATTTTATTAGTAAATTTTATATTTTTAATTTATAATTTTTTTTATGAAAATGATGTTATTTTGTACAAATAATTATTTATTTCACTTTATGTGAATAAAATTTCATTTTTAATTGGATATCTTCTAAAAAAAAAGACTATCACAAAAAATTTCCAATTCAAATGATAAAAATGTTTCCATGGATTTTATAAAATTTTGTCTTTTAGATCTAATGGACATGGAAGATTCTAGAAATGGATATCCCATATACAAACTTGATCAAAACTCCAAAGGATGGGCCTCAAGTTTCTCAAATTCCAAAAATTCTCCAAACTCTTTGGAGAATTCAAAGATGTGGGAGTGCTCAAGGGATATGGCCAGCCCGAGAGAGTGCTCAAGGGATATGGCCAGCCCGAGATCACATTGTTTCCAATAAAAAGTAAACCAAAGAGACTTGAATGCATGTTTTATAGGAAATGCTAGTTTATAAGCCATCAAGAGAATCTCACTTACAAAGGCACTACAACATCTTTGTTTTGATGGCTTGGATATAAATCTCAATTATTAGTTCTTATCTTCCATTGTTGGCCTTCCCTATGAAATGTATGGTAAAAATATTAAAAATAGTAATTTGGTTACATGCATTGTAGCATGGATTGTTATAGTTAAGTGCTCAATTCTTCAAACCAATAAATATTTATGAAAATTTTATGAGTTGGATTGAGAATTTTGTTAGTTGGAAATAAGGCATTTGCAATATAAATAAGTAGTTTAAATAGAAGATTCATGTTTGTTAAGAGATCATTGTATTTCAAGACTTAGGAAAGATTTCTTCAATTTACTTGGATGTATGGAAAATAGAGACTTATGAATGTAGAAGAGATGCATAAATGCTCCTAATATCTACACCAACATATTTATTTTCTCATTTCTCTTTTGCTAAAGAATATTTTTGGAAATGGATTATCATTATATAATCAAGTGAAAGCTTTTAAGCTCCATGTTTTAATGTATGTTTTGAATAAATAAAGTTTGGCAGGTACCTTATGACTTTTTAATGCAATTTTTTATATAATTTAGGTTAATCACTATTCAAAAGATAGGACCTGAAAACCTCTAAGTCATTGTTTCATATTACATTTATACAATATGACTTTGTACATTTTAGATTCTTTCTCCATCTTAGTAGACTTAGATTCTTTCTCCATCTTTATTCTACATTTTTCTAACTTTTCTACCATGATTATTTCACATGACATCTTGATCATATATTTATTTTTCAGGCATGAATCATGTATTGAATACTATGTTATAACTATGCTTTAAATCATTTATTTTTCACGCATGAATCATGTATTGAATACTATGCTATAATTATGTTTTAAATCATTTTATGGATTTACATACTCTAGCTAGAGAATTTGTTCCCTTTCCCTCACTTGAGTACATGAGAAACAAATCAAGAAATATCTATTATGGGTGTGTGCAAGAAGATGAGGGTCACTTTAGATGCAATCCTACTTTTTCAAAACTCGTTTCTGATACATAAAAACATAACGCGTTTCTGATACTTAGCACTTGGTATGGTAAAACCTGAGCCTGACATGTCACTAGACATGTAGGATAGGTAACCACAACGCGTGCGCGTTATAGAACTACAAAACGCATACGCGTTATGTAGTTACAAAACGCGCACGCGTTATGTAAAGCTAAAACACGCACACGATATGAAGAATAAAAATGCGTACACGATATGGTTAAGCACAATAAATAGGTTAGGTGCACGGCTAGGGAAACGAATAAAATAAAAAAAATCAAATGTTTTGTATGGTTACATACAAAAGAAATGTTTTGTATGGTTTACTACCCCCCTAGCTCTCTCCCAATAATCCCTAGATACCCCCTTTCTCTTTCTAAATATCTGTCCCTCATTCTCTCTACATCCCTCCCTACATGTTTCTTTCATGTTTCTTTCTCTCCCTTACTCAACCATGTCCCTACCACCCCACTCTCCATCTCTCCACCTTCTCTTTATCTTCGGCATTATCCCTCCCTAATGACAATGAAGATGATCATGGTGCAGATGAAGATGATAGAGATGATGATGCTGATGAAGATGATGGTGATGACAATGAAGATGTTGAATATGATGATGATGATGATGAGAATGATGATGATGGTGATGAAGAATATGACGATGATGGAGATGTTGATAAGGAAGGGGGAGTTTTCAATGATGATGAAGAGGAGGATATAAGATGATGATGGTGGATATCTTGACAGTGATGAAGATGTTGTTGTTGATGATGATGATGAAGAAGATGATGATGGAGATGTTGATCTGATTATGATGAAGATGATGATGATGGTGATGATGATCAAGATGTTGATGATGATGATGATAGTGATGAAGACAATGATGATGATGATGATGAGATGATGATGATGACAATAATTTTGATGATGATGGTGATGATGATGGAGATGTTGATGATGATGATGAAGAAGATGATGATGATGGAGATGTTGATGAGGAACCTAGAGATGACAATGATGATGAAGATGGTGATGGTGATGGTGATGGTGATGGTGATGGTGATGGTGATGATGATGATAGTGATGGTGATGATGATGATGATGGTGACGATGATGGTGATGGTGATGTTCAGATGATGACAATGACGATGAGGAAGATGATGATGATGATGGAGATGTTGATCTGATGATGATGAAGATGATGATGATGGTGATGATGATGAAGATGTTATTGATGATGATGACGATGAAGACGATGATGATTGTTGATGTATATGTAACTTCGGAATGTATTTCACATATATGTATATTGTATTCCTATAGAGATGTTATTATTCCTCTATACGGAAGTGTCATCATTTATATTATAAGTGTCGTAACTTATACTTGATGGGTTATTAGACCACCTTGTTGGGGTCGGCCCTGTATAAGTCATGTGGGTCAAAGGGTTATTAGACCACCCTATTGGGGGTCGGCCATGTGGGTCAAAGGGTTATTAGGCCACCCTAGTGGGGGTCGACCCAGTCAGCATTATGTTAAGTGGTTAAGTTGAGGCTGACCTAGTTGAGTAAAGGTCAAGTCAAGTTAGTGTATAAATAGAGTGTGTCTCTCTCATTTTACACATTTTGTTCTCTCACTCACACTTTGGAGAGTGGCGCACTTGTGGAGGAGGAGGCTCTGCTACTAGGAGAAGAGTATCTCTTGTATTCTAGTTGTATCATTGCTCTATCTATCTCTGAGAAAGTTATTGGGGTTTTTCACCTTTATGGTTTTCCCCGAGTAAACTCTGTGTCTCTTATGTGCTTGCATTATTGTGTCCATGATTGATATGTTGTAGATTTGATGTACATGTTGTTCTCTCAGTTAAGATCCTAGATCAGATTGAAGTAAATTCTGAAAATTTAACATGGTATCAGAGCTATCCTGAAAGAAGGCATGATATAGCATGTATGACACTTGTTGCACTTACGATGCTAGGGCTTGATATAGCAAAAACTAGTCATCATAGAACTTTCGCTATAAATCCGTTTTGGAGAAGTTTTCAGATCTGAAACTTTTACAGATCGAATATCAAATCCCTATGTACCTTGTGTCCAAAGGACAACCTCTAATTCGTTATACTTTGTGATTTATAATCTGTACAATATAGGGTTTCTGCCTCTTCCAGATCTGAGTAAAAATCAGGTGACCTCGGGAAAAAGGTCATAACTTGGGCTAGGAAGCTCCAAATGAAATTTCGTAAAAAGTAACAGGTAGTACACAAACTGTAGTAGCTCACGAAAACGTTTTAGAGGCCGAAGTTGAACCAGTGACATGTGGCACACCATACAACTTCGCTCTCTTGTATTATCCCATAAACCGGTCATGTTACGACACTTGGCATAAATCTCTCTCAAAGAATCCAATTTGAGGTCAAACCTATCGGGATGGAAAGATAATAGGTCGGGCTATCTCAAGAAAATTTTTCATAGGCCAAAGTTGAACCAGTGACACGTCGCACGGCGTATAAGTTCACTCTCCTGTATTATCCCATAAACAGGTCACGTTGTGACACTTGGCATAACTCTCTCTCAGAGAATCAAATTGAGGTCAGACCTGTCGGGATGGAAAGATAACAGGTCGGGCTATCTCAAGAAAAATTTTCAGATCCTGTGGATTGAAAAGTTCGGAGTTACACCAGAAACAATCAGGTACATATTTCTGTCAAAACAAAATTATTTTTTAGTACCTTCATTCATGGCTTCTGGAATTTAGGGCTTCGGAGAAAGTTAGAATTTTTGTAATCGGAGACCACGGCTAGATGCTACTCATCAAAATCAAAATTTAGATACCAATATCATATTTTTTGGTTGGGCAGAAGGTCGGGCTTGATCAAACCCCAGTTCGGGACTTTGATCGAAAAGATGGAAAATTAGGGCTTCTACAAAAATTGGAATTTTGGAAATCTGTGACCAGGGCTGGAAGCTCCTCAGAACAATTGAAGCTTAGAGTTTTGAATCAAATATTTTGGTTGGGTGAAGCTCCGGGAAACTCAAACCCTAATTCAGGGTCCTCCCTAGTGAATCTGGAAATCTAGAAGGCAATTTCGAGGGGTGAAACTTTGCAGTTTTCAAATTCTGAATATACCAACTTGATAAGCTCATCAAGGCGCATATTTCTATCCTTTCGGAAGTTTGAAATTCAAAGTTTGAATTTTTGGGGTTTCTTTGACAAACCCTAATCCAGCTCTAGGTCCAGTTCTTGCAAATCAAGTGGATTAGGTTAATTCTAGAAGAAGATGGATTGATCACCTGCATAAGTGAAGAAGTTCCTGTCTCAGAGGGAGATGAGGCTAAGGCCTTCCATAAGAAGATTACAAGTAATCTTGATAGGTATGGCTTACAAGTATGTTTAATGGTTAAGTTTATCATATGTTTGTCTTCATATCATTACAGTACAATCTTGATTAATTATTGGGCTTGTCGTATCACCTTAATAGAAGATATTCATTGATTAAGGTTTTGACACTTATGATTGTACTAATGCATTGTGATGTTGTATGAGGTTTATGTTGTTTTCTAACACAAAAGGTACACCAAGAAAGTCAAATCATGTTCTACTTCAAGAACATATGCTCATGGTGACATGAAGACAAAGATTCATCCATTGTCATGGATCACATAGAAGATCTACTTTCGAGGTATGTATAACTTGGTTCTACAATGGTTAACTTATGAGGCATGCAGGTTACTAGCACAAGTCACTGAAGAGAACCAGAAAACATTATGTAGGTATGTTAGACATAACTAGCTAGCATGCTAATCCAGGTATGTTTTTCCTATATCAAGCTAGAATCCTACCTTGTGTTAGGATCTTATACTGTTGTGTTGTTGATAATGATTATTCATGAAGTCATAGGTTTGAATAATCATGGTTGTATGCATATTATGTTTCTTACCATAATTGATGATATGACTAACCAGAAGAATCATGAAGATATAGGTTTGAATAATCCCGGGTTTTATGCATATTATATCTCTTATCTTGATTGATGATTCAACTAACCAGAAGAGTCCTATGATCAAATAAGAATATGTACGAGTAAAATAAGACTTCCTTGAAACCTTAAATACTAATGTTTATTATCTGTGAATGATCATGAATATACATGTTTAAGATTATTGTGTTTTGATAGTATTAAGATTATACTAATAAATGTGTGATTATGTATGAGACCTCAAGGAGAACACAATGATGATAGTAATAAGCATGCATAGTGATTAAGGATGGATGTAAGTTCAAGGACAGGTAATCCAGGAAGCAAAGATCAAGAGGGAGCACACTCTAGTTGTTCATGCAAGAAAGCAAAGAAGCACACTTTAGTAGTTTCTGCAAGGATGCAGATATTCAGAGGGAGTTGACCACTTCTCACAATCCACATAAGAATGGAGTTGCAGAAAAGAAGCAAAGACTGAGAGGGATTCAACCCAACAAACAAACAAAGATATGTATTTGAATTGTCATTACTTGCATATTTTATTGTTTAAATAATACTGTTCAATAATGTATATACTGATGTTCCTAGAATTAGGTTGTGTATTATGCATATTAGAATAGTTGCATTGATAAACAATATACTACTAATATGCATGGGTAAGTGGCCTATGGCACTGTACAACATTCCACATGGGGGGTTCACTCAGTGAACTTGTTTCATAGCACGATCGTTCGCATGATATTAAAGAATATCCCTAATTTCACTAAATATTGAAAAATGCCTACTAAAATCGTATTGTTGAACCCCCCTCCCAATATTCCTTTCCAATTAAGAAAACCCCTAGTTTCACCAAATATTGTAGGTATCCATTTTTATCAATCCATTTTTAATACCCCCTTTATATCATATTATCAAGTTGTAACAAACAAGAACCCTAAACATCTTAGTATAAGCAAACAAGACGCTAAATAAAATAATAATATAATACTAATAATGATCCCACCAAGATTGTAAGGGTGATTGATGAATTTGTAACGTTGGATAGTGGAAGACCCAACGAAATATTACCAGAGAATGAAAAATGTGTAAAAAGAAACCCATTCAAGAGATCAACATAACAAAGAATGTAAAATACTGATAGCCCACTAGTTAGTGCAATGGTTAGAGAAGACAAGAATTGCAAATGTTTCATAGCACAACTGGCCAATCTACCAATTTAATATCATGTAAATACATGTATAGCCATAGAGAGCTCATGTTTTCTATAAGATTAATAATTAAACTCCATGAAAATGCAAAAATGAAACCCTTTCGTTGATGGACTCCCCTACCTTCCTATCAAAACAAACATCTTGGTTCCAGTGAGCCAAGAAATATTGATCTCACTTTTCTTGGTTGTCGTGGAGCAAGATTTGACTGAATCTCAATACCCACCTAAACCCCAACCTAAAAAATGAAGAGTTATATCTTTTACTTGAATTCCTACAAAAATAAAATACAATTGTTCAACTCTAGAACTCCCGATTACTTACATATCTTAACTTAAAGATGAAAAACGCTATAACATCAATCAAACCAAGCCTAAAGAAGCTATTAAATGAGGATTTCTCAAGGATAGTAATCCAAAGAGACTTCCATTGATATTATAATTTGTACGCTATTATCATATTTATGCAAAACTTAGGATCATAAGCAATATCAAATAAAAATGGAGGGAACATAAGTTTTAGGTGGGTATGACTTGAGCCCATGATTTGGAGTTATGAATCCATCCCATGATTTGGAGGTTATTACTCATCCCACCCAAATAAAATAAGCCCCAATATTTATATTACTATGTAAAATTAAAAACCCCCCCTTCACCCCTTAATACAAAGCAATATATTTTTGAGGTTTTTAAGAGTATTCAAACCCCCAATATGAATGGGCGTGATATGATATTGCCTCACTAGTGAATCCCCCATGACATTCCATTGCTACTTATCTAGAATAAAACCTCTTTGCTGACATGTTCGGAGTTGTGCACACTCTTAACAATGTTCTAGTAGAGATTGGACGACATCTAGAAAGTTACGGGATATGGATAAATGTTGTATTGAAGCATTGGCTAAGATAATTGCATGACTGTATGACATATTTCTTTATGTGTAAGAATTTGTTATGAAAAATATGAGATGTTTTTTAATCATGCAATTTAACTTGTTGTGTAGGAAAGATCGTATGCCATCACCTACAAAAGAAGAACTACAACATTTGTTCAGCAACACAATTATCTATTGAAGATATTGAAGTTCCCAGGATATGGGAAGAATGCCATGATCTGTCGATCATGAAGAATGATGTTTGGGATGTAGTCCCAAGACCTGAAGGGAAGTTTGTTATGACTTCCATATGGATCTATCAAGATCAAGCATGCTGCCGATGGCAGCATAGAGAAATATAAAAGTGATGAAATAGAAGATACACCAGATGGATTTCAAGACAGCTTTCTTGAATGGTGTAGTTGAAGAAGAAGTGTATGTGGAGCAGCCACTTGGTTCTGAGACACATGACAGGAAATCATATATGTGCAAAACTTGGTATGGTAGGATAGGCAGCTTTCTATCCAGTTTTGTCTTTACCAAGAGTAAAGCGGGTTCCAACCTTTACTACAAGGCTGAGGTAGGCAATCCAGGGATACTCTTATTGTATGTGGATGACCTGTTTGTAACAAGAGATGATAGATTGATTTCCGACACGCAGTGGAAGCTTGCAACCGAGTTCGAGATGAAGGACTTGGGGATGATGCACTATTTTCTTGGTATGGAGGTGTGGCAGAGTATAGATGGAAACTTCCTTGGACAAAGGGAAGTATGCAGTAGAGATTCTGAAGAGGTTCAGGATGATGGACTACAAGGCTATGGCATCAAACCTGAAGCTTCTATGTGATGCTTCATCTGATCCGGTCGATGTCACGATGTATCGTCAGATGATTTGGTCCTTGATGTACTTGACGAACACGAGACTAGATATTTACTTTGCGGTGAACACATTGAGCCAGTTCTTGATGGATCCAAGAGATGTTCACCTGGTTGTTGTAAATCATATTCTGAGGTACCTGAAGGGTACGGTTGATTATGGGCTCAAGTATGAAGCGAATCAAAAGTTTAACCTACAAGGTTATGTTGATTCAGATTGGGATGGTAGTGCTACATATAGGAAGAGCACATCTGGATGCTACTTCAGTATGGGATCAGGTGTGATCTCTTCGTTCAGCAGGAAGCAGTTCTGCGTAGCACTGAGTACAACTGAGGTAGAGTATGTTGCAGCCTGTTCAGTTAGTTGTGAGGCAATATGGCTACGGAAGCTACTGTCTGAGTTATTTGATCCCCCGTTGGATGCTACTAGTATCTTTTGTGATAACCAGAGTTGTGTGAAGCTGTCCGAGAACCCAGTGTTTCATGACAGGTTGAAACACATAGAGATCAAATATCACTATATCAGGGATATGGTGTAGAGAGGAGCTGTGAAGCTCCTATACATTGCAATGGACGAGCAGATTGCAGATGTGTTGATGAATCCACTAGCCAAGGTGAAGTTCGAGTACTTCAGGGAGAGGCTTGTTGTTCTTCAGATTGATGACACTTCGAGGAAGAAGTGATGGACACATTTGCAGAAGCCATTCCAAGCGTGTTGGAAGGAGGATCCTTCACATGGCTATGGATATAAGCGTTGGATGATGAGCATCAGGACGATGCTCCAGTTACTTCCCTGTATATGCATCATGTTGGATGCTGGATATGATCAGTTGGATCATTTATATGTATATGTATGTACGCATCATGTTGGATGCTGGATATGATCAGTTGGATCACTTGTATGTATTTTTGTATATGCATCATGTTGGATGCTTGGACCATGTATCTGTATATGTATCAGGTGGATTATGTATGGTGATATGTATCATGTATTTGTATTTGTATCAGGTGGATACACTGTATGATCAGGTGAATCATGTATGATGATATGTATCAGGTAGATACTTGGTATGCATCAGGTAGATGCATTGTATGATTAGGATGATCATGGATGACGAGCTTAAGGATGTTGCTCTAGATGACATGCAGCAGGATGTTGCAGTGATGATGATCAGGATGATCATGAGCATCAGGATGATGCCTCGTGCGATGATGATCCGTTGGATCATGAGTATCAGGTTGGAGGTCAGAGATGATATGTGGCAGGTTGTGCAAATAGAATGTAATCAGTCCTGGGAGATCTTGTCGGTCGTGTTGCGGCACATAAATGTTCCTAGGGTACTCTTTCCAGTATTGCTATGTAGTATGTAATCAGTCCTCAGATATCCGATAGGTTGAGGTGTGTGCTCGTAATCAGTCCTGGGATGAGGTATTTCTACAGAGACATGTAATCAGTCCTGGAGATCCGAGAGGTTGAGCTGTGTGCTTGTAATTAGTCTTGGGATGCTCTTTAGAGATGTTGCCGGTCGTGCTGTGGCACATAAATGTTCCTGGGATGCTCTTTAAAGGTTTTTTCTATCCACATGTAATCTGTCCTGGAGATCCGGGAGGTTGAGCTGTGTGCTCGTAATAAGTCCTGGGATGCTCTTTAGAGATCTTGTCGGTCGTGCTATGGCACATAAATGTTCCTGGGATGCTCTTTAAAGGTATTGTGGAGGAGATATATGTAATCAATCCTGGGAGATCTTTCCGGTCGTGCTTAGGCACATACATGTTCCTGGGATACTCTTTCTGGTATTGCATCCGCACATAAAATTAGTCCTGAGAGGACACATCTATCAGACCGTTCGCACATATGATGAAGACCTGCAGGTGGTGGGCCTACATCCAGTATGAAAAAGGACTGGCTCTGTAGAACTTCCTATGACGAGTAGATTCAGAGATTAATTGAGATAGCAGCAGCAGTGACGATGAAGATGACTTGTGCTAGAAGACCTGTGTCAAGAAATACCTTCCTAGTTAAGAGGGAGTGTTGATGTATATGTAACTTCGGAATGTATTTCACATATATGTATATTGTATTCCTATAGAGATGTTATTATTCCTCTATATGGAAGTGTCGTCATTTATATTGTAAGTGTCGTAACTTATACTTGATGGGTTATTAGACCACCTTGTTGGGGTCGGCCCTGTATAAGTCATGTGGGTCAAAGGGTTATTAGACCACCCTATTGGGGGTCGGCCATGTGGGTCAAAGGGTTATTAGACCACCCTAGTGGGGGTCGGCCCAGTCAGCATTATGTTAAGTGGTTAAGTTGAGGCTGACCTAGTTGAGTGTGTCTCTCTCATTTTACACATTCTCTTCTCTCACTCACACTTTGGAGAGTGGCGCACGTGTGGAGGTGGAGGCTCTGCTGCTAGGAGAAGACTATCTCTTGTATTCTGGTTGTATCATTGCTCTATCTATCTCTGAGGAAGTTATTGGGGTTTTTCACCTTTATGGTTTTCCCCAAGTAAACTCCGTGTCTCTTGTGTGCTTGCATTATTGTGTCCATGATTGATATGTTGTAGATTTGTTGTACATGTTGTTCTCTCAGTTAAGATCCTAGATCAGATTGAAGTAAATTCTGAAAATTTAACAATGATGATGATGATGAAATGATGATGATGACGATAATTTTGATGATGATGGTGATGATGATGATGATGATGGAGATGTTGATGATGATGGTGATGGTGATGTTCAGATGATGACAATGACGATGACGATGAGGAAGATGATGATGATGATGGAGATGTTGCTCTGATGAGGAAGATGATGATGATGATGGAGATGTTGATCTGATGAGGAAGATGATGATGATGATGGTGATGATGATGAAGATGTTGATGATGATGATGATGGTGATGATGATGAAGATGTTGATTTGATGATCATGATGAAGATGATGATGATGTTGATGATGACGAAGATGATGATGACGATGGAGATGGAGATGTTGATCTGATGATGATGAAGATGATGATGATGGTGATGATGATGAAGATGTTGAAGATGATGGTGATGGTGATGAAGATGATGATGATGATGATGATGATGATGGAGATGTTGATCTGATGATGATGAAGATGATGATGATGGTGATGGTGATGAAGATGTTGATGATGATGATGATGTTGATGAAGACGATGATGATGAAGAAGATGATGATGATGGAGATGTTGATGAGGAACCTAGAGATGCCAATGATGATGAAGATGTTGATGATGATGATGATGATGGTGATGACGATGAAGATGTTGATGATGATGGTGATGGTAATGATGATGAAGATGTTGATGATGATGGTGATGGTGATGTTCAGATGATGACGATGATGATGAATATGTTGATGATGATGGTGATGGTGATGTTCAAATGATGACGATGATGATGAAGAATATGATGGTGACATGATGGAGATGTTGATCTAATGAGGAAGATGATGATGATGATGATGATGATGGTGATGATGATGAAGATGTTGATGATGATGGTGATGGTGATGGTGATGAAGATGATGATGATGAAGAAGATGATGATGATGGAGATGTTGATGGGGGACCTAGAGATGACAATGATGATGAAGATGGTGATGGTGATGGTGATGGTGATGACGATGAAGATTTTGATGATGATTTGATGGTGATGATGATGAAGATGTTGATGATGATGGTGATGGTGATGTTCAGATGATGATGATGATGATGTTCAAAAGATGATGATGATGATGATGGAGATGTTGATTTGATGAGGAAGATGATGATGATGATGAAGATGATGGTGATGATGATGAAGATGTTGATGATGATGATGATGATAGTGATGAAGACGGTGATGATGAAGAAAATGATGATGTTGATGGAGAACCTAGAGATGAAAATGATGATGAAGACGTTGATGATGATGGTGATGGTGATGAAGACGTTGATGATTATGGTGATGAAGATGATGATGATGATGATGATGATGGAGATTTTGATGAGGAAGGGGGAGATGACAATAATGATGAAGATGTTTATGGTGATGATGATGGTGATGATGAAGATGTTGATGATGATGGTGATGGTGATGAAGATGATGATGAAGATGATGAGGATGAAGAATACGATGATGATGGAGATGTAGATGAGGAACCTAGAGATGACAATGATGATGAATATGTTGATGATGATTATGATGATGGTGATGATGATGAAGATGTTGATGATGATGGTGATGGTGATGGTGATGAATATAATGATGAGGAGGGTATCCACCTTATGTATATATTCGCAATTATCCAAGTCCCTATATAAATCTCTCCCTTTGTTCGCCCTTAATCACTAACCCTATGTTCCTTTATCCCTTCCCCCTGCCCTCTCTATCTCACCTTCTATCCCTCCCTCCCTATCTCTTTCTCTAGATCTATCCCTGGATATGCCCCTCACTCCCTTTACCTCCCTCCCTCTATGTCACTTTCTCTCCCTTACACCAACTTCGTCCCTGCCACCCCACTGATTCCTCCTTCCCTATCACACACACACACAACCTCCCACTTTCTTTGTTGCTCACACCTCCCTCTAGTATCTCTCTCCCCAACTATCAATCTCTCTCTCTCTCTCTCTCTCTCTCTCTCAAACAAACACACACACACACATTATGTCCCTTTCCATTCTCAAATCCATTCCCCCTCCATCCATATCTATCTCCACCTTTCTCCCTCCATCCCTCACCCTACCTTGTCTCCCTCCCTCTCTCATCACCTCTCTCTCTCTCACCTTCTATCCCTCCCTCATTTTATCTTTCCCTCAACCTATCCCAATCTCTCCATCACTCCTTCTCTCTCTCACACTTTATGTCCCTTCCCCCTCCTCTCTCTCTCTCTCTCTCTCGCTCTCGCTCTCTCGCTACCACTCCTTGCATGTCTCCCACCAACACTTTCTATCCCTCCCTTCCTATCTCTTTATTTCGTTCTATCCCCATCTATCTCTCACTCCCTCTAAATCCATTCCTCCCCATTTTCCCTCTCCCTCCCTCGCTCTATATCTCTCCCCCCCTTGTATTCTTTATTTCTCTCTCACATCCCCCTTGCCTCCATCCATTCCCCCTTGTCACTCAAGTCTCACTTTCAACTTCTAACCCTATACCTCTTCAGAACTTCTTCTACTTTTAATAGTGCTCTCAAGCTCCACTTCCCTTCACCCCCTATAGCCCATCATGTTCTCATTCCCTTCATCTCTCCCCACTCAAGCTTCCAACATCCTTCTAAGCCCTTTTAAGCCCTTGACCCTTTCCCACCCCTATTAAATATTAACCATAGATTCCCTTAACCCTTCCCTACCCCTTCTCAAATATTAACCAAAAATTCCCTTGAGTCTTCCACACCCCCTCTCTCTTAAGTATTAAACATATATTTTATGATTTACATAACGCGAGCGCATTTTTTCACTACATAACGCGTACGCGTTATGTAGTTATATAACACATGCACGTTCTTGAATTCTAAAAGCGCGGCAATATTTTTGAATTTAAACAGAATGCACTCATGTTTTGTAGAGCCTAAACCAAGCCGACTCACTTGCTCGCATGTCAACAATAATCCTATGTGTATGATTTGGAGTTTGCTTCGATAATTCCAAACCTGTGCTATGTTAATGAAAAACCAAAGATAATTTGGTATTTTTTCCTGTTTCTAGAGAAGCCCATGCTTAGCCACTCGTTACAGTATGCTACACACAGTCATTTTTTACGAAATCTTAGACACAAATAACATTTTTTCTGCAGATTCCAAATATGTAACTTTTATTTTGAAATATTATTTTTTCCTATTTTCTTTCAATTTCTTTTGTGTCCTACCTCCTTAACTCGTGAAACACACTGTTAGTGTTTCTTCCATAACTTTTTCAATTCTCAATCATTTCAAAAACAAATTGTATGGTGCACAAGAGAACACTAACCTCCACGTTCTATGAAAAATCCATTTCAAGATTTTTGCATTAAGACCTGCAAATGATGCACCCACAAAAGAGGTACTATTCTCGAGGTTTGATCACTTAGACAATTATAAAAAAATTATAAAATTACTAATTTAATTTTTGAAAAATAATGGTGCACAAGTGCTATGTGTTCTCTACATGCATGCCAATTTTTGTAGCTTGATTCCATCATTTAGGCCCTCAAAGACTGCACCCACAAAAACAAATACCTTATCATTTGCCTGAAAAATAAAAAGTGTCTATTAGGAAAAATGAAACTTGACATAGCTATGCAAATTTTCAATACATAAAAGTTATATATTCGGAAACATGATTCAATTTCCTACATTTCATCTTTTTTATTCAATGTAAGATATTTTGCGTAAGTATCTCAAAAAATCCAAGTAAGTTAAGGGATGCCTGATTTTTCAGTTTTCTATCACATCTAACGCGCCAAAAGTGACCCTCATTAGCTTGCACTTACCCTTATAATATCAGTGAATCCTAAAAAGAAATATGATTAATTATTACATTATGTTTATTATGTTTATATTAAATGATAAATAATATTTGAATTTTAATAAGACCCTAAATTCTCACATTTGGTATGTTCCCCGCATTAAATTAATTAACAAATTTTATACTCCTTAAAAACATTACAATATATAATTTTGTTACAAACTCTAAACATTAGAATATATAATTTTGTCACAAAATTTAATTGGTCAAGGCAAGAAAGTGCCCAAAGAGTTGCACGTCTTAGAAAATGGTGACAAAATAATTCAATAGTCTTTCGAATTATTTGTTTGATATTATGCTAATTGCTTTGTCTTAACATGATTGGCTTATTTAGGTTCTTATTGTGCTTTTCTATCCCTTTCTTGCACACTACTTTCTCAACATCTATTTGATGCGAAATATTTCATTATTTTGGTAAGGTGTTAAGAATATAGTATTGATAAATATAGAGAGGTGAATTATAGGGAAGGAAACAAAGAAATATTTTGTTATAAGTATTAAGATATAAATTTATTTTACAAATTAACAAAATGCAAATATATATATATTTTTTTAAAGGAAAAAACATAAAGATTTGGAGATGGTTATGAATGACGAAATTTAATCAAAAAGAGTTCATGGTTATTTTTAGAAAGCAAAGACGATGTTTCTCAAAGCTTACTTAAAGTAATTCTTGAGATTCTTTTAATCTTGAAATAAAATTATTGCATTTTTACATGTTGATATGATTAAAAAGTGTCAAATCTTGGGTAAACTATTGTATGCAACAATTATTAATTAAAAATTAGCTTCAAGTCTTTTACTTAGAGTTTCTCTTTTGGGCCAGTGTTTCTATATCTTCATAATTAAGTATTTTATATTTATATCTATAGCTGTTTATATTTTAGAATTTTGGATGGATTATTCAAGGAAGATGGGACAAATGTACTGTCTAATTTTATGTCCATCGTTCAAAATTCAAAATAAACAATTATAATAAATAATATATATATAAAATGACTTATAATTAATACATGAATTAGTGGTAAATCATGCATAGATTTTCAATATCACATTACAACATGAGGATGAATTGATTCATTTACTTTTTTTCTCTTAATTTTGTAATTCTTGGGGTGACCATTGCAAAAATAGAGTCTTGAGGATATGATATTATCAGTTTCCAAATAACTGAATATCTGGGAACGGCATGTTAAAAATTCTGCATGGAAACATAATGCACCCAATCTACAATTGCAGGTTTGAGTTCGAAATCAAGCAAGATATTGGAGAACTTGAGATCACAACAAATAATATGCTTTAGAATATCTTTGGGCACTAGGGATCTTCACTAAAAATATTTCTATTACTTATTAATCGATAGGTTGTTGTTTTCTCTGCTTTTCATCCGACAAATAGAAAACAAGTAACAGATTTATTCAATTTGTGAATGACACTTCACTTGTGCCTTATAATAAATAGCATCCAGTGAAATAATTATGTTTACAATTCATTCTGTAATGCATTGTAAACTAAATTGTGCTTTGTTAGATTCTAAATTGTGTTTTAGAATGTCTTTTGGCGCTAAGGATCTTCACTAAAATTATTTCTATTACTTATTAATCAATAGGTGCATCATTAACATTTATATCATTAACATTTATAGGTGTTGTTTTCTCCAATTTTTATTCAACACATAGAAGACAAGTAACAGATTTATTTAATTTGTTAATGACACTTGTGGCCTATAATAAATAGCATCGAGTGAAATAATTGTGTTTACAATTCATTCTGTAATGCATTATAAACTAAATTACGATTTATATGTTTTGTTATTAGCCGATCATAAAAAAGGACTGATTTTCCAACTGGGCAGTCTCTTGACAAGATCGGAGATGATGGTGTTGCCATTAAGGGCAATAGTAAATAATCATCAGCGACTGGTAAAAACATTAAACATTTAATTTGAAGATTTTTCCACATATCCGACAACATATAAAATATTTTAGTATTACCTTAAAATTAAAATAATATATTACTAGACACAATAAAGTGAAATAATAGATCATTAAACAATCTACCCATTGAAAGTCATATCAAATTTGAGTTGTAATGCATTACAGAGAATAACACAATGACATTGACACACAGAAATCTAAATGAGTTGTAAATCAAACTGAAACCAACTAATACTAACAGAACCTGAACCTGAACCTCTGTCCATCTAGAGGTTATTATTGGCGCGCGAATTTGCCTTCCAGAGAGCTGCAACGGCTGCGAGAGCATGGGATGAACTTCCACATTCTGCCAGAGCTGCTTTGGCAGTCTCCTTCAATTCTTTGGCTCTCTCCCTGCTCTTCTTCCCGTCCTCTCCTTCCATCAATTCCCTCGCCGCTTTCTCCACTTCCTCTTTCGTTACCATCCCATCTGGTCGCCTCTGCATTCCCACCGCCATTTTAATGTCATTCACGAGAAAGTAGCCGATAGGTCTTTGGTCAGCTTGAAGGGGCCAAGCGATGATGGGAACTCCAAACCAAATGCTCTCCAACACCGAGTTCCAACCGCAGTGACTCACAAAACCTCCTGTGGACGGGTGAGCGAGGATGGCAACCTGCGGAGCCCACGAGGTAACCACGAGACCACGATCCTTGGTCCGATGTTCGAAACCCTGGGGGAGCAGCGCACATACTTCTTGATTGGAAGCGTTGGGAGGAATGCGGAGAACCCACAGAAAACGCTGCCCGCTGCTTTCCAGTCCAAGAGCAAGCTCCTCGATTTGCTTGCCCGACAGAAAATTCACGCTTCCGAAGGAAACGTAGATAACAGAAGAGGTCGGCTGGCTATCCAACCAGTGCAGGGAGCCACTAGGATCCTCGAGAACAGGTTTCGGGGGAGCAATGAGCGGCCCGACAGGATATATCGAAGGCATTTTGATTCCATCGATGCTCGCGGGAAGAAGCTCGCCATTGACGAGTGCCTGGATGATCCCGCTCTCCAGTTCCTGAAACGTGTTTATCAGAATCCCGTCAGCTTTAAACATGCGATATGAATGGCGGAGGAAAAGCTGATAAAGCGGATCAGACTTGTCCTGCATCGGGTCAGGGAAATCTGGTACAGGTAAGGTTGGAAATCCAGGTACTTTAACAGGGCCGTCCAAATCCTTCAAAGATTCCTTCATCTCGGCATCCATTGTAGGATGGTAGAGCATGACAGAAAGATTAGAGGCAGATGTAATGTAAAGAATATAGCTGGGTATCTTCAGGCTACTGCTAACCTCAATCATGGCGCTGCAGAATAGATCGGTGATGAAAGCACTTAAGGGGTTAAGTGAATCGTTCAACAGGGTCCTCAGAACATTCTCAACTGAGCCTTTGGACTTCTCCATGAAATTGAAAATCGAGATTAAGGGATGTCCATTCTTTTCTTCAGAATTCATCTCCACTTCTGGCAGCTCGATGAAGCGGATGCCCAAACCTGAAGATGCCAGAGACTGTGTATAAGCATTCCGAGCAGAGGTGACCATGAATTTCGCGGTCATGAAAGTTATGGCAAAACCATGGCGAGATGCCAACAGCTTAGCCAACTCACAGAAGGGGATGAAGTGACCCATTCCAGCTACCGAGGGGAATAGGGCTACTTGAGGCTTTCTCGTCTCCATTCTCGTCTCCATTATCGCACCAGAGGCCACATCTCCGTCGACTCCACAGCTCGAACAGTAATCCGAGGTTGTGCAGTGGCTGTACCGTGCAATCCACTACGATCTTCTGCAGAGATTTAAGCGATTGCCACGACATCAATTGCAGAGAATTGAGTGATGGCCGCGACCTCAATATCGGTACATTTATCACCTCAGGTAGTTGGGACGGTTAGATGTGGCTGTTGCACATGTATTCTTTGAAATGTCGTTGAAGATTTTATTGTTGAGTGCTTATTGACTTATTGATGGTGTATGCTTTGAAATGTTGTTGAAGATTTGATTGTTGAGTGCCTATTGATTGCTATTTAACTTTTTTGAAAGTATAGGTAGGGGTGTTTTTTTTTTTTATATGGCCTTAGGAGAATGTCAATACTTCGTAATGGATTAGAGAATCAAGGTATGATCAAAATTACAATCATTACGATAGGGGCTCAATAAGAACACCATATCACTTACAAGAATTGAACCTGGGTAGGGAGGGGTCATTGTACTTAATTTGCATATTTATGTAAAATATAAAAAAAATTAAGGTTTCTAAGAAAAAATTTCCTAAATTGAGTTTTCTAATTTTACAATAAATCTTTGTAATCTTTAAAATTTGGTGATACTCAAAATTAGTGTTTGTAATGATCCAAAGCTGTAATAAACTTTTAGATATATGTGTTGATTAAAAAGGGGTAAAACTCCTAAAAGTATTGTTTCTAAAAATGTTGTTTTTCATATATGAAACCCTAGATTAATATCAAAATCCGAAAGATTATGCAGCCGACTTCTATTTGATTGATGTAATGTAACTATTGACGTCGGTGTGATGGGACGTCGAATAGTCACGAGTAGGCTTCAAATTTGAAGCCTTCAGTTCCCTTCAAAGGCCATTTTACCTGTCATAGAAGGCCACGATGAATTTTGCCATGCAAAAAAAAATTAATTTTATGTGAAGCCCTTCAATAATGAAATTCAACACGCCTGTGTAAATTTGCAACAGAAGGGCAGCTCCAAAATTTCCTTGTCCAAGGGTTATCAATGATTTAGTGGGAGACTCAGAGTCTAGGGAGTTGGAGAATACCCAGTTCCCTTTGACCTCCGTCCTAGTGGGAAGAGCAGGCTCGGTGAGTTGGAGAGATGTGTCAAGTGACTCGATTGGACGTTCGACGTTGCTATTGCTAATATGATATCTTATTGTCTTAGCTTACAAGTTACTAAGTTATGTGTTTGATTAAGTGTTAAAATCATTTAATGGCATCACCAAACTTCATTAAACCTCGGTCTGAGAGGCTGCCAACTCGATTTTCCATCTTCTTCTTCACGTGATCAAACCTAAGTATAGGATGTGAAATTAAATGCTAGGATAGTGAATAGATTTGATAACTTACTAGGGATAACCGATTATCGGAGGTCCTACCCCAGAGAAGAACAAGGTAGCAGATTTGGTTGAGCTGTTTTTGCGTCAACGAGAGAAGAAATAGGAGAAGAGCAAGGTGCTAGAGTAGGTGGAACCGTGGAGGTTTTTTTGCATCCATTTCACTAAGAATTGCTAGTAGATATCTAGATTTTCGGTTGTATAGATTATTGGGATTCTTCAATGCAGAGATGTTAGCTTGTTTTGGTGTCCTAGGTGTTGTAGTTAGGGCTAGATTTTGATACCCAATGGTTTTTTTTGGTTAATTTTTGTTGATATTCAGGTGGGTTTTGCTACTTCATTGCTCATAGATCATAAGATAACTCACAATCGACATTGGGCAAAACTAATATAATTTTTTCGGGGTTTTATATTTAGTGAGATTGCGTTGTAACTTTCAATCCTTACCAGAGAAAGTTCCGCATTGTAAGTATTTCTATGGTTTCAGCTTTCGATCCTTACCAGAGAAAGTTCTCTCTTTAGGCTTTCAGCATTTCTTTGTGATCACTGGTGAGCGGTGACATTGCTGTATCTAAGGCAGGGCCTGGCTAATGGCAAGTCCATGTGAATCGACAGTTCACTAACTGAGTAGAAACTTGGCCAACATGTGCAGGATGAATACAAAAACTACAACATTTCTTTGAAGATTGGAATAACAGGTTACAAGTGTGGAAATGTGGTTGTCGGATTCACATTCAATAACAGGGTTGCATTTATACATTCAATTCTTCACTGCATCTGTTGGATGGAGTTTCAAAGGGTAGATCCACTCCTCACTAGAATTTAGAGGGTAATATTTGACCCTTTTTCTATTTGCTTTCGTTGAGATATGTCGATTTTCTCCATCCCTTTGCACATGTTACGTTTTGTAGTTCCTACGTCCAGATGGATTAGGTTTTAAATAAACTAAATTACCTTCCTGTCAGTTGTCCCTTCAAGTTGAAATGCTCTCCTCTGTTTTTAGATTGTAGATTTATTTGATCAGACGGACTGACATTTGCTTAGCTATAAAATTTGAGCTACTTAACATTATTTTTTGCAGTTTTCTCTTCTGGATTAAAGCTATTTAAATATTAAAGTTACAAATCTCGTCTACTTTGTCGTGGATCAAATTGGATGTTGTTGCAAGTTCGTAGTCCAGCATTTATTCTTCCTTGGAGATTTTCACTGAGCTTGGACACCAAGGTAACCATAGTTCCCCTTTTCTTGAACATTACGCTTAAAATAAGCATGCTAGATTTAACATTGAACCTCTTATAAGAAGTTTCTCTGCATTTAAAATAATTCCGATGTTTGTCAACGACAATTAAAATAATTTTAGTTTAAATTTTAGTCCGAGACCTAATTTTGATTTTCTTTTGGTTTAACTTGACCTAAAAAAATTAGCTGCAAATGAAATGGAACTTTGCCTTGAATTTTTATTTATCTGTAAAATCCTTGAAGGAGATTATATCCTACTTGAAGTAAAATACTTAACTTACATGTTTTAGTCAAATTTAATTTAACTTGTAGGAGCAATTGTAAAATCTAGTTTCTTGCAATTTTTGAGGTAGAAAAATGAATACACTCAACTATCATTGTCTAACCCATATTTTCCTTCTGGCATTACCCTTTTCTAAAAAAAAAAAAAAATTTCAAGTAATAATAACTTTGTAAGAAATATTCATAGATATCAATCTCAACACGGTTTATATGATTTGTATGTATTTTTTCTTATAACTTTGTAAGAAATATTCATAGATATCAATCTCAACATGGTTTATATGATTTGTATGTATTTTTTCTTAACATATTGGTTTTTTCGAAAAGTTTGTTGGAAATGTTGGCATAGTAAAAATAAGGGCTTGAGATATCACAATTAGGGTTTTTGTAGGTCCTAAATCTATTTATGTTATTTATGCAATAAAAAATGGATTCTGAAGAAGAGAAAGTCATTTTTTCATAATTTACAGGTTTGATTTTTTTGTGATATTTTTCACCAAAATCTAGTTGGACTTGTTGACATTCTAAATATAAGGTGTTGAAATGGCACAATCAAGATGGAACGGGGATTTTGAGAGAGATGAATCTATTATGAATTATGAAGAATGAAAAGTTAAAGTCCTCAAATTTTTAGACAACTCTTTCTTTTCAAAAAAAATCATTTACACACCCATTTAACTCAATTTTGACAGAAATTAAATATTAATATCTTGATTAGCAATATCTTGTTCTCTTTGGTGGCTTTTTCCAAGATCAATATTGAAATTGCTTCAATTTCTAAATTGCCATGAATATTGGTTTGGTTCAACCATCATTAACAAACTCCTCTTTAGATTGAGAATCTTTTCAATACTTTTGCTTTCACTTTTCAATTGTTTTTCTTACAAATTTAAAATTTAAAATAATGTCTTATTTTATCTAATTAGTTATTTTCATTATTAATTTGTTTATTTTCCATATTTCCATGACTTTTTTCTTCACTTCTAAATTACCCTATCCTTACCGGTTAGCACAACCAATTGCCCTATCTTTATGACCAGTGAGCACAACCAAGTGAAGTTTGAAGAAGGGCAACTTATTACGGAAAGCAAACCAAAAAATAGAACTGCTAATTGTAGCTATTGGAGGCTCACACTTTGCATATACCATATTATGTTATTTTGTTATGATGTTTGAGTTTTTTCAATTTCAAAATGTTCTTTTGTTATGATATTGGATTTTTTTTCAATTTCAAAATGATTTTGGCAAAGTTTAAAAAACAATAAAAATAAAAATCTATTTCTATTAACATTATTTGGAAAAGCAAAAAATACTTAGATTTTTATGAGATTGATAAACATTGTTTATTAAAATTTTAAAACTGAATATTGCAAATATTATTACTATATTGAGGAATTTGATTACATTACTTTTAATAAATAATGAAATTTTACTATATTTAAAGAATTTATTACATTACTGTTAATAAATAATGAAATTTTGATATATAATTACATTTTCAAATAAAAAGAATTATTTATTTTTACATGTCAACGTTGAAAGGCTCAATATCTCATAGCCCTTCAAAGTGAAATGGAACCCTACCCTTCAAATTTGATCCCTGATCGACTCACGAGGTCCAATGAACACACTTTTGAAATCCCTTCTCTAGCCTTGATTTTCCTAGATAGCATGATACTCTTGTTCGTTATCGGCATGGTGTTTAAGAATACCATTACCATCTCATTTGTTTGATTGATTTACATAGCATTACAATAACATAGTGCCAAACGCATTACCATCTCATTTGTTTGATTGATTTACATAGCATTACAATAACCTAGTGCCAAACCCACATACACTAGAGCACCTCTCTTTTCATGGGATAATCACATTTTATTCTAGAGCTTGATGAGTGCATTTAATATTTATTATATAGGCTTTTTTAAGGAAGCCTTATAAGTAATGTATATATACAATATTGTTCCTACAAATAGTTAACTTTCTTGGATTCTACATTTAGTTCTTAGGTTTTTTTCATTGGTGGCTACATTTTTTAACGATTTAGCCATTTGTAAGAGATAATGTAGTTGAAAACAATAAGTCATTTGAAAGTGTAGTTGTTTCTTTACCCTAAGCATTTCAAAGAGTTCAAGGGAACCTTGTCATGGTTAACTCTTAGCTTAGGTTGAAAGCATATTTATTAAGAGAATAATAAATATGGTATCAGTTAACCATTCAATGAGGCATCCTTGGAATTCATGCACAACTTGAATAATAAATTTAGTTAGGAAAACTAATCAAAGACTTGAAATAATTCAAGAACATTCCCATCGAAAACTTAGGTTGCAAGAATTAGAAGATGTGATTGTTGAGGCTTAAAAAAGCCTTAAGAGGGTCGTTAGGCCTAGCGATTGTTGTAGGCAGCAGTAATTCCTTAATGGAGCCACCAAATAAGTACTAAAATATTCAAGAATGCTCAAACTTGTTAAAATGTTGTAGTAAAACTACTTACATTAGGAATTGCAATTTGTCCCTAACAACAACAACAATTGTTAGCCCCAAACTTGCACTTTACAAATGTAAATTCTAAGACATAAATCGAACAAGCTTCGTGGAATGCTCTAGATATTCCCATTGTCAATACAACATTCGCCTCTCTCACTTCAAAATTAGTGCATCTCCAATTATAGGAGCCAGGTTCCCTAAAGCTCTTTTTTTTCTTCATTTATTTATTTGTAATTCAATATCAACAAAAGTAAGGTAGATTCCCGTAGGGGTGTAGCTTAACCGACGATTTGCTTGAGATGAAGGATGTGCTATAAATGGAGTTCACAAGTTCAAATCACCTCGACTTACCCGTGCCCCATGATTGTGGGCTATGTGGGTGCACCTAGGGGTATAGTGGTAGCGGAGGGAATTGGGCCCCTGGACCCCGTATCGCATGAGTACCAACTCCATCCCATTAGCCAATTCCCCTAGTTACAAAAAAAAAAAAAGTAAAGTAGATCAAAAAACAAAAAGATTTTAAGATACATCAATAAAGATAAAATGGATTCACAAGAAACGAGCCTACCCATTAAGATATGGATTTTTCATTTTCCTATAGAGGCCTTGAAATGAACAATGAATATTGTTAATATGATAACATAATTGAATATTCAACTTTCTAATTAAATCAACCATGCTTTTATATTAACATTGAACGATAATGTTAGAGGTACGTGAGTTTCATTTACAATCATAACAAATTCATGAACCATGTAATAAAAATAACCAAAAATATGTTGTAGATCAAGTTCTTATATCCATTTCATATTTGATAACAAATAGTCTATGATTCTTCAACATTTCAAAGAACATTCGAGCATAGAGAATTAATGACACTTTTATTTTGTTGGACTCAAAATATCAAGAGATTTACATGAATTTGCATGAAAGATAAAGGTAAGTTGGTTCACGAGAGAAGAAATAGGAGAAGAGCAAGGTGCTAGAGTAGGTGGAACCGTGGAGGTTTTTTTGCATCCATTTCACTAAGAATTGCTAGTAGATATCTAGATTTTCGGTTGTATAGATTATTGGGATTCTTTAATGCATAGATGTTTGCTTGTTTTGGTGTCTTAGGTGTTGTAGTTAGGGCTAGATTTTGATACCCAATGGTTTTTTTTGGTTAATTTTTGTTGATATTCAGGTGGGTTTTGCTACTTCATTGCTCATAGATCGTAAGATAACTCACAATCGACATTGGGCAAAACTAATCTAATTTTTTGGGGTTTTATATTTAGTGAGATTGCGTTGTAACTTTCAATCCTTACCAGAGAAAGTTCCGCATTGTAAGTATTTACATGGTTCCAGCTTTCGATCCTTACCAGAGAAAGTTCTCTCTTTAGGCTTTCAGCATTTCTTTGTGATCACTGGTGAGCGGCGACATTGATGTATCTAAGGCAGGGCCTGGATAGTGGTGAGTCCATGTGAGTCGACAGTTCACTGACTGAGTAGAAACTTGGCTAACATGTGCAGGATGAATACAAAAACTACAACATTTCTTCGAAGATTGGAATAGCAGGTTATAGGTTACAAGTGTGGAAATGTGGTGGTCGGATGCACATTCAATAACAGGGTTGCATTTATACATTCAACTCTTCACTACATTTGTTGGATGGAGTTTCAAAGGGCAGATCCACTCCTCACTAGAATTTAGAGGGTAATATTTGACCCTTTTTCTATTTGCTTTCGTTGAGATATGTCAATTTTCTCCATCCCTTTGCACATGTTACGTTTTGTAGTTCCTACGTCCAGATGGATTAGGTTTTAAATAAACTAAATTACCTTCCTGTCAGTTGTCCCTTCAAGTTGAAATGCTCTCCTTTGTTTTTAGATTGTAGATTTATTTGATCAGATGGACTGACATTTGCTTAGCTATAAAATTTGAGCTACTTAACATTATTTTTTGCAGTTTTCTCTTCTGGATTAAAGCTATTTAAACATTAAAGTTACAAATCTTGTCTACTTTGTTGTGAATCAAATTGGATGTTGTTGCAAGTTCGTAGTCCATCATTTATTCTTCCTTGGATATTTTCACTGAGCTTGGACACCAAGGTAACCATAGTTCCCCTTTTCTTGAACATTATGCTTAAAATAAGCATGCTAGATTTAACATTGAACCTCTTATAAGAAGTTTCTCTACGTTTAAAATAATTCGGATGTTTGTCAACGGTGATTAAAATAATTTTAGTTTAAATTTCAGTCCGAGACCTAATTTTGATTTTCTTTTGGGGGTGAAAACATGAAGTTGGGAAACAATTTTGGCTTGTTTTTGACAAACAAAACTGCTAAATTTTATGTTTTTCAACTTCGACCTCTTCAAACCCATATCTCCATTAGGAATTTCAACTTGAAGTAAACACAAAGGTTTTAGAGAATTGAATTAGATTTCTACTCGTATTTTTTTTAATTTTTTTTATGGACATATCGTGGGACAAATTTGTTGTCAACACACGGCATATACTTGAAAATTTTAGGTATAGATAATGAGTGACCTGTGTTGATGATGGTTTTTTGATAGATGGTTATTCATTTTAGCGAAAACAATTGTAGGCTCATAATCTACACACACTACACTGGATTCTAGACTATATTTTGAGTTTTTTAAGACTTGGGAACTATTTTTTATTATTTATCGAAACAACGTATGTTTAGAAATCTGTGCATTATCGACACATGTTTTTGTCTTCGCATTTTATTTCAAATGTGACTCTTATCAAACAAGCTAAAACCAACCCATTTAAGAGGACACTTCAAGGAACATCCTTGTATTTTTTTAAATTTTTTGGCTTCATCATTGTGATGATATTGAATTTCCATTCTGACTGATTTTTCAGTCAATTAATTTTTTAATGATAAATGTTAGTAAAAGAAAATAAAAAATAGTAATCCTAAATGAAATAAAAAAAAATTATATTACTAGAAAGTAGATTGAATGATGAATCTACTGGTATAAACTCCGACATGTAATTCTCATGTTTTGCAGTGGTCTGACCTTGTTAAAGTGACACATTTCTGAATTATGCAGAAATGGTGTTGGAATTGTTGACCAAAAACTCTTGGCCCAGAAAATATCTCGGGCGAGAGATTTAAAATTTCTCGAGCGAGAATTTTTTCCGCTCCAAAATTAAACTAGAGTTAACGAAAACTCTCGGCTGAAAGATACTTTTAACTCTTGTCCTAGAGTTTGTAACACTTCTCGCCCGAGAGTTTTGTTACACAATCCCCCGAGAATCTTTTAGGGGGTGACACATTAAATATTTAATTACCGTGATATTCCCTTAATATTCAGACGGGATGCCTGTGTTTCTCGGCCGAAAGGTCTATATATAATCTCTCGGCTGAGATAGTTTTCCAAATTATATAGTTTCTCGGCCGAGAACTTCTGTTTGCAGCTGAGCTTCTGTTTGCAACCGAGCTTCTGTTTTCAGCCGAGGGTTTTTTCAGCCGAGCGTTTCACATTTTTATATAGCAGGTAACATACTTTGTATTATTGTTTGGATAGGTTAGCATTGGTCTAAATACTATTTATTATTTATGGGTTATTGATGATTGTTTATGAGGTGTTAGACACTTGTTGTCTCTCTCATAATTTAAGCCTAGTTATACCTTGTCCTATTATGTGTTCATAACCTCTGTTTTCAAGGCATGGATATATTGTTGTGGATTTCTACTCGAAAGTAGGGTTGTATGGATGCTAGTGGCTTTTATTGACCTTGTACAATTGGCCATGAGGACATTTACCATTTGGAAATTAACAATTACACCTTTTAAAGATGTTTTGTTTTAGCCTTAATTCTTAACAAATAATTTGGTCGGTGGTCGGTTTATTAAAGTGGACACAAAGATGTTAGTGTTAAGTATTGTTGGAGTTTACATTCATTATAAGGGATTTGAAATTGGTCTTTGGATGTGATCCAGTGGAATCTTATTCAACTAGCCAACCTCAAAATTTTGAGATAGATGCAAACTCCCATACATGATTAGCACTTACCACATGCAAAATTGGTGTGTAAGTACCTTGTCGTTTTCCACTGTGGAAACTAGAGATCAAAATGAGAGCATAAAAAGTAACCATAAAGGGTAAATGAATTGAAAATAAATGTTATTTTCTTTGTTAAAACAAAATTAGTAAAATCATAAATGATGTAATAAACATTACAATTTTTTAGCATTAGAGGATGGGGTCACGACCCAAGGATGGGTATATTTAAGCACTTTGCAACTTGGAATTTCAGAGTTATCCAATGCACTGAGGACTTTGATTTCATTATATAGACAAAGTGGAATTGTATATAATATTTAAACACCTCTGTGTTGTGGTCAATTAGAATGAGAAAAGACAAAATGAAAACAATAATGGAATTGAAAATTAGTCTTGTTTTGTTTTGAGAGTGTTTTTTCAGTTGAGAGTTACTTGTAAGTCGAGAGTTTGCATGATCTTTACTCTTTTCAGGTGAGGTCATGCAAATTTCATGCGAAGTTCATAGGAGTTATTATAATGTTGTTGAAATGATATTAGTCATTATAGAAGTTGTGGAAATAAATGATGGTGATGACGATGGTGATGACGATGATGATGGTGATGACGATGATGATGATGGTGATGAAGATGTTGATGATGATGACGATGGTGATGAAGATGATGATGATGATGATGAAGATGATGATGATGATGCTGATGAAGATGATGATGATGATGATGAAGATGAAGATGATGATCACGATGATGATGATGATCATCGTCATATTCATCATCATCACCATCATCATCATCATCATCATCACCATCATCATCATCATCCTCATCACCATCATCCTCATCCTCATCATCATTGTCTTCCTCTTCATCATCACCATCATCATCATCCTCACCATCATCATCATCATCATCATCTTCATCATCATCATCATCGTTCTCCTCTTCATCATCATCATCATCATCGTTCTCCTCTTCATCATCATGTCATCGTCATCACCATCATCATCATCATCCTCATCACCATCATCCTCATCCTCATCATCATAGTCTTCCTCTTCATCATCACCATAATCATCATCATCCTCACCATCATCATCATCATCCTCATCATCATCATCATCGTTCTCCTCTTCATCATTATCATCATCATCGTCGTCAACATCATGATGAGGATGATGAGGATGATGGTGATGATGATGATGATGATGAGGATGGTGATGAGGATGATGGTGATGAGGATGTGATGGTGAGGATGATGATGATGATGGTGATGGTGATGGTGATGAGGATGATGATGGTGATGATGATGGTGATGACGATGATGATGATGATGATGATGATGATGGTGATGACGACGACGATGATGATGATGATGATGGAGATGATGATGGGGAAGGGGGGGATGACAATGATGATGAAGAGGAGGACGATGATGATGATGATGAGGATGATGGTGATGAGGATGATGATGGTGAGGATGATGATGATGATGGTGATGATGATGATGATGACGGTGTTGATGATGATGGTGATGAGGATGATGATGATGATGGTGATGATGATGAGGATGATGATGGGATGATGAGGAGGAGGATGATGATGATGAAGAGGAGGATGATGATGATGATGATGATGAGGATGATGATGACGGTAATGATGATGATGATGATGATGATGATGATGATGATGGTAATGATGATGATGGTGATGAGGATGATGATGACGATGGTGATGATGATGACGATGGTGATGCAGATGATGATGATGATGATGATAAATATGATGATGATGATGGAGATGTTGATGAGGAAGGGGGGGATGACAATGATGATGAAGATGATAACAATGATGATGAGGAGGAGGATGATCATGATGATGGTGAGGATGATGATGATGACGGTGATGATGAAGAGGAGGACGATGATGATGATGATGAGGATGATGGTGATGAGGATGATGATGATGATGATGATGATGATGATGATGATGACGATGATGAAGATGTTCATGATGATGATGATCATCATCATCACCATCATCACCATCATCCCCATCACCACCATCGTCATCATCATCATCATCATCATCATGTCATCATCATCACCATCATCATGTCATCATCATCACCATCATCATCATTATCCTCATCACCATCATCCTCATCCTCATCATCATCATCTTACTCTTCATCATCACCATCATCATCATCATCCTCACCATCTTCTTCATCATCCTCATCATCATCCTCATCATCATCATCATCGTTTTCCTCTTCATCATCTTTGTCATCTCCCCCCTCCTCATCAACATCTCCATCATCATCATCATCATTTTCATCATCATCATCATCATCATCATCATCATCATCGTCATCTGCATCACCATCGTGATGGTGATGGTGATGGTGATGGTGATGGTGATGGTGATGATGAGGATGAGGATGATGGTGATGAGGATGAGGATGATGATGGTGATGGAGATGATTATGATGATGAAGATGATGATGATGATGATGATGATGATGTTGATGATGACCACAAAGATGACCACAATGATGATGATAATATTCACCATCATCCTCATCATCATCATCGTCCTCCTCTTCATCATCATTGTCATCTCCCCCTTCCTCATCAACATCTCCATCAACATCTCCATCATCATCATCATCATCTTCATCACCATCATCATCATCCTCAACATCTTCATCATCATCACCATCATCATCACCACCACCACCACCATCATCAACATCTTGATATCATCAGATTTCGAGCTCGACCTCAAGTCGGGATATCATCAGATTCCAATCGATCCCACAGATGTATGGAAAATTGTTTTCAAGACCAATCAAGGATTGTTTGAATGGTTAGTCATGCCTTTCAGCTTAACCAATGCACCTATGACCTTCATGCAATATATGGATAACATTATTCGACCTTTCAGAAGAAAATGGGTCATTGTCTATCTCGATGATATATTGATTTTCAGTCAATCATGGGAAGAACATGTCCGACAACTTCAACAAGTCCTTGACACTCTCCAACAACATCGACTCTACTTGAACATGGAAAAATGTTCCTTTGTGATGAACAACATCAAATATTCGGGGTTTGTAATCAACTCTGCAGGCATTCACGTCGATCGAGACAAAGTACAAATCCTCAAATATTGGCCCACTCCTCAAAGCGTTCATGAACTAAGAATTTTTCTTGGTTTAGCAAATTTCTATCGACGATTCATACTCGGCTTCAATCACATAGCCTGGCCTTTGAATCAATTGACCAAGGGAAATGGAAAAATTCTCTTCAAATGGACATCGACACAACAAGCATCTTTCGAACAGCTCAAACACAAGCTTTCAGTACTACACCAGTACTTGTGTTACCTGATTTGTATTAGCCCTTTGAGATTGAGACAGATGCATCGAACTATGCCTTGGGCGCAGTTATCACTCAGTCTGTTCACCCAGTCGCTTTTCATTCTGAAACTTTTAGCAACACTGTTAGAAGATATTCAACATATGAAAAAGAACTGTACACCATTGTGTAAGCTCTTATGCAATGGAGACATTATATCCTTGGAAAGGAAATGGTCATTCTCACTGACCACAAGCCTTTACAGTTCGCCTCGTCCCAGTCAAAGTTACAAACAACTCGACAACTCAAGTGGATTAATTAGCTGCAACAATTTCAGTTGGTAATTAAGTATCGGAAAGGTAAAGTCAATGACGCCATCGATTGTCTAAGTCGACCACCCATTACTCTCCTTCTTACAGTGATGAGTATGCAAGGTTATGACACCACCACTTGGCCTCAATTGTATCAGGACGACAACGAATTTTCATCAGTCTATCGACAACTTCAGACCGACAATTCATCGACCTCCGACTATTTCCACAAAGACACCTTGCTATACAAGCTTGGACAGTTTTGTGTACCAACAAGTGAGCATCAACAGCAGCTCATTTGGGATGCGCACTACAGTAAGACTGCATGAAATTTTGGAGTAGCAAAGACCCTTGCTATTCTCCAGAAGTATTTCTTTTGTCCTTCACTTAAAACTGACGTCAACAAGTACGTTCGATTATGCATGGTTTGTGCCATTACTAAACTACCTAATCGACGACGGGGATTGTACACACCTTTTCCAGTTCATAGTCGACCATGGGAATCTATTTCTATGGACTACTTGAGGGGATATCCTACTACCAAACATTTGCATGATGCAATATTAGTAGTAGTCGACATATTTTCCAAGATGGCCATTCTCATTCCATGCAAGAAGACTATGATAGTGCAGCAGAATGCTCAGCTCTTCTTTGAACATGTCTGGAAACATTTCAGTTTACCGAAAACCATTATCTCCAACAGAGATGCCAGATTTTTCAACATATTTTGGAATACCCTCTGACAACAATTCGACACAATACTTTCCTTATCGACAACTTTCCATCCTCAGACAAATGGACAGACTGAAGTTCTGAATCGCTTGGTAGTACAATTGCTTCGCATGTACAACCACAAGCATTGACAAACATGGGATGAAAGTCTTCCATATATACAACACATCTACAATCGTTCTCATCACAGCTCTATGGGAAAGAGTCCATTTGAGATCTGTTATGGATGTTAACCCTCAGTGCCTATCGATTTGATTAGTTCCTTGACACAGTCGAACGATACAGACTATAACCAATGAGAAGTTGACAAAGCATTGAAGTTTCGAGATCAAATTTGTGACATCCAGATACAAGCATAGGAAATGTTGCAACGAGCTAATGCGAAATTTAAGGCTCGACATGATAAGCATCGTATCCCTCATTCATTTCAAATTGGGGGTCAAGTCTGGTTACATCTCAAGAAGGAACGTTTCACTGGTCCATATAAGAAGCCGAAGCCTTTGCGATATGGTCCATACAGTATTCTTAAGAAGATTGGAGAAAACGCTTTCCAACTTAACATTCCTTGATGCCTCGGTTGACATCCAGTATTTAATGTGGATCTACTTCGACCATACCATGCACCAATGTTGGAACATAACGACTTGCAAACAACAGAACCCAAAGACATCCATCTAGATGTTCATGAACCTCTTCATTGTGACACCATTGTGGGACGACGAGTACGCCATACAAGGACGAACACCATTCCCTTATTTCAGGTGGCCAAAGCCGGATAGATCCCAGCACAATGAAAATGGTACTCTGCTACTGAACTGACTGACAAGTTTCCTTATTTGCACGAGCAAACAATGGGGACCATTGTTTCTTAAGGAAGGAGGTCTGATCCACCTAGCAGTTAGCATTATTGTCAGATGCCAACATCGACTTCGACAATTTCAGCAACTTCGACTTTGACCAGTTCAGCAACATCAACTTCGACTAGTTCAACAACATCAACTCCGACCAGTTCAGCAACTTCGACTTCGACCAGTTCAGCAACTTCGACAAGCACCGACGTCAACATGCATCATCGACATTGGCAACTGATGAACTACGACAGATTGTCTCTCTGTCTTCCAGTCGACTGTAACGGTTGAACTTCTGAAACCATTCTAACTTCACTTGTAACTGAACGTAACATGAAGACACCCAAGCATTCTCAGCACTCTATATAAGCATGTAAAATATTGTAATATAGATAGAACAAGTAATAGAGAATAATCAAGATCACTTCGCATTCCTGCATATTATCTGTGTGTGTATGTTTATGTGCATAGTGTATTCTTGCTTTGTTGATTATTATGCTTCCGCCATAATAGTACAGACTCATTCAGTCGAACTGTTGTCCCCGTCGTGCACCTGGGCGCGTACGGATCACATGGAGAATTATTTCATTTATAAAATTCTAATGGGAGTATGGTCTAATGACAAGTAGTGAGGTGAATGGGCTTGTATTAAAGTGGAGACAGAAGTTCAAAACCCTCAAGTGGTTGTGGTTATAAATACTTCCTTGTAAATATATGAAGTATTTCTCAATAAATAAATAAATAATATTTCTTCATAATCAATTATGGTTGATTATAGTCATCTATAGTCAAACATAATGAAATGATCAACCTTAGTCAACCATAATGATAAGTTTCATTTTAACATAAAAAAATTATTTATAACAATTTCAATCTAATATTAAACCGACAATAAGGAAAAAACAGTATATAACTATCTAAAATACCTAATCTAAGAACTGTGAGAAGGACATTAAACCATGATCACTTGAATTAAGAGATAATCAACCAAGTAAAGTAATAGTAAAATCTTGCAATCTCCGCCAACCATCTCCTCTAACCTGGCTCTCAGAAACATGTTGAAATCACTTTGATATTCATGAAAATACAACATCTTTGATTAAGATTATGCAAATCCATGGCCTTTAAGGCCCTAAAAGAGGAACGTCTCCATGGTGCGGATTTCAAGGTAACCTTAGCTCATATTTTTGGAATTTCCATTGGTATGTCCATTACAAGTGGGTCATGGTGTTTAAGCAATAAGTTTGGAAATGGAATAGGTTAAAATTGTAGCAATTTTCTCTTTTTAAATTTTAACCATTTAAAAAAAATATGCAACTTAAACATTGCTGAAAATTTCTATTACTATGAACCCAATTATCAATCCCTCTCGTAGAGAAGGAACTTTTGTTTTTGGTTTTTCTTAAATTTCTGTTGTTCTGTACCACCAAAATTAATTTAACCAATATTTCTGTACCACAAAATTTAATTTATACAATACTTTAGAGTTACTCCACTTTAAAAAAAAACTATTTATTCTCAAGAGAAAGTATTATAGAAAATGAATAGAAAGTGTTATAAAGTATCATGTCATTCTCAAGAAATGGATAAAGAATGTTATAAGCCTCGGTGTTGATATTCAAAAGTATAATGTATACTCTTTATACCATAAAATAGAACATAAAATAGAACACGTATTTTAGGTGTATAGGATATTTTCTTTTACAACATTATCTGAAAATTTATATTTACATTTTTGGGTAGGATATGTAAATTTCAATATAGCATTTTTTTTTCATTTGTATGTTATTTAATTTTTTTATTAATTTTTATTTTTAGTTAGTTTTATTTAATGAAAATTTAAATTTTATTAGTAAATTTTATGTTTTTAATTTATAATTTTTTTATGAAAATGATGTTATTTTGTACAAATAATTATTTATTTCACTTTATGTGAATACAATTTCATTTCTAATTGGAAATATCTTCTATAAAAAAGACTATCACAAAAAAAATTCCAATTCAAATGATAAAACTGTTTCCATGGATTTTATAAAATTTTGGCTTTTAAATCTAATGGACATGGAAGATTCTGGAAATGGATATCCCATATACAAACTTTATCAAAACTCCAAAGGATGGACCTCAAGTTTCTCAAATTCCAAAAATTCTCCAAACTCTTTGGAGAATTCAAGGATGTGGGAGTGCTCAAGGGATATGGCTAGCCCGAGATCACATTGTTTCCAATAAAAAGTAAACCAAAGAGACTTGAATGCATGTTTTTATAGGAAATGCTAGTTTATAAACCATACAAGAGAATCTCACTTAAAAAGGCACTACAACATCTTTAAAAAGGCACTACAACATCTTTGTTTTGATGATTTGGATATAAATCTTAATTATTAGTTCTTATCTTCCATTGTTGGCCTTCCCCATGAAATGTATGATAAAAATCTTAAAAATAGTAATTTGGTTATATGCATTGTAGCATGGATTGCTATAGTTAAGTGCTCAATTCTTCAAACCAATAAATACTTATGAAAATTTTATGAGTTGGATTGAGAATTTTGATAGTTGGAAATAAGGCATTTGCAATATAAATAAGTAGTTTAAATAGAAGATTCATGTTTATTAAGAGATCATTGTATTTCATGACTTAGGAAAGATTTCTTCAATTTACTTGGATGTATGGAAAATAGATAGACTTATGAATGTAGAAGAGATGCATAAATGCTCCTAATATCTACACCAACATATTTATTTTCTCATTTCTCTTTTGCTAAAGAATATTTTTGGAAATGGATTATCATTATATAATCAAGTAAAAGGTTTTAAGCTCCATGTTTTAATATATGTTTTGAATAAATAAAGTTTGGCAAGTACCTTATGACTTTTTAATGCAATTTTTTATATAATTTAGGTTAATCACTATTCAAAAGATAGGACCTGAAAACTTCTAAGTCATTGTTTCATATTACATTTATACAATTTGATATATCATTTTATTTATCAATTTTAAAGAAAAAATAAAAAATAAAAATTTCTTATAAATTCTTTGGAAAATTGTGTTCTCATAATTAACACTTATTCAAGTCTCATTCATGAATATGACTTTGTAGGCTTAGATTCTTTTTCCATCTTTATTCTAAATTTTTCTAACTTTTCTACCATGATTATTTCACATGACATCTTGATCATATATTTATTTTTCAGGCATGAATCATGTATTGAATACTATGCTATAACTATGCTTTAAATCATTTATTTTTCACGCATGAATCATGTATTGAATACTATGCTATAATTATGTTTTAAATCATTTTATGGATTTACATGCTCTAGCTAGAGAATTTGTTCCCTTTCCCTCACTTGAGTACATGAGAAACAAATCAAGAAATATCTATTATGGGTGTGTGCAAGAAGATGAGGGTCACTTTAGATGCAATCCTACTTTTTCAAAACTCGTTTCTCATACATAAAAACATAACGCGTTTCTGATACTTAGCAATTGGTATGGTAAAACCCGAGCCTAACATGTCACTAGACATGTAGGATAGGTAACCACAATGCGTGCGCGTTATAGAACTACAAAACGCGTACGCGTTATGTAGTTACAAAACGCGCACGCGTTATGTAAAGCTAAAACACGCATGCAATATGAAGAATAAAAATGCGTACGCGATATGGTTAAGCACAATAAATAGGTTAGGTGCACGGCTAGGGCAACGAATAAAATCAAAAGAAATCAAATGTTTTGTATGGTTACATACAAAAGAAATGTTTTGTATGGTTTACTACCCCCTAGCTCTCTCCCAATAATCCCTAGATACCCCCTATCTCTTTCTAAATATCTGTCCCTCATTCTCTCTACATCCCTCGCTACATGTTTCTGTCATGTTTCTTTCTCTCCCTTACTCCAGCCATGTCCCTACCACCCCACTCTCCATCTCTCGACCTTCTCTTTATCTTCGTCATTATCCCTCCCTAATGACAATGAAGATGATCATGGTGCAGATGAAGATGATAGAGATGATGATGTTGATGAAGATGATGGTGATGACGATGAAGATGTTGAATATGATGATGAGGGTGATGAGGATGATGATGATGGTGATGGATAAGATGACGATGATGGAGATGTTGATGGGGAACGGGGAGTTGTCAATGATGATGAAGAGGAGGATATAAGATGATGATGATGATGATGGTGGTGGAGATGTTGATGGTGATGAAGATGTTGTTGATGATGATGATGATGAAGAAGATGATGATGATGGAGATGTTGATCTAATGATGATGAAGATGATGATGATGGCGATGGTGATGAACATGTTGATGATGATGATGATAGTGATGAAGACGATGATGATGATGATGACGACGATAATTTTGAAGATGATGGTGATGACGATGATGATGATGGTGATGATGATGATGAAGAAGATGATGATGATGAAGAAGATGATGATGATGGAGATGTTGATGAGGAACCTAGAGATGACAATGATGATGAAGATGTCGATGGTGATGGTGATGGTGATGGTGATGGTGATGGTGATGATGGTGGCGATGGTGATGATGATGATGATGATGATGATGATGGTGACAATGATGGTGATGGTGATGTTCAGATGATGATTATGACGATTAGGAAGATGATGATGATGATGGAGATGTTGATCTGATGATGATGAAGATGATGATGATGGTGATGATAATGAATATTTTGATAATGATGATGATGGTGATGAAGACGATGATGATGAAGATGATGATGATGGTGATGATAATGAAGATTTTGATAATGATGATGATGGTGATGAAGACGATGATGATGATGATGAGATGATGATGATAAGATGATGATGATGACGATAATTTTGATGATGATGGTGATGATGACGATAATTTTGATGATGATGGTGATGATGATGGTGATGATGATGGAGATGTTGATGATGATGGTGATGGTGATGATGATGGTGATGGTGATGTTCAGATGATGACGATGAAAATGAGGAAGATGATGATGATGATGGAGATGTTGATCTGATGAGGAAGATGATGATGATGATGATGGTGATGATGATGAAGATGTTGATGATGATGATGATGGTGATGATGATGAAGATGTTGATGATGATGTTGATGATGATGATTATGTTGATGATGATGATGGAGATGGAGATGCTGATCTGATGATGATGAAGATGATGATGATGGTGATGATGATGAAGATGTTGATGATGGAGATGACAATGATGATGGAGATGTTGATGATGATGGTTAGGGTGATGACGATGAAGATGTTGAAGATGATGGTGATGAAGATGATGATGATGATGATGAAGATGATGATGATGCAGATGTTGATCTGATGATGATGAAGATGATGATGATGGTGATGATGATGAAGATGTTGATGATGATGATGATGGTGATGAAGACGATGATGATGAAGAAGATGATGATGATGGAGATGTTGATGACGAACGTAGAGATGCCAATGATGATGAAGATGTTGATGATGATGATGATGATGGTGATGACGATGAAGATGTTGATGATGATGGTGATGGTAATGATGATGAATATGTTGATGATGATGGTGCTGGTGATGGTGATGTTCAGATGATGACGATGATGATGAAGATGTTGATGATGATGGTGATGGTGATGTTTAGATGATGACGATGATGATGAAAAAGATGATGGTGACATGATGGAGATGTTGATCTGATGAGGAAGATGATGATGATGATGATGGTGATGATGATGAAGATGTTGATGATGATGGTGATGGTGATGAAGATGATGATGATGAAGAAGATGATGATGATGGAGATGTTGATGTTGATGGTGAACCTACAGATGACAATGATGATGAAGATGGTGATGGTGATGGTGATGACGATGAATATTTTGATGATGATTTGATGGTGATGATGATGAAGATGTTGATGATGATGGTGATGGTGATGTTCAGATGATGATGATGATGGTGTTCAAAAGATGATGATGATGATGATGGAGATGTTGATTTGATGAGGAAGATGATGATGATGATGATGGTGGTGATGATGATGAAGATGTTGATGATGATGATGATAGTGATGAAGATGATGATGATGAAGAAGATGATGATGTTGATGGAGAACCTAGAGATTAAAATGATGATGAAGATGTTAATGATGATGGTGATGATGATGAAGATGTTGATGATGATGGTTATGGTGATGAAGACGTTGATGATGATGGTGATGATGATGATGATGATGATGATGATGACGATGATGATGAAGATGATGATGATGGAGATGTTGATGAGGAAGGGGGAGATGACAATGATGATGAAGATGTTTATGGTGATGATGATGGTGATGATGAAGATGTTGATGATGATGGTGATGGTGATGAAGATGATGATGAAGATGATGAGGATGAAGAAGATGATGATGACGGAGATGTTGATGAGGAACCTAGAGATGACAATGATGATGAATATGTTGATGATGATGATGATGATGGTGATGATGATGAATACGTTGATGATGATGGTGATGGTGATGAAGATGATGAAGAGGAGGGTATCCACGTTATGTATATATTCGCAATTATCCAAGTCCCTATAGAACTCTCTCCCTTTGTTCACCCTTAATCACTAACCCTATGTTCCTTTATCCCTCCCCCTTGCCGTCTCTATCTCACCTTCTAACCCTCCCTCCCTATCTCTTTCTCTAGATCTATCCCTAGATATATCCCTCACTTGCTTTACCTCCCTCCCTCTTTGTCACTTTCTCTCCCTTACACCATCTTCGTCCCTGCCACCCCACTGATTCCTCCTTCCCTATCACACACACACACACACACACACAACCTCCCACTTTCTTTATCGCTCACACCTCCCTCTAGTATCTCTCTCCCCAACCATCGTCTATCTCTCTCTCTCTCTCTCAAACAAACACACACACACACACACATTATGTCTTTCCATTCTCAAACCCATTCCCCCTCCATCCATATCTATCTCCACCTTTCTCCCTCCATCCCTCACCCTACCTCTTCTCCCTCCATCCCTCACCCTACCTTTTCTCCCTCCCTCTCTCATCGCCTCTCTCTCTTTCAACTTCTATCCCTCCCTCATGTTATCTTCTCCTCAACCTATCCCAATCTCTCCATCACTCCCTCTCTCTCTCACACTTTATGTCCCTTCCCCCTCCTCTCTCTCTCTCTCTCTCTCTCTCTCTCGCACCACTCCCTGCATGTATCCCACCAACACTTTCTATCCCTCCCTTCCTATCTCTTTATTTCGTTCTATCCCCATCTATCTCTCACTCCCTCTAAATCCATTCCTCTCCATTGTCCCTCTCCCTCCCTCGCTTTATGTCTCTCCCCCCCTTGTATTCTTTATTTCTCTCTCACACCCCCCTTGTCACTCAAGTCTCACTTTCAACTTCTAACCCTATACCTCTTCAGAACCTCTTCTACTTTTAATAGTGCTCTCAAGCTCCACTTCCCTTCACCCCCTGTAGCCCATCATGTTCTCATTCCCTTCATCTCTCCCCACTCAAGCTTCCAACATTCTTCTAAGCCCTTCTAAGCCCTTGACCCTTTCCCACCCCTATTAAATATTAACCATAGATTCCCTTGACCCTTCCCTACCCCTTCTCAAATATTAACCAAAAATTTCGTTGAGTCTTCCACACCCCCTCTCTCTTAAGTATTAAACATATATTTTATGATTTACATAACACGAGCGCGTTTTTTAACTCCATAACGCGTACGCGTTATGTAGTTATATAATGCGTGTGCGTTCTTGAATTGTAAAAGTGCGGCAATATTTTTGAATTTAAACAAAACACGATCGTGTTTTGTAGAGCCTAAACCAAGCCGACTCACTTGCTCGCATGTCAACAATAATCCTATGTGTATGCTTTGGAGTTTGCTTCGGTAATTCCAAACCTGTGCTATGTTAATGAAAAACCAAAGCTAATTGGGTATTTTTTCCAGTTTCTGGAGAAGCCCGTGCTTAGCCACTCATTACAGTACATTACACACAGTCATTTTTTACGAAATCTTAGACACAAATAGCATTTTTTCTGCAGATTCCAAATATGTAACTTTTATTTTGAAATATTAATTTTTTCTATTTTCTTTCAATTTCTTTTGTGTCCTACCTCTTTAACTCGTGAAACACACTGTTAGTGTTTCTTCCATAACTTTTCAATTCTCGATCATTTCAAAAAAAAATTGCATGGTGCACAAGAGGGCACTAACCTCCACGTTCTATGAAAAACCCATTTCAATATTTTTGCATCAAGACCTTCAAAAGCTGCACCCACAAAAGAGGTACTATTTTCGAGGTTTGATCACTTAGACAATTATAAAAAAATTATAAATTACTAATTTAATTTTCGAAAAATAGTGGCGCACAAGTGCTATGTGTTCTCTACATGCATGCCGATTTTTGTAGCTTGATTCCATCATTTAGGCCCTCAAAGACTGCACCCACAAAAACATATACCTTATCATTTGCCTGAAAAATAAAAAAGTGTCTGTTAGGAAAAATGAAACTTGACATAGTTATGCAAATTTTTAATACATAAAAGTTATATATTCGGAAACATGATTCAATTTCCTACATTTCATCTTTTTTATTCAATGCAAGATATTTTGCGTAAGTATCTCAAAAAATCCAAGTAAGTTGAGGGATGCCTGATTTTTCAGTTTTCTATTACATCTAATGCACCAAAAGTGACCCTCATTAGCTTGCACTGGCCCTTATAATATTAGTGAATCCTAAAAATAAATATGATTAATTATTACATTATGTTTATGTTAAAGGAAAAAAAAATTAAATAATAAATTATATTTGAATATTAATATGACCATAAATTCTCACATTTGGTATTATCATCTCAGGGTTCCCCGCATTAAATTAATTAACAAATTTTATACTCCTTAAAAATATTACAATATATAATTTTGTTACCAACTCTAAACATTAGAATATATAATTTTGTCACAAAATTTAATTGGTCAAGGCAAGAAAGTGCCCAAAGAGTTGCACGTCTTAGAAAATGGTGACAAAAGAATTCAATAGTCTTTAGAATTATTTGTTTGATATTATGCTAATTGCTTTGTGTTAATATGATTGGCTTATTTAGGTTCTTATTGTGCTTTTCTATCCCTTTCTTGCACACTACTTTCTCAACACCTATTTGATGTGTAATATTTCATTATTTTGGTAAGGTGTTAAGAATATAGTATTGATAAATATAGAGAGGTGAATTATAGGGAAGGAAACAAAGAAACATATTGTTTTAAGTATTAAGATATAAATTCATTTTACAAATTAACAAAATATATATATATATATATATATATTTTAAGGAAAAAACATAAAGATTTGGAGATGGTTATGAATGACGAAATTTAATCAAGAAGAGTTCATGGTTGTTTTTAGAAAGCAAAGATGATGTTTCTCAAAGCTTACTTAAAGTAATTCTTGAGATTCTTTTAATCTTGAAATAAAATTATTGCATTTTTATATGTTGATATGATTAAAAAGTGTCAAATCTTGGGTAAACTATTGTATGCAACAATTATTAATTAAAAATTAGTCTCAAGTCCTTTACTTAGAGTTTCTCTCCTAGGTCAGTGTTTTTATATCTTTATAATCAAGTATTTCATTTTTTTTCCAAAAGAAAAAAGCGTAATTCCATTCATCATCTGAGATCAGAATTACATTCTGTAGGTTCACTGTATCAGTGAATTGTCCAAGTCCAAAAAACTTTGGTTCCTTTAATGAGACTATTACGTCTACTTTCAAAATGCAAAATAGTAAACATTTCTCTTTTTCAAAAAGTAAGATTTTCTATCCCACTGGACTACATTACTGTTACATCATCGGTAGTTTAAACAAAAAACATATTGCCAGAAAAAGATCTATAGTTAATACATAATTTGTAGTATCCTTTGCTGAAAAATTATATATTGTGTATCAGTCAATGAAGGGTCTATGGTAGTATTCATATCTCTATCCATCCCTTTCTTCAGTTACTTTCCATATGCCAAAGTCCATGAGCAACCCTTCTTTGGATGCCTGGTCCGCTTTTTGGTTATTTTCCCTGTAAACATGCCGACATGTGAATAAGTCGAAAAGCTGTATGACCATTTGAATAGAAGTAAGAATATTTGCAAGTCTAATATTTCTGCAAGCTTGTGTTTGATTGGTCCAGTTGATAACATTCATATAATCTCCAAGCACCGCAAGTCTATTGATTCCCCTCTCTGTTGCAAAAATAAGTAGGAGTTTTAGGCTCATGAGCTCTGCATAGTTATTTGTTCCCGCACCCAGGCCCATGGTGAGTACAAAGAAATGAGTATCTGAAAGATACAAGAACGCCCCCCCTCCACATAAATTGTTTTGTGCCGCTCCATCAAAATACCCCCATGGGTGAGTTTTGTCAATCTCAAATTCCAGGTTCCTTCTCTGATTAGCAGCCCTAACATGTTCTGGAAGAGATTTATATATGCCCACAGATTGAGCACTTGTTATTTCTGGGATACTTGTTTTTTCCTGAAAAATAGCCCCATTCCTTTCCAACCAAATTCCCCATATAACCAACAATGGTAAGGATTTCTATTTATGATGTGGTACATTTCTCCACCAATTCTCCCAAGCATTTCCCACTGAGTTTCCTTCCCACCTACAGTCAAAACCAACCAAACTTGTGCACTCTTTCCACACTGCAATCGAAAAAGGACAGGTAGTAGATTCCAACTCTTTCTTGCACAAAACACACCAACCAGGGCCTTGAAAATTTCTCTTATGAAGAATGTCCCAGGTCGGAACCCTATTCTCTAATGCACACCACATGAACAGTCTAGTTTTTTATGGGCACTTTAGTTTCCACAGTGATCTCCACCACCATGCCTCCTCCCTCATCCCATCCTCTGCACTCAACTTTAAGTAACTCGCCTTTAGTGTATATACCCCCTCCGGATCCAAATCCCAAATCAGAGCATCCTCCTGATCCGTGAGCTGTATATGAGCCATATTTAACCCTCTGATATAGTTATCTACAAAATTTGACTCTGGAGCCCCCAGACCCAGCATATTTGCACTTTTCCAGTGTTGAATCCAAGGATCATCAGCTCTCTGATCAGCCAGTTGGTTTAAAGTGGTGATCCCCCTAATAACTAATGCATTGATAACTTTATCAGGTAAGAAGTGATGTTGTTCACTCCCGAGCCAAGGATCCCTTCCAACTTTCACCTTTTCTCCATTGCCCACATCCCAAGCCAGATTTGACTCCACTAAGGAAAAGGATTTCACCACTGCCTTCCAGATCACAGATCCCCCTTTATGCGTCTTCCTGGGACTCCTAATCCATTCCTAAATACTCTCATTTGGTACATATTTCTGTTTGATAACACGTGTCCATAAACTTGTTGTTTTGATCAACCTCCATCCTCCCTTTGCAGCCAGTTCTTGAGCAAACAATTTTTTTTTTTTTAAACCCCAACCCCCAAGCCCCTTTGGGACAACTATTCTCTTCCAGTTTACCCATGGTGTCACCTGTCCCTCCTTCTTACCACTCCAAAGAAATCTAAAGCAAATCCGCCTAATGTGTTCAAGAATACCTATTGGAATCCATGATAGAGACATCCAATATACTGGAATGGCTTCCAAAACGACCTTAACCAAGACCAGCCTTCCAGCTCTCGACAGCCACTTATGACTCCAAACTTGTAGTCTTTTCTCCACCTTACCTATCAGCCAGCTCCAGTCCTTTTTCAGATATAAGTTTGCTTTGAGGGAAAAACCCAGATATTTCAGGCCCACATCTAATCCTGTAGTTTTGTAGGGGAAGTTATCAATGAGTTCCAACTCTTCTTCCGGTCGCAGCAAATGTGTTGTGAGTGTTGATTTTTCTACATTTATATCCATCCCCATAGATTTAGAGAAGAGGTCCAGTATCTCCTTCAGAACCCGAGTTTCCCTTCTATCTCCAGAGCAGAAGATGAGTACATCATCCACAAATAGTAGATGAGTAATAGATAACTGTTCACCAATGCTGACTCCATTAAAACGCCCCAGAAACTTAGCCTCATTTATAGCCCTGCTTAATCCTTCAGCCACCAGCAGAAAAATAAGAGGAGAAAGTGGGCAGCCTTGCCTAAGGCCCCTTTCAGCATGGAAAAAAGGAGAGGCCGCTCCATTTATTAACACAGAGAAATACACAGTAGTTATACAAGACACGATCCATCTGATGAAATTTATACCAAATCCCAGATGAGTTAAAAGCAACCGGAGATATATCCAACTCACCTTATCATATGCCTTAGACAGGTCTATTTTTAGAATATCCCCTTTGATATTCCTGGTCTTCAAACTGTGTAGTCCCTCCTGTGCCACCCCTATGGCCTCATGAATCTGTCGACCTTCCAAAAACTCGAATTGTTCAGCTGATATATGCTCAGATAGTATTACCTTTAGTCTACGAGCAATAACTTTCGATACAATCTTATAGATACAATTACATAAAGAAATGGGTCTAAATTCATTGAGAGTTGTTGGATTGTTAGTCTTTGGAATGAGGGCTATAAAAGTAGAGTTGAAACTAGCTGGTATCCTCCCAGTGATGCGAGTATCTTCAACCACTTGTAGAAGATCCATGCCCACAACTTCATAAAGATCCAAAAAGAATTCAATCGACCACCCATCTGGACCTGGGCTCTTGTCTTTCTGAAAACTTCTAAGGACTTCCTTTAATTCCTCTTCAGTCACAGCTCTCATCAGCCTCCTATTGTCCTCCTCCTCTGCAAACCTCGGGAACATTTGAGCAACCCTAATTACTTCTGCAATAGTAGCCTGGGCTGGAGCCCGAAACAAGTTCTGAAAATGACTCACCCCACATCTACCTTTCCCCTCAAAATCAAAATGTTCTAATCCTTCTTCATCTTTCAGGCTCCAAATAGTATTTGCCACCTTCCTACCCCTAGTATAAGCATGACAATTTTGTATTCTCGTCCCCACACTCCAGCCAGATCGCTCTGCTCTTAAGTCTCCAAGCTTCCTCTTTTTCCAGCACTATTGTGTTCCTTCTCCCTTCCACCCTAGACAGAGCTTATTTTTATTCAAGAGTGATAAGCCCCCCTCCTTCCCCTTCATAGATCTGTAGAAGTTCAGCCTCTACCTGCTTCAGTTCAGCATCCTCCCTCAGTCTCTTAGCAATAGCCCATTCTTTAACTGCCCCTTTTAATCTCTTTATGTTCTCAGTGAATTGAAAGGCTGCTGTGCAATCGTGGTCCACATCAAATGACCTCCAAAGGTCAAGAAAGAGACTTTTGAAAGAATCATCTTATAACCAAGTTTTGTTGTACTTAATAGGACTAGGCGGATTGTTAGGTCCTTTTTTAATCTCGAAAAAGATAGGAAAGTGATCAGAATTACCACCACTTCCTACCCACTGCCTGACTTGAAAAAACCTATCCACCAACTGTTCAGCCACCAGGAACCGATCCAGTCTTTTCGCCACCCTAGCCTCCCCACCCTTGTTATTCCTCCAGGTGGGTTTCAACTTAATAGGCTCTATATCCAGTAAGTTGTTTTCCACCAACTTCTGTAGAAAATACTCAGCCTGCGGATCCACTTGTGCTTGAGGACCCCATATTTTTGAATGCCCCAAGGTAAAATTTAAATCTCCCCCCACCACAACCGAATCACCTCCAAGGAGAGGGTCCTGTAAAAGAGAGTCCCAGAATGGAACTCGATTCACATAGGGCCCATAAACATTAATCACATAAATACTAGTACCCAGATCAACTGATAGAAAATCAGCTCCCAACACTGAAACCATCCCCCAAGAATTTATGAGTTTTAACGCACTGTTCTTCCAACCCACTACCAACCCCCCCGAATGTCCCCTAACATCCAAGGTCACAAAGGACCAACCTGCCAGCCAGCTCTCCAGTCTTTCCTTAATGATATCCCCTAAACCTAAAGTCTCTTGTAGCAAGATCACATCAGGGTGTTCAAGAGTAAGCACCCTTTTGAAGGCTGATTTCTTTTTAGGCCCAGCCAAACCCCGACAATTAAAGGACATAATCTTCATGTACGAACAAACTTCCGGGCATTCACCACTCTAAGTGGCCTCTCAATAGACAGTTGTTTCCCTTCTCGAAGATCAGTCCTGGCCCTAGTCTGTGCCTTTGAAAAATTCGATTTTCTGCCCCTACCCTTCTAAACCAACAGTTGTTCTTTCCCCAAACCCCCCCCAGAGGTATTTTTGCAAGAGCGGAGGAATACCCCAATTCTGTAGACTCAGGTGAAGAGTGACATGAAGACTCTGCCACCTTCCCAAGATCGGGCTCAAGAATAACTGGAGTATCCTCCAAAAGAAGTGTGGAGGCAGTGGATAGATCAGGGTTCTGATCTGTAATATCAACCACCGTGAAAGTTGTAACCCCAACCAGAACAGATACCGAGGGAAAGGGAGTATCATCAATAGGACCCGACAAGGAAAAAATTTTCAGCCCCTACACCCAATCTAGACCAACCAAAGTACAATGATTTAATAATAAATTTACTGAGGGAGAAAGGGAGAAAGAAGGAATACCCATGATAGAAGGCCTCGGAGGATCGGCTTCTTCCACAGGTGCAGAGTGTATAGCTTCATCTACTGGAACGAGAGGAGTATCAAATCGAACGCCTGGAACCGCATCAGAGTCTTGACTATTAGGATCAGAATCCTCAGTTACCCGTTCACTGCCTGAATCCTCTATCACTGACATGGGATCAGTAGACTCCAAATCCTTTGGTTCTCCTGTTGTATCCTTTTTAAGTGATTTTCTCTTCCCCCCATTTAAAGTGCGAAGCGAGAGTCGACATTCTGAAGCCGGATGACCATATGCATGACACCTCCTGCAACGAAAAGGCACGTTCTCATAATCCAGAATTTGAGAAATGATATCAGGCCCCCATTCCAAATTAATGGTCTCAGGAAGACCCTCTCTGATATTTATGTTAACCATGGTATGGGAAATCTGTTTGTAATGCGTCTCCAGATAAGAGAGATCCGCCTCCAGAAAAGTTCCCAAAACATCCCCAATCTTTCGAAAATGATGAGGATCCCAGAAATGTAGAGGCAAACCAGGGAGCCAAACCCAAATAGGAATCTTATCGACTCTCTTCCGACTAGCATCGAAAAGAGGATGCCAGGGCTTCAGTAAAACCGGTGTGTGGTTCAGGTGCCAATTCTTGTTAAGAATCCTTCTCAGATCAGCCTCTGATTTGACCACCACCGCAAACCATCCGCGAAGCAACATGTCCACCTCTGGAGTATATCCCAACATCTCTCGCCACTGTTCGTCCACCCAGTCCACCACCGTTTTAGGAGCAAAATTTCTGCCCATAACCCTGCCCACGAGCGTCAGATGCGACATCTCTAGAACCTGATCCCAAGTAATGTCTTCACCAACAGCATAACTACCCACTACTCTGGATTTTAGCCAACTCCTCTTGCGCCTCTTAACAGGCCCTCTTGTAATCTCCCCTTCCCCTGATGAAACCACTTTCACAGCCCCGGTGTTCAGAAACCCCCAACGACACTCTCAGATCTTCCCCAACACCGCCACTTCCAATCCCACAAACTTGCTACACCTGCCTAGCCACCCCCTCTTCTGCTACTAGGTCAAAACCGTCCACCACTTCAAAACCCCCCTGCAAACCTGACACCGGAAACCCTAAATTCCGGGAAAAGAAATCCCCGGCCTCCCTCCAGCTAGCACTGCCCAAAAGATCTACCGGCAGCCCATCGCAGTCTAATGGGTCGTTCGACAACCTTCTTTGTGGAGAGAAAGAAAAGTAATCCGAAGGTGAAAGGTCTGTTACCCGGCTTCACCTACCCAAAACCGGTCGAAACAGTTCCTTCAGGCCCCAACATCGGGAGTTCCTCCAAAACCTCCAACTGCCCTCCACTTGGCACCCCCCATACATCCTGTGCCTCCAGCTGGTCACTTGAGTAATCTACCATCTCCACTCCTTCAATCGAAGCTGTTAAACCTAAAGGCTGATACAAACCCTGACAGTAAAAACAGTTCAACTGCAATCCCAAGCCACTAGCTAACAAACAAACCCTAAGTTAAAAGCAAACATTCTTATGACCAAAAAACCCCATCCGAAGAAAACCCCCATCCAGAGAAGTCCATGCGCTGTCATGATGATTGAGACAGGGGGAGGTATGGTCAGAAAGACCCACCCCCCTGCCATGACTGGTAGCCCTGGACTGCCGTACTCCTCCACCAGACCCTACCCCTTACCACCATCGCCGGCCCTCCTCCGCATGGAATAACTCTTGAAGAAATCCCATAATCAAGTATTTCATATTTATACCTATAGCTATTTATATCTTAGAATTTTGGATGGACTATTCAAGGAAGATGGGACAACTATAATATATATATATAAACAATTATATATAAATAAACAATTATAATAAATAATATATATATGAAATGACTTGTAATTGATGCATGGATAAGTGGTAAATCATGCATAGATTTTCAATATCACATTACAACATGACATTACAACATAAGGATGAATTGATTCATTTACTTTTTTCTCTTAATTTTGTAATTCTCGGGGTGACCATTGCAAAAATAGAGTCTTGAGGATATGGTATTATCAGTTTCCAAATAACTGAAGATTTCGTCCCTTAGCAGTTTTAGTCACCTTGTACTTGACCCAAATCCCTGAAATTTTAAAGTTTGGGATAGTGCACAGTTGAAATTTGCATCTCACGATCATACACAATTAGTTGAAATTTGCATCTCACGATCATACACAATTAAATGAATAAGGTTGAGAGTGGAAATGGAAAAACTCGACATTGTAGTTTGTGAAGTTTTTGAAGACCAGCACGAAGTGTTAAATAAAGCCGACTAAGGAGTCATCTATCAATCACCGGAGAGAAACGCAGAAGAAAAGGGCTTAGTGGGCATTATTTACCTTCCCAAGAATATCTGGGAACGGCATGTTAAAAATTCTGCATGGAAACATAATGCACCCAATCAACAATTGCAGGTTTGAGTTCGAAATCAAGCAAGATATTGGAGAACTTGAGATCACAACAAATAATATGCTTTAGAATATCTTTGGGCACTAGGGATCTTCACTAAAAATATTTCTATTACATATGAATCGATAGGTTGTTGTTTTCTCTGCTTTTCATCCGACAAATAGAAAACAAGTAACAGATCTATTCAATTTGTGAATGACACTTCACTTGTGGCTTATAATAAATAGCATCCAGTGAAATAATTATGTTTACAATTCATTCTGTAATGCATTGTAAACTAAATTGTGCTTTGTTAGATTCTACATTGTGTTTTAGAATGTCTTTTGGCACTAAGGATCTTCAGTAAAAATTATTTCTATTACTTATTAATCAATAGGTGCATCGTTAACTTTTATAGGTGTTGTTTTCTCCAATTTTTATTCAACACATAGAAGACAAGTAACAGATTTATTTAATTTGTTAATGACACTTGTGGCCTATAATAAATAGCATCGACTGAAATAACTGTGTTTACAATTCATTCTGTAATGCATTATAAACTAAATTATGATTTTAGGAAAATATACTTTTTACTCATGGTTCTTATCATTTACATTGGACATGATGCTTATAGTCTTTACTAGTTATACACATTTTGTTTTTCTTTCCAGTATTATGCGGCTTGTTTAATCTTATATGACTAATAGTTCTATATGCAGATCCTTGAAATGCACAGGGTCCAACTACTTGTTGGGCGCTTTTCCATACTCACTATCTTTTTGCGGCAATTATTTCAGCCACTTTCTGCTGCTGTTCGGTATTTATAACTCGGATGTAATCAGCTATATGCTGATGTTTTTGCTTCGATTACCCACTATACTTTTGTTGGTGATGCCTTTGGTGACTGGCATTTGAGGATGACTGTACATGGGACTTATTATATATTTTTTGGTCTGTATATATTTGCTGATGTGGCATATGGATACTGTTCTACTACAGGACGTCTTCCTGTTTTGACTTGTAGATGTTTTAGGGACATGTGGCACTATTATTGTTGGTCTATTTTGATATAGTTGTTAACACTATGCTGTCACTTTGACCGGTTTCTCTCTGGTCCTCCTTCTGACAGGGTTTGTGTGCATATGTATGAACTGACAGCTGGTTATATTTACTATTCCGCATATTAATAGTAAGTTTAATTTTTCTATGAAAAAACAAAAAAAACTAAATTATAATTTATATGTTTTGTTCAGACATCGATTAGCCGATCATAAAAAAGGACTGATTTTCCAACTGGGCAGTCTCTTGAGAAGATCAAAGATGATGGTGTTGCCATTAAGGCCAATAGTAAATAATCATCAGCGACTGGTAAAAACATTAAACATTTAATTTGAAGATTTTTCCACATATCCGATAACATATAAAATATTTTAGTATTACCTTAAAATTAAAATAATATATTACTACACACATTAAAGTGAAATAATAGATCATTAAACAATCTACCGATTGAAAGTCATATCAAATTTGAGTTGTAATGCATTACAGAGAATAACACAATGACATTGACACACAGAAATCTAAATGAGTTGTAAATCAAACTGAATCCAACTAATACTAACAGAACCTGAACCTGAACGTCTGTCCATCTAGAGGTTTTTAATGGCGCGCAAATTTGCCTTCCAGAGAGCTGCAACGGCTGCCAGAGCATGGGATGAACTTCCACCTTCTGCCAGAGCTGCTTTGGCAGTCTCCTTCAATTCTTTGGCTCTCTCCCTGCTCTTCTTCCCGTCCTCTCCTTCCATCAATTCCCTCGCCGCTTTCTCCACTTCCTCTTTCGTTACCATCCCATCTGGTCGCCTCTGCATTCCCACCGCCATTTTAATGTCATTCACGAGAAAGTAGCCGATAGGTTTTTGGTCAGCTTGAAGGGGCCAAGCGATAATGGGAACTCCAAACCAAATGCTCTCCAACACCGAGTTCCAGCCGCAGTGACTCACAAAACCTCCTGTGGACGGGTGAGCGAGGATGGCAACCTGCGGAGCCCACGAGGTAACCACGAGACCACGATCCTTGGTCCGATGTTCGAAACCCTGGGGGAGCAGCGCACATACTTCTTGATTGGAAGCGTTGGGAGGAATGCGGAGAACCCACAGAAAACGCTGCCCGCTGCTTTCCAGTCCAAGAGCAAGCTCCTCGATTTGCTTGCCCGACAGAAAATTCACGCTTCCGAAGGAAACGTAGATAACAGAAGAGGTCGGCTGGCTATCCAACCAGTGCAGGGAGCCACTAGGATCCTCGAGAACAGGTTTCGGGGGAGCAATGAGTGGCCCGACAGGATATATCGAAGGCATTTTGATTCCATCGATACTCGCGGGAAGAAGCTCGCCATTGACGAGTGCCTGGATGATCCCGCTCTCCAGTTCCTGAAACGTGTTTATCAGAATCCCGTCCGCTTTAAACATGCGATATGAATGGCGGAGGAAAAGCTGATAAAGCGGATCAGACTTGTCCTGCATCGGGTCAGGGAAATCTGGTGCAGGTAAGGTTGGAAATCCAGGTACTTTAACAGGGCCGTCCAAATCCTTCAAAGATTCCTTCATCTCGGCATCTATTGTAGGATGGTAGAGCATGACAGAAAGATTAGAGGCAGATGTAATGTAAAGAATATAGCTGGGTATCTTCAGGCTACTGCTAACCTCAATCATGGCGCTGCAGAATAGATCGGTGATGAAAGCACTTATGGGGTTAAGTGAATCGTTCAACAGGGTCCTCAGAACATTCTCAACTGAGCCTTTGGACTTCTCCATGAAATTGAAAATCGAGATTAAGGGATGTCCATTCTTTTCTTCAGAATTCATCTCCACTTCTGGCAGCTCGATGAAGCGGATGCCCAAACCTGAAGATGCCAGAGACTGTGTATAAGCAGTCTGAGCAGAGGTGACCATGAATTTCGCGGTCATGAAAGTTATGGCAAAACCATGGCGAGATGCCAACAGCTTAGCCAACTCACAGAAGGGGATGAAGTGACCCATTCCAGCTACCGAGGGGAACATGGCTACGTGAGGCTTTCTCGTCTCCATTATCGCACCAGAGGCCTCAACTCCGTCGACTCCACAGCTCGAACAGTAATCCGAGGTTGTGCAGTGCACACAATAAGAAAACCCATTTTTTAGCACCACTTATGTTTTGTGGTGCTAAAGTGGTGGTAGTAGCACCAGTGATAGTTTTGTGGTGTTAATATGGTGTTATTAGCATCACTTATATTTTGTGGTGTTGATGTGGTAGTATTAACACCACTTATATTTTGTGGTGTTAATATGGTGTTAATGTTTATTAATATTATTGGAAATTGAACTTTTCATTATTTATGTTAAGATCACAAATGCCTCGTTGGCAAGTACCATGAAGTGGTGCTAAGTTATTATTTGCCACATGGACATGTACAAGTAACATTTAATTATAAGGATTTGCACCATAAACACTACAACTTCACAAATAATTATTTTGTAAATATCTCAATTAGATTATTTATCTTTAGTTGAAATTATCAAAATTAATTAATGAGTTTTTGCAACACAATTACAACATATTCAATTATTTATTTTTATACTATTTAAACAAATAAAGTCACACTAGTGATTTATAAGGCTTTGCACCACAAACACAACAAGTTTACAAATAATTATTTTGTAAATAATTCAATTCAAGCATTCATTTTTAATACTATTTCAACAAATAGATACCTAAATTTTTTAATAATGAAAAATAATTAAAAACAAAAGTTTTCAATTCATTACTATTATAAAGGCGCAATAAAAATTATTACTTGAAATTTGATTAAATTCAATTGAGAATATTTTTATTAATCTTATTAAATTTCTTGTTTTCAATTCATTACTATTATAAAGTATCAATAAAAATTATTACTTGAAATTTGATTAAAGTCAATTGAGAATATTTTTATTAATCTTCTTAATTTGTTTGGTGGACATTAGTATAATTATTAGGTTTTTAGGAGGAGGCCTGACCTTAGGGTAAAGGAATCCTAAGGCTAGAGAAATGCCATGTTGATAAGTGCCATATAGTGGTGTTAAGTGCTTATTTGTTGCATGGACATGTACACATATGATTTAATTATGTTGATTCCCACCATAAACACAACAACTTGACAAATAATTATTTTGTAAATAATTTAATTCATTTATTCTCATTCAAATAAATGCTCAAGACTAATTTATGAGGTTTTACACCACAATCACAAGAAATTCAATTATTTATCTGTATACTATTTAAACAAATAAATTCCAATAATTCATTTATGAGACTTTGCACCACAAGTTCATAAATCATTATTTTGTAAATAACTCAATTAAATTATTTCATTTTAATATTATTTAAGCAAATAAATACATATGATTCTTAATATTGACAAATAATTAAAGTCAATCGTGTTTAATTTATTACTGTTATAAAATGGTAATAAAAATGATTTGAATTGAAATTTGATTATTGGGTATACTTTTATTTATCTTATTAAATTTCTCAAGGACATGTTTGAGGGAGGAAACCTTCACCTTGGTCCCTAAAATAAGGTGTTAGGAATCTAGGACCAAGAAGGATGATCATCACACATGTGTTCATAAGAGGATTCTTAGCCTCTATGTGTGGGAATTTATGTCATTATAACATTTTGATCACTAGTAATAGCTCTACTTTCCCTTCACCTAGTTCATAGAAGAAACCTAGTCCTTGTGATAAATGAAGCTTCTAGGCATGTAGCGATAATAATTATGTTTTGAGCCAACACAAAATACTTTTTGAGAGGATCCATGGCCTTATAATAGGGATATAGGGGAGAATTAGAGGAAATAAAACTAGGTATATGTCTTTGGGGCATAGACATGATAACAGGAGCAAACCTAGGCCTTTGACATTAGGGTAAACCTCTAGGAATATTAGATTAAAAAGTATACCTTGAAACACCACATAAGACCTCTTAAGGGTATCATTGGCCTAATATTGGGAGTATAAATGACTCTAAGGGGTTTTAAGCACTATATATGGGTTTCAAGTTCCTTGTCATGTTTGACAGGGGAAACCCATGCCTTAGCCCCTAATAAAATATTTTTGGCATCTAAGGACAAAAGAAACACCTTGAACCACTACACATGGCCTACTAGTGGTATTATTTACCCCTAAGTGAGGACATCGAGCCATTATGAGGATTTTCCTAGTACATATGGATTTCATGGTTTTGTATAATGTCATAGGAGGAAACATGGGTCTCAATCCCTAAGGGAGGATTTAAAACACACTCATGAACTCCCACTGTTATCATTGGAATTTGATTATTGATATAAGAGACACTGGATGTCGTTCTTAGAACCTTGGACATAGTCGTGGGAGGAATCGCAAGACTTAGGCCTTAAATGAATGTCTTAAGAAACTTGAGCTGAGAGCAATGATTCAAACGATCATATAGGAGATCATGCACTGCGTAAGAGATTGTTTTCCTTAAAGTGGGATATGGGTGGAAATATGTAGTTTTATGCATTAAAGATGGGTCTTGGACCATGGTTGGGGAAGAAATTGAGGGAATTATACCCTAACATAATATTATTGATGTAATGAGCAATTATTAACACAATGAACCATAAAATAAACCCTTTAAATGGATCTTGCAATAAAGTTGGATATGGGCATAATCAAGGGTTTTTGCATAGTGGGATGGATCTTGAGTCCTCGAATGGGGTCATAGGAAGAAATAAATATCTTATGTAGGTGTCCTATCACGTTGGGAATTACATTCTAGGGAACAAGACCATGTATTTGGCCCTAAACAATACATTGAGGCATACATATCCATGAACAATGCCTCGAAGCACCATGCATGACTTCACAGGGGTATCCATGGTGCTATGTATGTAGGGATTTTGACCTTAGTCCCTTGGACATGGTCAATGCAAGAGACCTAAATTTTGGTACCTAAAGAAATCTTCCAGGCATCCAAGGCTAAGAAGTTTTCCTCCACCAAACACACATGGACTCCCGAGAGTAACATTAGACTATGATTGAGGATGTTGGTGCCATTAGATGGTTTTGATCAATATGTTCATGCCTTAGGGCCTTGGGAATGATTTTCTAGGTAAGAATGTGATGCCTTTGAACCTAACGAACTCATTGAGGCATCCAAATCCATGAGCAATGCATCCAAGCACCATGCATGACTTCATAGGGGTATCTATGGTACTATGTATCTACGTCTTGGGGCCTTTAGGCCTTCAACATGATTAGTGGAGGAGACTTGAACCTTGGATCCTAAAGGAAGCTTCTAGCCATTGAGGGATAAGAAGGCTCCCTCCACTAACCATAGATAGCCTCCTAAGGGTATCATTGGCCTATGATTGAGGGTTCAAGTACCATTAGAGAGTTTTGAGTAGTAGGAACATATATCAAGGCCTTGGGAATGAAATTATATGGAATAAGACCATGCATTTAGCCTTAAGGAAACCATTAAAGCATCTAGAACCATGAGTAATGCCTTAAAGCACCATACATGACTTCATAGGGGTATCCATGGTGTTATGTCTCCACTTCTTGGGGATTTAGGGCCATGGACATGGTCAAGGGAGTAGACTTGAACCTCAATCCCTAAAGGAATATTTTATCCATATAGGGTTGAGATAGTAGCCTTAAGGGACCACACATGGCCTCATGAGGTTACCAATTTCCTATTATTGATAATGTCAATGCCATCAAGTATTGTTTAGTAGTGTTATGTGTCTCAATGCCTTGGGAATGATGTTCTAGGGAAGAATACCATGCATTTGGCCCTAAAGAAACCATTAAGGAATCCAAAGCCATTAAATAATGTCGTAAAGAAACACACATAACTTTGAAGGGTATCCATGGAACTATGTATCAAAGCTTGGGGAATTGGGTTGTTGGACATGGTCAAGTGAGGAGACCTGAACACCAATCCCTAAAGGAATCTTATATCAATCCATGGCTAAGAAGGTTTCATCCACCATCAACACATGGCCTCCTGAGGGTATCATTGGATTATGATTGAGGATGTCAGTGCCATTAGGTGATGTTGGGTAGTGTATATGTGTCTTGGGGTGTTTAGAATTATATTTTAGGGGAAAACACCATGTGTTTGGCACTAAATAAATTGTTGAGGCATTTAGATCCATGAACAATGCCTCAAGGCATCATGCACGACTTTGTAGGGATATCCATGGCATTATGTATGTAGGTTTCTTATCTTGGGGCCTTGGAAATGGTCAGTGGAGGACACTTGAACAGCAAGCCCTGAAGGAATCTTCTAGCCATCCAGGGCTAAGGAGGTTTCCACCACTAACTACATATGGCATCTTGAATGTATCATTGGATATCATTGAGGATGTTGGTTACATTAGGTGATTTTGAGAAGTATGTAAGTGTCTTATTTCCTTGGGAATTGTGTTTTAGGGAAGAATACCATGCCTTGGTCCATAAAGAAATAGTTGAGGCATCGAGAGCCATGAACATTACCTTGAAGAACCATGCATGGCTTTGAAGTGATATCTATGCCACTAGTTATCTAGATATTACGGCCTTGGTGCCTTGGACATGGTTAGTGGAGGAGACCTGAACCTCCAACTCTAAAAGAATATTCTCGCCATATAGGGTTGTGTAGGTTTCCTCCACCAACTACACATGGTCTATTGAGGGTGTCATTGTCCTATGATTGAGAATGTGGGTTCCATTAGATTTTTTTTAGAATTATGTAGGTGTCTAGGGGTCTTGGGAAAGACATTTCAAGGAACAAGATCATGCCTCTGGGCCTAGATAAACCATTGAGGCATCCAAATCCATGAATAATGCCTCAAAGAACAACAAATGAATCGACACCGGTATCAATAGTGATATATATCTAGGCCTTGTAGTCTTCAGGACTTGGACATGGTCAATGTAGGAGACCTAAACCTCGATCCCTAAAGTAATATTCTATCCATCCAAGGATAAGAATTCCTCCAATGATAACACATGGGATCCTGAGGGTATCATTGTCCTGTGATTGATGCGATATTCACAATTAGGTGCTTTTGAGTAATATGTACATATATTAGGGCCTTGCCTCAAAGATCCATGCATGATAATGAACCTCTCTAGGCTATCTTTAGCATCTAAGAAGGGATATGGGTGCCATTGAGAAGATTTAAGCACTATTTATGGGTTTTAGGGCACTAGACATGGTCGATAGAGGAAACCCAAGCCTTATGATCTAAAGCATGCATTTAGGGATCAAGGCAATGGACGATGCCACAATCGATCACATAACATTGATCTAGGGCATCTTAAGTATTCCAATGGAAATGGGCTAATAGGCCATGTAGAAGGCCCTAGATTACCTCATATGTCCTATATAATTATATGTTATAGCTCAAATCATGGTTTGGAGTTAGAAACTATGAAATTGCATGATATCCATTTCTTTACGGGTCATGACTCATGAGATATGCATGGGGCCCAAAATAATGACTCATTTCTATAAAAGAAATTGCGAGGGCCAAAACAATGAATCATTATTATATAATGATTCCTTAGTCAATCAGAGGCATATGACTGATTTGAATCTTTAGGAACAATATAGATACGTACATCTCTCTCTCTCTCTCTCACACACCCCCCTCTCTCTGTATCCTATGTCTCCCTCCTATAACCCTCTCTATCTCTCTCTCATTCACTAAGACCCTCTCTCTCTCTCTCTCTAACCCCCCTCCCTCTGTATCCTATGTCTCCCTCCTATAACCCTCTCTATCTCTCTCTCATTCACTAAGACCCTCCCCCCCTCTCTCTCTCTCTCTCTATCTCTCTCTCTCTCTCTCTCTACCCCTTCGCCCCTAACCCCCCTCGCCCCTCTCTTTATCCCTCTCTCTTTCCTTATGTCTCCCCCTATATCCCCCCTCTTTATTTATGTAACCCCCCTATCTCCCCCCTTTCTATCTCTCTCTTCCTCTCACCATCCCTCTTTCTATCTCTCACTCCCTTTCCCTATCCCCCCCTCTCTCTCCCTGTATCCCCCCCTCCCCTATCTCTTTCCCTATCTCCCCCCTATATCCCCCCCTCTTTCTTTTTGTAACCCCTGGTATCGCCTCCTTTTAATCTCTATCTTCCTCTCCCCATCCATCTTTCTATCTCTCTCTCCCTTTCCCTATCCCCCCCCTCTCCCTCTAGCCCTCCCCCAACCCTCTTTCTCCCTTTCTTCCTCCCCCCTCCCTTTATACATTAACCTTACACCACACCTACACAAGGATTATGAGTATCATCTATCCTGGTTCCTGCTCATGATACTAACACTAGAGGCTAGGCTAAAGACTCATGAATCTCTTTGCAAAATACCCTCTTGGTAGCTCAATAGAACCATGTGATGCTTCATAGTGCATCAACACCTTCCTCTCACGTCCATGCTTAAGTAAGCTAGGCTAATTATATCTTAACTCTTTCCTATTTATTAATTATTGAAAACTTATATTAACATATTATTCTTATATTCATAATGAAATTTATATAAAACTTTTCTTATTTATAGTTAAATTTTTTAATTTTATTATATTATTATTTTTAATTAAAAATTCAAATATTGATAATTATTAAGCAAATTAATAAGGAAATAATTTTATTTATAATTACTAATCATACTAATAAAGAACTAATTTTATTTATAACTATTAATCAAATTAAAAGAAACTAAAAAAAAAGTTTATTAATCTGTAAACTATTTGAAATTTTAAGACTTGAGTTTATGAAAGGTGGAGGCTAAGTGAGCTCCAACGTGAAGCCCACTTGCCCTTCCCTAGAATAAAACTGATTAAATTAATCATAGCTCAAAACCTCTCCTTTCAACTTCTTGCTCATTCACTCTTGTTCGGTTAAGCTCTGCTCTGTACTCAAGGTTTCATAGAAGTCTTAGGGTTCTTAGGGTTATGGAGCTCAAAAGAAGAGAGACCTGCAACTCGAGTTTCCTCACTCACCATATTTGGGTAGAAGTGATACTCATGTAGTTTGCTAAGCTTAGACTTCAAGTTATTCTAATCTAGCATATGCTAGGTCCTAAGAAATTATCGACATCCACATAGATGCAACTGACCACAAGAACTAGGCTTGTTGACAATTGTTAGTGTTCCACACCAAGAGAGGATGGCGGGACTGTAATCCCCTGGGACAACAAAGGATGGGCGGACTGCAACCCCTTAGTACTTTGTGGCCATGGCCTTCCCACGATCTCAGTTCTGTTGGAAACCCACCTGCGGCCTCTTGAGGGTATAATTGGACTATGATTGATTATGTCATTTCCATTAGGTGGTTTTGAGTAGTATCTTCATGTCCTAGGGAGGCATACCATGCCTTTGGACCTAAATAAATCATTGCGGTATCAAGAGCCATGAACAGTTCCTCGAAGCACCACACATGAATTTTTGGGGGTATTTATGGCATTATGTATTAGGAACTTCGACATGGTCAATGGAAGATACCTAAAGGTATGTCCCTAAAGGAAGATTCAATACATCCATAGATAATAAGGTTATATCCACTAGAAACACATGGTGTCTTAAGAGTATCATTGGTCTATGATCAGGGATGTAGATTCCATTAGGTGGTTTTGATAAATACACACATTTCTCGGGACTTGGGGAATGACATTCTATAGAAGAGGACCATGCTTTTTGAAATAAGGAAACTATTTAGTCATCCAAAGCCATTAATAATGCAACAAATGACCACATATGGATTTGGAGTGTATCCATGGAACTATGTATCCAAGTCATGGGGACTTGGGGCATTGGACATGGCCAAGGGAGGAGACCTCAACTTCAAACCCTAAATGAACCCGCTATCCACCAAGGGATAAGAGGTATACCTAAACCAACCACGCATTTCCTCCTTAAGGTATCATTGTGTTATGATTGAGGATATTAGTGAAATTAGATGGTTTTTAGTAATATCTATGTGTGTTGGGGCCTTGGGAATGATAGTCTAGGAAATTCAACTATGTGTTTGGGGCCCTAAATTAATTCTTGTGGCATTTAAAGCCATGAATAATGCAATAAGGAAACATGCATGAATTTATAGGGGTATCCATAGCACTATGTATCTAGGTTTTTGTCCTTGGGACCTTGAACATGGTCAATGGAGAAAACCTTATCCTTAAGCCCTAAAGGAATATTCTAGACATCTAAGGATGAAGAGGTGGTTTCCACCAACCACACATTACCTCTTCGTTATATTATTATCCCATGATTGAGAATGTCAGAGCCATTAGGTTGCTTTGAGCAGTATGCAGGTCTCTCAGGGCCTTCAGAATGATGTTCTATTAAAGAAAATTGTTCCTTTATCCCTACATAATTCATTGAGGCATTCAAATCCACGAACACTACATCAAAGAACCATTCATGACTTTGGAGTGGTATCTATGGAACTATGTATCTAGGCCTTGTGGCCCTGGGGCCTTGGACATGTTTAGTGGAGGAGACATAAACCTTAGGCCTCCTCTATCTCTCTAACCCTCCTCTATGTTTACCTTTATCTCTCCCTTCCCCCCTCTCTCTCTTGCTCCCCCCTCCCCCTATCTCTCTTCCCCCCTTTAACTAACTACCCCCTCTGCCTCCCTCCATTCCCCTTCTCTCTCTCCCCCACCCTCTCTCTCTCTCTGTATGATAAGGAAACCACATGATTAGGAATGAGGTGGGGGGCTAGGTGGCTCTTTGCAAATGTTACAAGGGTCCCTACTCCAAAAATTGAAGAGCTACAATAAATACACCATTTATATTTGAATCATCTGTACTTTTGCACATAGATATATAAGGACATGTTCACACATATTACAACACTATCAAACCACTTAAAAGTTCATAAATATTCTAACTTGTTAAATAAGAGTTCATTACCTTTCTTATTCATAAAAATAAATTACCTCAACTTACACAAATATTCATTGAAAACAAAATTTTAGTAACCCAAGAAAACCAAATAATGTTGCCTTCAAATATAATTTAGATCAAAATATGTGTACAACAAAAAAACTCTCCTAGGCTCGAGATGTTTTGGTTGCTAAGCCTAATGAATGCAATAAATGACTTTACATTTTTTACCCAAGCTAGTTAACTTAGGTTTCTTTCTATCCAAGAATCAATTTTTGGGACATCTACTATTTAAATCTTATACATAGAAGTGATGAGTACATTAATTAAATTTTTCATTATGTAGTTTTTAAGTATAATAAAAAGGAAGAAACATAATTTACAATTTAAAGGGGTGGATAAATGTTTCAAATAAAAAATTATTTTAATTATACCAATTTACTCGTGGAGTATTTTTCCTTATATGTATTATTTTTCGTGATAATTTTTTTTATAATTTTGACATAATGGTTAAAATTGAATTAATAAAAAATGCATTGAAGATATAGTTGTAAATTTTAGAATTTAAGAAATTTTAAAATTTGTTGTAAAAATCACAACTTTCCATTATCAAATTCCAAATAAATAACTTACCAAAAAAGAAAAAATACTTCATACTTACATTTCTCCATTTTAATTAAATCTACAACCCTAATAATTGAAAAATTAAATCCTAAATTAAACTCTATGCTATTCCCTTAAATGTGATATTGTGATTTGGTGTTTCCCTAGAATTGGCATGACCTTAAGAGCCTCAATGCTTCTCTTATTACCTTAAAAGGTTGAAGGTTCACTTTGGGTTATTTCCAGCCATATTGGATATCAAAACAATAGACGGGTTTTATGAAGTCGAACTAGTCGAGGATGAACTAGGAAACGATGAACTCAAACTTGAAGAAGATGAACTCAAACTTGAAGAGCTCGACGGGATGAACTTGGCGGGAAACTAGAAGGTATGTCAGGAGGTCTCAAAACATCAAAATTACAGCTAGGGGCATCTTCCTCCCAAGTTCCACAACTCAACAGGTTTTAATGTGGACGACTTCTGAAGCTAGGGTTTCGTGCAGTGAGAACCATTGCAAAAATTTGCTTTCGAATGTGATAACAATAGCAGGTTTTATTCATAGGGTCCAACATTTGGGTAAAAATAGTTGATTGAGAAATGATATTATATGCGGGAAGATCCCTTTGCAGCAACCCACTAGAAACCAAAGGCAGGTTTGGTATAGTAACCTGTTAAATCAATTTTCAGTTTTTATTCTTGGTAGTGAATAATTTGCATTTCTTGCTTCTATTCGAATTTGATGGAATGGGTATGGCCGTAATTGTTTTTACTCTAGTTCATAAATTGTTTTATCATAACTGCCTAAGGTAAATTCCCCATTTTAGGGTTTTTCCTAACTAGGTTAAATTGGGGTTTTGGGGTTTTTCCTAACTAGGCTAAATTGGGGTTTTTCCGGATTCCGACCAAACTCACCTGAAAAAAGTGTAAATGGTAGACTTTATGTGACTTTGAAGATTGAAGGTTGTTGTACACGAAGGTATGGCCAGTAGGACGGTCAAGTAGCTATTCTATTTTGCTATAGTGGTCTATAACAGAACACCCTGTTTTAACAATGTCAGGCCATTTGTTGGGATGGCTTCAATCTTCAACTATGGATGAACCCTAACCCGTTTCCTATCTACATGATCTTTTTAAAACCATGGTAAGGTTTACCTACACAGATTTGTTTTATGGAATTAATTTTCCAAATTGGTGTTCATATTCCAACTATACTTAACTACTTATAATAATTGTAGGATGTCCGGGTTTTGTACGACATGGTATCCTTTTAACAAGTTAGGACCTAGCTTATTGCCTTGCAGATCGATTTTTTGGGTTATAGTCATGAATATTGATAGGTTCTCATCTTGTTTATGGGGACAACATCCGAGTACAAACCCGCAAACTTCCATGACAAAGAGTGTAATGTTGTTGATTATTGTTGTGAGTAAAAGCTTAAATACTCATAGAAATTTGATTGAATAAAGGTTTCGGTATGGTCATTTTTGTTTAATACTAATTTATGCACATTTTCACTATTTCCAGGTTGCTTCTCTATCAAGTAAAATTGAGAAAATTGTTAAATTTTTAGAATTTACTTCAATTTGATCTAGGATCTTAACTGAGAGAACAACATGTACAACATATCTACAGCATATCAATCATGGAGACAATAATGCAAGCACACAAGAGACACAAAGATTTACTTGGGGAAAACCATAAAGGTGAAAAACCCCAATAACTTCCTCAGAGATAGATAAAGCAATGATACAACCAACCATAAGAGATAGACACAACCTAGCAGCAGATCCTCCTCCTCCATAAGTGTGCCACTCCTCCTTGAGTGCATGAGTGAGAAGTGAGTGAGCAAATAGAGTGCCTCTCGCACTCTATTTATACTTGACTTGACTTTCCTTTTTACCTAACTCATGTAGGCTCGAACTTAACCACATAACATAATGCTGACTGGGCCGACCCCCAATAGGGTGGTCTAATAACCCTTTGACCCACATGACTTATACAGGGCCGACCCCAAACAAGGTGGTCTAATAACCCATCAAATATAAGTTACGACACTTACAATATAAATAACGACACTTATGTATAGAGGAATAATAACATCTCTATAGGAATACAATATACATATATGTGAAATACATTCTGAATTTACATATACATCAACACTCCCTCTTAACTAGGAAGGTATTTCTCAGCACAGTTCTTTTAGCACAAGTCATCTTCTCTGGATCATCGTCACTGGATAATCGTCATCGAGTCATCATCATCGTCACTGCTACTGCTATCTCAATCAATCTCTGAATCTACTCGTCATAGGAAGTTCTACAGAGCCAGTCCTTTTTCATACTAGATGTAGATCCACCACCTGTAGGTCTTCATCATCACTGGCCATACTGTGGAATCCTCAGGACTTATTACGTGCATCACAAAACCTCGAAAGAGCATCCCAGGATGTTACGGGTACACAACTCCGACCTGTAAGATCTCCCAGGGCGCTATTACATGTGACCACACCACAAAACCTTGAAAGAGCATCCCAGGATGTTACGGGTACACAACTCCAACCTGAAGGATCTCCCAGGGCACAAATTACATGTGGTCACCACAAAACCTAGCAAGAGCATCTCAGGATGTTACGGGTACACAACTCCGACCTGAAATCTCCCAGGGCACAAATTACATGTGGTCATGGCAAAACCTTGAAAGAGCATCTCAAGATGTTATGGGTACACAACTCCGACCTGAAATCTCCTAGGGCCCAAATTACATGCCATAGGACAAAACCTCGCAAGAGCATCCCAGGATGTTACAGGTACACAACTCCGACCTGAAAGATCTCCCAGGGCACAAATTACATGTCCTCCTAGAGCAATGTCTCGAAAGAGCATCCTAGGCTGTTACGGGTACACAACTCCGACCTATAGGATCTCCCAGACATGCTCCTTTGCACAACCTGATCCACGGCCAAAAAGTATCATCCTGATACTCACCATACATCAACCTGATGTACACATGATCATCCTGATCATCATCACTGCAACGTCCTGCTGCATGTCATCTGGAGCAACATTTTGAAGCTCATCATCCATGATCATCCATGATCATCCTGATCATCACTGCAACATCCTGCTGCATGATTCACCTGATCATCAATGCATCTACCTGATGCGTACCAAGTATCTATCTGATACATATCATCATACATGATCCTCCTAATCATACAATGTATCCATCTGATACAAATACAAATACACGATACATATCACCATACATGATCCACCTGATCATACAATGTATCCACCTGATACATATATAGATACATGGTCCAAGCATCCAACATGATGCATATACAAAATACATACACATGATCCAACTGATCATATCCAGCATCCAACATGATGCGTACATATAAGTGATCCAACTGATCATATCCAGCATCAACATGATGCGTACATACATACAAAAATGATCCAACTGATCATATCCAAGCAGAAACCAGAACATCATCCTGATGCTCATCATCCAGCGCTTACATCCACAGCCATGTGAAGGTTCCTCCTTTCAACATGCTTGGAATGGCTTCAGCAAATGTGTCCATCACTTCTTCCTCGAAGTGTCCTCGATTTGAAGAACGCCAAGCCTCTCTCTGAAGTACTCAAAATTCACCCTGGCTAGTGGCTTCGTCAGCACATCTGCAATCTGCTCATCTATTGCAACATACAGGAGCTTCACAGCTCCTCTCTGCACCATATCCCTGATATAGTGATATTTGATCTCTATGTGTTTCGACCTGTCATGAAACACTGGGTTCTCGGACAACTTCACACAACTCTGGTTATCACAGAAGATACTAGTAGCCTCCAACGGGAGATCGAATAACTCAGACAGTAGCTTCCGTAGCCATACTGCCTCACAACTAGCTGAATAGGCTGCAACATACTCTGCCTCAGCTGTACTCATTGCTACGCAGGACTGCTTCCTGCTAAACCAAGAGATCACACCTGATCCCATACTGAAGTAGCACCCAGATGTGCTCTTCCTATCTGCAGCACTTCCAGCCCAATCTAAATCAACATAACCCTGCAGGTTAAAGTTTTGATTTGCTTCATACTTGAGCCCATAATCCACTGGACCCTTCAGGTACCTCAGAACATGCTTTATAGCAACCACATGAACACTCCTCGGATCCGTCAGGAACTGGCTCAATGTGTTCATAGCAAAGCAAATGTATGGTCTCGTGTTCGTCAGGTACATCAAGGACCCAATCATCTGACGATACATCAGATGAAGCATCACATAGATGCTTCAGGTTCAATGCCATAGGTGTGGCCATAGCCTTGCAGTCCATCATCCCGAACCTCTTCAGGATCTCTACTGCAGACTTCCCTTGTCCAAGGAAGATTCCATCACTCTTCCACACCTCCATGCCAAAAACAAATAGTGCATCATCCCCAAGTTCCTCAACTCGAACTCGGCAGCAAGCTTCCGCTGCGTGTCGGCAATCAATCTATCCTCACCTGATACAAACAGGTCATCCAAATAGTAGTATCGTTGGATTGCCTTCCTCAACCTTGTAGAAAAGGTTGGAATCCGCTTTACTCTTGGTAATGCCCAAACTGGATAGAAGGCTGTCTATCCTACCATACCAAGTTCTCCACACATATATGACTACACCATGTTGTCTTGAAATCCATCTGGTGCATCTTCTATTTCATCGCTTTTATATTTCTTAATGCTGCCATCTACAACGTGCTTGATCTGATAGTTTCATTTGGAAGTCACAATAGACTTCCCTTCAGCTCTTGGGACTGCATCCCAAACATCGTTCTTCATGATCGACGGATCATGGCATTCTTCCCGTATCCTGGGAACTTCAATATATTCAATAGATAATTTTGTTGTTGAACAAATGTTGTAGTTCTTCTTTTGTAGGAGATGGCATACGATCTTTCCTACACAACAAGTTAAATTGCATGATTAGAAAACATCTCATAGTTTTCAGAACAAATTCTTACACAAAGGAAATATGTCATACAGTCATGCAATTATTTTAGTCAATGCTTCAATACAACATTTATCCATATCCCATAACTTTCTAGATGCCTTCCAATCTCTACCAAAACATTGTTAAGAGTGTCCACAACTCCCAACATGTCAGCAAAGAGGTTTCATTCTAGATAAGCAGCAATGGAATGTTGTACAGTGCCATAGGCCACTTACCCATGCATATTAGTAGTATAATGTTCATCAATGCAATTATTCTAATATGCATAATACACAACCTAATTCTAGGAACATCAGTATATACGTTATTGAACAGTATTATTTAAACAAACACATATGCAAGAATTGATAATTAAAAATACTTATCTTTGTTTGGTTACTGGGTGGACTCCCTCTGAGTCTTTGCTTCCTTGCAGGAGCTGCTAGAGTCCTGATCTGAAGTAGCTTCTTCTACACCTTTCTGTTGTGGAGTGTAGGGAGATGGTCAACTCCCTCTGAATATCTGCATCCTTACATAAACCACTGGAGTGTACTCCCTTTTGATCTTTGCTTCCTGAATTACCTGTTCATATTCATCCTTGGTCCCTATGCATGCTTATTAGTATCATGATTGTGTTATCCTTGTGAACTCATATAAAATCATACATTCATTAGTATACTATTAAAACACAATAATCTCAAGCATGTATAGTCATGATCATTTCAAACAAAAATCATTAGCATTCAAGGTTTATGTAGGATTCTTATGGTTAGTCAAATCATAAGAAACATAACATGTCTAAACCTGTAATTACTCAAACCTATGACTCTTTAGGTTAGTTGGATCATCAATCAAGATAAGAGATATAATATGCATAAAACCTGTGATTATTCAAACCTATACCTTCATGATTCTTCTGGTTAGTCATATCATCAATTATGGTAAGAAACATAATATGCCTACAACCATAATTATTCAAACCTATGCCTTCATGAATAATCATTATCAACAACAGTATAAGATCCTAACACAAGGTAGGATTCTATCTTGATATAGGAAAAACATACCTGGATTAGCATGCTAGTTAGTTATGTCTAACATACTCACATGATGTCTTCTTTTTCTTCTTCAACGACTTGTGCTAGTAACCTGTATATCTCATAGGTTAGCCATTATAAAACCAAGTTATACATACCTCATAAATGGATCTTCTATGAGATCCGTGACAATGGATGAGTCTTTATCCTCATTTCATCATGATCATATGTTCTTGAACTGGAACATGATTTGTCTTTCTTGGTGTACCTTTCATGTTAGTAGACAACATAAACCTCATACAACACCATAATGCATTAGTACAATCATAAGTGTCAACACCCTAACCAATGAATATCTTCTATCATGCATTCATAATTTTGTTAAGGTGATACGACAAATCTAAAATCAAGATTGTACTAACCGTAATAACATGAAGACAAACATACCATAAACTTAATCATGAACAAATCTCAAAACATACCTCGATGAGTCATACCTGTCGAGATCGCTTGTAATCTCCTTATGTAAAGCCTTAGCCTCATCTCCCTCTGAAACAGGAACTCCTTCACTTATGCAGGTGACCAATCCATCTTTTTCTAGGATTAACCCTATCCACTTGATTTGCAAGAACTGGATCTCGAGCTGGATATGGGTTTGTCAGAGAAACCCCAAAAATTCAAACTTTGAATTTCAAACTTCCGAAAGGATAGAAATATGCGCCTTGATGAGCTGATCAAACTGGTATATTCAGAATTTGAAAACTGCAAAGTTTCACTCCTCAATTTTGCCTTTGAAACTTTTGGATTCACTGGACGTGACCCTAAACTGGGGTTTGATGAAGCCCACTCTTCTGCCCAATCAAAAGTTTTGAACCAAAGCTCTAAGCTTCTATTTTTCTGAGGAGCTTCCAGCCGTGGTCACAGATTTTAAAAATTCCCATTTTTACAGAAGCCCTAATTTTCCACTTTTCTGATCAAAGTCCCAAAATAGGGTTTGATCAAGCCCGGCCTTCTTCCCAACCAAAAATTATGATCTTGGTCTCTAAATTTATATTTTTATGATTAGCATCTAGCCGTGGTCTCCGATTACAAAAATTCCAACTTTCTCCAAAGCCCTAAATTCTGGAAGCCATGAATGAAGGTACTAAAAAATAATTCTGTTTTGACAGAAATATGTACCTGATTGTTTCTGGTGTAACTCTGAACTTTTCGATCCATAGGGTCTGAAAAAGTTTCTTGAGAAAGCCTGACCTATTATCTTTCCATCCTGATAGGTCTGACCTCAATTGGATTCTCTAAGAGAGAGTTATGCCAAATGTCGCAACGTGACCTGTTTTGGGATAATACAGGAGAGCGAACTTGTACGGTGTGCCACATGTCACTGTTTCAACTTCGGCCTTTGAAAACTTTTGCTGAGATAGCTCGGCCTGTTTTCTTTCCATCCTGATAGGTATGACCTCAATTGGATTCTCTGAGAGAGAGTTATGCCAAGTGTCGCAACGTGACCTGTTTATGGGATAATACAGGAGAGTGAACTTGTACGGCGCGCCACGTGTCACTGGTTCAACTTCGGCCTCTGCAAAATGTTTCTGAGATAGTTCATTCTGTTTAATACCTGTCACTTTTTACTAAATTTCATTTGGAGCTTCCTAGCCCAAGTTATGACCTTTTTCCCAAGGTCACCTGATTTTGACTCAGATATGGAAGAGGCAGAAACCCTATATTGTACAGATCATAAATCACAAATTACAACGAATTAGAGGTTGTCCTTTGGACACAAGGTAACTGGAGATTTAGTCTTAGACCTGTAACAATTTCAGATCTGAAAACTTCGCCAAAACGGATTTATAGCGAAAGTTCTACGATGACTGATTTTCGCTATATCGAGCCCTAGCATCGTAAGTGCAACAAGTGTCATACATGCCATATCATGCCTTCTTTCAGGCTAGCTCTGATACCATGTTAAATTTTCAAAATTTACTTCAATCTGATCTAGGATCTTAACTGAGAGAACAACATGTACAGCATATCTACAGCATATCAATCATGGAGACAATAATGCAAGCACACAAGAGACACAAAGATTTACTTGGGGAAAACCATAAAGGTGAAAAACCCCAATAACTTCCTCAGAGATAGATAGAGCAATGATACAACCAACCATAAGAGATAGACACAACCTAGCAGCAGATCCTCCTCCTCCATAAGTGCGCCACTCCTCCTTGAGTGCATGAGTGAGAAGTGAGTGAGCAAATAGAGTGCCTCTCGCACTCTATTTATACTTGACTTGACTTGCCTTTTTACCTAACTCGTGTAGGCTCGAACTTAACCACATAACATAATGCTGACTGGGACGACCCCCAATAGGGTGGTATAATAACCCTTTGACCCACATGGCCGACCCCCAATAGGGTGGTCTAATAACCCTTTGAACCACATGACTTATACAGGGCCGACCCCAAACAAGGTGGTCTAATAACCCATCAAGTATAAGTTACGACACTTACAATATAAATAACGACACTTCCGTATAGAGGAATAATAACATCTCTATAGGAATACAATATACATATATGTGAAATACATTCCGAAGTTACATATACATCAACAAAAATGTGTAGATCGATTCTCTGTATATTTGGTTTTGTTATTGATTTTCACTTTTCTGTTGTTGGCGTTTCAATTTGAAACTTAACGTAAATACAAACACCTTGTGAACAGAGTTTGTTGAAATAAATTATTGACAACATGCTCTTGTTTTCCTGCGTTGCAGTAGAGATGAAATGCCAGAAATGGGTGATTAAAGGCATAAATATAGTACAAAGCTGGTGCCCTGGAAGATGAAAGAAGGAATGAAGCATGGCTATGTAACGGTATGTGATTACGTTGTAATATTTGAAGCATATTTTCAGCCAGATTGAGACATTCTGGGCAGAACGATTCTATTGTCAGAAATGGCCTTAGTTCAAACTTGCTAGAAGTTTGATAGGTCATCATGATCACTCACTCTCACTAAATTGAGTTTGGTATACTGATGTAATTTTTAATGGTTTTATTACTGCTGCCATGGATTGTGTGTATATTCTGCTCGAAGTATAGATTTATGATAGAATGGTTGATTGATGTAATATATTATGAGCAACTGATAGGAAGCATATAATTGCGTGGAGATTCCCTTACCATCCCATACTTTATCCCTCAAATTAATACAGATGTTTTAGTGAGGAAGTTGTATGATTTGTTAGTGGAGAAGCAGCAGAAGGCCAAAAAGGAACCTGTAGAAGTGAAAGAGTTAGTAGATGCACTGAAGAAATGCATGGAAGATTTGGATGAAGGGATCGCTGCAGTGGATAGTAAAATCAAGGAATTGTATAATGCTCTCATTAAAATTCGGGTTATATTGTTGGAAATTCTAACCTACAATTCTTGATCTTCAAAACCCATTAAATCCACTATCTAGAGGGCTTTGTTTACTCTAAAGAAAGCACAGACAGAGGTTCCTCTTCCTGTTTTTGTAATTATAGTTGAGCTGCTGTTGGCGCTTGGAAATGCTTTGGCACCAAGGAGTCCAGATGTAAAATATTACAAATATATACAAATATAATCTGTAATGACATGATCTATTCAAATCGTAAACATACCAGCCTTTGTTTCTCTTCTCAATTTGTTGTTTTGGTATGACTATTTATACAGCCGATTAGGCACAATTGGCGCACATACCTTTATTTTTCCAATTTCACTTAATCTTTTCTTACATTATGTTTAATGTTTGTGTTCTATTTAGAGAGAAATGGCTCATCCATGACCAAGGTTCATAGAGAGCAATTTATCACCTATGCTCGGACTTTACCTAGTATTCTAGCAAAGCCTTAATTTTCCAAGGAATTCCAGAATTACACTAATGGCTATCGAGCAGGTTGTGTATGCAAATATATCTCCAAACTTTGTAAACAATTATATTGCTTATGCTATATAATTATTATTTGCTATACTTTGATGAGAAGTGATTAATTACTAAAAACATTGCTTTAGTTATTTTTTTACGGTGGTATGGTTTGGGTTTTTAGATCATTCTTGTAGATATGATCATATATATACCAACATGCTGGGCACTGGGTGTTAATTGGGAATTACTTGTGTCCAGAATATGTCAGCTCTATCCAAATGCAGTGCCCAGAAAACCTGCTACATTTGAATATACACCACGTCGTTTTTCCCAAAGTTTCATACACCTAAGTCTGGTTTGAAGATTCTGAATATTTGGCACCAACCACAAAATTTGAAATGTTTCACTAAAGTTCTTTGCCACACCTTTAAATGTCTTCTCAATGGATTCATCGTGACATTGGTCCAAGACTTGAATTAATTCTCTGACTTTCTTATAACCAATATCAAGTTTTGAATGTCTTTTATGTAACTCCTCTCTTTGTTCAGTAGAATTGGCACATTGATCCAATGCTTCCATGTTGACATGACTAAACTTTTAAGGCATTGATTGCAGTTGTGAGGCATTTTCTGCAGTTCTTTAATATTCATGTACTTGTATTTTTCAAATGCATGTGATGGCAATGAACCCAATTCCTGAATTTTATCCATCTAGTCATCTTACTTTGCCATAAGAGGATTTCTCTTATTTAGAATTTGTTCAAGGTATTTTTCTTCATTCTGAAGTGTGGGATCATAGTTTTCTTCCAATTTTGAAACGACTTGTTTATTGATCTGTCGCGTTCGATTTTCTTTCAGTTCACTCTGTTTTTCATTCCGCTCTCTTCAGTCCAACTTAACAAATTCTTAATATATATTTTTATAATTTTTTATTTATAAATGTGGGATCATAGTTTTCTTCCAATTTTGAAACGACTTGTCTATTGATCTGTAGCGTTCGATTTTCTTTCAGTTCACTCTATTTTTCATTCCGCTCTCTTCAATCCAACTTAACAAATTCTTAATATATATTTTTATAATTTTTTATTTATAAATGTGCATACAAATATCCAGAGAAGCGAAGATTTTATTTATTTATAAAAAATGGATATCTTTCCAGCAAGGTAGAAGAAATTATAATTTGCATGACCTCTGGCGCTGTCCTCTATTCTCTGATTTCTCTATTAATAATTGTTCACATGAAGTCCTACTTTTTGTCCATTGATTTGGAAAAATGAATGGTATTGACGACACAGGTGGTCTCAAATTGCTTCCCATTTTCCCGGATGCACGGTCAACGAGATGGAACTATTACATCAAGAAAAGGCTCAACAGTCATCCCTGCTCCTCATCCACCGAAGCCAACGGCAACAACAACAAAAAATCTAGAATCCCCTGCAATCTGATCACACATACAATACAAATTCAGAGTTTACGCAGGCTCACGATGATTATATGGGGTTTCGCTCTGCCAAGCCATTGGACGCCATGCCTGAAGGGTACCTGCAATCACTTGATGACATACTGATCAAAGGATATCGACATATACCGTGCAAGACACATTGATTAATCAAGTAAGGAACGAATCAATGCGTTGATAAAGATACAAATAACAAGAGATACATCGCAATGCACAAAGGTCTACGTAATTACTTGTTATAGAATATATGCTCTGCTTACGGTATTAGTGAAAAACGGCTCATTTTGGAGTTATTTATATTATTGCTGGATAGGAAATAAAATGGTAGAGTCAAGTCTATTTTGTGATGGATGTGCCAGAAATGATCCATAACTATGTCATCCACTTTAACAAGGTTGTTAACCGTAGATGTATCTGGTGGTTTAGATATAACTATCGTTCTTTTATGAAAAGGTTGTCCTTTTCTCCCTTCTCCTCTTCTATTATTCAAATAAACATGTCATTTCAAATTTTCTGAATAACTCACTGAAAGTTCTCCATGATTGGTCACTGCAGAAAATATGCACCCTTGTGTTCAAGATGTACTAGATTTAAAGCATAAGCAACCACAGGATCAGAAGAATGAGTTTGCAATCGATTTAGACTACGCCAACAACCAGCTAATTTCTTGTTCTCAGCTTTGGATTGATTCCACTTCTCACACCAGTGACAGCTTCTTTGAGGATTTTAAATTTCCACACACAGAGTTGATGGATCGCTCCACTCCCTGTGGGGCCGTTGAATGGATCTTGCAAGGAGTCCACATAATCTCAAGGAGCCCAACATCATCTTTCAGCCTATTGGTGTTTTAATTTTCAATTTGTTGTATGTTCTAAAAGAGACTTGTTATTTGTTGCTTCTATGAACCCTTGTTAGCTACTGAAAAAGGGGTTCAAAACATTTATTTATAATTGTCCACAATTCTTCTGTATTTAGAAATTTATTGTATTAAGTTTAGCATTTAAATGTGACTATTTGATATTCCTTGAATCCTATATTTTGTGTTCTTCTGTATTTAGAAATTTATTGTATTAAGTTTAACATATAAATGTGACTTTGATATTCCTTAAATCCTATATTTTGTGTATATGTTTAGATTAATTATTATTGAATTCCAACTAAAATGAAATTAGATTATATTTATAAATTTAATATTTTTATTCATAAGCCTTAAATGAACCATTCTAGACTAGCAATGGAGATCACAATCAATGAAAAAAGGTAAGCAAGGATATTTAAAATAAATAAATAAATATATATATATATATATATATATATAATAATGTGATTTATATTTTTTTTCACCATTTATTATTTTATGGTGTCTTGCACCACTTCTTATTTTATGGTGCTTTGCACCATATACATGTTTGTGTATATTAAATAATAATAATAATTTTGGTGTTCCGCACCATAAAGTCACAATCCATGTTGGATTGTTTTGGTGTTTTGCACCACAAAATCCCAATCCACATAGGATTGGTTTTGGTGGTTTGCACCATACACCATGGAATGCCACATATTCATTTAACACCAAAACCAACTTTTTTATAAACACCACTTTTGCACCATAAATCTTAGCACCACTTGCGTATCCCCACATTATCACCACTTTTGCACCACTATTTGAAAATTGAGGATTTCCCAAATCCTTTACAAATAGTGGTGCTAATGTGAGGCTAAAATGCCCTTTTTCTTGTAGTGGTGGTTGTACCGTGCAATCCACTACGATCTTCTGCAGAGATTTAAGCGATGGCCACGACATCTATTGCAGAGAATTGAGTGATGGCCGCGACATCTATTGCAGAGAATTGAGTGATGGCCGCGACCTCGATATCGGTACATTTATCGCCTCAGGTAATTGGGACGGTTAGATGTGGCTGTTGCACATATACTTACAGATACCTACTCAGATATTGATCATTGCTCTTGGAAATTATTGAAAGTCTAATTAGACAGTGTCATGCACAGTAGGACATTGAAAAATGTCATTGAACTTGATTTGATCTTCACATATAACATCAAGAAATTCTTGTCGAATCTGTAGCGATTCCAATTAATTTCAATTATTGGCTAAAATGATCGGGCGACGGATAGTTGTTACATCAATTTGACTCATCATGTCGCAATTTCAGTCGAATCTGTCGTGATTCCCATTGTAAAAAATTGATTCAGAATCGCAATTTCAATCATTCCCTAAAATGATCGTGACAGAGTTGTTGTTACATAGGCACGTACCAATAGAGAATAAATGAGAAACACTCACATGCAGACTCTTTGATGGTGTATTCTTTGAAATGTCATTGAAGATTTTATTGTTGAGTGCTTATTGACTTATTGATGGTGTATGCTTTGAAATGTTGTTGAATATTTTATTGTTGAGTTCCTATTGATTGCTATTTAACTTTCTTGAAAGTATAGGTAGGGGTGTTTTTTTTTTTAAATGACGTTTGGAGAATGTCAATACTTCGTATTCCAAGTAGAGAATCAAGGTATGATCAAAATTACAATCATTACAATAGGGGCTCAATAAGAACATCATATCACTTACAAGAATTGAACCTGGGTAGGGAGGGGTCATTGTACTTGATTTTCATATTTATGTAAAATATATAAAAAATTAAAGTTTCTAAGAAAAAATTTCCTAACTTGAGTTTTCTAATTTTACAATAAAACTTTGTAATATTTAAAATTGGGTGATACTCAAAATTAGTATTTGTAATGATCCAAAGTTGTAATAAACTTTTAGATATATGTGTTGATTAAAAAGGGGTAAAACTCCTAAAAGTATTGTTTCTAAAAATGTTGTTTTTCATATATGAAACCCTAGATTAATATCAAAATCCAAAAGATTATGCAGCCGACTTCTATTTGATTGATGTAATGTAACTTTTGACGTCGGTGTGATGGGACGTCGAATAGTCACAAGTAGGCTTCAAATTTGAAGCCTATAGTTCCCTTCAAAGGCCATTTTACCTGTCATAGAAGACCACGATGAATTTTACCATGCAAAAAAATTTTAATTTTATGTGAAGCCCTTCAATAATGAAATTCAACACGCCTATGTAAATTTGCAACAGAAGGGCAGCTCCAAAATTTCCTTGTCCAAGGGTTATCAATGATTTAGTCGGAGACTCAGAGTCTAGGGAGTTGGAGAATACCCAGTTCCCTTTGACCTCCGTCCTAGTGGGAAGAGCGGGCTCGGTGAGTTGGAGACATGTGTCAAGTGACTCGATTGGACGGTCGGCATTGCTATTGCTAATATGATATCTTATTGTCTTAGCTTACAAGTTACTAAGTTATGTGTTTGATTAAGTGTTAAAATCATTTAATGGCATCACCAAACTTCATTAAACCTCGGTCTGAGAGGCTTCCAACTCGATTTTCCATCTTCTTCTTCACGTGATCAAACCTGAGTATAGGACATGAAATTAAATGCTAGGATAGTGAATAGATTTGATAACTTACTAGGGATAACCGATTACCGGAGGTCCTACCCCAAAGAGGAACAAGGTAGCAGATCTGGTTGAGCTATTTTTGCGTCAACAAGAGAAGAAATAGGAGAAGAGCAAGGTGCTAGAGTAGGTGGAACCGTGGAGGTTTTTTTGCATCCATTTCACTAAGAATTGCTAGTAGATATCTAGATTTTCGGTTGTATAGATTATTGGGATTCTTCAATGCAAAGATGTTAGCTTGTTTTGGTGTCTTGGGTGTTGTAGTTAGGGCTAGATTTTGATACCCAATGGTTTTTTTTGGTTAATTTTTGTTGATATTCAGGTGGGTTTTGCTACTTCATTGCTCATAGATCGTAAGATAACTCACAATCGACATTGGGAAAAACTAATATAATTTTTTGGGGTTTTATATTTAGTGAGATTGCGTTGTAACTTTCAATCCTTACTAGAGAAAGTTCCGCATTGTAAGTATTTCTATGGTTTAAGCTTTCGATCCTTACCAGAGAAAGTTCTCTCTTTAGGCTTTCAACATTTCTTTGTAATCACTGGTGAGCGGTGACATTGTTGTATCTAAGGCAGGGCCTGGCTAGTGGCAAGTCCATGTGAATCAACAGTTCACTAACTGAGTAGAAACTTGGCCAACATGTGCAGGATGAATACAAAAACTACAACATTTCTTCGAAGATTGGAATAACAGGTTACAAGTGTGGAAATGTGGTTGTCGGATTCACATTCAATAACATGGTTGCATTTATACATTCAATTCTTCACTGCATCTGTTGGATGGAGTTTCAAAGGGCAGATCCACTCCTCACTAGAATTTAGAGGGTAATATTTGACCCTTTTTCTATTTGCTTTCGTTGAGATATGTCGATTTTCTCCATCCCTTTGCACATGTTACGTTTTGTAGTTCCTACATCCAGATGGATTAGGTTTTAAATAAACTAAATTACCTTCCTGTCAGTTGTCCCTTCAAGTTGAAATGCTCTCCTCTATTTTTAGATTGTAGATTTATTTGATCAGACGGACTAACATTTGCTTAGCTATAAAATTTGAGCTACTTAACATTATTTTTTGAAGTTTTCTCTTCTGGATTAAAGCTATTTAAATATTAAAGTTACAAATATCGTCTACTTTGTTGTGGATCAAATTGGATGTTGTTGCAAGTTCGTAGTCCAGCATTTATTCTTCCTTGGAGATTTTCACTGAGCTTGGACACCAAGGTAACCATAGTTCCCCTTTTCTTGAAAATTATGCTTAAAATACGCATGCTAGATTTAACATTGAACCTCTTATAAGAAGTTTCTCTGCGTTTAAAATAATTCCGATGTTTGTCAACGATGATTAAAATAATTTTAGTTTAAATTTCAGTCCGAGGCCTAATTTTGATTTTCTTTTGGTTTAACTTGACCTAAAAAAATTAGCTGCAAATGAAATGGAACTTTGCCTTGAATTTTTATTTATCTGTAAAATCCTTGAAGGAGATTATATCCTACTTGAAGTAAAATACTTAACTTACATGTTTTAGTCGAATTTAATTTAACTTGTAGGAGCAATTGTAAAATCTAGTTTCTTGCAATTTTTGAGGTAGAAAAATGAATACAGTCAACTATCATTGTCTAACCCATGTTTTCCTTCTGGCATTACCCTTTTCTGAAAAAAAAAAAAAAATTTCATGTAATAATAACTTTGTAAGAAATATTCATAGATATCAATCTCAACACAGTTTATATGATTTGTATGTATTTTTTCTTATAACTTTGTAAGAAATATTCATAGATATCAATCTCAACACGGTTTATATCATTTGTATGTATTTTTTCTTAACATATTGTTTTTTTCGAAAAGTTTGTTGGAAATGTTGGCATAGTAAAAATAAGGGGTTGAGATATCACAGTTAGGGTTTTTGTAGGTCCTAAATCTATTTATGTTATTTATGCAATAAAAAATGGATTCTGAAGAAGAGAAAGTCATTTTTTCATAATTTAAAGGTTCGATTTTTTTGTGATATTTTTCACCAAAATCTAGTTGGAATTGTTGACATTCTAAATATAAGGTGTTGAAATGGCACAATCAAGATGGAACCGGGATTTTGAGAGAGATGAATCTATTATGAATTATGAAGAATGAAAAGTTAAAGTCCTCAAATTTTTAGACAACTCTTTCTTTTCAAAAAAAATCATTTACACACCTATTTAACTCAATTTTGACAGAAATTAAGTATTAATATCTTGATTAGCAATATCAATATTGAAATCGCTTCAATTTCTAAATTGCCATGAATATTGGTTTGGTTCAACCATCATTAACAAACTCTTCTTTAGATTGAGAATCTTTTCAATACTTTTGCTTTTACTTTTCAATTGTTTTTCTTACAAATTTAAAATTTAAAATAATGTCTTATTTTATCTAATTAGTTATTTTCATTATTAATTTGTTTATTTTCCATATTTCCATGACTTTTTCCTTCACTTCTAAATTACCCTATCCGTACCGGTTAGCACAACCAATTGCCCTATCTTTATGACCAGTAAGCACAACCAAGTGAAGTTTGAAGAAGGGCAACTTATTACAGAAAGCAAACCAAAAAATATAACTGCTAATTGTAGCTATTGGAGGCTCACACTTTGCATATACCATATTATGTTATTTTGTTATGATGTTTGAGTTTTTTCAATTTCAAAATGATTTTGGCAAAGTTTAAAAAAAATAAAAATAAAAATCTATTTCTATTAACATTATTTGGAAAAGCAAAAAATACTTAGATTTTTATGAGATTGATAAACATTGTTTATTAAAATCTTAAAACTGAATATTGAAAATATTATTACTATATTGAGAAATTTGATTACATTACTTTTAATAAATAATGAAATTTTACTATATTTAAAGAATTTATTACATTACTTTTAATAAATAATGAAATTTTGATATATAATTACATTTTCAAATGAAAAGAATTATTTATTTTTACATGGCAACATTGAAAGACTCAATATCTCATACCCCTTCAAAGTGAAATGGGACCTTACCCTTCAAATTTGATTCCTGACCGACTCACGAGGTCCAATGAACACACTTTTGAAATCCCTTCTCTAGCCTTGATTTTCGTAGATAGCATGATACTCCTTTTATTCGTTATCGGCATGATGTTTAAGAATACCATTACCATCTCATTTGTTTCATTGATTTACATAGCATTACAATAACCTAGTGCCAAACCCACATACACTAGAGCACCTCTCTTTTCATGGGATAATCACATTTTATTCTAGAGCTTGATAAGTGCATTTAATATTTATTTTATAGGCTTTTTTAAGAAAGCCTTATAAGTAATGTATATATACAATATTGTTCCTACAAATAGTTAACTTACTTGGATTCTACATTTAGTTCTTAGGTTTTTTTCATTGGTGGCTACATTTTTTAACGATTTAGCCATTTGTAAGAGATAATGTAGTTGAAAACAATAAGTCATTTGAAAGTGTAGTTGTTTCTTTACCCTAAGCATTTCAAAGAGTTCAAGGGAACCTTGTCATGGTTAACTCTTAGCTTAGGTTGAAAGCATATTTATTAAGAGAATAATAAATATGGTATCAGTTAACCATTCAATGAGGCATCCTTGGAATTCATGCACACTTTGAATAATAAATTTAGTTAGGAAAACTAATCAAAGACTTGAAATAATTCAAGAGCATTCTCATCGAAAACTTAGGTTGCAAGAATTAGAAGATGTGATTGTTGAGGCTTAAAAAAGCCTTAAGAGGGTCGTTAGGCCTAGCGATTGTTGTAGGCCTCAGTAGTTCCTTAATGGAGCCACCAAATAAGTAATAAAATATTCAAGAATGCTCAAACTCATTAAAATGTTGTAGTAAAACTACTTACATTAGGAATTGGAATTTGTCCCTAGCAACAACAACACTTGTTAGCCTCAAACTTGCACTTTACAAATGTAAATTCTAGGACATAAATCAAACAAGCTTCGTGGAATGCTCTAGATATTCCCATTGTCAATACAACATTCGCCTCTCTCACTTCAAAAATAGTGCATCTCCAATTATAGGAGCCAGATTCCCTAAAGCTCTTTTTTTTCTTTTTTTATTTATTTGTAATTCAATATCAACAAAAGTAAGGTAGATTCCTGTAGGGGTGTAGCTCAACCAACGATTTGCTTGAGATGAAGGATGTGCTATAAATGGAGTTCACAAGTTCAAATCACCTCGGCTTACCCGTGCCCCATGATTATGGGCTATGTGGGTGCACCTAGGGGTATAGTGGCAGCGAAGGGAATTGGGTCCCTGGACCCCATATCGCATGAGTACCAACTCCATCCCATTAGCCAATTCCCCTAGTTACAAAAAAAACAACAGAAGTAAGGTAGATAAAAAACAAAAATTTTTTTTATATACATCAATAAAAATAGAATGGATTCACAAGACATGAGCCTACCCATTAAGATATGGATTTTTCATTTTCCTATAAAAGCCTTGAAATGAACAATGAATATTGTTAATGTTATAACATAATTGAATATTCAACTTTCTAATTAAATCAACCATACTTTTATACTAACATTGAACGATAATGTTAGAGGTACGTGAGTTTCATTTACAATCATAACAAATTCATAAACCATGTAATAAAAATAACCAAAAATATGTTATAGATCAAGTTCTTATATCCATTTCATATTTGATAACAAATAGTCTCTGATTCTTCAACATTTCAAAGAACATTGGAGCATAGAGAAGTAATGACACTTTTATTTTGTTGGACTCAAAATATCAAGAGATTTACATGAATTTGCACGAAAGATAAAGGTAAGTTGGTTCACGAGTAACCTTTGTCTGCAACGCCTATAAAACATTATGACATTTAGAAGAGATAATAGTAATGGACATCATAAATACATAATGGACCTCATAGATACATGTACATGCGTTTGGTAATCCGTTTAATGATAGTACATTTCACCCTAAGAATTTCTCTAAGAATAAATCCTTAAGAAAATATTTTTTTGACTTTTTTTTTATATATTTACGATGTAGCTAAATTATTGATTAGATTGACAAATTAATAGATAATCATCATCCCATACACGTAATCATTAATTAAATAACTAATTAACTCCTAAAAATAGCTTTAGGGTCCATTTTAAGATTGAATTGATCTCCTCCTTTCAAGTAAATATTAAAGTCCTCCAACATTGAGCATTTTAAGAAATTCAAGATGGATCCCCCTTTTATGGAAGCTCGAAAATTCTATATAACTAATATCGAGCACTCTTAGTGCTAGATATAACCTAGTCTTCATGGTTTTAATAGTCAAACCCAAACTAAAAATGAACACGTGGATTAAAATATGATATTCATTGTCGCATTTTATTAAAGATAGTTTTGCAATCTCTAAACTCTATACTATTCCATGAAAACTTATGTCTCAATATAAGAATATAAGAATATTGGAGTAAGCTAAAGTTTAGATGATTTGCATCTTTTGGTGAGTTTTTCTAGAATATGGTGATGCGATTTCTGATTAAAATTATCGAAATTGCAATTTTGATTACAGAAACGGATTCAACGTCCTCAATTATTCTTAGATACCCTAATCATGCAATTCCAAGAACTTAAACTACCATTTCAACAATTTCCATTGGATTTTAACTAGGAAAATTGCCATATAATGAATTTAAATCATCTAGAACTTAACTTATACCTAATATTTCCTTCCCAACACACAAAAATTTCATATCCAAAATGAAAGAATTTTATGTTTAGTATTGATAAAAGTATAAACTCTTGTTTGTATTGAAAAATCAAAACGAATGAATTTTCATTGTGTTGGGTTAGAGTATGTTTCGCAACACTTTAACCGAATAATGTTTTATGAAATTTTGTGAGAAGGTACAAAAATATGTATTATACACTATATCTAGGTTTTAGTTCCATACTCAAATATTTAATGTTGTTGAAAGGTTAACAGTTGAATTCCTATTACTGGTAATGAAATGCACCATGATCCGAATAATGTTTTATGAAATTTTGTGAGAAGGTACAAAAATATGTATTATACACTATATCTAGGTTTTAGTTCCATACTCTAATATTTAATGTTGTTGAAAGGTTAAAAGTTGAATTCCTATTACTGGTAATGAAATGCACCATGATCTTTTCATCATGCTTTACTTTGACATGACCTTTAAATTAAATATTTTATAATGAAATTTTGTGGACAAGTAAGAATATATCAAGATATACCAAATTTCAACCCTATATGCTAACATTTAAGGTTGCAGAATGATTGAAAATTGAACTCCTTTCATTATTCATGAAATGAAAATTGAGTTCTTAAGTGCACTTTGTTCATGAATTGTACTTGACCCCTTTTGATGAAATTTTGTGGTTGAGTGTAGAAAATTTTCCACTATGACATATCCAGTGCACTTTGTTCATGAATTGTACTTGACCCCTTTTGATGAAATTTTGTGGCTGAGTATAGAAAATTTTCCACTATGACATATCCAATGTTATATCCAAATTTGGTGGGAAAAATTAAAGGTTTGAAGTTTTAGAATTTCTAAATACAGAAGCTTTGTTTTCTTTAATGTTGCATTTGAGATTATTGTGCAATTGTTAATCTCAATACATTTTGAGGAAATTTTGTCGATAGTTAGAACAATGTGTCATCTACAACGTATCCCAATTTCATATTAATAATCAAAGGTTTGATGTTCCAAAATGAAAGAATACTTGATACCTATCACTGCTAATAGCCAACAATGTAAATCAGACTTCGAAAAATGCATGTTAGTTTTATATGCTTGAACCAAATGCACTCCTACAAATTGTAGATACATATTAAGACACATATATTCTTGGTCATGAATTTTTAAATTCAAGAAATACAACCACAAAGTTCGTAAAAACTGCTCCTCAATGTAAGGTCATATCACATAGATTTAAGTTGTTATTGTGATCATATCCCATAGAGTTAAGTTGGGATTGAGATCAAATTTGTTGAGACAACTATTGAGAGATTGTAGGATCATATTTGATTAACAAGAGGATTCTCTCGATGTATAAATATGTGCTTGATAAATGAAATACTTTGAGTTGGTGTGTGTACATTATTTTCAATTTATCTTTCCCCATTGTTGTCAAATTTTTCCAGTAATTAAGGCAGATGAAAGCAAGAAGAAGCCTAAGTGGTTAGTCAAAAGACATTCAGACAACAATATGTTGTATAGAGAGTTTTAAAGGATAATCACCAGAACATAGGGCAATGTAAATTTTTCTCTTATGATCCAAGTAATGAAGATGGAAGAACCACATAACTTTGTAGAAGCATCAAGTCAAGATGAATGGAATAAAGGAATGGAAGCATAATTTAATGCTTTGGCAAGGAATGATACATGGGACTTGGTTAGTCTACCTAAAGGGAAAGACGTGATTGGTGCTAAATGGGTGTATAAGACTACATATAAATAAAATGCTACAATTGATAAGTATAAAGCTTGCTTAGTTTGAAAGGGTTATGCACAAAAGGAAGGAATTGATTATATATAAACATTTGCTATAGTGGAAAAGATGGAAACAATTAGGTTGGTGCTTTTAATAGCTTCTCAATATAGGTGGCCTATTTTCCAAATGGATGCTAAATCAACTTTCTTGAATGGTTATGTGCATGAAGAAATTCATGTGGAGCATCCTGAAGGTTTTGAAGTTCTAGGTAAAGAAGATTGTGTTTGTAAGTTGAAGGAGGCTTTGTATGGACTCAAATAGGAACAAGTACATGGTATGCAAGAATTCATAAGTATTTCCAATAGCATGGTCTAGTTAAGATTCCATCTTAATCCAATTTCTATATTCTTCAATTAGGACATGATATTCTCATGGTTTCCTTATATGTCGATGACTTAATTTATACAAGGAACAATTTTTAGAAGTTTAAGTCACATATAATTTTTGAATTTGAGATGATAGATCTTGGTGAGTTTCATTATTTCTTGTGTATTGAAGTGTGGAAAAAAGAAGATAGTGTGTTTATGTCACAATATAAGTATACTTGAGATATTATGAAGAAGTTCAACATGAAGAGTTGTAAGCCAACCACAAATCCTCTAGAAATTGGGTTGAAGTTATACATAAATGATGACTCCAATCCATTTGATAATACTTTATATCATCAATTGGTTGGAAAGTATGATCTACCTAACTACAACTCGACTAGATATATCTTTTTCAATTAGCATGGTTTCAAGGTTTATGTCATATCCCTGAGAGTTACATTCGAAAGAAACCAAGAGAATTTTGAGGTATTTGCAAGTTACAGTTGGTTATGGTTTGTTTTATAGGTCTACATAATATTTCAAGTTAATTAGTTACACATATTCAAATTGGACGAGATGCATGGATTATAGAAAGTCTACTTCAGGTTACACCTTTAGCATGGGTCCAACAATAGTTGCATGGAGTGATAAAAGGAAACCTATAGTTTCACTCTCTACAGTAGAAGCAGAGTATAAAGCAACAACTACAAAAACATGTGAATCAGTTTGGTTAAGAAGAATTTTGTAGTATCTACACAAGGAGCAAGAACAACCAACATAGTTGATTTGTGATAATCAAAGTGCTATTCAAATGGATAAGAATCCTGTGTTTCAAAACAAGACCAAGCACATTTATATACATTACCATTTTGTTCAAGATATAGTTCAAAAAGATGTACTTCAGATTGTGTATTATAAAATAGAAGAGTAGGTTGCAGATATTTTCACCAAAGCACTCTCAAAGGACAAGTTTTACAAATTTAGAGATGATCTTGGAATATCTCCAAGCGATCATTATGTGGGAGAAATGTTGGGTTAATGAATCATTTGGTGATATCCTTAGATTTGATTTTAGAAATGTTGTTTATGTTGTTATTGTGATCATATCCCATAAAGTTAAGTTGGGATTGAGATCAAATTTGTTGAGTGATTTTATGGACAACTATTGACAGATTGTAGGATTGGATTTGATTCGCGAGATGCTTATCTTAATGTATAAATGTGTGCTTGATTAATGAAATACTTTGAGTTGGAGTGTGTGCATTATTGTCAATTTATCTTGCTCCATTGTTGTCAAAGTTATTCACTCAAGATTACAAAAGATAAAAAAATTCAAGAGAAAATGTATTATATGTCCACCAAATGCAAACCCTTAATCAAGAAAGGGAAAAAGGATTACACAAATTGCAAAAGGGCGCTCACAAGAATTTGAGGGGCCTTTTAGATGCAATTGTAGTTCTGCAAAAAACGCTTTTACTTTGCAAAAACAAAAGACATACATGTTCCTTGATGCTAGCACTAGAGGAGCCCAAGCTTGACAACTAAGTTGAAACATAGACTAGGAAGACATAAACATGCACACGTTTTGCAGTTACAAAATGAAAATGTTTTTTGTAGTTGTAAAACGCACGTGCATTTTACAAGACACGTTATATACCCCTACATTTCCATCCTGCCATCCCTACATCTCTCTCTCTCTCTCTCTCTCTCTCTCTCTCTCCACAACTCTCTCCCCCCCTTTTTCTCTCTCCTTTCCTCCCTCCCTATCCTTCCTTCCCTATCACTCCCTCTCTAACCATCATTATCTCCCTCTCACTCTCTCTCCCCCCTAATCCTACACTTACACCTAAACCCCATCCCTCCCTTGATCCTCTAACCCCCTAACACTCCCCACCTCTATCTATTAAAATCTCACTACCCATAACCCCCCTCTCTCTCCCTAACCCCCCCCATACTCTCCCTACCTACAACAACCCCCTTCCACCCCCCCACTCTCTCTCTGCCATACTCCCCCTACCCCTAATCCCCCCCCCTCTCTCTATATATCACCTAATACCCCTTCCCATACCACTTACCAACCCCCCGTATCTATCTCCCTCTCTTTCTCTCTTCCCCTACCTTATATCCCCCCTTCTCTATAACTACCCTAATGCTCCCTAAACCCCTAACCCCCAGCCTAATATCTATCGCTTTATCTCCCCCAACCCCCCTCCCCATTGTTGTCCCTCAACTCTCTCTCTCTCTCTCTCTCTCTCCCTCTCTTACTCCTCCTACCCCTAAACCTCTCTCTCTCTTTATCTCTTATAATCCCCCTCACCCTACCACTTACCACCTCCTCTCTCTCTCTCTCTCTCTTTCTCTCTCTTCCCCCAACCTATACCCCCCTTATTTCTAATGACCCTAATCCTCCCTAAACCCCTACCCCCCCCACCCAAATATATATCTCTTTCTCTCCTCCCCCCCTATCCCTCCCCCCACCATGATCTCTATCGCTTTCTCTCCCCCTCCCCCTAATCACCCACACCCTCGGTCCCCCCCCCCCCTCTCTGTCTCTCTCTCTCTCTCCTCTACTCCTCCACCTAACCCTATCGCCCAAACCTCTCTCTCCCCCACAACCCCTGACACCCTCCCCCTCTCTCCCTCACCCCTGTATTCCTCCCCCTATAACTAACACCCCTCCTCTCTGTCTCTAACCCTTACTAACCCCCTCTCTCGTTCTATATCCACCCTACCATCTCTCTCCCTCACTCTCTCTCTCTCAACCACCCCTCTAATTCTCCACCTACCCCTAACCCCCACCCCTCTCTCTCTCCCCCAACCACCTAACATCTCTCTCTCTCTCTCTCTCTCTCTCTCTATCTATCTATTTAACCCTTACTAACCCTCTCTCTCACTCTCTTCCCCCTACTCCTCCCATTACCTCTAACAACCCATACTCCTCATCCTCCTCCTCTCTTTCTCCCCCTTCCATGTAACCATTACTAACCCCCCCTCTCTCTCTCCCCCCTACTCCTCCACCTACCCCTAACCCCCACCTCTTTCTCTCTCCCCTAATCCCCTAACAACCCCATCACTTTCAAACACACTCTCAATACCGCTAACCGACCCTTTCTCTCCCTAAATTCCCTCCTACTCTCCCTACTCATAACCACCCCCTCTGCCTCTCTCTCTCTTATAATTCCCCTCACCCTACCACTTACCAGCTACCCCCCCCCCCCTCTCTCTCTCTCTTTCCCCCCAACCTATACCCACCCTTATTTCTAACTACCCTAATCCTCCCTAAACCCCTTACCCCCCCCCACCCAAATCTCTATCTCTTTCTCTCCCTCAACTCCCCACCTCCACCTACCCCCCCCCCACCATGATCTTTATCTCTTTCTCTCCCCCTCCCCCTAATCACCCACACCCCCCCCCCCCCTCACTCTTGGGCTCTCTCTCTCTCTCTCTCTACCACCTACCCCTAGCTCCCACCCCTCTCTCTCTCCCCCAACTCCCTAACGCCCCATCTCTCTCTCTCTCACCCTCGTATTCCTCCCCCTATAAATAACTTTCCTCCTCTCTCTCTTGCTAAACCCCCTCCTCTCTCCCTCTAACCTTTACTAACCCCCTCTCTCATTATCTCTCCCCCCTACTCCTCCCCTTACCTCTATCCCCCATCTCTATTCTCTCTTCCCTGTAACACTTACTAACCCCCCCTCTCTCTCCCCTACTCCATTGTGACGCTCGAAGAAAAAGTCATCGCAACTATAGTTTTTTTTTAAATAACATTATCCAAGTTCATTATAATAGGTTTATAGATATATTTGTTTTCCATCAAACAATCTTTAGATACATATCTATGTTCTATTTCAATAAAGTTTACGGATCTATATTCTCAAACAATATTTAAATGCATGTGACCATTCCCTTTTTTAAGCATGCATATGGATATTTGTATCCCAACTAACTTTTAAATATACATATACTTTCCTTGTATTTTCTCCAAAACATAATTAAATTTAGTGCATATTTATTATGCTAAACATGTATGTAGGCATATGCCTAGTCCCATGCACATAATTAATTTGATCCCAACTAACATTTTAAAATAAACAATTCGGTACCAAGATATCATCGAATATATAAATTGAACCACAGTTCAATTTCAGAATTAAATATAAATTATCATGATAAATTTCTCCCTATCGATCATTATGTAATCGCTTTACCTTCCCAAGCTTAGAACATCTAACTTTATTTCCCTTGTATAGTACATGCACTAATCTTAACAACCCTACAAATAATGTAAAACAAGGGAGCGTTAATTTTCACATTCCCAATACATAAAGTATGGAGCAATTCGTAACACATCCAAAAGTAAACACTACCTCTTACTCACATGATTTCTTTTAGTTATACCTATTATGAAAGAGGTCTCTACACAAGAAATGCTCCTAACGGGGCATGTGAATATAAACATGGTTATTATTCCAAACGTAATTGAATTACAAAATTTATTCAATAGAAGATAACTATATATATAATTGAAGACTCATGGATGTATTGTTATATTATATATTAAACATAAAGTGTTGTTCATTTACGTAATAGCGACCACATGAACCATTCTAAAATACCAACAGAGTAAATACTAAACATATATGTATAATACAATTTCATGCTATATAAACATAATTCCGGGGAGTAAATGAAATGGAATTTAAACTTTTAACGGATATAATACCCTTTATTACTTTAGTTCTGTAACATACATAACAACCAACCCAACTTCGATTAACACCACTGATTTCTAGAATCTCCATAGGATGACAATTCGTCCAACATTCTTCTGAGAGCATGGTCGCGCTTTCTTGGGGTGGGTGATTTGCGCCTCATCTTCATGTCAATAGTTTCGTCCTTGATTGAGGGAAGAAAAGTTTTATCACACATAATTTATTTTTATTAGGAATATTCATCATCATATTTCATGCTATCATGGTTATCATACACTGAGATCCACCGTGTGGATCGGAATCACAACTGCAATTTGGGCATGTCACAAATAGGCAAATGAATAAACATATTATCAATCATTGCTTCCGGTTTGTTTTCATACGGAATGATTCCTATGCGGTTTTTTACTATAATTTGAATTTTTTTTTCTAAACAAGCAAAGGATAATAGGTAGTATACAAATTTCAAGGAAAGGTTTGTTTTGCTTATGCTCAGTAATAGTACACAACTTCTAAATATAGATTCGTTTACCCCTGTTCAAGTAATTCATATACAAAACTTTAAATACCGGTTCGATTCTCCGTAAATTTAAACACTAGCCAGTTGGCCAGTGCAGATTAGGTGACAATCAATACTACATCTCTTTCTTGCTTTTTATTTTTATATTTTATATAGACTTCAAATACTATTACATACTCGATCTGGATTAGATCGAACCCTTGACAGAATAATAATTGTTTTTTCCTAGAAAGAAAATCTCAGCAATGTACCACTGTAATTCGACCTGGAAAGAACAGGGTTTTAGCTGACCCCTCTATAGACTCATTTCATCAATCTGAAACATGAAATCGTAATTAAAACGAACTAAAATTTTTACCCCAAGATCACCATAATTGGCCCTTTCACTGGTTAATAAGTTTCCCAAATACATTTGATAATATTATCTACTAACATTACTGCATGCATAAAAATTTCATTCACAATTTAAATGAATATTCAAGGTAATGAAGATAGTCACAATAACCTATCTAGATGGTCGATCTCACAAAAGTTGAAGACGCGGGCCTTGTTGTCACCTAATCCAATCATGATCCTCAATGAATTACCTAGAGCCTCCTTGGTTGACCTCCCTACCACACTGGGATTATTGTTCTTGCTCCCAATCCCCCGAGAAAATAGGGGGTTGCAAGAACATACAAGTCTAAACCCTCAGAAGAGATCTCCCAATCCCTTAAGTAGTTCTCAACCAAACTCACATGGACCACACTTAATCTCAAACTTCCATTATGGAATCTGTTATCACCTATTTTGTACAAATAGATGAAACTCCATTGAGCTGCCAGTGATGGAACGCATCAGTGTTCACTTCAAGAGTATCAGGGTTTCAGATGACAATAATTAGCCTATTTTGGCTAGCCAGTTTTTGTTTTCAATCAGTATGACCATGGCCCCACGGGGTTTGTAATAAAGTGTACTAGTAGGATTTTGAGTGGCTCGGTTCCCCATGACTTGGTTAAGAAACTAACGTATTCCAGGGAGTTTTTTCCCTTGTCAATTATACTTTTCCTATAACCGAGCTATAATCGATGAGGTTTTCTCCCGCTTCCTCCAAAGCTGGAATGCCTGATTTTGAAAATTTTAGCCATGGGGGGTTGTTAGAGTCCAACTGATGTATATAAGCCTACTAGACACTATTAGAATAGGTCTTGGTCATGTCCTAAGTCACTAGGACCCTCAGAAAAAATTTCAAAATTTTTTTACCGGGTCCTCCGGTTTTGGGTTTTTAATTATTTTTATTTTTTAAATAAATTTTTCCATAATTTAAATGGAAAAATTTCAATTTGTAATATGTCAGTCATCCGGGATACGAATTCAGTGCTTGAAGGCTTGAACCTTAAGCCAAAAATCATTCATGATCCCCAGATCAATTTATCCTAAGTTCCGGATGCCAATTAAGCCTCATAATTAATAATTTCTCAAAAAAGTCATTTACAGAGAAATTATTAATTAAAATATTAAAAAATGAATATTTGGAGATAATCCAAATCTCTCCAAAATAATCCAAATGGATTAAAATAAAAGGCTAATTGACATGGCACTGGGCATTAATGAAGATTCCAATCATCTCAGTCATCATTCAGTCAAGTATCCAATCACCAGCAATGATTAACTCCAAAGGAATTCGCCCTCATGCATGCAAAAATCGATTTAGTGATGTGTCAAATGTTAAATGGGTTGGTTGTTATACATTAAAGCCTATGGTAGGCGCCTCCCTTGATTTATGCAAAAACATGGCATTGGCTTCCTTCAAGGGCGAGTTAGCATTCATTACATAATTTGAAGAGATCTCCCATGTGCTCACGTCAACCTCTACTTGGAGCTCGAATCCTACACATGGCATATGATCATTTGATGGTGATACTTCCAAGAATGGGATGGGGGGCGTTTTTCCTAGGTGGAGGCCACCTCCCCACACTAACTCAACACAATTCAAGTTATGAGGGATTTAATCACTCCAAGCTTGGCTTGACATGAGTTTTGACTAAGATTTGATGGCAATTCGATTTTGTGTCTAATGCTATTGGCTTCCTTTGAGCCAATTCGAATTAGGGTGGATGGATGCTCTTGTTTTGTTATATAATGAGGGCTTTCTCTCCTCATTCTTCATGGATTTTTGTTGTAAACTTACTCTGCTGAGATTGTAAAAGTTTGTGGCTATTGCTACATTTCGGAAATAAACTTGGCTTTGGAGGTCTATGGTGTGCACTATGTGTTTGTGAGCAATTATTTTCATCATTGAGGTGATACTTGTCCTTGTTTCATTTATATTATTTCATGCTTAATCATAGTTTAGCTTAGATCTCTTTCTTAAGAGAAAAGAACAAATATTTGATTGTCCAAATTATTTGTTGGTTTTAGGCTTGATTTGTTTTAAGAGTACAAACTGTAATCGGTAATACTTGTTTGTCTTTTATTTCGATTTAGTCTAACACCCTAAGCATGATCTAGTTTGTTTGTATAAGTGTTGCATGTGTGCAGGTATCGAAAAGATAGAGTGGAGGCGAACTTGGTTGTCTCTCCCTCCTCTCCATCAGTACTTTTCTCTAACAGTTGTGTTTTCAAGAAGTCTCCAAAAGACAAGAACTCAAGGTTGCATTTGAAGCTCAGAGTTTGCTTCTCTCCATCAACACAAAACACATTTTTCTTCAAACTGGTTACTTGGTTCCGAAGGCTTCTCTTCTTCAAGCCCTCCATTTTTCTCCTTGAGTTTTTTCCCTTGATTTGCTAGCCCTTACCTCTCCAAAACCCTTCTCCTCTTTGCTCTCGTCCACCCTAGGTCAGCCTTCCTCTAGCTCTTGTTTTCTTTGCCCTAGCTTCATCCCATCTCTTTCTTTGACCTTCTCTAGCTTCGTCTCCCTTCATTTTCCTCTCCTCCTCCCTCTCATCCATCTCCATTTAGGGCTCCTTTACCCTTTCGTTTTCCTCCCTTTGAGCTCCATTTGCTAGCTTTAGTTTCCCCTTGTTTTGCCCCAAGTCACCTCGCATCTCCCCTTCAAGTCTGCCCTAAAACACATCAAAAACAAATTTAGACTTGTTAGTGGTTAGTCTAGTTAGTAGTTAGATCCATATTTTTTGCATTTTATAAGTAGTTTCATGCTTTTGAAAAGTTAATAATTAGGCCTTTTTAGATCTCATACTTTGCATTTGTTTTGGTAAGATCTAGTTTTCATCTAGGTTGTTAGTTGCATTTACATATTAGATCTCATCTTAAAAAATTTAAAAGCTTGCATCTCTTTAGTTTTATTTGATTGATAGATCTAAGTAGTTTCCATTTTTGTTTGATTTTTTAAAAACTAATACTAAAGGGTACTTTGAGTTTTAAAACTTTTTTGTAGGTTCTTTGAAGGAGAAAATAAACAGTTGAGGAACTTTGAAAAACAAGGAGGTCTTTACCCAAAGAAAGCATCAAAAAAGACCATAAGGATGATCCAAAACAAGAAACTTACACTCTCCTTTTGTAAAACCTCTTAAGAGCTCTATATTGTTTTCATAGTTGTTTCATTTCTCTTAAAAGACTTTACAAGAGTTAAATTCCCAAGGCACTTGTAATCGATTAATAAAAAGGCTAGGTGGGATAAGGCCTCCCACACTTTGGCTTCTTCTTCCCCATTTGGGGAAGAGTGTCTTGTGCATGCTTAGTTAGATTTGCTTCAATTTTTCTAGATTAATTTTCATTTTTGTACTTAGAATAAAATTTATTTCAAGTTTTGACCTGAGAAGCCTCTTAGGATTTGATCCCAAGTGCCGCATTAATACTACGTGTTGCTTCTATTTCCCCACTGTGTACTACGTAGGACCAGCTAAGCTGAAATTTTCATGAGCGGTGTGTAGAAGTCACTTTGACTTCACCTTTAGATTAGTCCCTGTTGTGGTAGAACACTAGTTTTCTTTCTTGCAAGTAGTTCATTTCTTTTAATATATCACTGTCTTTCTTCATCTTTTATCTTATTGAGCTATCATATGTGTTATTGTTTACAAACTGCTTCTATTTTAATAAAGAACCAAAGTCTCTTGAACTTGCAATAACCCAAGTCAAGAGAACTCTTTGTCGGAGACAATAATAGTATTGCATTTTCCTTGCATTAGGCATATAGACTAGCTAAGTCTCTTGAACCTTGTCATAAGACAAATTCAAGAGCACTCTCTGTCAAAGAGTTGAACTGTGTGCTCTAAATAAATCTTAAAACATTCCAACTCACTTCCCCCTTTAATAATTTATCTCTTCGTTGCTATCCAACATCCGTATGCTCTGCCAACCTGAAAAGGTTTGACTAGTACTCAGAAAGGTGTTGGACATGTTAATCTCAAAAGTGATAACTTAATCAAAATTTTACCTCACAATCAACGAACTGGTGTTGATCATTCGAGAAATACTCAGGTAGTGGGCAAAGTTCCTAAACCTGGTGGGGCCGTAAATTACCGTTGTCGTAGACTTCGGAGTAGTTAAGTCTTCAGACACTTACTCCTTGATATCTGGACGGTCCGTCATACCATCAGAGGGGAAGCCACTAAAAGTATACCTTTCCGGTTGAGTGCTTACCTTGTTGTTCTTAGCCTAATAATCAAGATCACTAAAACTTTAAATTTACCAAGATAATTTGCAAAACGATCTCACGAACAGTTACTATTGAGACTTGCATTTCAGCATCCCAAAGCACTACACAAGTTATTGACTCCATAATGCACTGGTTTATTTACACTTTCATTATTAATTGGGGCCATTTGTCCTTTTGATTTAGGACTGGATGCTTTTACTTTTCACAAGTCTTTATTTATACTGTTGGTATATAGAAACGTGGATTGCTTATTATCTTGTGTCTTTATCTTAAGTTGTGATCTCTCTCATTCAAAACTTCTAAACAACATCCATCCGCATCATTCAAACACCCAAAAACATTTTAAACATAAGAGCCATAGTAAACTCTTTGTAGGGACTACCCCCCTTAGCTGCGTTAGGAGTTAGCCTAAACGGAGGAGCTGGGATTCAGGTGACAGTACCTGGCTCATTGCTTGCCCCCAAGGCCACACTTTCCCCACTTGTAGTGAGGGAACAACTTTCGAAAGATTTCTGCTGCTGGTGTGCATCTCGGCGGACAGCATCTTTGGCACCGTTGCTGGGGACAAATATTTTTGTTCCTAGATGACCTTAGTTTTTTCTAGTTTGTTTTACCTTTTCGATAGATTCTGATATCTATCTGGCGACTCCACTGCCCTTTTTAGTTTTCTTTTTTGGTAGATTTTTAGTCAAATCACTCTCAGAAATTAGACTTGAATCCACCTGGCGACTCCACTGTCAGTAAACCCCTCAAGGTATTCAACTAGAAGGAATTATGAAGGTTTACTCAATTCCATCCCCGAGCCTGAAAAGGTTTATAGGAGGAGATTGAATAAACTTAATTTTCGTAGGATCCTTGAAGAGCTTGGATCTCAGTACATTTCTGACATCCATAGTCTTTTTGGAGAAACTAACCTTGAAAACAATAATATTTGTCTTTCCGATAAAAGGGGTGATTTCTATTCTCCCCTTGATATTACTTAGATAGCAGGTCAACCACATGACATTCTAGACAAAGCTATCGACAAACTTCCCATTTTCACTGGCATTGATGCCATTACTGCTGCTTATCATCTCAAAGATTTCTCAAAGTGTATTAGTGGATATGTCAGAGATACTTCCCACAAACATGAAGATGTATACATGAAGCTGTTTGATTTATCTTTAGATGGGGATGCTGGTGACTGGTTCATCGGCTTGCCAAACAATTCTTTTGCAACCTTTGCTTCTTTTAAGGATGCCTTCACCAACAAGTATGGTGAGAAAAAAAAACCTCGACATCAACTTGCTGCCTTAACGAACATCAAAAGAAGTGAGATGGAAACCATGGACGAGTTCAATAAGAAATTCACCGATTTATCCAATGCAATACCTACAGATTACAAGCCAACTCCACATACCATATTGGTTTATTACATTGAAGCCTTAAGTGGGGAAATGCAATATGAACTCAGAGATAAAGAACCCACCACTCTGTTAGAAGCACAAGGAATGGCAACCAAGATAGATAAAAACATGCAGTCTTCTGGTAAGTCAAATCTGCTTGGTTATTCAAGAGCTCAAACTCCATTGAAATCAACTTAGCATAAAGAGAAGGACCCTATAAAAGATTCATATGAAAAAAAGATGGTGGATATGTGTGAAAGAATGGAAAAGGATGAACAAAAACACGTAGCTCAAATGAAGGAAATACAGAATAAAATCATAAACATGGAAAGAGCACATGTTCAACAGGTTCAATAGATTCAATAAACTCAACCAGTTCAAGGAAACTACCCTCCAAAGACCAACTAGCAGAAAAAGGCTCCCAACAATGAAAATAGGCCTCCCAATCAAATAGAGGATGCTAACATGACTGAGACCTACATACCATTTTGTAGAGCTTGCAAAGATTTTCATGAAGAATTTTCTTGCTACTTTGCAAATTATGTACAAGAACATGGATTTCCAGAGGGTAGTACCAGTGAACCAACATCAAGCGAGCCTGAATATATAAATGCGTTAAGAGACATCCACAACATTCCCAAGGAGGGTTGGAAACAAGCTAAACAGTACAATCAGGAATTGGATAATATGACTAAGAACTTTGGAGAAAGACCTTCCAATGAGCAAGTCCATAATATGCAAAAGTTTAAAGGGATTGGTTATCAAAAAAGAACAAATCTTGCACCTGCCATACAGCCACCAAAGGTAATAATTCCAACTGAATCAAATGACTCTAGTAAATTGAATTTTGATTGGAGTAATTGGTTCAATACAACCAAAGTGCCTATACCTGTGAATGAGCTTTATAAAATTACTGGTCAAAAGGAAAAACTGTTGAAAGCACTTGAAATACCCATCTCTACTTGTACTCCTACCCCTAGTCTACCTACTCCTCTTTCTCCTCAAACCCCTAAGAAGGTCACTTTCTCAGATACTATAGAGCAACCTTCAACAAGCTATGGCAATGCTCACGAGGATCCTCTTGTAATCTTGCACACTAGGGAATCAAGAAAAGAACCTCACCCACCTTTCTATATATCATTGATGATAGGTGACCTTCTTCTACACAATTGTATGTTGGATTCAGGATCTGGTGCAAATCTAATGACTAAAAAAGTTATGCAACAACTTAACTTGAAAACCACTAGGCCTTACCAGAATGTATGTGCCATGGATTCCAGACCTGTTAAAGTTGAAGGGATGATCGAAAATCAACCTATTAAATTGGCTAAATATCCGGATATCCGTGTAACCATGGACATACTTGTTATATATGTTCCAAATAAATGGGGAATGTTGCTTTCTAGGAAGTGGGCTGCCACTTTAGGAGGATGGATCCAAATGAATTGGACTTATGCTATAGTGCCAGCATCTGAGGATTCTGTAGTTAAATTGCATAATGAGAAAGAAAAGAAGTATCATGTTGAGAATCCCAAGAACCCTTATAATCAAAATACTTATAATACTGATGATCCTGCAATCTGTGCAATTTACTCTACCTTCCTAGCACCTATTCAAAGTGAGGATGAAGTTGAGGAGGATAGGCATAGCTTAAATGATGACATAAGTGATGATGAATCCATCATGGATGACATAGACATTGACAGTGACAAATGGACCTTGTTAGAGAACCCTATCTATGCCATGTCTAAAGAAGTTAACAATGAACAAAGTCCCTTGGGAAATTTTGTTGATAATTCCACTTATGAGCATGAAGATACATATAGCCAGGAATATGACATAATGCATGAAGACTCCCCCATAGTTAACAAATATATGGATGATAGTTATTGGACATACATTGGAGAACCTATTTTTGATGTATCTAGAGAGGGGAGTGTAGATTTTGAAGATTTTGACCATTTAAACATGAAGGAAGGGCATACCATTTTTTCATATGAGCAGTCAAAACCACACATAAGCATCTGCAGAGATGATCAAGAAAATCAGTACCGTGAATGGCCAATATGGGTAAAATCTGTTGAATACATATCTCAGCCATCGGATGACCCTTGTATATTAGAACAGTTCAAGGAATGCCCTTTCATGGAAACTTATTTTCAGAAGAGCCTCTTGAAGGAGTATGATAAGGTACCAGAACTGCCTTGTCATCCTGAATTTCATCACCCTATCCTGTTCTGGATAGAGTGTGCCTGCAGAAGGACTTATTATATTGGGAGGCATTTCAAATATCTATCATATGATTTCCCATCCGTCCCTTCCATTCAGAAGATCAAAGCAAGTTTACACTTTCTGATAAGCATGCCCTTATCCTGGCTGGTAACCAGAGACAAGGTAAAAAATTGTTGTTTTTACATTGATTACATGCTTAAATGGTTACATTGGATTTCTGATTATACCTAACGTTTTCCTTTCTATATTAGAGTAGGAAACGATTAAATTTTGACAAAAAAGAAAAAAGAATTTACTTTCTGTATTTAGACTTCTTAGAATTTATTTACGAAAATAAAATATAGTTGATACTTCATTTTGGTTTTTCCATAACACATGTGCTGCTAAAGGTTTTCTGTCAAGTTGAGATGTTTTTACAGGTTATATATATAAACTAGAGATTCTGGTGTTCTCGTATCCTCTCCTTGCATGATTTCAAGATTGAGCACACGTCCCGCAGTTGGAGCCAGATGTTATCACCTATTTTGTACAAATAGATGAAACTCCATTGAGCCGTCAGTGATGGAACACATCAGTGTTCACTTCCAGAGTATCAGGGTTTCAGATGACAATAATTAGCCTTTTTTGGCTAGACAGTTTTTGTTTTCAGTCAATATGACCATGGCCCCACGGGGTTTGTAATAAAGTGTACTAGTAGGATTTTGAGTGGCTCGGTTCCCCATGACTTGGTTAAGCAACTAAGGTATTCTAGGGAGTTTTTTACCTTGTCAATTATACTTTGCCTATAGCCGAGCTATAATCAATGAGGTTTTCTCCCGCTTCCTCCAAAGCTGGAATGTCTGATTTTGAAAATTTTAGCCATGGAGGATTGTTAGAGTCCAACTGATGTATAAAAGCCTACTAGACACTATTAGAATAGGTTTTGGTCATGTCCTAAGTCACTAGGACCCTCAGAAAAAATTTTGAAAATTTTTTACCGGGTCCTCTGATTTTGGGTTTTTAATTATCATTTTTTTTAAAATAAAATTTTCCATAGTTTAAATGGAAAAATTTCAATTTGTAATATGTCAGTCATCCGGGATCCGAATTCAGTGATTGAAGGCTTGAACCTTAAGCCAAAAATCATTCATGATCCCTGGACTAGTTTATCCTAAGTTTCGGATGTCAATTCATCCTCATAATTAATAATTTCTCAAAAAAGTCATTTACAGAGAAATTATTAATTAAAATATTAAAAAATGAATATTTGGAGATAATCCAAATCTCTCCAAAACAATCCAAATGTATTAAAATAAAAGGCTAATTGACATGACATTGGGCATTAATGAAGATTCCAATCATCTCAGTCATCATTCAGTCAAGTATCCAATCACCAGTAGTGATTAACTCCAAAGGAATTCACCCTCATGCATGCAAAAATCGATTTAGTGATGTGTCAAATGTTAAATGGGTTGGTTGTTATACATTAAATCCTATGGTAGGCACCTCCCTTGATTTATGCAAACACATGGCATTGGCTTCCTTCAAGGGCGAGTTAGCATTCATTACACAATTTGAAGAGATCTCCCATGTGCTCACGTCAACCTCTACTTGGAGCTCGAATCCTACACATGGAATATGATCATTTGATGGTGATACTTCCAAGAATGGGATGGGGGGCGCCTTGCCTAGGTGGAGGCCACCTCCCCACCCTAACTCAACACAATTAGAGTTATGAGCGAGTTAAGCACTCCAAACTTGGCTTGACATGAGTTGTGACTAAGATTTGATGGCAATTCGATTTTGTGTCTAATGCTATTGGCTTCCTTTGAGACAATTCGAATTAGGGTAGACTGATGCTCTAGTTTTGTTATATAATGAGGGCTTTCTCTCCTCATTCTTCATGGATTTTTGTTGTCAACTTACTATGCTAAGATTGTAAAATTTTGTGGCTATTGCTACATTTTGGAAATAAAGTTGGCTTTGGAGGTCTATGGTGTGCACTATGTGTTTGTGAGCAAATCTTTCCATCATTGAGGTGATACTTGTCCTTGTTTCATTTATATTATTTCATGCTTAATCATTGTTTAGCTTATATCTCTTTCTTAAGAGCAAAGAACAAATATTTGATGGTCCAAGTTATTTGTTGGTTTTTGGCTTGATTTGTTTTAAGAGTACAAACTGTAATCGGTAATACTTGTTTGTCTTTTGTTTCGATTTAGTATAACACCCTAAGCATGATCTAGTTTGTTTGTATAAGTGTTGCATGTGTGCAGGTATCGAAAAGATAAAGTGGAGGTGAACTTGGTTGTCTCTCCATCCTCTCCATCAGTACTTTTCTCTAACACTTGTGTTTTCTGGAAGTCTCCAAAAGACAAGATCTCAAGGTTGCATTTGAAGCTCAGAGTTTGCTTCTCTCCATCAACACAAAACACATTTTTCTTCAAACTGGTTACTTGGTTCCAAAGGCTTCTCTTCTTCAAGCCCTCCATTTTTCTCCTTGAGTTTTTGCCCTTGATTTGCTAGCCCTTACCTCTCCAAAACCCTTCTCCTCTTTGCTCTCGTCCACCCTAGGTCAGCCTTCCTCTAGCTCTTGTTTTCTTTGCCCTAGCTTCATCCCATCTCTTTCATTGACCTTCTCTAGCTTCGTCTCCCTTCATTTTCCTCTTCTCCTCCCTCTCGTCCATCTCCATTTAGGGCTCCTTTACCCTTTCGTTTTCCTCCCTTTGAGCTCCATTTGCTAACTTTTGTTTCCCCTTTTTTTGCCCCAAGTCTCCTCTTGTCTCCCCTTCAAGTCTGCCCGAATACACATCAAAAACAAATTTTAAACTTGTTAGTGGTTAGTCTAGTTAGTAGTTAGATCCATATTTTTTGCATTTTATAAGTAGTTTCATGCTTTTGAAAAGTTAATACTTAGGCATTTTTAGATCTCATACGTTGCATTTGTTTTGGTAAGATCTAGTTTGCGTCTAGGTTGTTAGGTGCATTTACATATTAGATCTCATCTTAAAAAATTTGAAAACTTGCATCTCTTTAGTTTTATTTGATTGATAGATCTAAGTAATTTCCATTATTGTTTGATTTTTTAAAAACTAATGCTAAAGGGTACTTTGAGTTTTAAAACTTTTTTGTAGGTGCTTTGAAGGAGAAAAGAAACAGTTGATGAACTTTGAAAAACAAGGATATCTTTACCCAAAGAAAGCATAAAAAAAGACCATAAGGATGATCCAAAACAATAAACTTACACTCCCCTTTTGTAAAATCTCTTAAGAGCTCTATATTGTTTTCATAGTTGTTTCATTTCTCTTAAAATACCTTACAAGGGTTAAATTCCCAAGGCACTTGTAATTGATTAATAAAATGGCTAGGTGGGATAAGGCCTCCCACCCTTTGGTTTCTTCTTCCCCATTTGGGGAAGAGTGTCTTGTGCATGCTTAGTTAGATTTGCTTCAATTTTTCTAGATTAATTTTCATTTTTGTACTTAGAATAAAATTTATTTCAAGTTTTGACCTGAGAAGCCTCTTGGGATTTGATCCCAAGTGCCTCATTAACACTAAGTGCTACTTCTCTTTCCCCACTGTGTACTGCGTAAGACCGGCTAAGCTGGAAGTTTCATGAGCGGTGTGCAGAAGTCACTTTGACTTCACCTTTAGATTAGTCCCTGTTGTGGTAGAACACTAGTTTTCTTTCTTGCAAGTAGTTCATTTCTTTTAATATATCATTGTCTTGCTTCATCTTTTATCTTATTGAGCTATCATATGTGTTCTTGTTTACAAACTGCTTCTATTTTAACAAAGAACCAAAGTATCTTGAACTTGCAATAACCCAATTCAAGAGCACTCTCTGTCGGAGAGCATAATAGTATTGCATTTTCCTTGCATTAGGCATATAGACTAGCTAAGTCTCTTGAACCTTGTCATAAGACAAAGTCAAGAGCACTCTCTCTCTGTCGGAGAGTTGAACTGTGTGCTCTAAATAAATCTTAAAACATTCCAACTCACTTCCCCCCTTAATAATTTATCTCTTCGTTGCTATCCAACATCTGTATGCTCTGCTAACTTGAAAAGGTTGGACTAGTACTGAGAAAGGTGTTGGACCTGTTAATCTCAAAAGTGATAACTTAATAAAAATTTTACCCCACAACCAACGAATCGGCGTTGATCATTCAAGAAATACTCAGGTAGTGGGAAAAGTTCATAAACGTGGTGGTGCCGGAAATCACCGTTCTCTTAGACTTCGGAGTAGTTAAGTCTTCAGACACGTACTCCTTGATATTTGGATGGTCCGTCATACCATCAGAGTTGAAGCCACTGAAAGTATACCTTTCCGGTCGAGTGCTTACCTTGTTGTTCTTAACCTAATAATCAAGATCACTAAAACTTTAAATTTACCAAGATAATTTGCAAAACGATCTCACGAACAGTTACTATTGAGACTTGCATTTCAGCATCCCAAAGCACTACACAAGTTATTGACTCCATAAGGCACTAGTTTATTTACACTTTCATTATTAATTGGGGCCATTTGTCCTTTTGAATTAGCACTAGATGCTTTTACTTTTTGCAAGTTTTTATTTATACTGTTGGTATATCGCAATGTGGATTGCTTATTATCTTGTGTCTTTATCTTAAGTTGTTGTCTCTCTCATTCAAAACTCCTAAACAACACCCATCCGCATCATTCAAGCACCCAAAAACATTTTAAACATAAGAGCCATAGTTAACTCTTTGTCGGGACTACCCCCCTTGGCTTCGTTAGGAGTTAGCCTAATGGAAGAGCTAGGATTCAGGTGACAGTACCTAGCTCATTGCTTGCCCCCAAGGCCACACTTTCCCCACTTGTAGTGAGGGAACAACTTTCAAAAGATTTCTATTGTTGGTGTGCATCTCGGCGGACAACAAAATCCATCCAACATTAGGGAGCAAGATATCTTTTTCTCTTCATTCTCCCTTTCTTAAATATAAAATTCTTGGACAACATGTGTCGTCTCATGCAAAATTAATTTAGTTTATAAATTTATAAAATTCATTCTCATGCAAACATGTGTCACTCTCACACACTAGTGCACATAAGTTCCTCAATTTTCTCTTAGTTGTCTTCCTAGTCTAAATTCCCAATCCCTATATCAGTGGGTGAATGCGGCGTTAAACTCTAGATATTTTCTAATATAGATTTGCTCCAGATATTTTCTAATATAGATTTGCTCCAAATATCAAATATCTCTAGTTTTGTTTATTTGATATTTATTCAATGCATGTCTTCCTAAATTAGTGGGTGCACATGATTTTTATCTCAAACTATCCATTTTTAATGTTTTCTCAAATAAAAACACGTTTTCATTTAATTACTCTCAAATTTAATATTTACATGTGCATAATTCAACTATGTATTTGAATGTTTAGTGCAAGTAGTTCCATTTCATGTCGCTGTCTAGGTACCACATCTATGGGTCCTTCTGACAACTTCCTTGTCCTCATCCTTGTCACGATATTCCTATACTCCATCCTAGTCCTACCAACATTTTCATCCTTTGCATTTTCAGTCTTGCATGCATTCCTGTATGCAGCATGCATTCCGCATGCATTGCATGCATCCGCATGCATCCGCATGCTGCCCAGTCATCAGGTTGATACCTCCAGCACCTAGTCCCTAGTCTTCCAGCACTCGAGAGCTTATTTCCACTCAGTTTGAGCCCTCCTAGCCAGTGATGCGCCCACATCTCACCATCCACTTGATAAAGGTGCCCTTCTTCACCTACCAGTCCAGTTGTCTTCAGTTAACTGAGTTCTCTCCTCGATTTTAGGCTTGACTCACTCTTAACTGACCTTACCACTCCGATTGACCTCCAGTGTGACTAAACTGCTCATTCTGACTACAGTTAGTTCCTCATGCTCCCTCCACTGAGCCTCCTTCATTCAGTTAATTCCAGTTACACTCAGTTACACCTACCACACTCAGTTAGACTCAGTTTAACTGATGGTTGACAGTTACTTGAGCATTGATGACTCCACTGATGATGATATAGAATTCTAGTTGTGCTCCGATGACACTCCAGTGATCTTTTGATCACTCCCTGAAGGCTAATTCAAATTGCCACCTTGGCATTCGAATCCTCATGCATTGGACTACTTATTTGTCCATATTGTGATTAATTAATTAGTGTGTGTGAAGTTATTTTGCTTCTATCCAAGTTCTATTGTATTATTATTATGTTGCTCATTTTACTGCATTGACCACTCTTAATCTTATTCCTAAATTCTTTCATTGTGAGGTATACATCAGCTTTTAGATCTGCTGTGAGGATTTTCACAATCCTTGTCCTCATATGGGGAGTACTATGTAGTGATTAGGAATCGTTACCGTAATCTTCCGACTACATTTCCATGGAGACTAATGGAGATTAAGGAATATGATCTTCCGTATTGCATGCCCCTCAACACATTGTATGCGACCAAATCATTGTGGCATCGCTCGTATGTCACATGCTTCCCCGAGTGAGCTGATAGGGATACTGACCCATGCATGGAATGCTATTTCAACGCCAATAGTTCATCTTTGTACCCTTATGTATATTTCTCGTTCTTTACGAACCCCTTTTATTCCATTGAGAGTCAATCGGTAATTCGTTTTACCTGCTATTGCACACACTCAAAGCACACATTTGTAGCGTTGCACCATATAAAATATATCATCATGCATTTTCATCTTTATTTAATTTTATTTAAACAAATGGAATTTATTCACATCTATGGAATCAAAAGCATCATTTCTTTCATTGATTCATAACATCATCATATTTCTCAATCAATCGAGCATAATCATAATTTGCTTGTCAATCAACAGTTTTCATTCAATAATAATAAAGCATAACACATTGTTTCAAGTTTATTTATCTGGGTCACTTCAATATCAATTCCCTTAATAGTCTATTCAATCAGTTGTATATCGAGGCTGGAGTTACATCCACCTACCCCGAAGACCCACCTCTCTCCCTCTCCCCCAATCCCCTAACACCCCCCTCTCTCTCACACACACTGTCAATACCCGTAAGCCCCCCATATCTCTCCTCAACCACCCTCCTACTCTCCCTCCTCATAACCACCCCTCTCCCCCCTTCCTCTCTCTCTCTCTCACTTCCCCCCTAAACCCCTCTCTCTCTTTGTATCTTCTAATCCCCCTCCCCCAACCACATACCACTCCCCCTCTCTCTCTCTCTACCCACAACCTTTACTTCCTCTTCTCTCTAAATAACCTAATCCTCCCTAAAACCCTACCCCTACCTTCACTGCAATATCTATTTCTTTCTCTCCCCCAACCCCCCTTTTCCCCCTACCCCTCCCCACCATGATCTCTATCGCATTCTCTCCCCCAACCCCCCTCCTCCCCCCTACCCCTAATCACCCACACCCTCCCCCACCCCACCCCTGGGCTCTCTCTCTCACTCACTCACTCACCCCTCTACTCCTCCACCTACCCCTATCCCCCAGCCCTCTCTCTCTCCCCCAACCCCATAATACCCCCTTGTTCTCTCTCTCTCGCACCCATACTCCTACCCCTATAACTAAACCCCCCCCCCCCCTCTCTCTCTCTCTCACCCTTACTAACCCCCTCTCTCACTCTCTCACCCCTACTCCTCCCCTACCTTTAACCCCCCCTTCTCATCTCTGTCTTTCTCCGCCCTCTTCACCCTAACCCTTACTAACCCCATCTCTCATTCTTTTTCTCCCCTACTCCTCGACCTACACCTTACCCCTACCTCCCTCTCTCTCTCCCCCAACCCCCTAACACCCTCGCCTCTCTCTCTCATACTCTCACTACCCCTAACTCACCCTCTCTCTCACCCTAACCCCCCTCCTACTCTCCCTACCCACAACCACGCCCTCCACCCCCCTCTCTCTACCCCTATTTCTCTATCTCTCCTACTTCCCCTTCCCCTACCCCTCTCTCCCTATCTCTCCTAATCCCCTCCCCCTATGACTTACCACCACCCTATCTCTCTCTCTATGGCCCCAACCTATACCCCCTCTTCTCTCTAAATACCTTAATCCTCACTAAACCCCTACCCCACCAACCCATATCTCTACCTCTTTCTCTCCCCCAATCCCCCTCCCCCCTTATGCCTAAGGTAAATTTGAAGTCTGTAACATCATATGTGCATTTTATCTCTACAAAATGGGCACGTGTTTTAGCTCTACAAAACATGTGCATGTTTTATCTTTACAAAAACACATACGCATTTGGTATAGCTAAAACACATACACATTTTGTAGAGCTAAAATGCGCACACATTTTGGTTTTCATGACACCCGGATAAGCGGGAAAGAGAAATTTGAATTTAGACAAAATGCGTTCACATTCCTTACCACCTAAATAGAGCCTCGTCACGTGTTTGGGTGTCATCCCTCTTCATATGTTTTTGCTTCAGAGTTAGCTTTGAGCTAACTAAACCAGTTCTATGGATTATGGTAAACCATGGCTAATTGAGAACTTCATCCATTTCCTCAATATGCATGTGTTTTGGGGTGGAAACACGAAGGTGGGTAACACTTTGGTGAGAATCGGCCGCCGAAGAACTATAGCAGCAGTTATTCAGCCGAATAAGTTTAATTATTCAGTTGAATAATTTAATTATTCGGCCGAATAATTAAACTTATTCGACTGAATAACTTAGTATTTATTCGGTCGAATAAATTAGTATTTATTCGGCCGAATAACAATTAACGGGCCACCGTTAGACCTAATGGTGGCCTCGATGCGTGTGCGAAGTTTTAGCCGGACAGAGAAAACGCACGACGCTGTGTCCAATTATTCGACCGAATACTTATTCTGCATAAAAGCTCGGCCGCGGCCATTCTCGGTCACTTTCGCTTGATTTTGTGGACCCGTTTGGCATTGATGGTGGCCCCGCCTCTGCGTCAACGGGCTGTTCTGGCACCTGTCCACCCTTTCTGATGTCTAGGTTGTCGTTGGCGAACTCTGCCACCCGATTCGTCGCTACTGTGTTTCGCTGATCAACCACCCTGCGCGTGAGGATATGCTTGTCGGTTCGTCGTTGCTGGAGTGCTAGTCCGCCATACCCCGCCTCTGCCATTCGTTTGTCTACCACCCTTTGTTCCTGCCATCTGCACATACGTGAGGTTTTGCCTTTCCTGCGGGGTCATTTTTCTGTTTCGGAGGTTGAACGCCATATGGTGGAGTCTGCGTCTGGACAGTGAATGGTTATCATGCAATTGCACATCTTTTGGTGGAGCTTTCTTGTCGGATTGTTCTCCTGTGGACGTTCTAACATCAGTGAGGTGCTGTAGCTGGGGACATATCGACCCGGCGGTGTGCAGAGGTAAAAGTTTGCCTATCTTTCGTTTGTAATTGTTTGTTTTTGTCTTTAAGTTTCTTATTTAAGTTGTTATTGTTATTGCAGGTTTTCCTTTTTGTCTGTTTCGCTCGTTTTGTTTCGGCTGTTTCAAATTCCTCTTTGGGCTTTTTTCGGCCAGATCTCAATTCGCCTGCTTTTGTTTCGGTTGCATCTGAAGAGGTAAGTAGAAACTTTTTTTCTAATTCGCCTGCTTTCGTTTTTCCTGCAATCATTTCGTCTGATTTCATGTCGGCTGTGCCCAAATGGGCAGAGTCCATGAAATCTGTCCAAATGGGCAGAGTCCATGAATTCTGCCCAAAATTGGGCAGAGTTCATGAACTCTGTCCAATTGGGCAGAGTTCATGGACTCTGTCCTATTGGGCTGCTTTCGTTTCGGTTGCGTCCAATTGAACAGAGTCCATGAACTCTGCCCAAATGGGCAGAGTTCAAGGACTCTGTCCAATTCCACAGATTTCTTGGACTCTGGTCAAATTCTATGTCGAAAATGATTTAAATTTAAATATAAAAGAGGAATATATTGAGTGTTCAGTAGGTTACTTTTTTTAAATTGTTGGTTTTGCCTGTGTTTAGAAATGAAAATAAAAGTAAGACAGTAATTTTATTTGCAAATGATATATCCCATTTATATATAGGCTTGTTTTATTTGTTGAACTCTGTCAACATGGACATGGACAGAGTTCATGAACTCTGTCAACATGTCCATGAACTCTGTCAACATGGACGTGGATTGAGTTCATGAACTCTGTCTATGTTTACAGAGTGCAGAGATCAATATATTAGTTCTATTACAAACTGTGTTGATAGATAGCTATAGATACAACCAAACTTTAGACAATTAAACTCTACTTTTGATACAACAAAACTTTAAATGGACTTTAGGTACAACGAAACTATAGACATAAATGGACTTTAATTTAGATGTACTATAGTAAGTTTTATACAATTGAACAATAATAGTCATAGTCATTTTATAAACTATTAGGTGATATTATGCCACAATGGTCTTGACTTTTATTTTTATAAAGGTGGCGATTCTTGGTATTATGTTTTTCTTTGTTTGCAACATGGCAAACTTGGAGAACATAATACCAAGAATCGTTACCGTTATCAGATTGAAATTGAAGACCATTGTCGAACATGGCCAATTTGAGAAACATGTCATTTAACTCCAAACATAATACTATGAACGGTCTATTTTTTTTTATTCTATGGAATAATGAGAATATTTGTAGATATAATTTATGGTTAGAGTATTAAAATATCTTAATTAAATTATTAATTTAAGAAATTGAAAACCATTATTGAACATGGCAAATTTAGAAAACATGTCAAACTCAAAACATAATACCATGAATTGTCAATTTTTATTTTATTTTATGCAATAATGAAAATATTTGAAGATGTAATTTATGTTTGAAGTATTAAAATATCAATTAAGTTATTAATTTAAGATTTAGGTTAGAAGTTAAAACAGGTTCATGAACTCATTCTTTGACATAAAGAAATGAACCCTTCACTTAGTACTTAACTATATTGGTTCCATTCATTTTAAACATAAAAAACACTTAGAAAATTGGTACATTAATTCTTTACACATCTAACAATATTAACTATACTCTTTTTAAGAACTATTAGAACTCATTCTTTGACATAAAGAAATGAACCCTAAACTTAGTACTTAACTATATTGGTTCCATTCATTTTAAACATCAAAAACACTTAGAAAATTGGTACATTAATTCTTCACACATCTAACAATATTAGCTATCCTCTTTTTAAGAACCATTAGATGATATTATGTAAATCTAGGTCCTTGTTAAATAACTTAGTCTCTTTAGTAGTTAGGTTTTAGAATTTGTAGAATTAACATGTAGGATTTGAATATGTAATTAGTTGATATTTGTGCAAGTGTAGGCATTATATATCAAATGGAAAGAGAGGATTCTTTGAGGCGAAAGCGTAGGAGGTCTTCACAATCTTTTGGGGTTGGTGTTACAAGTGATAATCGGAGGTTGTCAACCTCCCCTCAGGATTCTAGTTTATTGTATAGTTCACATCGACGAGGTGAAAGGGGTACAAATGATTTTCCTATATCTTATGTGGGAGAACGTCGATCTCGACCCTCTATTGGTATATGAATATCGATCTTTTAACATGTATATGCAAATTGTTTTTTTTGTGTGTGCAAAATTTGTATTTGTGTTTAAACAAAACTTTATTTTCATTTGAAACAGAGCATGGTTCGGAAGATGCTTGTAATTCTATAGGGAGGGAGACAGAGCAAGCAGGGGAGACGGATGAGGGGTGTAGAGCAAGGTTCTCAAGAGGCTCACCATTCTACATGAGGTGATGATGGTCAAGCTAGGACGCAATATGTTGAATTAACTGAGGGTTGTACACCCATTACAACATATCCATCTGATCTACCTTGGGAGCTTCCATGGGAAAGTGGTGATCATCAAATGACTCTTGAAAGATGTATATCCCACTACGACAAGTTGGAAAATGATTTGTCTACTATGGATCTCCCTCCAGAGAGTAAACAAAGTTTGGAGATTGTTTTGGGATCATTGCAAAAATTCATTCAGGCATATGAGAATTTCGGACCAACTACAGATGGTTTTGCAGATTTGATGCAAAGATGAAGGGAACAAGTGATGGGTCCAGACAAATGGGATGTTGTGAAGGAGAGAGTGATGAAAGAACAGGCCAAATCAATGTTTAATTTCAAAGAAGGTCTGAAGTGAGAAATGTTGAAAGTGCAATATTTCAAGCATTCTGATCTTGCACATCTACTCTATGATCGGTTTCTTGCAGCCTATGGTCGATTTCCATGGAACGATGAGGTTTCTCAATATTTTGCTAGATTTTTTTATGCTGAGTTTTTTTTTAAATATGAAGCCAGACTATACCGATGTTCATTCAAAATTTTATGGAGTTGGAAATGATCGAATATATAATCGAGAAGGTGCTCTTAGATATCCTACAACTCTTCGACCTCCACCCCAGATATCTCATCCACCTAGGTTGGTGGCATTAAAATCAGAGATAGAGCCCACATCTCAACTTGGGACAATTGCAAGGAATTTTGTTGGCGATGGTTTATCGTCAGCATTAGTTGGAGTAGATGTGGGATTGGTTCGAGAAAGGGCTTGTTCTGCTATTTGTCAAAAGTTTGTTTACAAAACTAATGATGAGATAGATGGAATGAGCATTGAAGATGTCAGGGCATATGCTAAGGTTTGTCGTGACCTAGTGGCAAATGTTATATCCAATGACACATCGAGTTTGGGAGAGGTTTGTTGACTATGATATGACTTGATCTTAATTAAATATTTTATTTATTTTGAATTGATTTCTTTTGTTACATTATATGAATGATAAATTATGTTTTTTGATGTAAAGTAATAGGTACATTATGTAAATGTTTAAATTGGTTGCAGTTTTCAAGAATGATGAATGAACATTCTTTCCACATTTCAACTAGCGAAAATCTAGAGAGAGAGGTACATATTTATTATTTATATATTTATAATTATGTTTGAATTTGATATATATATATATATTTGAATGTTAATTTAACTATGCATCTTATTGTTAATTTGACTTATCCATGCAGGTTTCTTTAGATACGAACTTTATAAATGATTTACCATCTATTGTGAGCTAATGTTTTTTTAATCTTTTTGTTTTAGTTTTAAGTTAATTGGTATAGTAATTTTTTTGGTTTGCATTATGTTTTATTTATTAATACAATTTAAATTTTAGGGGGGAGATATAGGTTCTTTGCTTAATGCAGCAGATATTGGTAGAGAGGTAATTTCGTTTAGTGCTTTAATTTTGTTTACTGCTTTAATATTTTAATTTTTATGGATTTAGATAAAATTTGTTCAAGTAATTTATGAGATTCATAAATTGATTTTATATATGTTGCAGCTTGGATCTTTCAAATCTTTTGGAGGCAAAGGAAAAACTCCTTTGGAGGATGGTGCAGGTGGACAAGCATTTGGAGAATTTGATGTAAATTGTTAATATTTGAATTTTTTTTTGATATATAAGTTTAATATTTTAATTTTCTGAATATAGTTTAAATAATTTAAATGATATTCATAATCTTTTTTTATACATGTTGCAGGGTGGGTTGAGTCCAGGGGGAGCCCCAAGTGGAGGATAGCATGGTGGACATTTTTTTTTTTTATAGCATGGTGGACAATTTTTTTTTGTTAATATACATCTAGATTGCAAAGATTTGTTTTGGACATGTTGAGGAGATTTATTTTTGGACTAGATATATATATATATGGGTACATTGAACTTGCATGTTCATGAGTATTTTTTTGAGGATTATATACATGTTCTTTGAACTTACATATTTTGTGAATCTTGGTTTAAATGATCTAGTTTATTTTTGCTTATTTGGTATATTTGGTGTGATTTAAAGGTTTAAAATATGTATTTGCATGTTTAAATGAATGAATGAATATGTAAGAATGAATGTTAAGAACATGATATTCTTGAATATTATGAAGTTTAGGAAATGTTATTTAGGAAGTTTAAAAATGGATGAACATAGGTTTAAAGTTCATGAATGAGGAAGTTTTGATTGAAACATGAATGAATGTTAAGATTGAATATATTAAGAACAATAATGTTATCTTTGAATGTTAGGAAGTTTAAGAATTTGTTAGAAGTTTTGATGGAAATATGGATGAACCAAGAAGTTTAAAAATGAATGTTAAGAACATGAATGTTATCTTTGAATGTTAGGACGTTTAGGAATGTTAGAAGTTTTGATAGAAATACATGGATGAACCAGGAAGTTTAAAAGTGAACACATGTTGAGTTCAAATTTTAGGAATGTTAGGAAGTTTAGGAATGTTTGAAGTTTTGATGGAAATATGGATGAACTAGGAAGTTTAAAAATGAAATTTAAGAATATGAATGTTATCTTTGAATGTTAGGAAGTTTAAGAATCTTAGAAGTTTTGATAGAAATATGGATGAAATAGGAAGCTTAGGAATGTTAGGAAGCTTAGGAATGTTAGGAAGATTATGAATGTTATATAAGTTTTGATGGAAATATGGATGAACTAGGAAGTTTAAAATGAATGTTAAGAACATGAATGTTATTTTTGAATGTTATAGAAGCTTTGAAAGAGATATATGGATGAACTAGGAAGTTTAAAAGTGAACACATGTTGAGTTCAAATTTTAGGAATGTTAGGAAGTTTAGGAATGTTTGAAGTTTTGATGGAAATATGGATGAATTAGGAAGTTTAAAAATGAAATTTAAGAACATGAATGTTATGAAGTTTTAGGAATGTAAGAAGTTTTGATAGAAATATGGATGGAATAGGAAGTTTAGGAATGTTATAAAATCGAGGAATGTTAGGAAGATTATGAATATTATATAAGTTTTGATAGAAATATGGATGAACTATGAAGTTTAAAATGAATGTTAAGAACACATGAATGTTATCTTTAAATGTTAAGAAGTTTATGAATGTTAGAAGTTTTGATAGAAATATGGATGAACTAGGAAGTTTAAAAGGAAACATATGTTAAGTTCAAATTTTACGAAGTTTGAAAAATGATTATTATCTGTTCAAATTTTGATATATGGATTTTTAATTAATAATTATTAATTTCAATGTTCAGGTACATTTGATGCGGCTGAAATCATGGCAAATGGGTATAACGGTTTTTTGTTTTTTAATCATAAGCGAAGATTACATGATTGTGAAGTTTGTGCTAAATTAGAGCAATGATTTTAAACAACAATTTGATGAATTTTCATCGATTTGTTGTAAATAATCATTTCTCTAATTTAGCATAAGCTTCATAATCCTTGAATCTTTTCTTGTGATTAAAAATCAAATGATCGTTGTCTCCATTTGCCATGATTTCAGTTATGTGAACTTACACAAGCGTTATTTTAAATTAAAGATTCGGGGCAGAGAGTGGCGACAAGTATAGATCCGTTATCTCATCCTTTAATTGGTCTAATAGACATATGGGGACGTGAATAAAGTATTTCAGACATAATTAAGACAAAAATTTTACACATTGAGGTTTTCATTACCAAATAATTTTACACAAGCGATATTTTAAATTAAAGATTCAGGGCGGAGAGTGGCGATAACCACAGATCCGTTATCTCATCCCTTAAGTGGTCTAATAGACATATGGGGACCCAAATAAAGTATTTCAAACAGAATTAAGTCAAAAATTTTACACATTGAGGTTTTCATTATCAAATAATTTTTAAATTCAAATTTCAGCATACTAGAATACGACTATTTAAACTTTTATACTCCAGTTCCTTTCAAGATCATAAACATAAAAAGAAAAAAATATATTGTACACATTTGACAATGACATCGACAAAACCATTGATCTATTAATTTTAAATATATAGTTTTAAAAACATCGCAATGGAATGCCGTCTTCAATTATCCGTTCATGGTCATATTTGGACAATTTCCATTTTTTATTTTTTAATTGTTTTTTCGATGGAACTTGAACCATTTTTATTCGAGATGCACATACTAAATGGCTATATTGACAACATATGACATCAGGTTCATAATCCTGAAAGTAGACATAATTTTGAGTCATATGGGTTTGCTGAAAAAAATAGCCCTTTAAAATGATGGATCCTCTCTCGTATGTATATCCGTTGTCATTGTAGTCTTCCAATAACTTCATTTTTCCTTCAGTGCATCGCATCAAATAATACTTCACATTTTCGTTGTTTTCGACAGGTGCAATCACAGCAAAAACATCTCCTGTGCAAATTATAATTGATGTCAGGATTTTTAATTCAATTAAATTGACTAATATACATGTGTATAAGGTGAATGACAAGAATGAACAATCGACAAAATAGTGGTATTTGATCATTACCTTCTCTAACGAGATCTGAAATTCTGTCGCCATCAGATGATATTGCTATATCTTCTGATTCTAATTCTTCTATGCTTGCTAGTGGCATTTTTCCTTTAGGATTAATTTTTGTGTGTTTCCAATGTTTCACGTAGTTGTTCGTTATGTTTTCACAAACTTCTGTAGATTCAATATTTTCAGTGCAAATATGACAAAAGCATGATTGTTTTCTACTGTCAAATGCATAAATGTTTTGGAAGGCTTTTGTTTGAATAGAGTGAAAATTTCTAGTCCCTTGTATGGTGCTAGAGTCGTATGGTATTGATCTATTTATATCTTGGATCCCAACATGCCAAAAAAACCTAGTACACAAATGACAAATTTTGATGTTAGGTACACATACTTTTTTTTAAATTGACAATAAAATATAAATTAAAACATTTGTGTGTACATACATGCGCACATTTTTTGATTGTTGATTATAATCATGGTTTAGATGTGATTTACACCATTGGACAACCTCTGCAGCTGAATGGAATCGTGCAAAACTATGGTTCATTTGCCATCTTCGAAGTGCTCTTTTTACGTATGCTCTTGCACCATCATGTTCACCTTTTCCATGACCAGTTTCAAATAAATTCCAGTGATGTTTAATGTTTAATGCTTTATGAAGTCGACATAACCAATAAAATGATCACGAAGATTTAAATTGTCCTGCACATCCATCTGACCATATCCAATGCTCATTGAATTTAATGTTACGTTCCTTTAGTGAATTGTAGAAAATACTTTCAATACAATGCTGAACAAAATGTGTATCGTGTGTACAATCATCGCTGATATAAAAGTGATATTCTTTAATCACATCTCGATTGTCACACGTGCTTTCAATGTCATCAATATCCTGTTGAGAATGTCTATATAAAACATGGACGAATATTGAAACTTGGTCAGAATGATAGTATTCACTCTGTATCTCTTTTTGTGCAGCAAATATATAATTTTCTGCAAAGTCAACCACTGACAAAATTATTCCTGGTGAAAAAATTTCACAAGACTATTTGAATTGAAGGTCTTGCCATCATGCTCTATGTGAATGCTTGGTGTATTTATAAATTTCACTTTCGAATTTCTTGAGAAAATCTGCCACACCTATTTATCTTCTCGCAAATCAATCCTTTTGGAATGTACATCACTAGTACTTGTAATGTATTCATATCTTCTCCAATCAATGGTGACATTTGACAATGAGTGATCAGTATCGATAGGATATTTATTGTGGTATAAAACCAAATTTCCACAACGATTACAATGTTTTCCATTGACACATTTCTTATTATAAAATACTTCATCGTGATTTCTCTCACATAGGGTTTGAGATATGAATTCACGTATTGTGGGCAGAGGTGGTGAATTTGCCCGAAACATTTTACCAAATTCAAGAAACGTGTCGTAATATAATTGGAATTGCACATGATAATGACAACAACATGTGTCATGGATAGTAATAGGTCTAACATACCATGGTTTTAGTTGCACAAATTTAGTGATTGACACATTAATTCCACGATGATGTTCCTTGAATTTATTGAACAATTGTACTTGTGTCATATCCATTATATGTTTTGGACTGCTTACATATACTCCTCGTGATACTCTTTGTCGTATTACATCTCTTGAATTTGGTGAAACTCGAGCATGTGTCAACCAATATTCCCGTACAATATCTTTAACCCTTGTTCCCATTCTATCTTTGTAAGGCTGTCTACAAATAATTGCCCAGCAAGCAAGTTCATCATTTTCATCTATTTGCATTATGAATTTGCTATGTCTGTATAATGTCTTTCTTGAGGTTCCAACTTCTTTTGCTAGTTGTGTTGTCAAACGTTTTTGTTTAGTACTAGTCGAAATAATTGTTGTATGAATTGCTCTTCGTGCAGCACTAATGTCTTTCTTCCTATATTTTCCAAACTTTTTTATTGCATCACCTATATTTTCTATCACATTGTTTTAATTTCGACTCTTTGGTCGCCTTGTGAATACCCAATAATGATGTAGCATCTTCTAACTTCTTGGTCACTAATAAACATCTCAAAATTTGTGCTTGTCCTGTTGCTGAATAATTCTTCAGAACATCATCATAAATTTTTTGAGCCCGATATTGTGCAGCGTGTATGGGTATTTTTTTTTCCATATTTATTGAAATCAACGTTTTCTAACGTTTCATCATCAGTGGTGAAAGTACCTATACATCAAGATAAATTTAATTTAAAACATGTATCCAAAAATACAATTCATTATAAAAAATGAATTTGGAAAATACATTCAATATATACATATCCGGTCCAATTTTTGGTTCTTGAACTTGATCTTCAATATTGACTTCATCGACATTAGTATGTAAATCACTATTTACATCTTCAACAATGGTTTCTTCAACTTCAATTTGTTCCTCTTGTACTCTATTTTCAATTTCCATTTCATCGACATTATCATGTAAAACTGTATTTGTATCTTCAATAATCGTTGCTTGCATTTCTGCAAGGCTTGCTTTGTTGGCATGATATTTAAGTTTTTTCTTTTCTCTATTATCATCATCATCAACACGTTTACGATCATATTTTCTTTGACGGTTTCTCTTACTGCCCATTATTGTTTAATCTATAAATGATAAATTAAAGAATCATCATTTTATTGTAAATAAAAAAAATGAAGATTTAAAAACAGTTACGAAATTTATGAACACATGAACTGAAATTTACTTCACCTTATCAAAATCTTGTACTTGAGTCTTTTGAAGAAAAAGTCTTTGGAAACAAGTTTCCTTTGAAAAGAACCTTTTTTGAATGAAATAAGAACTCTTTGACAATAAATCACCTTTGAAAAAATCCCATTGGAAAAGAATAAGAACACTTTCAAAATAAATCTTCTTTGTAAACCCATTGAAAAAAAAAAAAAAAAATCCTTTGAAAAAATACGTGAGAAAAAGATTTTTTTTGTAAAAACCTTTGCAACGAAATAACTTTTTTGCAAAAATAATTTGGGAGACTTTGAAAAAATCCATTTTCAAATAAATAAGAAGGAAAAATATATCTCCTTTGTAAAAATAACTTGAAATAAAATCTTATTTGCAAAAGTGCCTTGGAATAAAAACTCTGTAAATGCACACTTTGAAAATAAACATTTGCTGAAAAACCCATTGGAAAAGAATAAGAACACTTTCTAAATAAATCTTCTTTGTAAATACACTGGAAAAAAAACTTCTTTGAAAAAATACCTGGGAAAAAGATTTCTTTGTAAAAACCTTTGCAACGAAATAAATTTTTTGCAAAAATAACTTGGGAGACTTTGAAAAAACCCCTTTTCAAAAAAATAAGAAGGAAAGAAACGTTTTTTGCAAAAATATTTAGAAAAAAAAAACTTTGAAAAAATTCATTTGAAAAAATCATTTTCAAATAAATAAGAAAGAAAAAGACAACTCCTTTGAAAAAAATAACTTGGAATAAAAACATACTGCAAAGAACTAAGAAGTATAAAAGCTTAGAATAAAAACTTATTTTGCAAAAATGCCTTAGAAAAACAATCTTTCAATGTATTCTTTAGAAAGAAGTAACAAAAAAAATACTTCATAAAAAAAACTCTCTTTACAAAAAAGCTTTTTAGAAAATCCTTGGAAAAAAAACTCATTGCAAAGAAATGAAAGTGCAAAAAGCTTGAAAAAAATTATTTCATAAAAAAAACTTTCTTTGCAAAAAAAGGCTCCTTAAAAAATCCTTGGAAAAAAACCCATTGCAAAGAAATAAGAAGTGTAAAAAGCTTGGAAAAAAAACTCATTTTGCAAAAAAATTCTTTCAATGTATTCTTTAGAAAGAAGTAAGTAAAAAAATACCTCATAAAAAAAACTCTCTTTGCAAAAAAAACTCCTTAGAAAATCCCTTCAAAAATATTCTGACAAAAAAGTATGCGAAATTAATTGAAGTATTTAGTTTTATTTATATAAGTGTATAAATTTTTTTTTTTTTTTTTTTTTTTTTTTTTTAACTCGGTCGACGAGTTTTTTTTTACGTTTAGTTATTTGGCCGAATAACCTTTGATTAAACTAACGTCGCCCTTACAGAAAACAGTTATTCGGCCGAATAATTATTCGGCCGAATAACCTCTGAAACTTGAAAATATGATTGCCACTCATTTTTTTCAGGTTTCTCCATTTTCGGAAGGTAAAAATGATCTCTTACACTATAAGGCGACTGTCGGACTTGATACCATTAGTTTCGTTATTGAATCTACTTTCCAAATATATAAATTTCTTTATGTATAGGTAAGATCTGATATTTGTAATTGTTTGTTTTCTTAACAGGTATCGAGTCTAGTTTCATCTCTTTCAAAATGTGGTGAAATAAAAAATCCATAACTTTAAAAATACACCACGAAAAAATTTGAGAAAACTATGGTGCAGTTAATTGGCGTGTCTACTTCAAAGGGGTATTCATAGAATTTTTAGTTTTATATTCAGTTGAGAGAAAATTTTTGCGACAAAAAATATGTTGAAAATCGACAAGGTTTCTCCATTGATTGAATTCAAATAAATATAATAATTAGTATACAGATCCATTTGCTACAAACTTATAGTCATGCAGTAGTATATTGTGTGTAGATTGTTGTAGCATATTTGTTTTTTGCAAAAAAAAAGTTTAACAATGATTTTACGTGTGCGACAAAACATGGCTATTTTGTAGTCCTTTTGTTTTATAAGAACACACTGTCAAACATTTGTCGAATCGACATATCAAATCTCAATATAAAAAATTGAAAAAAATATGGATAGCAAGCTAACATAATTCTCTAAAAGTTTGCTTTTTAGTGAAAAGTGAAATTCCAAACAAAAATATCACTTTTATTCGCCCAAAGATGGAAAACATGAAAAATTCAGAATTATTTTCTCACGGAACCCCCCAAAATAGACACCCATCTTCATGGATTCACCCTTTGTCACTCATTACAGTGTGCTACACACAATTATCTTTTATGAAATTTTAGACCCAGATAACATTTTTTCAGTAGATTCCAAATATGTATTTTTTTAAAACTTTTTTTTTTCTATTTTCTTGTGTCATTACTCCTTAACTAAAAAAACACATTGTTAGTGTTTCTTCCATAACTTTTTTCATTTCTCACGTATTTAAAAAAAAAATTATGTTGCACTACTAGATATCGACCTCTAGATGCTATAAAAAACCATTTCATTATCATTGCAGTAAGACCTTCAAAAGATGCACCCACACTTGGCGTACTGTTTTCAAGATTTGATCACTTAGATAACTAAACAAATTATAAATTATTAAATTTATTTTGGAAAAATAGTGCTGCACTACTACTATTTTCTCTCTATATGTCTACCAGTTTTTGTAGATTGATTCCATCATTTAGGAACTCAAAGGATGCTCCCACAAAGACATATACCTTATCATTTCCAAAATTCATTATGTATGTATCTCAAAATATCCATATAAATTGAGAGATGCTTGTTTTTTCAGTTTTATATTGCATCTAATGTGTCAAAAGAAACCCTCATTAGCTTGTACCAGCGCAAAAATAATTTCCATGTCCTAATGGTGCATAGAAACACCTTATGATTATATAAGTTTTAATATTCAAACCTAAGTTCTTCATTCATATGCTTGATTTTTCAATGAGATCATGGGTAGAACATGAGCACTTTTGTAGTGCCATTCTTGAAGTATAAATTCTTTCTTATTAATTTTGGAAGTGGTAAGTAGTTAAGTTAATTAAAGAATTGTACTATTGCATTTGATGCTTTTAAATTTGTAAATCTAGTAAAGTGATGAATGATTCTAGGTGGAATTCTTGGTAGGTGGTGAATGGCAGGTTGAAAAGTATCATGGCTTATGTCATGCATAGTATAATTTGATGTTCTTAAATTTGTAAATCTAGTAAAGTGATGAATGATTCTAGTTGGAATTCTTGGTAGGTGGTGAATGGCAGGTTGAAAAGTGTCATGGCTTATGTCATGCATAATATAAGATAATTGTCAATTCACTTATACTTCAAAGGAGTAGGCACAAGCCACTATGATAGCCTAGGCCCTCTCACTTTCACTTCGAAACTTCAAAATGATGGTGTACTCTGATGTTAAGAAGTTATTATTAATATGGTCGTATGAAAAAAAGGGGATGGATGAATTGTGGAGCATAGGGACTCTATCTTTCATTTCAAAACTTCAAAGGGATGGGAGCATAGGCCTTTTCTCTTTCACTTCGAAAGTTAAAAAAGATAAGTGTATTGTGAAGTCAAAGAGCTATTATTAATATGGCCCTTTTTCTACGTTATTGATATGGAAAAAGGGATGGATTGTGAAGTCAAGGTGTTATTATTAACATGGCCCTTTTTCCACACTTATTATTAGAAGGAAATAGCCCTGCTGAATACGATTGATAGCGTATGTATTTGAAAGCTTGAGATCTAGGGAATGTGAAGTCAAGTTGTCATTATTGAAATGGGCCATTTTCCACGTTATAATAATTCAATTAACGCCCTTTCTCTTTCACATTGAAATGTATGGATACAATGCCATGGAATCCTCATTGTTTGTCGATTTGTCTGATTCAAGCCAGGAAATTAGTATTTGGTGAAGACATTATTTAAGTTATGAGGTGAAGTTATTGAAGGTAAATCAACCCAATGAAAACATGTTTTATCTAACATTCTCAGAACAACGTCAACTTATCAACTCTCAAATGAAAATTTAGAACAATGTAAAACATTTGTGCCCACGAATGTGACTCTGAAATATTGTTAACGTGCGTGGCTTTTTTATAACCAGATGTGCATCTGGAATATTGCAATTGGCAATTACAAATACAGATGGATGGGATGGCTTATGTCCGTTCTCTGAAATTTTTCTCAGCGGTAGGCAGATCTTTAAGCAGCCCACGGCCATGGTTGAATTAAAGCAAGTAACGATAAAGATTTTGAGTGTTTCAAGCGTGGTACCGGCCATCCCCACTGTGAAGCATAGCATGTTCCTCTCCAACCTCGATTTGATTTGGATTCCTGTCATTAACGCTCATTCCCTTCTGTTCTATAAACTAAATCCAGATATGGAATTTACTGCGGTCACAGATATGCTAAAAAGGAGCCTCTCGTTAGTTCTGGTGGACTTCTATCCGGTTGCAGGCCGGTTGAGCAACAAGGGATCAGGAAAGACGGGTCGACCTGAAATTGACTGCAACGATGGCGGGGTGGAATTCATGGAAGCATTTATTGATGTGGCTTTTGAGAACCTCGAAAAAGATGATTTTCGTCACAGAAACTTCTTCAAGGAACTTGTTCCGACCCGTGATGGTGCAAAACATGAAAACTATGAGAATGAAGTCGAACATGAATGGTCTAATGTTTACACTTTCATGTGGTTTGTTGTGATTATGGACCTCATGAATTTCAAGAAGAATTGCATTCAAGGTGGGGAGAAGCAATGAATTTGGAATATAAGCAATGATATTGTGATAGGTTAGAATAAAACAAAACACTATAACGAAGGTTAACTATGTTTTGTTTTGAAAAGTATAGGTGGATATCAAAACAAAAATATTTGTAATTGAATTTAACTATGATAATCACATTTCACATTACTCCCAATTTTCTACAATTAAAATCAATTTGGTTATCAAGGTTGTGTGCATGAAGGGATATTGTGTGGTTTAATAGTCATCTTAAGCATTGTGAGAAAGCTTGAATCCATGGTTATGGTCACTTTTGTGGAAGTAAAACTTGATAAGAAGGGTGGTGGTGGAATTTTTAACAACACAGGAACATAGGAAATCATGTTGTATATGATAAGTAGTAAACACAACACATTGCACCCTTTTTACTTGTTTCTCATTTAGAAGGAGTAAGAACTAGTGTAAATCTATCTTAATTTTGGCTTTATCAAGGGTCAATAGGGATCAAATCTCTTGAGAAAGTTTAGGACTCTAAAATGGGGTTTGCATATCAATGGATTTGATCCTTGGTCTCGATGCTTGATAGAGCATTAAGATGGATCTATGCTAGTTTATTAACATGTAATTATTACAAAACTAATATTTAACTCATTGTTATATTATCAACTTAAAAATACATTTAATCTAATATATTTTATATTATAATCATTCAAGCACCAACTATTCCAATTTGTATATCTTACAAATAGGCCAAAGTTGCATTAATTAATTAATAATGAAGTAAAATAGATATTTACCCAAAACTAATATCCAACAACCAACTATTCCAATTTGGAATCATGTTGTAAATGTTGTAAATGCTAACACATAAATACTACAAATATGCAAAAATTTCATAATTAATTAATTAATTATGAAGTAAAATAGTTATTTACCCAAATTTAATGGTGGAATTGCCAACTATTACATTATCTAAAGTATAACACATCAATCCTACAAATACAAATAGGAAAAAATTGCATTCATTCATTGGTTATGAAGTAAAATAGTTATTTACTCAAATTTAATCATCCAAGTGCCAACTATTTCATGTTGTAAATTATAACATATAAATTTCTACAAATACACAAAAGTTGCATTGGTGAAGTAAATTGCTTTCAATTACTCAATTATTGGTTAATTTGCAATTATCATAAAACTAATATCTTACTTATTGTTCTATTATTAACTTAACAATACATAATCCAATATATTCCAATATATTCATCCACATGCCAACTATTCCAATTTGGGATCCTAAACAATAACACATAAACCGTACAAATATGCAAAAATTACATTAATTCATGGATTATGAAATAAAATAGTTATTCTTGTAACTATTTATGAAAAAATATTTTAAAATGTGAGAATGAATGAATGGAAATTGAAATGGAAATTTAGTGTACAATGTATTTTACAATCTAGCCAATTTAAATTTGGGGGCGAGATGTGACAAACGTGACACATCTCATCCACATTAAGCCGTAGGAGTGGCCTCTCGGCCCAAAATACTAGATGAAATTATTAATACTCAATATGTTGCATTCACAAATACATTCAAAACAACTTTCTTATTAATGCAATAGGCCATATTCTCTCATAGAATAAGTTAAGCTACTAGAAATGTAATCTCACCACTTAACCTTACATTGGAAATTGTAATTCTACAAATCCTTGAGCAAAATACTGGGAATTGTAATTATGGTGGAGTGAGTATTTAATTAAAATTGATAAAATTTAAAAAAATACAAAATAAAGAAAAAACATTTTTTTTAAATTAATGTTACTTTTATTTACAAGAAGTTATCTAAGTTACAGATAAGTAGATAGCTTCACCAACTTTAGGAATGGATTTTTTATAAAGAAAATAAATTGTTCTAGTGCATTGATTTTAGTGATAGTATATTCTTTTCAACTTAACACATAGCACTTATGCAATATTTGTTATGTGTGAAATATGTTTAAGAGAAACCAATTAGCATTTATGTAATATATGCTATGTGTGAAATATGTTTAGAAGAAACCAGTTAGTTATATTGATTTCAACAATGTTATAGAAAAATAAATTACTTTCATGCATTAATTTGAATAATGAAGTTGTAGAAATGATTTCAAATGTGAAAAAAATGTAAAAAAATTGTAAAGGTGAAATTTAACTTCTAAAGTTTTTATTTCTCCTTAAGTTGAAGATCATCCTTTTGTTTTCTTGAGCATAAATTGAAATCTTTGGATGTAGAAACATTTCCTCAAGTTTCACATTTTAAAAATGAATTCCATTTCTAGTAATTTGATCCTCTATAGTTAAGCTTAATTTAAATCGATACTTATATAATGAAAACAACCACAAAGAAATATTATGTCGTGTTAATATATAATTGATTTGTTTACACCATCTTTACATTTACTTTTTTGTAATAGTGTAGATGTGTATATGAAATAATAAGCATCATATCCAGTTTCATCAAGTGTAAATATTTTTCTCAATATATAAAAAATTTAAGATAAAATTTATTTAAGCTTGATTCTCTAAATACCAAAAAAAAATAAGTACATGAATAACTGGTAGTAACAAACAACCCATAATTATGTTGACCTATAAAACCACACCTAAATAAAACTTCGGGATTTCAACCAACAACTCAAGTCTGACCGGATGCAACTCATACTCTAGTCTCCAACTAGTTAACTAAATGCGTCACGTACTCTCATGAGATCTTTAAACTAGTCTAAATAAAATTCAACGTATAGACATTGTGTGTCTCTAGATATTCTACTAGTTACTACCACTATAAAATGTCCAAATTAATTCCAAGTATGGTAAAATTTTGTTCTGTTTCATGTATTGCAGGTGACTGGTTTTCTTGGAGGCGGAATCTGCATCGGAGCCACCCTTCACCATGTTGTTGCAGACGGGAGTTCCTTTTGGCATTTCATGAATTGCTGGGGGGAATGTAGCAGGGTATCTCCCAGTTTCAAGAAACCTGAGCACATCAGAACAATCTTCAAGCGCGAAGAAAAGATCAGGTGCGCCACAATGCCCAACATTTCTTTCAGGGCTGAAGAAGTCGTCGCCAATGATATCAAGGGAGCGCAGATTTTCAAGTTTATGCCAGATGATTTACAACCCAACAATGGGGAAATCAACGTCAGCAAAAGCAATGCCGAAATTAATAATGAAAGCCATGTCCAGTTATCCATGAACTATAAAACAGAGGACTGCGAGATTTCTAGTTTTCATTTTAATGAAGAGATGATAGGGAAACTGAAGGAACGAACCGGGGCTTCGAGTTCGTTTGTGGCAGTTAGCGCGCAGTTTTGGAGATGCGTAATCAGAGCTCGAGAAGTCCCAGAGAATGAGCCCGTTGATTTTGTTAGAGATAATGTAGAAATATAAGGTTGCATAATAATGATTGGATTGCGTGCAGGAGATAGGTTTGAGATTCATGAATATAGGATTTGAGAGTTTAGTTTATTGAATATTATTTCACTATATATTGTATTCATTTCTCATTAATTAATTGAATTGGTATTTATCATTCTCATATGTGTGCGAACCTTTGGTTCTACATTTCCTCTTCTCAATTCTTAATTTGCTATCAGAGCCACTCTTGATCTTGATCTGTTTGATAGTTAGCTGAGCGTCCCACTTATAAAGCTGTACGTTATCTATCTCTGATTGGCATCCACTGCTATTCATGCTGTGCGTATTGTGAAGGGATCTATATAAGCTTCACGCAGATGCCCAAAAGCTAAGAGAGAGCCAATGCAATTGCTGATCACTATTGCTGTCATTGTTGTGATCACAGCTAACTGAAAGCATCGCTGAATTGTGAGCACTGAATTGGAGGAGATCGTTGCTGTGTATGAATTGTGAAGGAGCGATTGTGAAAGGTGTCAATTTCTGTGATTTCCATCATCTGGAAAGCGTGAGGCTGTTGCTTGTTCGTTTGCTGTGTGAATTAGAGGTTTCCCGTGAGGCTGTGTGAATTAGAGGCAGTGGCTGCCCGTGAATGATCAGATTAGATCATTGAGTTGTGATGTGTCCTCTATCCCTGCTGCGATTCCTATTCGGAAAATTGATGTCCAAGATTCCTGCAGCAGCAAAGAACACCGAGTGCAAGATATTGCTGTCCTGGCTGTTGCCATCGTGCAGTGCAGAGTGTCGCCATCTCAAGCAAAAATTACAGCACTCATGGACCGCGTGAACGCTGCCATCTAGTAGTTTGCCGTAAAGATCAAGAAAGAGGATCCCGCACCCTCAGAAAACGAGAAGCCGCTGCTGTGAAAGCCCCTGTGGCTTGCTGTTGTGAGAAACCCATTGAGGCTGTGAGATGAGCCTGATTGGCCTGCTGCTGTAAAAAGCCCCCGTGGCCTGCTGTAGATGCCCATTGTGGCTGGTTGTGAGTACATGGAGCTCCCGTGAAGATCACCGTGAAGAGGAACTAAACGCTATTGTGTGAAGGAGCCGCTGTTGAATTATTTGTTACCTGTAGTGGAGGAAGCGTCCACCTGAGGGGAGAGGCCGTGAATCGCCATATCGAAGGTATCATGTGTATGCATTACGCTAAGTAATCATGGGTCAAGAAAGAAAGCTCAAACAGTTCTGGAGAGAACTGAAACAATTCAGAAGAAAGAATCAAAAACAATATGGAGTGTCTCTAGTTGCAGTTAAAGAACCTTTGCTAGAGGATAGAATGCAGAAATAGACCAGATCAATGGAGAATTTGAAGAAATAGATGCAATATTGAAAAGATTAATGCCTGTTTTGTCATCTTTCTCAGGTAAATTTTTTGAAATTTGGGCAATTAAAATGGAAGGATTGCTTGGTTCAGTAGATCTATGGCAATATGTACAAAATGGTTTTGTTGATTCTCATGATAAGAAAAGAGGTGCACTAGCATTATATCTTATTCACTCAGTGTTAGATGAAAGTACTTTGTCCTATATTTTATATGAATTTGGTGAAGTACACAATGCAGAAATCTTTTAGGATATCCTAAAAATGGAGTTTGGTGTGAAGAGCAGATATATGGATGAGTCACAGCCTAACAAACCTGCAGAAGCAAAAGTTGGTGAACTTCACTATGTTAAATGCAACCCTTTAGTTGTTGCAGTACAATTTGAAACTGAAATCGAAAATGGAGTGAGATATGATAAAGAAATTCTAACTGAAATTGAAAAGATTGCTATCAAGAATGAAATGAAATTTATTCTTGAAATGATGAATGGTGAAGAAGGCTCATTATCTGCTGAATGTAATGGGAATGCCAATGCTATAAATATTGTGGAAACACCGAAATCTATGATTGCAATTGAAAGCAACCATGTTGATGTTGTAAGTGAAAAAGGGGACATCATTCATGTCTTGACACTGCTGACCCATGAGTCAATGTTGCAGAATTCCACTGCATGGAATACAGCTGATTGTAGACGAACCTGGATGACAATTACTAATTTTGAAGAATGTGTTAATCCTGAAGGAAGATCTAGGACAGTAGAGGCACAATCAAATAATAGAATGCACTATACATCAATGTGTGAAGACTTCAAGCTCTCAAACTGGAAGAGCAGGAAACAGGAAAACATAAACAAATATTATCTTACAACAACTAAGGTCAAAATGAAATAGAAGGAGGACTGTAGAGTTCAAGGCTTGGAACTCTAGATCGTTAATTTGCTTTGCTGATTTGTAAGCCTGAAACTACAGGCATATTTAGTATTGTGATCCATTTTTACATTAAGGGAGGATGTTAGAGATAATATAGAAATGTAAGGCTGCATAATAATGATTGGATTGTGTGTATCTCATAAGATCAGGAGATAGGTTTGAGATCCATGAATATAAGATCTGAGAGCTTAATTTGTTGAATATTATTTCACTATATATTGTACTCATTTCTCATTAATTAATTGAATTGGTATTTACCATTCCCGTGTGTGTGCGCGAGCCTTTGGCTCTGCACTTCCTCCTCTCAATTCTTAATTGATTTTGGAATGATTGCTACTAGCAGAGGCCGAATAAATCCTCCCTTGCCCTCCACTTTTTTTGGGAACTGTGTATGCACAGGCTTTGCCTGAACTAAAGCGAAACAAATTCTGGAGCAAGATATCTGCTTCGCTGCCGCTCTTATCCAGGAGCTCATCAAATCCTGCACCACCGAGGAGCAGTTCAATACGCTCATAGATTGGGTTGAGTGCTGCCTTGGAAGCGGGAGCCCTCTTCCAAGTTTACTAGCAGAAACCTTAGGTGGTCGTTACTTTGTTGGCGTGGGGAATTCTCCCAAATTTCCTGTTTATGAAGTAGACTATGGATGGGGGAAACCAGTGATTGCGAAAACTGCATCGCTATATGATATAGGAGGGTTGATGTTCTTCCCAGGAAGAGACGGAGGAGGAAGGAGTATGGAGATCTACACTCGCCTTCGTCGCCAGCAGATGGAAACCTTGAAACAGATCCTCATGATCATCCCCGACTGAATATTATTTGGCTGGATCTGTGCCTGTCATCTTCATTTAAATTAGGTAATGATGTTGAGATTTGAGTTCCCAGCAAACAACATTTACTAGTTGATACTGAGTACACAACGTACGGTTAATTAACTTCCAACCTATCAAGTACTGTATATTATAATATAGTGTACAGTATATATTCCACTGTATATATATTCTAATATTTGCAACATTTAGTTATTTGTTATTAGGTACATACATTCTAATATTTGCAACATTTAGTTATTTGTTATTAGGTACATACATAAAAAAGGTTTTTAGCTTTTCTGAAGGAAGTGAGTAATTATGTTTGGTAGTGTCTGTGGTCAAACATCCCTAAAGTAGTATTTAATGTTGCTGCTAATATGAATCATTGGATTGATAACTATTATTGCAAAGTGCTTATGTTCATAACATATTTAAACCATTTTTATGTCCGTAACATAATTGGATGATTTTCCATATATTAATTTTCTTGTACATGTTTGATTTTTTGAATTTGCAAGATTTTGCAAAGTATGGGTTTAATGAAAACACCTGGTAGTTTGGAGCGGGAGCAGGGATTTCGCTTTACACATATCCCCTATCACGTCAGATGCACTCGCCCGGAGCTTTATAAGTCTGCCAACGTCTGTTACACTTGAGCTTAAAAAGTATGTACGTTCAGGCCCGTTACCATCTCCAAGGATCTGACAAATCTACCAATTCCTCCGTTAGCCCGTCGTCATCCAGACTCATACCTCATTAACTAATTGTCTAACAACAAGGCGATGAATTCTCTAATTCCCGAGTGCCATTGGGCCAATTCAAATTCTTTCTAAATTCGAACTGGATTTCTTGCTAAGTTGGCCAAAGTTAGACGCGTTCCCTCATTTATTGTTAGCTTCTCCACCCTAACTTAGCCACCAATTGGCCAATAGGACCAAATCAAATTATTTCTAACTTGACTAAATTATTTCGTCGTGTGTTTAGACGCGTTCCTTCTTGTCTGAATTGTCCAACTTAGCGACGAAATGGCTGTTGGAAAAATGTAATGTGTGCGTCAGCTCTGTCAGTGAGTCGGCAGTCTTTTTGTCAGTTTGCGGTGTCAGACAGACAGTCAATCACTTTGCAGTCAATTTGGCCCACTTCAAGTTAGTATTTATTTAAACGTATTAGTATTCTGCATATCAAGAATTCTTAGGTAGAAATTTATTACAATCTTAAATTTATCAGATTAGCTTCAAGGTGAAACGATCTTAAGTCGGTGGTTATGAAATTCCTATATATAGAAGATGTTAATTGGAGATCTGAGAGAGATGTGTAAGAAGAATGAAGGGAGGAGAAGCTCATCCCGTGAAGAGTATGAAGAGCCCAAACTTTGTAAGAAATAAGAAATCAAAGTAAATCTCATCTCCATGTATTAATTAAGGCAAGTTGGTGGTAAATATATAAGTATTGTTTTATGTTTCATTCTCAAGAATTTTGAATATCAAGATTTCCAAATAGTTCACTGTAGTGAAAGTTCTATTTTTACAAGGAGTAACTGCATAAGTTTCATAGTAAATGTTTTGGTTATTATATCCTAACGAGAAATATTTCAATATAAAGTTTGTTTAAGAGATCCGTAAATTAAGAGTAACACACACTAAAAAGGATTTGCAAAGTAATTGACAAGTCTGCAAATTTTGACTGTGCGGTGTGCTTTTCTCTTGATTGGCCAACTCCTATTGGACCAATTCAAATTATTTCTAACTTGAAACTAAATTTCTAACTAATTTGGTTCAAATCGTCACCTGTTTAGACGCGTTCTGGACCTCATGGGCGCTTGTTATCTTTGTTAACCATTACTTCTATTCAAAATTTCCCCTTATGTTGTTGTCCCGTGAGCCACCTTTCATATTCTCTATGCATATCTCTTCGATTCTCCACAGCGTGCAAACAAACAAGTCACCCCCCTTGTGGTTGTTCTTTCGACAAAGTTGGAGTCTTGCTCAGTCTGCATTGTAGAGTTCGCAGATAGTTCTTTCGACCAAGTTGGTGTCCGGCTCAGTCTACATTGTAGAGCTTGCGGGTAGTTCATTGGACTGATTTATTCCCTATGTTTCAAATCCTTACCGATGGCCTGTTACATGTGAACCGACGGAAGAGAACTGGAGAGTTGTTAATCGGTCTATGAAGAAGGATTTTGTGAGAGAGATTAAAACCTGAGGGAGAATTGTAAGTTGTGCCTTTGTTGTTGCCTTTCATATTAGCAAGCAGAAAAGAACCATTCTAGTGCCCTTGCTATCTTTTATATTAGCAGGCAGAAAAGGACCATTCTAGTGCCCTTTATTAGTAGGAAGAAAGCCTTGAAATAGCAGGGCTATCATGGGGCAAATTTTGCCACTGGCTAAAAACCATGGGTCTGGACACAAAGGAATACATAGGAGAAAAAGACTTGATCTTTCAATATTCAACATAGCCTTAGTATTTCACTCTGCTTCTCCGTCTCTCGAGAAAGCCGAGAGTTTCTGACAACATTATACTATTTTTATGCAACCAATTGGAAGTAATGAAACACAGAATTCATCTTTGAGTATAATCAGAACTAATTCAATACAGATGCCATGAAATCTTTTGAAGTCCCACTAGTTCTCCTAATATAATGGAGGAGTATATTTGGAACTAAATGGAATATTATATTCGAAACTTATTCAATACATATGCCATGAAATCTTTCGAAGTCCCACTATTTAATGGAAGGGATATCATTGCCATGAAATCTTCAAAATCACACTATTTAATGGAAGTGACTAATTCAATACAGATGCCATGAAAGTCTCACTACTTAATGGAAGGATAGCATGTATCAACGAAGAAATGAATAGGATGTCTCACTACGAATAATGAACGCATGTCTTGTGATTATGAGAGTTTCTTTCTTCATTCCTTCACAAACTGATGCTCTCACCTCTGTGGTGGAGAAAGAAACGTACACAATGTCAGTACTGTTATCTGAAAAAAAAAAAGAAAAAAGAAAAAAACACAGACATTATAAGCGCATACTAGTCTTTGACTCAAATAATGTATCAAACAATTTCACACTCCATACCGTTCACACTCCATACCGTCGACAGAAGGTAATCGATTTTGATCTTATTGATATGTAATTAACAATCTCAACTGATATTCTTGATATGTAAGTAGCAAATAACATGGAGATGAAATGGTGACAAGTCCATATTGACATTCATTTTTGATATTAGAGTTGAAGAAATCTTAATAACATCATCATTCATATGATATAATTCTCTCTTTGTGCCACTCTCATCCTTTACGTTTTTTTTTTTCTCTTCAATTAGTGTTGCATATGGAATCACATAAGAGTTATATTATTAATATGGTAGCACTCTTTGAAGCATTAAATCACAGCACAATGAACTCTCTCTATGAATTTTTAATTATCAGTCTCTTTCTAGTGTGGTTAGGCACTAATCTTTTGCTTATGTTTTGCATTTTTTTTATTTATGAGCATTAAGAATAACTCTAAGTCTTAATGGAGAATGTAGAAAAATCATTACCTTATCTTCCTTATCTTCCTGCAAGTTCAAAGATTCAATGCCATCTCTTTGAAGAATTCCGAAAGAAGAAAATTGTTGGTGTTGTTAGTGTAGGGAGGTATCCTCCCAAGTCGGCCAAGAAGACCACATTAAATAATAATAATAATAATAATGAAATGACATTTCAACCAACAACAAAGGGATGCATTCTTTCTTTAATACCCCCATTTTGACTCTTAGGACATATTAGCTTTTAATGTAAACATTGTATATATGTGATGTATGATTTCTAGTGTGGAGCTCGAAGCCAAGGCCCCGCTAGTGAATGCTCAGCCTTGAAGGATTGGTATTTTATATTTTTCTATCCATGTGCTAGCAAGGCATAGGGAAATTGTAAAAACATGTAAATGATTATAATGCAAATAAAAATTCCAAGGGGCTAGCTATGGATGCAACTAAATGAGGGGGACTATGTATCCACTAGGGAGAGGTGAGGGGGTTGTGGGATTGAATCCTAGGCTGCCATATGCCACCTTGGGAACCCATTTTTTACTGTCCTAGCTGTCATTTAATTCTGTGTAAGGAAGACTGCATAAAACTGTTCATGAGGTTGATGGAGTATGGGCAACCCTGAAATCTGTAGGGAAGGGTATTGGCTTGGTTGAATTGACCCATAAGTCACTCCACCTCATGGAATGTAACATCCCCAAGAATTCACTAAAATTAAAAAAATTTCAAGTAGCAATATCTGCTTGTGTTTGTTGTACGGAAGTATCAAAAATATTAATCTTAAACACAACCAAGCGTTAAACAAAGTGCTTAACAATAACAACTTCTTAAAATTTGTCATTTACGACTAAGAGTTTAAATTGCTTAAGAATCACAACATTTGTCTTAACAGCTGTTAACTTAACTAGTGTTTTACAAAGTTGTATAGTCAATTATCGTCAAGCCAATGTCAGGATGTTGAATATTTCGATGCTTGCATTATGTACTTTATTGTGAGCATACAAAATGTTACTTTCATTCTATGTTATACATTTTTTATTCTAGAGACTAATTGATCGTCTCACTGTAATGAAAGGGTCCTTGTGTAGTCCCTGAGGCTTACTTAGCTATTACTAGCTAACGCTCCTAAAATCTATTTGCAGAATGCAAGTAAGACAGAGAAGTTTCAACTGAAGTATATCAATGCATTCCGGATTAAACTTGCAGTACACAATGTTAGCCTTTATAGTTAAAATACTAATGCGTAGAGAAATTATCTACCTTCCAAACAAACTCAGGTATAAATTGTGCAATTGTATTTGGTTATCTCCATATATTTTGTGTTCATATGTTTTTTATTTGTTTTATCTATTGAAGAAAACAAGGTGATAACTTATCCTAACCAAAACTATGGAGAATACTTTGTAATAACATTACTTACTATTATATCCATAGTATGGAGAAATAATACCTTGTAAAACCTTTCCATTTTAATAGGCTATGACCTAATACTTATAATATGCATTATGACCATAAAAATGGTTTGACCATGCTATATGTTGTGACTATGGTTAATATGCGCTTTCAAAATACATAAACCATAAGCATCAACTATATGCATAAACTATACGTATACGACTATATGCATAAACTATATAAATATAAACTATGCAAAGTTGCTTGATTATGATGCACACATAGTACCCTAACTCTTAGCTTATGAACTATGCAATGTTAAGTGACATATACATAATACCGTAGTGAAATGGTGCATTGGCAGGCACTTCGAACCCATACTAAGGTATTTATGGTTTAATAACTGCAATATGGTGGATTGCTTGGTGGCAGCTCTCATGGAAATATTCACGTGAATGGAACATGGAACACAGTGGCAAACCTTTGTTACATAATACCTTAAACGTTGAGCTGTGCATGGATTTGTATGTGTGGAATTATGTGCTGGAAAAGCAGCGAGGTTTGATAGCTGTGGTTTTAAATGCTAATTAAGGAAGTTTGGTGGCTGTATACTGGCTCTTCCTCATGGCAGGATATACACCGTCGATCTCCAGGATGGTCTCAGATTTGGGTTTAATCCTAACCTGCATTGATATCTCCATCTCTTTGTAATTCATTCCATTTGTAAAATAGAGGGAGAGGCCGACAGGCTCTGCATTTTTCTAGGGTTTTAAGTTTTCATGGCTGCGAACTCTCCCGGGGTTCTATATGGAGACCTCTCATCTGTATTTTAATACCAAGTGATGCACCAGGGTCCTTTACAGGTCTCGATGTAGTGTCTTACTGGGCCTTAGTGGTCACCTGGATGCTGTTGTTGTGGATGATTAGTCAACCCTTGCAGGGTTCTCGGTTGAATCTTTTTGATACCAGGGTGGTAGAATTACCACATTAGTTGTTAGAAAAACTAGTGTGGATATTCTTTGTTGAAGCACTCAAATGCATAATGAAAGTTACAGGTAATATCCGAGTCTATCCTTAACTCATTGAGATTTGACACATTATTAAAGTCTTATTTTTTACAGTCTGGTAAAAGTTTTAACCACTATCGATACGTTGCTTTGCAGATTTTGTCTTGGCAAAAGGTTTTGGGTTTGGCTAGATAGGGAGGTGAGCTCAAATTCCCTGGTAAGCCTCGGTGACATCCCAAGGGTATCCCAAGTACTCCGCAGTTAAAAGATGAACTTTGACACCAACCGGTCTTCGTCGGATAGTTGAGAAATCGAATTTTGTTTCAGACTTTGGTTTTTACAGTGATTTGTAAATGGTTTAAGCCATATGGCATTTTGCAATTCATATTAAGGCTGGAGTTTTTTTGCTCCCGAGATTTGAAGCTCTCATTGGATTCTCAACGATTTCCTTTGGTTTAAAAATAAATTTAAATAAATTTCAATTTGTTTCTCCAGAAGATAATTATGGTTTTAGTTTTAAAGGATGGCGAAAATACTGTCGGCCAATCCTTAGCTAGATTTCAGTGCTTGATTTTTAATGGGGCAAGGCCCGTCGTTCATATATGCAGTAATGTTTTGTCTTAATATTGTTTGTAATAGTTGGCCGTGAACCTGGGTTAATACCCTGCCGTAAGAAATTTAGGTGTAATTATTAAATGTGGCCTGCAGAGGGTCGAACCCTCGGTCCTATCCTGCATTACTCCCTTTAATAGTATAAATATAACTTTAAAGAGTTTTTCTATGTTTAAAAATTGTTTGGAAATATAGAGCTGGTAGTATTTGTTCTCGGCAGTCTTCGTTATCTATAAAGGAAAATTGATATTATGTCTTTGAATGTGAGACATTGTGACTTTTGCGATTTTAATTATTAATTGCCAACATCTGTAATATTGGGTCTTAAGTATTCTACAGTAAATACTTACAGTATGTTTTAAAAGGTTTATGCCGAGGGTTTTCAAACCCTAGACTGGTGTATAATTATTATGTGGAAAAGAGAAATTAAGTCAAACGCTTTACAAAATCAAACTACAATCACAGGGTTTCAACCTTGGAACATTGATAGGCCAATCTGCTTATCTTTATGTAAATTTTGGGTTATTATTGTTAAGTATATCAATACCAATTACATTATTATAATTGTATAGGTAGATGCTTGATCCTCACTTACTTAAATGAAAACTCTTATATTATGTTTTCCGATATCATTAGGGTTTTACATAATATTATTTATACATAAATTATTTTCTATAATAATTTTAGAGAAACAATTACTTTGTATGTTGTTTACAAATGCATTGTTGTGAGCTAAATAGATTTAGACAGAAGACATAAATGTTTCTATACTTATATTCCAGAATGAATACTGAGAATAATATTCTATTTTGTATAAAAAAAAGAAGTTATGTTGCTAAACCTGTGCAAGAAAAAAAAAACTTTTGGTTCCTAATTAGAATCAGTGATGTTTTACTAAAGGGGCAGATAACAATCAAAGGATTGAAATAAGTTAGATTTATTTATGAAAACTAAATCATTCGAATCTTTTATAATTTCATCTTCCCTGTACTAGAGTACGACACTGGAAACAATGTGTCGAAAAATGCAAGGAAGCATTTTATTCTATCAATCAATACTGTTATATTTAACTAATCATTTAGCATTTTATCGTGGATGATATAAATATTTTCAAGTGGAAAATTTGCAGAATTAAAAGATTTATCAGCAATCCGGGATACTTAGAAATAAATAGTAAACAACTATCATAATACATTCTGAGCTTTAGAAATACTTTGACAGAAAATTAAATAAGATAACACAATATAAACCTGGTAACTGTAGAAGAAACAAACAACCAAACGAGCCCATTCCACCCAACCTGCTCCTGAAGAAAGCCAAGTTACTTGCCTTAGTACCCCCGAGCCTGTTCACTGAACCACCAGGATGAAGGTGCTGTGTGGAGTAATGGAATAATTCCCTTGCAACTCAGCAGTAGTACTTCTTGCTTTTAGCAATATTGAACTCAGCAATGTGGATGCACTAGTTCATAATGCAGTCTTAGTTCACTCAATCACTTCTAACTTTCTCCTCATCGAATCTCTTGTGCTCAGAAATTATCACAAGGTAAGAAATGAACAGCCACTGTTGAATTTGATGGGTAGATAAGTAGCATGGCTAGGTCATTTGGTCAATTTATTTCAGTAAATGAGCCGCCTCATCAGTTCCACTTTCTTGGGGAACATGACCATAAAAGTAGGGAAGTTGCCCCCTGCAACAGTTAGAAGTGAGTTGAGGATGCTTCCAAGTGTCAGTTTTCTCTCCACCCGAGTCCATTCCTCCTAGTGTGTCAATGAACACTCATTCAATAGTATCCTTTGGATGTTTGTCTCCACTTTTATTTATTTATAATAGAATATTCAAAGTAATTAATTACAGTCATCCTTGACCCCACTTGGTCAATAGTCATAAAACTTTACAATAAAAATAAAGCATAATGTTCTCTGCATAATATAAAATGTCTAGTGTTTGGGTATGTGACATGGGAGGATGTTTTCGCTCATCCCCATTTCATTGTGAAGGAGCGAGGTACGCGTTTTCAAGAAGGACGCAGACCCAGCAAGGGAGAAGCATCAATTTCCAGTTTGGGGAAGAGAACACAGACCCAGCAGTAAGAAAGAAAAACCAGAGAATTGCGACCTGGGATGAAGCCTCATTTAGAAGTGCCAAGATTGCCCAGAATTCGTGTGGGAAGTGAAATCCAATGGGGGACGTGTCGACCTGAACCCGAGGGCGAATTGGGAAAGGTACCAGGGGGTTTAGACTCCTTGGTAGAGCCAGTGAGGACTCATTTCTCCTTGGTTTAGAAGTCGGGACCAGCCATACTTTCCCAGGTCAGTGCTGAGGGAAGGGGCGCCTGAGGGACTGTGTAACAGTGGAGGGGACTTTACTTAGGTTGAGAGTGGAGGTGATGGGGGTGCATGGACTATCTAAAGTCAATTGGATATACCTATAGCTCTATGGTTGAGATCGCTGACTTAGAAAACCCATACCATGTCTCCCCACTAGCTTGACAGAGCCAGCTGTGTGCTAGATAGCCCTGAATCATTATGAAACCAAGGCTATGAGTGGACCTGAGTAGTTCCTCCTTAGTGGATACATAGCCCTAGCTCAAGGGTGGTCTCTGAGTGTTGAAAGAATATAGGCTGGGCAGAGACCTATGGTTGGGTTGGAACATTGTAGTCCATATCTAGTTGCTTGGTGATTTCATCTAAAAGGATAAGTGTTATATGTGATTCATATCATGTTTATTCTATGTTTTTTCCTTCTGCAATGATTTAATTATTGATGAATGTTATTGATATGTTGAATGCATGATAGATAAGTGTGTGGTTAATGTTTCATTCCCATGTGCTTATTTTAGTATGCAAATGCACACATGTGATTGTATTTATATAAATTTGGTCATTGAAGAATAGGGCTAAGTGTTGTAAAGGCCCATATTGTTCAGAAGGGTCAGTCGTGGCTTGGGGAAATAAATAGGCACCTCCTAATATGTTCATGTTTCCTTCTGACGGCCTGTATTGAGGGGAGGAGCCATGATCAAGTGCAGTAGAGCTCTTTATAGAGTGGGAAAGAGGAATGGATGAAGTAATGGGCCACATTTTAGGTTGGAATAAGGATAGGATCAGAGTCCTCAAGTGTGGCCTAGGATCATGCAGTTGCATAGGGCTCACCGAGAGCTTTCCAATGGTACCAAGTTTTCCAAAAATGGACTTAGGATGAGAATGTTATCAGCCTGAGAAGTTGGTTGTAACAAGGGCATATGGCCGACTTCCGACTTCCTGAGCCCACAGTGTGGATTATGGATTTCAGAATTTGGGGGCATGTTTTCTCGGCGTGGCGCTTTGTATTTTCGACTTCTAACTCCCGCAAGACGGATTGTGGAGTTCAGAAGTTGGAGGCGTAATTTTCTCTAGAGTTGTGAATATGGAGTCCCGGCTTCCGACTCCCACATCACGGATGGAGGATTGCGAAAGTTACAGCAGTGATTTGACGAAACAGAGAAATTGGTGTTCTGAATTTCCGAATCCCACATCATGGATTGCGGAGTATGGAATTCATAAGCATAAATCTTCGAAGTTGCATACTTGGTATTCCGACTTTCCGACTCCAGCATCGCGGATTGTGGAGTGCGGAATTCAGAAGCGTAAAATATTCAAAGTTGGATATTTGGTGTTCCAACTTTTCGATTCCCGCATCGCGGATTGCAGAGTGAGGAAGTCGGAATCATAATCTTTGAAGTTGGATATTGGGCATTCCGACTTTTCACCTCCCGCATCACGGATCGCAGAATGCGGAAGTCAGAGGCGTATTTCTTCGACGTCGTGTATTTCCGTTCCGCCTTTCCGACTCCCACATCTCAGATTGCGGAAGTCAGAGGTGTAATTCTTGAAGTGGCGCATTGGGGTGCCGAATTCCGACTTTTGACTTGCGGATTGAAGACCAAAGACATTGTGGTTGTGAAAAAGGGCAAAGTTGGGGATAAGTTTGGAAAAAAAAATTGTAGGTTGTTCTAAGGAGCTCCCCCATCACCTCTAAAGGGCACTAAGGGGACCAGGGATGTGACACTTTCACTTCATTGACTATAAAATCAAATGAATGAACTCATCATTTGAAAAAGAAGATGATGAATTCATTTTTTCTCTCTATATAGAAAAAAATCAACATGGTATCAGAGCTGTGGTTTTAAGAGGAGTAAAAATCTGTCCTATGCAACATGACTTTGATTTGTTTGAGAAGAACTAGGACACAATAGAAATTCACATAATGTGTTCTAGGAGGAATCATTGGAGCTCTGAGTCCCAAGTTACTGTCATGGCATGTAACTCGGTCCTGAGTCCATGTGTTTCATTGCCTCAGTGCTATCATCTATTCTAATTGAAAGGGAGTCTATGAGTTGGAATATTAGGGTTTGCATGCTCATATTGCCATGTGTTTGTAGAAAAAATGCTATACATTTGAACATTATTAGCATATTCTTTCTTTAACTTCACACGATGTTGAAATTGATATTGTAGATCTTGGGTCATGACCATATGTTTTGTTGATCCTTCAACGAGGGAGGAAAAATAATTTTTCTTTGTGTTGCGATCATTACTGTGTGCTACTATCGATTGTATGCAATAGATTATTGCCATTTGAATCGTCACGTTTAGGGTTTTTTCTTCTTTCCACCACTAACAATGGATTATCTGGCGATGCTTACTATCCATTACTTGACTCTTTTATGTGTTCGTCCTTGTGTGGGTTGATGGAGTGCGAGTAGTTTCCCTGTATACATGAATTACCATTGATCGATTGTCAACCATCTACCCCGCATTGGTGTAATTCCAAACATCTATTCCTCTTTTTGTTCTCCTATGTACACACGTAGGGTCATTATAGCTAGTATCATTGCTTTTGTTGTCTGTGTATTTTGATGTTGATGCTATCAGTTGGCAGTTTTTAATTTTTAATTGGTGTTATGAAAGAGCATGCAATCTCTCTCGTGAAATTTATTTGATCTTACATATCTATGTCAATTGTCGTTATTCTAGAGGGTCTATAGGCCTAGCTATCTTGTTATGTATGTCGTTCGGTTGTCGATGTAACTTTGTTTTTGTGTGTGGGTTGGTAACTTGTCCTCCTACGCATGTGGCATGCCACAACATTGCCTTTTGATCCATTGAAGGTGATCCCTCCTTGTGTTGCATTAGGTTAGGGTTTGGAGTGAATTTATCTAGCATGTAAAAAAATTATTTTATTTTATTTATGTCATGTGAACCATGTTTAAAACCTAGCCATCTAATAGTTTCCATTCATGTTAAGTGGCACTTTGTGATGGATATTTCCATATGTATTTTGGAAACATGCAAGCCATGGTATGGTTTTGCATTTGAAAAGTAAATTGTTGTGCATTATTGTAATTCGGCCATTTTCCCTTGTACGAGAGCCCAAAATATTTGTTTTAGTTTCTTTTGATTCAGGAAAAAATTTCAATACTCGGTAGAAGTCAAAATACACAAAAGGAAGGAAGGATTTCTTCCATGACAAAGAGGGACCAATCTCAGAGCCTTATGATAAATGGGAAGACATCCCATATTTCCAAATCTTATACATACTCCAGGATTGATGATTGACAGAAGGAGACTAGTACTCTAGGATTGAAGATTTTCAAGGGGAGCTAGCTTCAGATCCATAGGGGAGCAAGATGCTTGGATGTAGAGAAAGAATGATGCTCATATGCAGAGGGATAAAGATGCTCGGATGCAAAGCAAGCAAGATGATCATATTCAGAGGGAGCAAGATTCTTGGGTGTAGAGAAAGCAATATACTGAGATGCAGAACAAGCAGGATGCTTAGATACATAGAAAGAAGGATGCTCATATGCAGAGGGAGTAGGGCACTCAAGCACAAAGGAGATGTGATGAGCTTGAAGATGGATGTTTGCAGCATCGAGCAGACATTCTCCCAGTATCAACCATGTGACTTGGCAAGGGGTGAATGGCCCAGAGGAAGGGTAGCATCAGCTCCCAGCCACCCTGTGACGGGGTGGGGATATTGTCCCTTCATGAATAGTGTTTTCATTGAGTAGGTGTTCTCCTAATATTATCCATGTGACTTGGCTAGGGGTGAATGGATCAGAGTGGGGCAGTGCTCTATTCTGTACATCCTGTGATGGGATGATAACATTATCCCTCAGTTGCACATTATAATCCTATAGGTTGATGCATCAATCATTTACCCGGTATTAGCCATGTGACTTGGGTAGGGGTGGGTCAAGTGGGATAGTGCCTTCTCTCGGACACCATGTGGGGTGGAGATATTAGTCCCTAAGACAACTTAGAACGGGGTAGTGCCTTCTCTCGGACACCAAGTGGGTTGGAGATATTTGTCCCTAAATGCTTAGAATGGGGTAGTACCTTCTCTCGGACGTCATGTGCTGGGATGGGGAGATTAGTCCCTAAATGCTCACTCATCACTCATCACTTATACAAGCTTATGAAATACCTCTCCGGTGCAAGAAGAATACATTGATGCTTCAAAATGTATTCATGAGAATGCCTCCCTCATTGAGAGGGAGTGTTGATGATTGTAGAATCAATGCAACTCTCTCTTGAGAGGGAGAGAGAGGGAGATTTACAATTCAATACGGAATGAGTTGTGTTGAAGACCTTCCTTATTATGACAATATGTTCAAGATAATCTGTGATCTAGATATGTTCTAGCATGATGATACCTCCCTAGCTAAGAGAAAGTGTTGGTGTTGGTAGCTCAAAAGGTATCCTCCCAAGTCGGCCAAGAAAACCACATTAAATATATTAATAATAATAATAATAATAAAGAAATGACATTTCAACCAACAACAAAGCGATGCATCCTTTCACTTCATTAACTATAAAATAAAATTGATGAAGTCACCATTTCAAAAAAGAGATTATGATAAATTCTTTTTCTCTCTCTGTATAGAAAAAGATTAAAAAAAAATAATAAGAAGTCAATGAAGTTTCAAACTTTTTAATTTGTTACTTTGTCTTTGTTCACATATCAATATGTCTGTACATTTGACGATTTTTTTGTCTATAGTTTCCTTGCATACAATTTTTTCATTTTCTAAATGTGATAATGTGTTTGTCGTTGGTTAGTTGCAGATGGTTGGTGTCAGCATCGGGCTTTGGAGCGGGGTTATGCCGACGGGCTGATGTTGTTGGTGTGACACATTTGTGCACCTTTGCATCCGTGTGTACAACCTCCATTTAACTCTGAACTTCTCTCTTTTATTCTGCAGTGTAGGTATTCGATGCATTGTATCTCTATTCAACTCTGAACCGCTCCCTTTATTCAGCACTGTGTACGTATCTGATGCATTCATTGTGATTTTAATGACGAAATAAAATAAAATTTGCTATCGTTTTACATGGACTTGTAAATATTTGGAACTAAACGCAGGACACCTATCACCAAACATTCTAATGAACGAATCTCAAGAAGTTTTGCATGCTAATGATGGCTCTAATGATCATGGCTGAACTCTCTTTATTTTTTGCAATGCTGAGGCATGAAAACCCCATTTATTTTTACTCGGAGTTCAAATTAGTTCAGAGATCTTATTAGCTCGTGTCACCTACTAGAGAGCCAATGGATGGCCGAACTTGAGGCGATGCAGAGAAGCATTTGAACCCTGAGCATTTGCAGTGACCAAATCGCACAAACCAAATTTACTAATACCTTAATATATAAAAATCTATGCACCATGAGTATATTCAAGAGTCAATTAAATTGTGTGTTAGAACTATTGGAGACCTATGAATTAAACTTGTTTCAATTCATACGAGAGAATCCATAATCAAAGATAAAAGCAAATCACTTTTTGGTTTCACAATGAAAAAATAAGGGTATATATGAGTTGGCCATGTTCCAGCTTCCCTTACCCAAAGACATAGGTGACCAGTGCCAATGCACATGTAATTTAGGTTTTTCAATCCATACAAACCAAGAAGAGGTATTGACCTCCAGGGTGCCAAGGAACTACATTTTAGGGCAAAGATGTCCTAAGCAAACCAATCTAGAGGCTAACCCTCTTAACCATACAATTTCATGGATCCTATGAATATTTTCAATTGCATATTACCCATGATAATTGTAAACCGATGTCCCTCGGCAAATTGATAACCTAAGATCGAGTCCATGAACCCAAAAACAAATACCAATTGCTAAATTGCAAAAATTAACCAAGGTGACGATGTAGGACTTACCTTATAACTCCATATATTAGCACTAGTTTCAAATCCAATACATTGCTTGCAAGCCAAGCCTAATATCTCACAATTGTCGAACATTTTTTATAAAACAAGCAGACTGGTTCTATTTGTTCATGCTCTAACTAAATTCCCAACTCTCTTGTCATGGACATTGCCACTTGTAACTCTTATTGAATGTATACAATTCCTTACACTAATACCAAAATTCCAGATGTAATTGTCTATTGCATTGGCTAGCTTCGGCTTCCATCATTCTTTGTAATTGTAATTCTTCTCTTGCAATTGTTCGAATTTGTAAATTGCAATTGTTCAACTTTTTAAATAACAAATGCGATTTAAATAAGGTTCATGTGTTGTGAAATACAAATCTCAACAATCAATTTAATAAGATGTTTATGAACCTAAATTTATCTTTATTTTTAATTATTCAGATATAAAAGGATGAAATATTTAAATATACAATCTTTTTAAAACTTTAAATTTAAAAAAATCAATATTTCAAAAAATTAAATCTTTTAAATATTTAATAATAATGATAGAATTAAAATAAATCTAAACTTATTTAAAATAGTAATCAATTATTGTTTTCTACTTTCACAACTATAAATTACATACTTTTAATTTTAATATCTTATTAATAGAAAAAGTATATTAATATTATAAATTATTTTTAAAAATTAAATATTTATGTATATAAATTATTTTTTAAAAATTAAATATTTATTTATATAGTTTTGATTATTAGTTTAATTGTTTTTGCTATAGTTGAAACATTTGTAATTTGTTTTTTATTTTATTTTTTTATTTTAAATGATATTTATCGTGGATTTGATTGGAGTCGCAAAGAGTGATGGCTTCGTGTTTCTCTATGCCTCAGGACACGGTAGCGGAATTGCGTCAGTGTCTGGGGTGTGGCTAATGCTGGTGCCATGTACCAAGGTTGGAGGGTGATTAATAGAGTGCGGTGTGGGTTTATTGGTGTTTAATGTTGTTATATGTTAATGTCCTCCGAGGAACAAGGTCGGGCGAGGGTTTTATTGTCCTGCAGCCTCATTTTCAAAGCTAGAATCCTCGTATGACTCTGTTTCTTGGTGCGTGTTGGTTAGTGTAGGAGGGGAGGTGCTGCTTATTCTCTGATCCTAGTGTTTTTGTCTCTTGTGGATTTTGTATGGTGCTTGGAGTGAACTGTTCTTCTTGGTGTGTGCTGATTAGTGTAGGAGAAGGGGTGCCGGTTATTTTCTGATGCTGGTATTTTTGTCTCTTGTGGCTATTGTATGGTTCCTGGAGGGAAATTAGTGCAAGGATGGATTTGACCAGTGTGGATGTTAGGATTGTGTTTTTTGGGTTCCTGGTTGTTAGTGCATGAGGCAGGGTGCTGATTTTTGTTTAGGCATTGGTCCAGAGTCTCATTTGCACGACCTGATGGTGCTATTGACACGGGATGCTCAATAGCTAGGTATATGGTGAGAGATATTTTCTATTTCTGGTGGTTCTAATGATAATTGGTAGATTAGAGACTCTGTATGTCGTTAAAAAAATATCGTGTTTGTGCAGGTATGGTGAGATATTTTTTCAATTTCTGGTGGTTTTGCTCTGTGGCAATAATTGGTAGATTAAACATTGTCTCTGTGGTTTTAAAACACAAATTGTATTTGTGATTTCTCTGTGTCTGTGGTTGAATATTGTGTTTTGAACAATTCTTTGAGTCTAGTTGGGAGATTAAATACTTTGTTTGTGGTTTAAAAAAAATTGTTTTGTGCTTTCTTTGTTTTAGAGTTTGAACGTCTTTATAGTCTTCAGCATCAGGATTTTCTGGTTCCTTTGTGGTTAAGACTAGTGGATAAGTACTACTTTATAATGATACCCTCAATAAATTATGTTTTAGCTACCCTTTATTAGGCTTTATCACTATTAAGCGAAGGTTCGAGGAGGCGAAGCTCCTGAGTGACTGGGACCGCAAAGACATCTTTGAATTCATGTTCATATATTATTCCATATATTCCAATAGAAAAAAGAACTCCATAGATTTGTTCACGTCCCTGATCCCCTCAATGTCCTTTAGAGTGATGGGGGAACAACCTGATGATTTTTTTCCCAAACTTATCCGCAACTCTGCCCTTTCACACAACTGCAATGTCTTTGGTTTGCACTTATGAAATCCACGACCCGAAAGTAAGAATTCAGAAGGTCGGAACACTCAATACACAGCATCAAAGAAAATACAACTCCGAATTCCGCACTCTGCAATCCGCAATGTGAGAGTCGGAAAGTCAGAACGTCAAAATACCCAGCGTCAAAATACGATCCCAACTTCCGCATTCCGTAGTGCAGGAGTCGGAAGGTCGGAACACCAAATTCATCGCTCTAGGAAAATTGCTCCCCTAACTTCCACACTCCTCAATCCGACTTGCAAGAGTCAGAAGTCGAAACTCTAAATTCTCTGCTACAGGAAGATTGCTCCTCGGACTTCCGCACTTTGCAATCCAACTTGCGGGAGTCGGAATTCGGAACTGCAAAATCACAACGCCGAAGAAAACACACCTCTGACTTCCGCATTCTCTGGTGCGGGAGTCAGAAGGTCGGAACGCCAAGATACCCGACATCGAAGAAACTACGCCCCCGGATTCTGCATTCCACGATGCAGAGTTAGAAGGTTGGAATGCCAAACACACAACGTCGAGAAAATGCGCCCCCGACTTCCGCATTCGACAGTGCGAGATTCAGAAGGTCGGAACGCCAAAATACCTGGTGTTGAAGAAAACACGCCCTGACTTCTTCATTCCGTAGTGCGAGAGTTGGAAGGTCGGAACGACAAAATACCCGGTGTTGAAGAAAACACGCCCTGACTTCCGCATTCCGCAGTGCAGGAGTCGAAAGGTAGGAATGCCAAAATACCTGGCGTTGAAGAAAATGTGCCCCCGACTTCCGCATTCCGCACTGCGGGTTCGGAAAGTCGGAAGCCGGTCATACCCCTCTGTCCACCAACTTCTCAGACTGGTAACTTACTCATCCTGATTCCATTTTTGGAAATATTGGTACTGTTGGAAAGTTCTCGGTGAGATATATCCGACGGTGTGATCCTCTGCCACACCTGGGGACTCTGACCTAGCCACTTTTCCAACCAAATGCTTCCCCGAACTCCATCAAAGCCTCTTTTCCCCACTATCAAGAGCCCTGGGATCACCCTGTCAAGGCCCCTTCCTTCATCTGACCCACAGAGGGGGCATGAACACATCAGGGGGGTGTCTAATTCATCCCCCAAAATCATATGATGAAGTACAAGGATGTGTGCAATGCATAGTAAACATACATAGTGGAATTAAATATAGTTAATGCATCTACAACTTGCAATACTAACATCATGTTATCATAAGAAAAATGATGAAACAAACAACAAATGAACCATCCTCATGTTTAGGCTTATACCCAGGCTTCCTATTGTTTGACTCCATGTGATCATTTCATTTAGATGACTTGAAATAACACATAAACACAACATAGGAAATAATGTTATTTAGGACCGCGGAGAGCACTTATCTTATAGGATGAAACTATCCAAGCAACTAGATATGTGAGAGAAACGTTCCACCCAAAAATAGGTCTCTGTCCAACCTATATTCTTTCAGCTGAGAGACCACCCCCTAGTTGGGTTGTGTATCAACTAAGGAGGAACTAAACAGGCTCACTCACAACCATGGCTCCACACAACAAACATGCTAATCCAACACACAGTTGGGTTTATCAAGCATTTAAGGAACAATGGAGGAGGATGCTAAGCCAGTGAGCTCAACCTCAGAGCTACAGGCCTCTCAATTTTCACACAGACAGCCTTGGCACCCACAATACCTACCATACCCAACATAAGGAAGGTCCCCTTCTCTGCTGCACAGTCCCCCAAGGCTCCCCTTCCCTCCAGTTCTCTTCAAGGTGGGCGTAGAAAGGTCCAAGATGCCGATTCCTTGAGACTCTAGCCTTCATTGGGTTTATCAAGCAACCCTACCTTTTGTCCCATTTCTTCTCTGTCATTCCCACTTGGATTTTATCAATTTATATGGCCAAAGAGACTCTGTCCCGCAGCTAGGTTCTCAGCTATCAACTCAGGGTTTCCTCATGGGTTTTTGAGCATCTCACACTTTGTAAATTTTCCCTAGGCTTCAGGTTGACGGATCCCCTACTGGATTGAACACCCCACACCAATTTCTGGGTGAATTTGGCACTCTAAATTGGGTTTTTCTCAGAATTGCGATTTTTCTTCTTCTTTTCACCGCTCCACTTTCCGTGTATGAAAAATATCCCTTTCTTGTCAATAATCAAATGGGGATGAGGGAGGAAAAATTCCCCGGAGGTAGAGTGGCTTTTGGATTAAGGAAAAAAGAGTCCCATACCCTGCCATCCAAAATTTCGGGGTTGCCCACACTCCATCGACCTCATGAACAGTTTTCTCAACCACTTCCTTACAACAGAATTAAATATCAACAAGGAAGGTCAAAGGGTTTCTCAAGATGACATTTGGCAGTCAATGGTTCAATCCCACAACCCCCTCTCCTCTCCCTAATGGATACACATGGCCCCCTCTTATTAGTTGCCTCCATAACCAGTTTGTTTTTGGTATTTTTTTGCAATATTAATATTTACATCATTTACAATGTCCCATGGCTTAATATCACATGGATAACTGAATATCTAATACTTCTCTTTTACATAAAACCCAAGCATCCACCAGCAGGGCCTTGGCCTTGATCTCCATGCTGGGAAAACATACATCGCATGTATACAATATTTACATTGAAAGCCAATATGTTCTAAGGGTCAAAATGGGGATGTTACAGATGTGTTGTGTTTCCTTCGACCATCTTATCAATCTTTTCAACCCGTGTGGTTGTTAGGTGAGTTAGTGGTGTATGCATAAGTGTGATATGTTGCAAAAAAATGTGTTCTAGAAAATCCCATTCTTGCATGGGTGGTCCAAGAAATTTGTTGTTTGGAAATTGTTCTCTTCAACCTTCTCGTAGGGTTTATTTGGAAATTGTTATGTTCTGTAACGTCATAGAGTTTATGGTCAATTAAAAAGTTCTTATTTGAATCTTGGAGTGATTGGTATTTGTAACTAATCACGATTTGTGATTTGATCTCTTATGTTTGGGAGGACTTGGAGGGTTGTGTTGATAGGCATGATCTATCTCCTTTCATACTTGTTAATGGACAAACAAAGGCCCACGGACTTACATGATTCATGAGACCGGGTTCTTTGTGCATAATGGCCATGAGTTGCATCATTTTCCATACTTGATTGTAGGATTCTGTATATTTTGAATCTAGAAGCCTCAAATCATCTAGTTGTCTCAATAAAAAAATATTTGAAATAGAGCAAGTCCCTAAGATAGAGTTGTATTTCCAGTAACTATAGTTTTCCATAACAATAATAGGCCCAAGGGAGATAAATGAAATAAGGATATTTAAAATAGGTCTAGTTGTTTGGAGGTAGAATAGAGTCCCTTGTCCATGGTGCAAGTGAAATCCCTTCGATCATCACATAGTTTAGTTGGCATTATCAACTATTTATGTTAGTTACTTGGTTTTGAATCCTGTTTTCTACTGGTCTTCCTCAATTTGGATTTAAGATAGTCACTTCGTTGGTATCATTGTTAATTATAGATTAGATTTTAAGGGCTAGTGTTTCTCTACATATTTTTGTAAGCAATATATGTAAGCTACTAGAAATACCATGATTAGAAACATGTGAGGTAATGCTAGTAATATGAGTAAGTTACATTATCAACATGGTGGCCTGTATCATGCCATATCAGTAATAAGTCTATGTGGATTATTTTAGCAAGTGTGATTGATTTGATATCATAACTACCTATTCATTGCACAACGTATATCTACTAATCACATATCCATATTATATTATTGCCATTCCAGGTTACTTGATTCCTTATGTTCATTATGTTGACCCGTGAATCTATACCTAGAACCCCTTTCATTATGCAGTGTGTTCTAGTCATAGCATAGGTAAGATGAACATGTTATAAATAGTTGTACATGTTACTTTGTTGTTAAGACGATACAAGGATATTACTGTAAGAAATCGTCATAGTACTATCGTTATTCTCTCTATATGCCTTTTTATATTGGTCATAAAGCATAACAGAACCCATACATTACCTTTATTCAATATGTTGATATTACAACTTATGTTCAAGCCAGGATTCAGTTAACAAGAGCTTACTATGGAACCATAACCAACCATAGTTGCTTCTGAGTATCCTTTCCATTAAGTTAAATCATATTCTTATTGTTAAGCTCTTTTGATTCATTACACTTATTAGATATGGGATTACTTATACTCTTTACATCTCTAAACATAGATAGGTAAGAGTCATATACCCTATTGATTCAATGGTCATGTTGTATCTAAACACTATGTAATGGAAATACAAGTGGTATTTATCACTTAATATAATCATTCAAGTAACATACCTGAACCTTACACAACCATAGATATGCTTATATCAATATGATTCATTGATATCATTACATTGTTCATTGTAACCGAGCACCTAGTAAAATGATTCCCATTACTTTATTGAGTAAGCATTTATGTAAGTTGTAAAGGTTTCATATTGGAGTAAGAGCTTTTTCATATCTAAGTGATTCCATAATATATAAGGGACAATGTTAAACCAATTCCATTTGTAGTTACCAAGTTAATCGTTATCCTTTACTCACCTCGTATCAGAGGCTCATCAATCTATCTCCTACTGGAATTGAATAATTAGGCATATAGAAGTCATGTTTCTAGCAAGTGTGTACTATTAGTGAGCTTGATTATTTTAGTATCCATATTGTATTAATGCTAATAGCTATATATGGGAATCAAAGACCCTACTTAGATAGTAACATGAATCAAATGTGTTGTAATGATAACATATTGTTATTACCAAGGTTATTTCCATTTACGTATATCAAATCTCTCTCTCTCTCTCTCTCTCTCTCTCTCTATATATATATATATATATATATATATTGGTGATATAACCCAATGTGTAAAGAATAGTAACCAATCTCTTGTTACATACAAGGGTGATGATAGTGAAACCCAACTTAATCTTCTTGATTAGCTCTGATTATAAATCTACATAGTCCATGCTATGTCTCGTGTATCAACAATTAGTGTAATCATACTACTAACCCCCTTGCTCCAAGTTGTGGGTATTGAACCCTATCAAGCTATGTTACCATTATTAATACCATTATACATGGCATTAAGTAGCTCATATACACTACTTTGGACTAATGGTATTGTTGAACATACTATCATGATCATGACACTAGTACAAAATGGGTGATAAATGACTAAATTTGGTCAAGTGACCGCTGGCCATAAATTAACAGTCACTTATCACCCAACCAAATTGGTCATTTATAACTTCATCATAAATTGCTTGAATTTATTCATGCGTTGGTCATATATTTGGTCATTAATTGTCTCTATTTGGTAATTTATTTAGTCATTGATTGTTGTTAACTGGGCATTTAATTAGTCATTGATTTATGTAGATATGACATGGAAGAATCGAACCAACAACCTCCTACCTCTAAAGCAGGTGCTCTTACATTGAGCTAGCACCCTTAAATAGAATCGAAGTTCACACTGAATCAAATTTCACACTAAAAATATATCACAAACTCTTACAAACATAAACACGCTACAATTCCAATTGCAACATAAAAAATATCACAAAATATTAAAAATATTAACACACTATCACAAAGGATATCTATATGATATATAAGTGTCGTTCCTAGAAGTCAATGGTTTTGATCTTTGGGGTCTAGTTTGCAGAATGTGGTCTCAAAATGGGTGATAAGTGACTAAAAAAATGGGGTATACTTATGACAATAATACATGTGACATAACCCAACATTGTGAGTATGGCACTTGACATTGATACACACCAGATCTAAGTTGTCTAAGCTGTTGCTCCTTCAAATAGTTCAAATAACAGGTTTTCCTACTTATAAAGAAAAATCACCTACAATATAGGACAAGGGCTCATTCCTCCCATAAGAATGGAAAGATCCATGGATCATATTCAGATGAAATCATTTACTTAATTGAAGCATTTATCACAACATACCCTCAATGCTGAACTAGAAAAGAAAAAATCAAAACAGATATAAACGTAGCTTCAATATTCCACTTTAAAGGGAGATATGAATTAGAAAAAAATATTTTAAGATTTATTAAAATATACAAAAAAAAACCGTGAAGAACAATAGATCCAGTTTTCCAGTTTCAAAATAGAAATATATAATAATAATAACATAAAAGGCCATAAAAGAAAAATTAAAACATGAAATATGAAGCCTTAGCTAAGTAATTTTGATAACAAAGGTTGACGCCAAATAACTATTTAATTGCAAATGAAATGGAAATCAAGCTATGATTTGACAACTTCAAAAACACACCAACAGAGATATCATTTCTAAGTGAATAGCACCAACTTCATTATTGTCTCCAATAATCTATTCAAAATTATCCTGCATGATGTATAAAACAAATTACAAATTCATAGATGAAAAATGTGCATATAAAATAATTTGACAAGACAACCACTAAGAAAACTTGCTATAAATTTCCAAAGTTCCTTACCATGCAGCTATTCAAATCATTTGAATCCTGTGGTTGGTATGGTGTACAATAATCTTGTGAACTAAACCACAAAAGAATATAATTATACAATTCGTGATAACTAACACAATATCGAAATCCCCCCTGGAAAACAAATAACAATGTATCACTTACTACTGCCAACATCCAAATCTCACAACATTTGCGAACATCAGTACATTAAAAAATTCTTCACAAGTTGGAAGTGGTAAAAATGCAACCCTAAGGTAATAACAACCAATAAAATACGTAGAAAACTTACCAAGTTACCACCATACCATTGTTGTTGGACAATGGACTATCAAGTCTTACAATGCATAAAGCTACATGGTAATGAATTTCACCCAGAGAAGTTATATGTGATTATGAACAAAGGGTATGCATCCAAAACAACAAAAAAATACTTGCATGTGTCCCATGTAAGCTAGAGTTCAAATTTTAGAAACACCATACTAAGACTTATGCAATGAAAAGAGATTGATATTACTAGTGTACATTATTAACCAGAAATCGTAAGCCTTGTACCACTACCATATAAGCTAAATTTCAATCTTTAAGGGGGAATACTAAGTATAAGATGGGAAGACTACATTGAATGGATTTAGTTCTCTACGTTTCAAGCCTCATAGTCCGGCTCATCCTTAGGAGAAAAGTGTCTCGAGATCCTAGGTTTAGAGAATATCCAAGAATCAATAGGAATAATAAGTTTGCAGAGAATGATTTTAATCCGACACTTGTTCTAGGGCTTTGAATGCTTTAAGACGACTAAAAGGTTAAACCCTAAGAATTAGAATATATTTTAGTATTGATAAAAAAATTGTTATTGATAAAATAATTTAGGGGAATAAGCCCTATCTTTCTAATAATTTGGATATTGCTAGCCCTAACTATTAACATTTTAAAAACCCTAATAATTTGAGTTATTAAAAATACCCTTAATCCCATTAAATTTAATAAACCAACCCTTATCATGTTGATATAATAATTAAAACCCTATCCCTAAAAATTAATATTAATCCTTAATCCAAATAATTTACTTAATATTATATTGCTAACCCTAACAAATTTAATTAATTTCAAATATTGGCTTTGATTTCCTAACCTTAACAATTTAAATAGCTACCTTACTAATTTAATTAATAGTAAAGAGCTAAACCTAACTAATACTAGTCTAACTTAATTTATAAACTAACACTAAATTTTACTAACCCTAAAAATTAGTTCATAGTTTGAATTTAATAATTTATACTAATCATAATACGTAATAAACCAGATTTTTTTATAAAATAGTTATTTTAATTGTTTTTATTAAACATACCTCTAGCCTTTTTTTTTCCTGGAAAAAAAATGTGTAATTTCATTTCATCCTTAAGAGTACGAAATTACATTTTGTCATCTTCACTCATAAAGAGTGGAATATAGGACTTTTATAAATAAGCTTCCTGCATCTGTCTGATATAAAGCTATGATGTTCTCACCACATGAGCATTAACATCTGTTACAAAAAAAAACTTGTTCACTATGATCATGACTTAAATATATTTACAAAAAGTATATGTCCTTCCTATACATACTGTAGGCTACATAGAACTGTAAAATATCAAAAAGGTTCTTAGCATCCATCTTGTGAACACACATAGCATCAATCTATGAATGGCCGATGATAAAACTCCCTTCCAACCCCATCCACAAATTCTATAAATTTCCATAAACCAACCCCCATCAGTAATCCTTCTTTCGAGGCTTTGTCCGCCTCTGAGTTGTTTTCACGATAAATATGCCTGCAATTAAAAGTTTCAAAAGTGTGAGTGACATTTTGAATTTGTTCCAACACAACAACAATCTGCCGATTGTTACACTGAAAAGTGCCAAACACCCACTGGATCACATTTAAAGAGTCCCCAAAAATAGTAATGTTCCTCACTGTACATTCCAAAGCAAAGGAGACAAGAAGTTTCAGACTGAGAATCTCAACCCAGTTGTTGGTCCCCCTCCCAAAACCAAACGACATCAAAAAGTAGTGAAGAGGATACAATTATAGTAGATCCCCTCCCCCACAAATATCATTCTAGCACGCCCCATCAAAGAATCCCCATGGCTGGGATCGATCAATGTCCACTGGATGAATATCTCTGACTGAAGTGGAAGGTTTGAGATGTTTGTAGGAAAGGAAAATCCCACAGCTGTTAATAGCTGAAAGCGTAGGTAGACCAACAACACCCAAAAATAGACATTTGTTCCGAGAGAGCCAAATCCCCCAGATTACTATAAGGGGAAGAGCTTTGAAAGAAGAAAAAGCAGGATTTTGAGACCATCGTCTCCAAGCATCTTCCATAGAGGTCCCTATCCAATGGAAGATAACTTTTAAGATTCTTGAAACAATATTCCACACCTCAGAAATAAAGCTACACTGTAAAAACAAGTGCAACACATTCTCCTCTTCCTGATTACACAGATAGCATATGCTTGGTCCGTGAAGGCTTCTGCGCTGTAGAAAATCCCAAGTTGGTACCCTATTGACCAAGACACCCCACATGAATAACCTAACTTTGTGTGGGCATTGAAGCTTCCATAATTTTTTCCATCACCATACCTGTTCTCTGTCCATGAAGTTCTCACTGATCCATAGATATCCTCCTTTTGGGGAATAGTTACCTAAGGGATCCCCATCCAAAACAAGAGTGTCTTCTTGTTCATTCAAGTATATCTGATCCCTGCTGAGATCCCTCAAATACTTCCTTAGCTCATCCTCCAACTCACCTCCCAAACCAAAAGTAACAACCCTCCTCCACACAGGGTTTCCCTTCCGAATAGTCTCCAAGTCTGCCAGTTGATTTAGATAGTAATACTCTCTTTGACACAGCTCCTCAATCAATTCGGCTGATAACAAATGTTGAGCTTCACATCCCACCCAGGGATCACATCCAATCCTCACTCTTTGACAATTAACTACATCCCAAACCAGATTCTGTTCAGTAACATGAAATGAGGATACAACAACTTTCCAAATGCAGGACCCACCTTTATATGATTTATGTGGAGACCGGATCCAAGATTCAATAGAATCCGGCTCAACATATTTATGAACCATAACCCTTGCCCAGAAACCTTTAGACTTATTAAACGCCAACCACATTTTGTTGCCAATGCTTTAGAAAAGTGAAAGATGTTCTTGAGTCCCCATCCACCCAAGGATTTTGGTACTGCAATGCGATCCCATTTGACCCAAGGAGTAACATGAGCGTCCTCCTTGCCATTCCAGAGAAATCTGAAACAAATTTTTCTCGCTAAATCCAAGATGCCCATCGGAATCCAAGCTAGTGACATCCAATATACTGGGATTGCTTCCAGCACCGACTTAACCAGAACTAATCTTCCAGCTCTAGATAACCACATGAAGCTCCAACTTTTTAATCGTTTTTCCAATTTTTCCAGTAACCATACCCAATACTGAATTTGATAGTCATTTGGCTTCAGGTTGAATCCTAGATACTTTAACCCTTCCGAAAGGGTAAGAAGTGTGAAGGGAAACAGATCAGAATAAGTCTTGATTTCCTTCTCTCTTAAAAGGGAAATAGTAAGAGAAGATTTCCCAGCATTTATTTCCATCCCTATGGCTAATGAAAAAAGATCCAAAATTTCCTTGAGTTTAGTTGCATCCCTTCTAGAACCCGAACAAAATATCAAAATATCATCCACAAAAAGAAGATGTGAAAGTGTAATTCCAGGAGCCACCATGATACCCTCGAAATGGCCCAACCGTCTTGCTTCCTTAATTGCTCGACTTAAACTTTAAGCCACTAGCAAAAATAACAGGGGGGATAAAGGGCACCCTTAGCGAAGGCCCCGACCAGAATGAAAGAAAGGAGTCGCCGCTCCATTCATTAAAACAGAGAAAGAGACAATAGAGATGCAACTCATGATCCAATGAATGAAACCAATCTCAAAACCCAAATGTGTGAGCATAAGACGAATATAAAGCCAACTAACCTTGTCATAAGCTTTTGAAAGATCAATTTTAAGTACTGCTCCTTTCAATTTTCCGGTTTTAATGCTATGCAAACCTTCCTGAGAAATCCTAATAGCTTCATGGATCTGACAGCCTTCTAGAAACCCAAACTGTTCCTCAAAGATATGTGCTGATAAAATAGGTTTTAATCTATAGGCATTAACTTTGGTAACTATCTTATACACACAATTGCATAGAGATATAGGTCTAAAATCATTCAGATTTGTAGGAGAATCCACTTTGGGGATTAGGGCTGTGAAAGTGGAATTAATGCTGGCTGGTATCCTGCCTTCCTTCCTAGTATCTTCAACCAGTTGTAAGAGATCCTCTCCAATAATGTCAAAAAGAGCAAGAAAAAATTCAATGGTCCAGCCATCCGGTCCCGGACTCTTATCCTTCTGAAAGCTATTCAAAACCTCTTTTAATTCATCTGCCGTAATGGGATTCATCATCTTCCTGTTGTCTTCGGCCTCAACAAAATGATTAAATACCCGAGCTACCCTAATAAACTCCTCAAAGTTCACTCCATCGCTAGCTTTGAAAAGATTTTTAAAATGATTAACCCCTACTCTAGCCAACCCTTCAAAAGTGGCATGAGAAATACCTTCTGAATCTACAAGATTCCAAATGGTGTTGGCTGACTTCCTGCCTTTTGCATAAGCATGAAAAAATTTTGAGTTTTCATCCCCACTATCCAGCTAGATGGCCCTGCTATTCAATCTCCATGTCTCTTCATTCTGCAACAAAATCCTGTTACACTAATCCTCCAGATGTACTAGGTAATCCTTCGAAGCCTGAGAACAAAAACCACCTCCAAATCCTTCTGTAATGGATGATATTTCATGCTCGATAATCTTCAGAGTCCTTTCATCCCTAATTCTCTTTTTAGCCGCCCAATTTTTGATTGGATCCTTTAGAATTTTTATATTCTCAGCAAAGTGAAATGCTGCAGAAAGTATCATCCCTGGGTGGTAAGGGATCCAATATTGTTGGAAAATCTCAACAAAGGTAGGGTCCTTAAGCCAAGTCTTGTTAAATTTTAAGGGAGCAGGGGGCTTGATAGGGCCAACCTTCATCTCCAGAAAGATAGGTTCATTATCTGAGCAACCACCAAACCCAATCCATTGCATGATATAGAAAAAATATTTTGCTAACTGCTCAGAGAGCAAAAATCAATCCAGTCTCTTCACCTCCCTATCCAATCCAACCCTCTTATTCCTCCAGGAAGGTTTTAAACACACAGGATCTACGTCAACCCAAATTCCTTCAGTGAATTTCCTGATAAAAAAATTGGTGAGGGGATCAACATGAGCATGAGGCCCCCAAACCTCAGCTTGGCCTAGAGAGAAGTTGAGATCCCCCCCACAAGATTACAGAATCCCCCTTGATCATATCCCTTGCCGGCAAAGAGTTCCAAAAAGCTTCCCGATCACAATAAGGTCCATAGATGTTTACTATAGTGAATTCTTTCTCAACACCCAAAAACCTATAGGACATCCCTAATATTGAATGCATTCACTAGAGAGAGGTAACACTGACCTTAGTTTCATTCCAACCAATCACTAAACCACCAGAGCGACCCCTTGCATCAAAGGCCTCAAAGCACCATCCCGAGAACCAAGATTTTAATATTCCAAGTGCTTCATCACCTCCACACATAGTTTCTTGTAACAACAAAATATCAGGCTGTTCTAGTTCCAACATCCTCCACAGCGCTGGTCTTTTTGAGGGACCAGCCAGACTCCTACAATTAAAATACATAACCTTCATTGGAACCCTTCCTTATGGGCATTCACTGCTCTAAGTGCCCTTTCAAATGAAAGTTGCTTGCCATTCCTAAGTTTCAAGCATGCTCTTGACTTAGCATGCGAGATGAAAGATTTACGTCCTCTAAGCTTAGACAGTCTAGGCTTGTCATTCCCAATCCCCCCAACAGAATGTTTGTTCATTGAACGGAGGAAATAACTAGACTCAACGGATCCTGAAGGGGAGGAGGGCACAGGAACAACTTGTTGGATTACCGGGGAGTCATCAGGAAAGTTATCAGGGGGGCCATCCAGTAATAAGGTTTTATCAGAAGGGGTTGAGTTGGTAGAACACGAAGGAATAGTGAGTGAAGCCAACATATGAGAGGAAATATGTAAATTTTTAAACCCGTCCACCCAATCAATACCCAGAAATGACAACTTCTTAATAAAAACATTAAAGGAAGGGTAACTTAGAGTAGGGAGTAGAGGAAGTACCAACTTCCAAATCCTGAGATCGAAGAATGTTCTGCAGAGAAACCTCCGAAGGAGTCGCCACAGGAGGAGTGTGATCGAACTCAGCTGGGACTGCGGCCGGAGCAGAATCCAGCACTAATCCATCCTCCCCCCAAAACCCATCTTCCTCCAGAGTGCCAGAAGGCGCCACCACCTGATCAATCTCAGGTTGTCCCAAAGCATCCTCTTCAAAGTCCACACTTTCCACCTTCTCCACAATCCTATGCTTCATGGAGTTTCCAAACTTCATTCGAACCGACAAAGTGCAATCAATAGTTGGATGGCCATACTCATGACAGCGTCTACAGCGAAACGGTACATTTTCATAATCTAGGGTTTGGGAAAAGGTGTATGGCCCCCATTTCAGATCCATACCATCAAGCAACCCTTCTCTAACATTAATACTCACCAGAATTCGCACAACCTTTTGAATCGATGTTGCCACAAAAGAGAAATCCGCATCCAGGTAGGTTCCCAACAGATTACCTATCCTTCGGAAATGCTCCTCATCCCAATAGTGTAACAGTATCCCCGTTAGATGGACCTAGAGCGAGATGGTATCCATCCGTTCACGGCTTGCATCAAATAAAGGGTTCCATGGCTTGAGCAGGAGAGGTACTTTGAGAATCGACCAGTTCATACTTAAGGCCCATTGTGCATGTGCATCCAAGGAGAAATGAAAGGCAAACCACCCTCCCGAAAGGGTCACCACACGAGGAACATACCCACAATGGCCAAACCAGGCCCCAGATGCCCATTGAATGACAGACGTATGGCTCACCGACCTACCATAAACCCTACCAACCAATACAGATTTAACCATGCCGACTATCTGCTGAAAACCGATGTCTTCCCCTAAAGCATAGTTCGGGGCCTTACCAGAATTCTTGATCCATTTTCTCCTCGCCTTTGAACGTGGATAGGGTGGTGTCGACCTCGCAGAATCCTCTTCCCGTAAAAAAGCCCTCTGAACAGAATCCACTGACGGGCTAGAGAAGCCTTGCTGTTCCGCAATGCCCAGATTAGCAGCTACATAACCACTTGAAGAAGAATAATGGGAAATCCCTTCCGCCTTTTCAAACCTCACCAATGATTCCACACTGTAACCCCGCACTGGAGATTCAATGATCGAGCCGCCCGACGAGTTGAGAAAACCATGGATATTCCCAAACTCTGAGCATAATGTATCAGATGAAAAGGTGGGAGAGATGTAGCCTTTAACACCCCATATGCTATCACGTGTCTCCTCCTGCACTAAAACTTCATCTAGGCCATTCCAAGGCGGGGAGAACACAAGATTCAGAAGAACCGGCGAGATAACAGTATCTAGAGCCGGATTTAGGTCCAGAATGGGAAAATAATCAGCCGACCGACAACTACCCTCACCAAGAGACCCAAAACTCCCGTCGCCTGAGAAATCCCCGTAGGCACCAGGTGGCGAACGCCAAATGTCCCTATGCTGTAAACTATCACTCTCGTAATCCACCTCGTCTAGTGGATCCATGCTCGGTAAAACAAAGAACCTTTCCAATGGAGGATTAAGGGAAAAACAAAAACTGTAATAAACAAATTACCCACAGGTTAATACATAACCTCAAATAGCTTGGTAGAAGGAACCACCTCGATAACCGTGTATCCCCTCTGACAGGGATGACGGCATCACTACCGCCTGCAGGGAGTTTCACAGTAAGCCCTTCCAACTCATCATACCTAGCCGCCATCATTGTCCTCCATCGTCTGGTTCTAGGGTTTCACCAATCGTCTACAAACATACCTTTAGCTTACTATCCCTAGATTCAATAATAAGAACATTAATGCTACTTTATTCAAATATATTAATTATTTAATTAAAGTACTAACCTTGACATATTTAATTAAAATACAATCTTAACTTTAATTAAATACTAGCCATAGATTTAGTAGAACCATTCACCTATTCCTTCATATTAAATTTTAATTAACCATACCAAATACTTTTTTAACCCCCACAATAATAATTAATACTTTTTTTTTTAACAAGAACAGGGGAAATAGATATATATATAGAGGCTGTGCACAGCCATTCATTACAAGTTTGCCCAAAAATTTGACAAAGTAACAAGAGCTTGAGAGTTTATGAGCTCTAAACAAAAACCTGTATGAGTTCTAAACAAAACTTGACTAAAACTGTTCATAGTAGAGCAGGGATAGACCCTGACGAACTGCTGATTTAGGTATTTACAGAAAAACATAGTTTTTAAACATCAAAAAAAGAGGAACCTGAGCAGAAACTTCAAATTATCCATAATTTTTGAGGTAGACAGAAGCCGCATCCGGCTTTTCCTGCTTAATCTCCTGGTTGACCGTCAGACTGCCATGGACGCAGCTTCCATGCGATTTCCCGGTGAGCACTGCTATATCTTCCTGCATATTATCCACCTTGCCCATCAATTCGAACAGGTTGCGCTCCAGGTCGTCGATTCTAGAATCCTGGCAAGCGAGCTGGTTCACTGTGTAACTCAAATCCTTGGCCATTTCCGCATTTTGATTTACATTTGTGCAAACTTCATTGTAGGTGTTACGCACAGACAGCTTAATGTCGACCATAGTGCGGCTCAGCGCGGCAATGGCCGCCATAATGTTCTGCGTATTGCCCGCCCTGTGGTGGTATAACAGTCCTGGACGGGAGAAAGGAGAGCCCGAGTCGCCGAGGGAGAGCCTGTTCATCGCACAGTGGAGAGGACGAGCCATTACATTATGCAGCATGGGAGGGGTGGTTGGCCCATTTAAATGCAGTTCGTGGGAGCTGACAACTCCACGAGGTCCCGGGTGCCATGCGCTGAGGAGAGGAGGGCGTGTGGCAGGGGCACGCAAAACCTTGACTACGGAGGAGGACGGGAATGGGGGGAGGGGGACCCTCAATCCACTAAACCCCATGAAACCCAAAACCATATAGTTTTTAACCATTGAAAAGGATTAAGGGATAAAGTGAAAATCCAAGGCACCATTTGTGTTCTCCATGTGCCCAATGTCAAGCAGAGTTCCTTTGTTGGCCGCTTCGTCAGCTAACTTATTGTTAGATCGACGGATATGAAAGAAAGAGGACTGGGAAAAGAGAGGATAAGATTTTATTCTTTGCATGTACCTGTAAGCTCTAGATCCAAGTGGGGCGGCGCCCCTTCTGATTGTTTGAATGACATGTCTGGAGTCCCCATAAACTCTGAGATTGCCGATGCTGAGGGAGGATGTCATGTTGAAAGATAGGACGAGTGCGAGCCATTCTGCTTCATTGTTTGTCTTGATTCCTAGTCCCCACGAGATAGATTCAATTTTATTTCCTCCGGGGTCAAACAAGACCCCACCCGCACCTGCCACCCCGGATAATTAATACTTAATGAATACCCTATCTTTTCTAAAAAATGACCACAATGAAAGATAGGATAATGAACTAACCTTATACTAACTTAACACCCACTTACCAAGCTGGCCTAAATTTTTAAAACTAACTCTAACATACTAGAGACCAGCCTTTCCTTTCCTTCACATGGCATCCTTTCCTTCTCCCTTCCCACACACATTGCAGGATATCTCCTCGATCAACACCCCTGGAAGAAGGAGGGAAGAAGTTTTATTGATTAACGAACTCCATAACATATCACACCTTTCTATGGGACAAACATATTTTGGGTCCGCTCGCTTTACTAGCCAGTCAATAAGTAACAAAAATCTAGCAACTAATGCCAACTAGCTAACATGTCTCGAGTTGACCACCAACAAAGAAAAAAACGAGTTAACCGGTCTGGTCCAGTCGATAGGAAGGATGAATCTTATGCCTGGTATACCACTCAAGGAAGATATGTGGCTTTAGTTGGCCCATTAAGGAAGCTTCTCACTCTCCCCCAATTCTCAATTGTTTCCGGTAAAATACTTCTATCAGTATCGTTTTTTTTTAAATAAGGCCTTTCGAAAGGGAAAAAATTATAAAACAGTATAATGCACTGTTACAACCTATCTGGTTGTACTCAAAACTATCCAAATGGATAATTCACCCAATTGATAATAATTCCATAGTAAAAATATAATTGTTGAATAAATGATAAAATATATAAAACATGATGTTTAAAGTGAATGGTTTAGCCCATATAAATAGGCTCACATGGTGACTATTCACCAAAGGGATGTGTTCCTTAATTAATTATAATCAATGTAATGTTATTTTATTATGTTATGTTATTTTATTATTATAATATTATTAATATTTATTAATGTTTACTTATATATTTGTTCATTACAATGCCTCTCCCTTAGATATGCTTTGTCCTCAAAGCGTAATTATAGATGACTTTTTCCAATGTTCTTGCTCGTAATGTTTTTTTTTGTGATCTTCTGAACATGTAACTTTGATACTTAACGAAACAAGACAATATAATTTCCGAATGCCTAAACTGAGATGTTTCATTTCCTGGGAAGTGATCCATCCGAGATTTACATTCATTGAAGTTGTTTTCTGGTTGATCATTGGAAAATAAATTCTTATTTTTTGTTCCCAAACAATTTGGCGATTTTGTCTTTTCTCTCCATCAAGGTAGTTAGTTTGTCTGTAGGAGTAGTTTGGTTTATTTTTTTCTTGATTTTGTCATTGGGCATAATGAATCTTATGATTAGGATGGTGATAAGCTACTTGAATTACTTGAAGAGTGTTTGCAGAGACTTCAAATTTTTGTGCTTCTGGTGATTTATTGTCTGATAATAATTCAATTGAGCGCGTTTTTGTTGCTTGTTTCTCAACTTGAGTTTTTTTCCTAAGAGTCTATAAGCTTCCTTCTGGATTTGCTCTAATTTGTTCTATAATAGAGTGTTATTACTCTGAATCTTTTTGAACCTTTCTTCTTGCAATTTTTTGTCCTCTTTTAACTTCTTGATTTTCTCTTATAGTTCTTGATTAAGATTTCCGAGGAGAATATTTTCTTCTTTCTTTTCTAGTATTTTTCCTTTGAAGTCTTCATTAGAATGTTCTATTTTCTGATTATTTTTCAATTTATTGATATTTGTAACTAATGTCTTGTTATGATTTTTTTGTCGAAATGTCTCTTCTGTATTACTTGATAACGTGTTATTGATTTTCAAAATTTCCAACTTGTGCGTCTTCTTAGTGTCGTCATATTTCTGTTGTATTTTTTCTATTTGTTGTTGACGACGACAGTTTTATGATTCTTGATCATCTATGTTTTTTTGGATTTGCGCAAGTTCCTCATCCTTTTCGTTCAGGAGGGTGTTCAAGCACGTAACTTCTTCTTCTAGATATTTAGTTTTATTTGATGAAGGAACTCTCCACGATGAGCCATGTATTGTTATTTTATTTTTTTCATGAAAGAAGTTCACGAATTTCGTTTCTACATTGCAGGTGTGTGTATCCAATACTTCCAACCAGCTAGAACCTAACATTATGTCAGTAGTACTGTCATTTATATCTGCAATGGTGAATTATGATGTAATATTATAACTACCAATCTGTAAGCCTAGTTGTTTTATTTTCTCTTCGTTCCTCTCATTCTTCTCTATATCCACTTCTAGAACATGTAGTTGATTAGCAAGATCAACATTAATAAAATTTTCTCTATTATCTAGACTTATGGTGATGTTAATAAAGCTTTCATAAAATGTGCCAATAAATTTTAACATCGTCATTAGGTTTTTCGATGGAACATCGACGAATATTTTCTTCTCGGGAGTAATATTTGTTTCTTCCATTTTGATATTTTCCCCTTAAGACTTATTTGACAACAAAGGGTCTTCGACTTCTCTTCTTCTTAAAAATTCTTTAATACTTTAACTCTTAAAAATTTCTAAATATGGGATCTTTTATTCGATGACTCAGTGTTGTTGATGCAGAAATCCACTGCTCGGATCCAAATTCTAACTGTACCAGTGACTCCAACTCACAAAAACGGTGAAGAATGACTATACACACCACTACCTTCATCTCACAACTAGCCACAATATTCTTTTCCTTTCTCTGCATACAATGGAGGCTCACATAGAGAAAGTTGTGCTCAAAAGGAACTTGGATCTCCAGGTTGGTTAACCTTTTTATTTAGATTAAATTCTTTGTGGATTGTGTGTATATTAGGTGGATGGGAAGAATGATTGTTACCCTCCCCACTCCCCACCCAAGTTCAATTCTCACTTGTTGCTTGGTAGCCTTAAGACTTCTTATGCACTTCTAGCTTTTATGTTATTTAATAAAGAGAATTAAAGACTAAATTCAACCTAAGTAACGTATGAGTTATTATATTTAATATCCAATAACCTTTCAATAAATAAATAACCTAATTAAGGTGTGAGTTGGTTTCCTAATAAAACCAAGGGCTGGTTTTATAAAACAAAGGGTTGGTTTTATAAAAACCCATACTATGCGTGGTTTTATAAAACCAAGGGTTGGTTAAATAAAACCTATGTTGTGTTTTTTTTTCTTCTTTCCTTTTTTGTATGGGATCTTCTTCCTTCTTCTCTTTTTTTTTTACTTCTCCATTTTTCTTTTTATTTCTTATTTTTGCTTCCTTTTTTTAAACTTTCTTTTCTTCTTTTACTTGGTCAAAGACCACAATTTTAAGGAATCCCTAGGATAATGGTTAAAAACCACAATATACCAATGTTACAACCTATCTGGTTGTACTCGATACTATCCAAATGGATAAGTCACCCAATTGATAATAATTCCATAGTAAAAATATAATTGTTGAATAATTGATAAAATATATAAAAGATGATGTTTACAATGAATGGTGTAGCCTGTATAAATAGGTTCACATGGTGACTATTCACCAAAGGGATGTGTCCCTTAATTAATTCTAATCAACGTAATGTTATTCTATTATGTTATGTTATTTTAATACTATATTATTATTGATATTTAATAATGTTTACTTATATATTTGTTCATTACATGCACAAAAGAAGGATTCATAGTAAAAGCAAAGCCTGTTTCATCCTAAAGCTTCCCATTTGTTCTTACAGTCAATAAATTCAAATCAACAATTAAAATCCTAAATTAGAATTCTATTAAAATCCTAAATAGGTTCACATGGTGACTATTCACCAAAGGGATGTGTCCCTTAATTAATTCTAATCAACGTAATGTTATTCTATTATGTTATGTTATTTTATTATTATATTATTATTGATATTTATTAATGTTTACTTAAAGATGTGTTCATTACATGCACAAAAGAAGGATTCATAGTAAAAGCAAAGCCTGTTTCATCCTAAAGCTTCCCATTTGTTCTTACAGTCAATAAATTCAAATCAACAATTAAAATCCTAAATTAGAATTCTATTGAACTGCCAAAAAAATATGATGCGTACATACATAAAAATATCCCGACGGAGGACTGTGGTGTTTGTATCATCTACGGCAATGGCATCTACCTCTTCATTGTGTGTTTCTATAAGTTGTATAGCTTGAAGCATCCAAATTAGCTATGATTCTTCTTCTTCTTCATCCTCCTAGGATGAATACAGGTAGAGGCTATTTCTCAGTGAGAATAGATCAAAGAACTTCATTCATAGACAATTAATATCCAACAAAAATATTTGGATCCCGAAATCGAATATTAGAATACTCAAATAAGCTTTTTGAATACCCAAATAAGATTTTTGAATACCCAAATGATTTTATGCCTGAGGATGGCCAAATGGAACTCGATGACTCTAGTTTTTAATGTGAAGTGATCAAGTTTGGCTCGGGAAAGACTACAGTTGTATTCAACTAAATATATGGAGGCATGTATATAGTGTAGCGCATGAGATACATGGTCAAACCTACTCCAAATAAAGCATGAATCCCATCCTTCACTTACTCAAATGGAGGGAGAAGGACAATATCTCATTTCTACGCACCATGGATGGTTAGAAACAGCTCCACATAAGTTACGCTTGCAAGCTAAATGAAGGGGATTTTTTTGTTAAATGAATTAAATTGAAATAAATTGATTAAGTCTAAAACTAGAAAAATAATGGGTCTTAGGCCACACTAATGGGGAAAATACCACTGCAGATAGCGGAACAATCAAAATCTTCGTACAATGATAAGCACCTGCTAGGGTCCACAAAAATGTTAATAACTGTTAAGTGCGTGAAGGGGAACGCTCCTTTTAGTGAGATAACCTAATACCTGGAGATATAATACCTAATCTTGACTTAGGGAGATATCTAAATTAAACCGGGATTTAAACTCTAATCTATCTAATAGTTTCTACTTCCTACTCTTACTATCTACTTGCTAATCCTTTTGATTAGAGATAACTTGACAAGAAGAATTTTACTCTTCCTCCTTGCTCTTTTGACCCCTTCCAGGTCCTCCTTTCACCATAGGCTACATTAAATATACCTTATTAGGTTGAAATCTATTGGATTATAGTCCAAAACTAACGAAAGTAGACCAATTTCCTTACCCCTTTATAAGGGAACTCTAGCTATTAAGTTTACTAAGTACTACTTACCGTATTTACTAAGGACTATATATATACTATTTGGGATCATAAAAAATCTCACGCCATCACATGGATCCCCCAACCACAAAGCCCCTGGAATGCATGAGACCTATAAATATCTATCACATTCAAGCAACGAAATCAAGCAATGTTGCAGTCAATTTACCCACATCTAGAAGAAGCTCATGAAATGACACTAATGCATTGCTTATCACTAAAAGTGCATTATAGGGGGCACATAGTGATCAACATGATATATCTTCCGAAAGGAAAATATCTATCACTCTAAATAAAGAGTGATCATAAACTGACCATGAAGAGCTATCCATTTATATTCAAAGAGTTTACATCATTTTACAAAAATCTGTCCATTTCAGATCAGAAAATTCCCAAAAATAATGTTATGTCTGATTTCATTTTCCTGACAATTTTCAACTGCAACATACTGGTACATAGAGATCTAAAAACAAAAAGATGGACGCATGACATAGTCATGGGTCTCAAGACAAAATGTTTTTCCTTTAACTTGAAAATTGACTTCACATTAATAGTGATGAAGCTGAAATTCCACTCTTATTTCTCTCGGTGGAATTAGCAAAGATTTTTTTGAGAGTAGATCAACCTCAACATTGAGTTCTTTGTACACATGACTGAATGCGATATTGTTGAAGCATGAGATTAGGCTATGAATTTGAGTTAGCAGTGACTGAAGATGTGGAGCTCTAATCTGAATCTTGTGATTTTCCCATTCAATAACCATTTTTGAATCTCCAAATATTTGGAGATTCGTTATCTGATGCCTTAGAGAAGTATGAAGTACTTCCCATAGTGTTGTTAATTAAGCTTTTCTATTAGTACCGTGCCCTGTACCATAGAGGATGGTTAACTTATTGTGAACATTTAGATATATAACTCCTGCTAAGCCTCCTAATTGTGGGTTACTTTGACTCAGGATTATGGTTGGATTCAGGGCTTTTATCAACCGTTTGAGGGCATTTTGTTTGGGGGGGGGCTAACCCCCTACAATTGAAGGAGAGAAGATGCATTAAGGAACCTTGAGTTGGGAACTGCCTGCTCTAAGGGCCCTAGTTATGGTGGACTGTTTACCTGCCTTAATCTCCTGAACAACTTGATTTTTTTCCTTTGACAGAAATTACTTCCTTCCAAGAGAGATTTTGGGTGTTGGATCCATTTCCAAACCTCTCGTTATCACTTCAGCATTTTTCTCTAAAAAACCATTTTTTTCTAAAGATGCGGTTCTAGACCGGGTATTGTAAACTTTTGGAGGAAGGAGTTATGTAGAGAAAGGTGGCGAGGTGGAGGGATTCCCTTTCTTAAGGGAGGACATAGGGGAGGACGTGTGCAAAGGAGAAGGGAGGGAACAATGAGGAACCAGATATACTGACACATCAGAAATAATGACATCAGGAGTAAAAGAAGGAGGGGAAAAAGGATTCGAGACGTCAACTTTTACCGGGAGAGGATGCCGAGCGTCTAGAAGTATCTTCAAGCTTGCTTTCCGGTAGGGAAACATTTTCTATGAGCATTGTACCGGTTTCCACTGTTCCGAGTTCCGAGGATTCGCGGCCCAAAACTGGACTGATAATTCCATCTTGCACCACCTTCTTCACCCAAACTTTCTTCTTGTTGAGTGGATATAGTGGAGCAAGACAATCCCGAGCCAAATGGCCTACCTGCCTGCACCCATAGCATCTGAATGGAATTTTCCAGTAGTCCACCCGTTGGTTCCAAATGCTTCCGAACATTTCAATTTTCAATTCCTCATAGAGACCATCTCGGAGGTCCAATTCTACCAGAATACAGGCACATCTATGATCAATCTTAGATTCCCAGTTATCTTCTAGTGAAATAAAATGACCCAGTTTTCCTCCAATTGCTTCTAAGATCTATTTTTTCCAAAATATCAATGGTAAGCCAGGAAGGATTACCTATACTTGTTGAACGTTCTGTGGTTCCCTTTTAGCATCGAATTCCACTTGCCATTCTTTTAAAATCAGACCCGACGAGCCCCAATTCCAACTGTGGTTTAAGAGATGATGCATGTCCAGCTCTGAGTGTAAACGGAAGAGTATCCAACCACGGGACAAAATGTGAAAGGTGGGAAATTGTTTCAACGCAGGCTTCCAATTGAGTTCCATCCAGCTTCTCAGGGTGGGTTCTCTAACCTGCTTTCCATAGAACCTGCCCACTAATGTTGTGGAGAGATGAGCAGGAACTTCTTCTATGCAAATTTCTTTATTGACCACAAGCGAGGCCGCCACCTTTTTGGCTAGAGCTCCTTTCTTCTTAAGTCCATCTCTCGCGTTAGAGTTTTTAGAAGTACTGATATCATTATTCAGGAACGTGGCTGAAAGTCCTGTCTCATTAATAGACTGTTGCAAGGTAAAACGTTTCATCACTTCAACCGTCTTTTCCAAACTGCACTTAAAACCATTATCGTCTGGGAAGATTTCACCATGAGCAAGGTAAGGTTCATAATTAACCTCATCAATATCCATGATGAAGGTATGTGCGAGGAAGTATAGAGGGTGACGTAATTAGAGGGGAAAGGGTGAGGGAACGTGGAAACGATGATGACAAGGGGACACGGGTCTGCGAGGATGGGAGACGCGTGTAATAGGAGAGGGATGAAGCGAAAAAGGAGAAGGGAGGCACGTGAAGGCTGGGAGTGGAGGACCTTATGTCATGGAGGAGAAAGGACAAGAAATATAACCATTATAGATGAAAAAAAAGTTAGAAAAAGAACAGGCAAAAACTCTGACCTTCGGACCTTCGTGCTTCACATATCTGACCCCCCTGAAAGAATGAACCCCCATCCCTAATTCAATTTTTAATATATATATAAAGAGAAAGATATGGTTTTATGATTCTGAGAAAGAATAAAAAAACATAGGGAATTCAAACTACAGTAAGAGCCACTAGCTAACTACTCCGCCATGGATGCCCAATTATCTTCCAAACACACTTCTTCCTGCTTATCTATTCTCTACCTAACCAGCTCCAATTTTTTTGTCATGGGAGACGTTCCTTATTACTTCATCAATGCAAAACCACTTCATTGTTTATGACAATGCACATTTTATTGAATTCTTGGGTTGAGTTCCAGGCCACTAGTGAGTGAATTAAGCAAAATCATATTCACCTGCTCTCAATCCAAATACCTAACTGTAGTCGAGCAGAGTATGAAGCTCCAATTTCAAGCATTGATTATTAATTCATTAAGAGCATAAGCATTGATGAATATGACTGGCTCCCTCCATGTCCATCCTTTTAACGCCAATTTAATTAAATTTGGAAATATTAGACAAATTTTGGACTAAGAAAGTGTGAATTTAGACTTTGAAAGTGTTAATATCAACCTTTCTAAAGTGCAAAATCAGGTTCTGAAAGTGGCAATATTGGCTTTGAAAAGTGTGTTTTTTGACGACTCATGAACCTTAAAATTGCAATTTTTTGTTATTAAACTATGAATTTCAATTCAAAAAGTGTGAATTTCAAATTAAAAAATGCAAATTTTGATTCAAAAAGTGTGAATTTCAAATTAAAAAAATGCAAATTTTGATTTGAAATGTGTGATTTTCAAATAAAAAAATGCAAATTTTGATTTGAAAAGTGTGAATTTCGAATAAAAAAATGCAAATTTTGATTTGAAAAGTGTAAATTTCAAATAAAAAATGCAAATTTTGATTTGAAAAGTGTGAATTTCAAATCAATAAATACAAATTTTGATTTGAAAAGTTCAATTTTCATTTGGAAATGTGCAACCTTTTAAGGTGAAAAGTTCAATGTCTATAATATTCAGTCCTAGTTTGAATAACAAGTTTATCAGTTCTTGTTTCTTTTTTGATACAATATCAAGAATATCTATTTTTTTACATAAATAATTTTAATAGTTTCCAAATGAGGCAGGAATTATCTGCGTAATCTGTATAGGCATAGCTTACTTACACAATAGTAACCAGTAAAGGCTGTATTATGCATCACAGTAGTAATTATCCCCAAATTCCTAGAGGGTCATGGACATTCCAGATGCTCGACGTTTTCTCTCCTAGCCAGGTTGATAGACAAACTAGAAGGATTGCAACAAAATATAAATTGTTTGGGCTAAGATCACATCAAACGATATCCGTAGGAACATCCATCCCACTCTGAAAACTATGCCCCATATGTTTTCGTTGTGCCTTAACTGCTGCAAGGCCCTTCTCATTTATTCTATTTTTTTCTCCTGTCCACCCTTGGATGGGTGACCATGCCCATATGATGTTATTTACATCGATCATCATATTTTATTCTGCACCAACAACCCATTGTTTCTTTCTATCTAAGTAGTTTTTGTACAAGACCTTCAGATCCTTCGATGCTCCTCTTGGATTCCACCATTGCACCTCTACTTTGTAAGACCCAAAAGTACTAGCATCTGAATCCTGATAAATATTACCAATCGCCCTACCCAACCAGATTGCATAATCTGGCTCTGGTGATTGCATAATGACCATTTGGCCCTTTACAACATCCACTATTGGAATGAATTCATCTCTAGGCTTGTTGCATACTGGTCCAACATAGAAATCCTGCAAAGAAGGAACATTTTCTTTCAAATAGGCATCCATAATTTCATGTTCAGATCTTGTAGGTTCACTACTGTGAATATCATGGCTTGTCTATGGAAAAATTTAGTTGGTGACTGATAAAAACTATCAAAGGGACTATCCAAAGCTTTATATACAGCCTCCCAATAATTTAACTTGGGATGAAAAAATTGTTCACCTGCCTTCTCAATCCCTCGATTCTAGAATGAAATATATGTTTCTATTCTTTTTTTTTTGTCAATGTCCGAAGGTCTTTTTGATTGTAGATTTAATAACCTAGGTTGTCCAATTGACAAGTTTGTGCTACCATCTGGAAATGAACGTTGGAGATGAATAGGAGATGGCCAAGCTTCATCCCGAAGTGATGCCCTCCATTGCATGATTGGAATGTTATCTATGGGCTAAAATTTAACAAACTGGAATTTTTTTATACCAATGATATTGACATTTCCATCCAAAAGGTGGGGTTTCACAAAACTCTTAAAATCGTAAATTTCATCAATTAGATAAGAGACATATAAATTTTGATGTTCACATGTCCTATATGTATCCATAATTTTCGAGAGTGAAAATATATTTACTCCTTGCACATTAGCTTTACTGATAACCTTCCATAATTTCCATCTGTGTCTTCATGGGTGTGTCCGACCGGGAGGAATACAACTTCATCTATCTCGAACACTCTCCTTGTTGTTAAAAGAGATAAAAATGAAAATACAAAGCGGTTTTTGTTATCGCCTGAAAAAATATCCATTTGCAACAACAATATAGGTGGTAGTTTTCTATTTGGCATGCATTGATTAGTACCATCAACACACAATATATCATCTTGCATTACAACTTGTTTGTCTATCAAACACTTTTCGTATGAATTTGATTGCAATAGAGCATCATGAAATTGGTGCTTAGATGTTTCGCCTTTGTAGAGAAAATCACCATATTTATCAACCACTGGTTCTTCAAGACACTTCAAGCATTTAGTCAGGGATGTCACAATGAAATTCGATCCCATATCTAAAGGAGAGGATGAAATGGGAAAAAACCCCAGTCTTGTTCCCATGAGTCAACATTCCAGTCAATGATATGGGAAGATTCATAACATTACTAAAATATTTTTCCTTCTTACCCATCCTTGGAATGGAATTCTTTGACTTATCCATTTTTTCATGAACAATACTCAGAAAAGTCTTTAGATTTTTTTGTGAAGCTAATCTATGAGAATAATATACTTGGCGATAACTTGCGATATATTTATTATGAGCTACTTGATTTCCTCGCAACCTTTCCACCTCAGCTGGATCAGTGATCCCCTTAAGCCTATCTTATATTGTAATGCACTCATTACACCTTTCAAAGGAGTTTTATTTAGAAATTTTAACATCTCAAAAATATTCTCTCATCACCTTGCTAAAGGAGGATTGTGATACTCGAGGAAAACCGATACTTTCGATTTCTTCATTTTCCATTTTTCATAGCAAACCATGGGACATATTAGATGGCAATAATTTCAAGGCTGTCATTGTTCCATATTCACCGATTAATCGTGTAAGATGTGGATATTTGTCTGAATTCTCTTCTACAATTTTATTAATAGTAGCTACCAGTGCAACAGTGTTCTCCTTAGATTTTTCAAGCCACTGTTACCATGTACGGCTCTCACATCACCATTCAAGAACATGCTTTTATAATTGTATAAAGTGATCCTTTTTATCCCATGGCATTTATACCATTCATTTTGACAGACGTCTATTGTGTCTAATCTCATTGTAAACATGCTTCTTTTTCGATCATCTCCTTCTTTGGCCACATGAGCATTTGATCCCATAGAATTTATAACATATTGTCTTCTTGAATTTCCATTGATACTATGAAATTTATTCACACATTCAACTATCGATTGAAGTGAAATTTCTGACATACAAACATTTGAGCAACAACGTTCAGTGACAATTTTTGAAAGGTATGCACCCTGATCAATTCCAAGCCTGTAAGGTACCGATATTGAATTTATTTCAGAAATTTTAGTTCCAGCTTGTCGCTTTACGGAATTGTATGGCCTTGTTCCATTACCTTTAACATTTGTATATTCACAATGGGGAGTACTTGGAAGGACCATCTGTAAAGGACATTTTTCAAAAATATTCCAAATGTTGACCATATATTCGTCTGCTTTCTTCTTTAGTATAAAATCCAAAGGAACATCATCGAGGTCAATAAAATTGTTTGCAGGCCTTTATTAAAATCCCCGCAATTGCAGAAGACTTTATGAACTAAAATACCAAACTCACCAACATATGGTGCTTTGAATTGTACAATATCACCCTAAAAATCAGTTGACACTATTTCCCGGGCAACATAATGTGGCTTTAAAGAACATTGATGTATTAAATTAACTTTATCTCCCACAAACCTCACATTGTGATTTTCTCTTAATACTTTCAAAGTAGTTTCAGATTGATTATTGTTGAAATTGCTTTCAACAAAAAGCAATATTTTTGTATTAAAATCTATGACTCTATTAATTGTTATATTTTTGATAATTTGATTCAAATATTATCTAGGATCATACTAAGAGAATAACATGCACAACATAACAATCATAAACACAAGAGACACAATGTTTCCTCGGGGAAAACCAAGAAGGTGAAAAACCCCGCAACTTCCTCAGAGATAGAATGAGAACCAATACAAAGATCACAAAGATCAAACCCCAAAAGATGGATGTCTTCAGCAACTACTCCTCCTCCACTTGTGCGCACTCCTCTCTCTCAACTATGCGAGTTGGATGAGTGAGTGAATGAATAGAATGAGAGAGCCACACTCTCTATTTATACAATGACTTGACCTGCCTTTAACCCTAACTGGGACGACTTCCTAAGGAAGCCTAATAACCCATCCACGTGACTCATATAGGGCCGACCCCACCAAGGTGGTCTAATAACCCATCAAATATAAGTTACGACACTTACAATTTAACTTGCGACACTTGCAAATACAAATGACGAGACTTCCAATCGGAGGAATAATACATCTTCATTGGGGATACAATAAAGTACAAATGTAATATACAAGTGAATATCTTTCGAAGTTAGAAATACATCAACACTCCCTCTTAACTAGGAAGGTATTCTCTTGACACAGGTCATCGATACATATAGGCACAAGTATTCAATACTGGAGCTGGATCATCGTCACTACTGCTGTACTCTTCATCTCGATCACTGGTGCTATCTCTCAATTCTTCTCGTCATAGGAAGTTCTATAGAGCCAGCCCTTTTTCATGCTGGATGTAGGCCTAGCCTCTTGTAGGTCTTCATCATCTCTGTGAATGGGCCATCCTGTGGAATTCTCAGGGGCTGATTATGTGCGTCAATAAAACCTTGAAAGAGCATCCCAGGCCTGATTACGGGCTTACTGCTCAACCTATAGGATCTCCCAGGGAGCTATTACAAGTGACCTCCACAAAACCTTAAAAGAGCATCTTGCGACCTGCAAGATCTCTAAAGAGCATCCCAGGACTTTTACGTGTCCAGCACAACCTATGGGATCTCCAGAACTGATTACATGTGAACTCCACAAAACCTTAAAAGAGCATCTTGTGACCTGCAATCTCTAAAGAGCATCCCAGGACTTTTACGTTCCTAGCACAACCTATGGGATCTCCAAGACTAATTACATGTGAAATCGCAAAACCTTGAAGAGCATCCCAGGGATGATTACGAGCTTACTGCTCAACCTATAGGATCTCCCAGGGATGATTACATGCTTTTGCACAACCTATCCACGGCTGTGGAGTATTATCCTGATACTCATGATCACACTGATCATCTCTGCATGGAGCATAATCCTGATGCTCATGATCATACTGATCATCATCATACAGTGCATCATCCTGATGCACATCATCATCACATGATCATCCTTATAATCATACATAGCATCATCCTGATGCATATCATCACATGATCATCTTGATCATCATACATAGCATCATCCTTATGCATATCATCACATGATCATCCTGATCATCATACATAGCATCATCCTGATGCATATCATCACATGATCATCTTGATCATCACCATACATAGTATCATCCTAATTCATATCATCATCACATGATCATCCTGATCATCATCATATAGAACATCATCCGGAGTATCGTCCTGATGCTCATCACACAACACTTATATCCACAGCCATGGGAAGGATCCTCCTACCACCATGCTTGGAATGGCTCCTACAAATGTGTCCTATCACTTCCTCCTTGAAGTATCTTTTATATGAAGAACACCAAGCCTCTCTCTGAAGTACTCGAACTTCACTTTGGCTAGTGGTTTGGTCAACACATCTGCTATCTACTCATCTGTCGCAACATACATGAGCTTCACTGCTCCTCTCTGCACCATATCCTCGATATAGTGATATTTGATTTTGATATGCTTCGACTTGTCATGGAACACTGGGTTCTCTGACAACTTCACACAACTCTGGTTGTCACAGAAGATAGAAGTAGCATCACACTGGAGATCAAATAAATCTGACAGTAGCTTCCTTATCCATACTTCCTCGCAACTGGCCAAACAAGTTGCAACATACTCTGCTTCGGCTGTACTCAGTGCTATGCAGGATTTCTTCCTTCTAAACCAAGAGATCACACTGGATCCAATACTGAAGCAACACCCCGAAGTGCTCTTCCTATATGCAGCACTGCCTGCCCAATCTGAATCAACATAACCCTCCAGGTTAAACTTTTGATTCGCATCATACTTGAGCCCATAATCAATCGTACCCTTCAGGTACCTCAGAATATGCTTTACAACAACCAAGTGAACATGTCTTGGATCCGTCAGGAATTGGCTCAAAGTGTTCACAAAAAAGCAAATATCTGGTCTCGTGTTCGTCAGGTACATCAAGGGCCCAATCATCTGACGATACATCATGGCATCAACCAACTCTGAAGCATCACTCAATAGCTTCAGGTTTGATGCCATAGGTGTGGCCATGGCCTTGCAGTCCATCATCCCGAACCGCTTCAAGATCTCTACTGCATACTTCCCTTGTCCTAGGAAGATTCGATCTACACTCTGCCACACCTCCATACCTAGAAAGTAATACATCATACCCAAGCCCTTCATCTCGAACTCGGCAGCAATCTTCCTCTTCGTGTCGGCAATCAACCTATCCTCACCTGTCACAAACAGGTCATCCACATACAGTAGGAGTATCATTGGATTACCTTCCTCAACCTTGTAGTAAAGGTTGGAATCTACTTTACTCTTGGTAGATCCCAAACTGGACAGGAAGTTGTCAATCCTGTCGTACCAAGTCCTGGGTGCTTGTTTCAAACCATACAAGGATTTCTTCAATTTGCACACATATGACTCTCTATCATGTGTCTCAAAACTGAGTGGCTGCTCCACATACACTTCCTCTTCGACTACACCATTCAAGAAATTTGTCTTGACATCCATCTGGTGTATCTTCCACTTCATCACTGCAGCTAGAGCAAGTACTATTCTGATGGAAGTGTATCTGGATACATGTGCAAAAGTTTCGTCATAATCTATCCATTCTTTCTGGGAGAAGCGACGAGCCACAAACCTTACCTTGTATTTCTCTATGCTACCATCTGCATCATGCTTGATATTGTAGATCCACTTGGAAGTCACAACAGACTTCCCTTCTAGTCTTGGGACCACATCCCAAACATCATTCTTCATGATCAACTGGTATTCCTCGACCATGGAATCCTTCCATTTTTTTCTTTTTTGTCGCTTCTTCATAACTGGAAGGTTCTTTGTTCATTATGTCACATAGTAAGGCTACATAGTTGGTGTGTGACCTTGTCCTTTTTCTTTATCTGTGTTCCTCCTCTGGAACACCATACCTCTCTGCATCTAGATGAGCTCTCTATCCCATGTTGGTTTCCTCTTGTGAGAGTTCTTCTCACGGGGTGGATCTACAAGTTCTTGTGGATCTTCTATTTCACGATCCTCTTCTGGAATTGCTTCATTCATGGTGGTGTCTTATATTCTAGGTACTCTTGGTTCTTCATTGTCTTCAACAGGTGGCTTCCTCGATTTGATGTATGTTGAGTCTTAATCAAAAGTCACATCCCTGCTAATGCCAATCTTCTTGAACCCTGTAAAGTAGATTCTATATGCCTTCGATCTTTCACTGTAACCCACAAATATACCCTTCTTTCCTGAAGGAACTAACTTTGTCCTCTTTTATTTTGGAACATGTGTATATACTGGACAACCAAATATCCTGAGATGGTTGACTTCTGGTTTCTCACCAAAGAAAACTTCTTTTGGTGTCTTGTTGTCAAGTATCTTGTGTGGTGTTCTGTTTTGTACATATATAATTGTCCTTGCTGCTTCTGCCCATAGGTGCATAGATAGATCTTGGTCATGAATCATTTCCCGTGCTGCTTCCATGATTGTTCCATTCTTCCTTTCTGCAACCCCATTCCATTGTGGATTGTAAGGAGTGGTCAACTCCCTCTTAATCCCTAAATCACTGCATAACTTCTTGAAGTCCCATGAAGTGAATTGTTCGCCATTGTCGTATCTAAAGGTCTTGATCTTCTTATCATTTTTATTTTCTATCAAGGATTTGAATTCCTTGAACTTTTCAAACACTTCATCTTTGTTCTTCAAGAAATAGACCCTAGTCTTCCTACAGAAATCATCAATGAAAGAAACATAGTATACATACCCACTCAGAGAACTGGATGACATCAAACCGCATACATCAGAGTGGATAATCTCCAAGATTCCTTTTTCCTTTCTTTCACTACTTGGAAATGCCTTCTTTGTGTTCTTTCCTTTTGCGCATCCTTTGCAAACACCTTCATGCTTTGACTGGATTTCAGGAAGACCTTCTACTGCTTTTCTTGCAATTGGTAGTGCTCTATAGTGCACATGTGCAAGCCTTCTGTGCCAAAGTTCACTTGGCTCCATGGATTCATGTACCATGCATGTTCAGGTTGTCCCTTCAATTTGTACAATCCTCCCTCTTTCTCTCCAATCACTACTGCATCATCTATGGTCTTACCTTTTGGCCACATAAGTACTTGGCCATCCACAAATGCAACTCTCATCCCCTTTGCATCCAAAGATGATATCGAGAGAAGATTCTTCTTGAGACCAGGTACACATAGAACATCTTTCATCTTTAAAGACTTCCCAGAGTCTAACTTGTAGGAGGATTCACCACTTCCTTTTATAGGGTATTTATAGTCATCCCCAAGTTTCACCTTATGAAGTGACTCATGTTCAGATAGTTCCATAAGAGATTCTTTAAATTCCATCATATGTTTGGAAGCCCCACTATCAATAAGCCAATCATTACACCCATGTGTAACAGTACCTGTGAGAGCAGAGATTAGAACATATTCCTCGTCACTTGAATAGTCTTCACTGTCTGCCTTAGTATTCTTCCTGAGAGGTTCATCATCCTCAACAGCATGAGCATGATATCTCTTCTTGTTGTTGTTGGAACCTTTTCTGTTCCTGGGACAATCTGAGGCATAGTGTCCCTTCTCATCACATGTGTAGCATCTAATGTGAGATATATCTTTCTTCTTTTAATGATGGTGAGAAGATTTCTTGTGATGAGCTTGCTCCCTCTTGAACTTACCTTTCTTGGTGTGTGTTGTGAGAACTTGGTCTTCACTTCCCATCTTTTCTTCTTGGGCCACAACTCTAGCTTCTTCTTGTGAACATTCCTCCCACAGTCTACTGAAAAAGATCAATTTATTTCTTGCATAGATACCTTAGATGAAGGAGTACCATGACCTAGGTAGGCCATTCAATGTGGTCATCACAATTTCTCCATTCTCCACTACTTCATCCATAGCTTCAAGTTGTTATTTGACTTGAGATACCTTAGTAAAGTAGGATTGAATGGTCTCTCCATTCTGGATCTTTACACCTTTCAATTGGTTCCGCAGTGTCATCTTCCGATTTATATTCTTTCCTTCAAACAACTTGGTCAAGGAGTCAAACATCTCCTTAGGTGTCTTTAGAGAAGACACATGTGGTATGAGATGATATTTGATAGAATCAACAATGATTCTCTTGGATTTGACCAAGTTCTTCTTGTGTAAGGCCTTAGCTTCATCTCCCTCTGGAACAGGAACCTCTTCACTTATGTAGGTGTCCAACTCATTTTCTTCTAGGATTAACCCAATCCTATACTTCCATGCTCGGAAGTTATCATCCCATTCAAGCTTATCCTCAAGATTGGTGTGGTGGGACATCTTAATGAGAAAATCAAATGGAAATAAAATATTTAGGTCTTACCACTTGATTTGTTGAAACTGGATCTCGAGCTTGATTAGGGTTTGTCAGAGAAACCCTAAAAATTCAAACTTTGAATTTCGAACTTCTAATTGGATGGAAAGATGCGACTTATTGATTTGATCAAGCTGGTATACTTCAATTTTGAAATTTCCAAAAATTGACCCCTCAAAATTGACTTTGAAACTTTCGGATCTGTAGTTTCTGGTCTCTAGACAAAATCTTGAACTAGGGTTTGATAGAGACTGGGGTTCTGCCCAACCAAAAAGTTTGATCTTGCTCTCTCAACTTTGATTTTTCTAAGGAGCATCCAACTATGGTCTCAGATTCCAAAAATTCCAACTTTTTCAGAAACCGTAATTTCTCGTAGCAGTGACAGGACAAAAACTGAAAATGCTCAGAATTGAATTCTGTCTCGACAGAAAGATGTGCCCTTGCTAGGAGAGTCAGTATAGCCTTGTGCCTTTGATGAACTGTGGAGAGAAACCCAAAAATCAAGAATCCCTAGCTTCCGCAGCTGCACAATTTCTTCTTCTTTGTCCCGCTCTGATACCATGTATGATTTTCGATAATTTTATTCAAATATTATCTAGGATCCTACTAAGAGAATAACATGAACAACATAACAATCATAAACAAAAGAGACACAGAGTTTCCTCAGGTAAAACCAAGAAGGTGAAAAACCCCGCAACTTCCTCAGAGATAGAATGAGCACCAATACAATGATCACAAATATCAAACCCCAAAATATAGATGTATTCAAAAGCTACTCCTCCTCCACTTGGGTGCACTCCTCTCTCTCAACTATGCGAGTTGGATGAGTGAGTGAATGAATAGAATGATAGATTCACACTCTCTATTTATACAATGAATTGACCTGCCTTTAACCTTAACTGGGCTGACTTCCTAAGGAAGCCTAATAACCCATCCACATGACTCATACAGGGCCGACCCCACCAAGGTGGTCTAATAACCCATCAAATATAAGTTACGACACTTACAATGTAACTTGAAACACTTGCAAATACAAATGACGACACTTCCAATCGGTGGAATAATACATCTTCGTTGGGGATACAATAAAGTACAAATGTAATATACAAGTGAATATCTTCCGAAGTTACAAATACATCAACATTAATCGTCCATAGAACAAAACCTCCACTGCTCAACCTTGGACAACATTCCATACAAGAAAACACCACTTCATCCACCAGAATACCACCGAAGAAGTCACCCAGAAATGTTCATCCAACAAAATCAGTCCCACTCACATTTGTTACAAAACCTATGGAAATGCAATCCTTGCATTCTGAAAACTTATGTAACAACTTAATGTTTCTCATAATAAAATAAGATTTATTCTCAATTTTTATGATATGTTCTACACTCGACGAAGTAGAAGCTGGTATATAATTCACCTCATTATTGCGAAGGGCATACCCAAGGTGGTTAACGATCTCAGATATAGGCCATTGAATATAACCACCAACTACCTCTAACAATGTATCTGCACCTTTTGATGGATAGGGAAATTGAAGACTTGCATTTAAAGTCTTGGTAACATTTACAATGATACATCCATCATGAATGTTGATATTATGCAATATTTTTCTTTCTAGAAAAGAGATTCCTTCAACAACTTTCTATCCATTCAAAAGCAGGTCCACACATTGTTGAGAACCAAAATCCATTTCATAAGAAATTTTTGAAATATAAAATAACATGACACATTGTTCAGAACCAAAATCCATTTCAGAAGCGATTTATGAAATATAAAATAATAGGAGCACATTAAAAATAATATTTATTAAAAAAAAAGAATAATTTTTCCACTAGTATATATTATCAAATAAGTCAATAAGAAGGGTTGTCTGACCCTTCATTTATGATAGAAATGTAAAAATATTTATTCTACGAAGTCTAGGCCGACAATTCCCGACTTATGACTTCCGTTGTAAATAGTAGGGACCTGGACATCAGCTAAGTTATAACATATAAAAATTGTTTGTCCCGACTTCTAACTTCCGACAAGAAGGATTAGTCAGCCCTTCATTTAGTAGAGAATTGTGAACACCTATATCCAGAATGGTGAACACAAGAAGGATTGACTAACCCTTCTTACAGTCTAGAACTATTATGAACAGAATACTGGGCACAAGAAGGGTCGGTCACCCCTTCATTTATGAGGGAATTGTAAAAATATTCAACCTACGAAAGCTAGTCCGTCAATTGATGTATATCCAAAATGGTGAACACTAGAAGAATACTGAGCACAAGAAAGGTCGACCGATCCTTCATTTACGAGAGAAATGTAAAAATATTTAATCTACGAAGTCTAGGCCGAAACTTCCCGACTTCCGACTTCCGCTGTAAATAGTCAGGATCCACACATCGGATAAGTTATAACAAATAAAAAAAATTTGTCCCAACTTTCGTTTTTCGACAAGAAAGATCGGCCGCCCCTTCATTTAGTAGATAATTGTGAGCACCTATATCCAGAAATTCCCTATATCCAGAATGGAAAACACAAGAAGGATCGATCGACCCTTCTTGTAGGTTAGAACTATTATGAAAAGAATATTGGGAAAAAGAAGGGTCGGCCACCCCTTGATTTATGAGGGAATTGTAAAGATATTCAACCTGCGAGGGTTGGGCTGTCAATTCATGTATATCCAAAATGGTTAAAACTGGAAGAATACTGAGAACAAGAAGGATCGACCGACCCTTCTTGATGTCTAAAACTATTATGAAAAGAATACTCAGCAGTTGAAGGGTCGGCTGCCCCTTCATTTACGAGAGAATTGAAAACATATTCAACCTACGAAGGCTAGGGAATCAATTCATGTATATCCAAAATGGTGAACACTGTAATAATACTGAGCATAAGAAGGGTTGATCGACCCTTCATTTACGAGAGATATGTAAAAATATTTAATCTACGAAGTCTAGGCCGACAATTCCCGCCTTCCAAATTTCGTTGTAAATAGTAGGAATCCAGATATAAGCTAAGTTATAATATATAAAAAAATGTTTGTCCTGACTTCCATTTTCCGAATGGAAGGATCGGTCGCCCCTTCGTTTAGTGGATAATTGTGAACACCTATATCAAGCAATTATATATATCCAGAATGGAGAAAACAAGAAGGATCGACTAACCCTTCTTGTAGTCTAGAAATATTACAAAAAGAATACTGGGCAGAAGAAGGGTCTGCCGCCTGTTCATTTATGAGGGAATTTTAAAAATATTCAACCTACGAATGCTAGGCCATCAATTCATGTATATCCAAAATGGTGAACACTAGAAGAATACTGAGCACAAGAAGGGTCGTCTGACCCTTCATTTACGAGATAATTGTAAAAATATTTAATCTACGAAGGCTATGTTGAAAATTCTCGACTTCCGACTTCCGCTGTAAATAGTAGGGACCCAGACATCATCTAAGTTATAACATATAAAAATGTTTGTCCCGAATTCCATTTTTCGACAAGAAGGATCAATTGCCCCTTCGTTTAGTAGATAATTGTGAACACCTATATACAGCAATTCACCTCTATCCAGAATGGCGAACACAAGAAGGATCGACCGACCCTTCTTGCATTCTAGAACTATTATGAATAGAATAGTGGTCAGAAGAAGGGTCGGTCACCCTTAAATTTATGAGGTAATTGTAAAAATATTCAACCTACTAAGGCTAATATGTCAATTCATGTATATATAAAATGGTGAACAATGGAAGAATATTGAGCACAAGAAGGCTAATACGTTAATTCAATTCATGTATTTCTCTTTTCTTCCTTAAATAGGAAAATCCTCTGCGACACATGTCGCTTCATGCAAAAATGACTATTTTCTTAATTATTTATTTATAAATCCCTCACCCATCCGTGTGTCTCTCTCTCATGAGAGTGCACATACATTCCTTGATTTACTCAAGGATGTCCCTTGGTGCTCAAATATGAATCTCTATTTTTGTGGGTGCAAGTGGAGTTGACTAGATGGTAAAGTCTAGCCTATCATTTGTTCCTAAAACAATTATTCCCCTTTATTTAATTACTAATATCCATTTCATGTGAAAATAGCCTAAATTAAAACCTATATGTTTAATGCATAAACATTCATCATTCGTTTTCGTCATGGTTCTAGGTACCGCATCGTCGGGTCCTTTCAACTGCCAATTTCTCTTTATCATTTGATTTGCGGGAACATCATGTGGTGATTTAGGATTCGTTACCTTCAATCATCCGTCTACACTCTATTGGAGACTAATGGTGCTGAGGATTAAGTCTGTTATTACTACGTGCCCCTCAACCTCGTAAGCGACCAATTCCGTCATGGTCTTCCCCGCACGACTTCACGCTTCCCCGAGTAAGCGGAAAATGGATTTTAAACTTGTGCGTGGATTCTGTAGGAAGTCGACATCATCGTCATTCTTCCATATGTCATTTCTTCATACTCTACGAACCATTTATTTCCTTTGTGAGTCAGTTGGTTATGATAAATTACCTGTTGTTGCACATATACTCAAGTACCCATCAGTAGTACTGCTCATCGTAATTCATAAATATACATTATGTAAATCAGTCCATAATCATAATCATCATTCATTTCGTAAATATGCAAATCATTAAGCAAAACATGCATTTCATTCATTCACATCATATATTTCATAAAATCTCTAATCGTTAAGCAGAGCATGCATTCATTCATTATTTTAAGCAAAATATCCATTTCTATAAGTGTCATTCATTTCTTCGTTTTCGTTTATCATTTTGTCGTCATGCAAATCACCATGTGTTTCTCAATCGTTCAAACATTTGAAATATTCAAAGGACCAATTTATTTAAGTTTATTCAGTCGAGTCACTTGACAAGTTCCCTCAAAGTCTAAAGTCATTCTAGGGGCATTACGCGTTCGTCTTTCCAAATAAGACTCCATAATTGAATTACATCATATAAACTATATCATTTGTTTTTACGAACATGACTTCACAATAAATTACATCATATGAAATATATCATTTATCTTTACAATATGAGAGAGTTCATTTATACGAACACACATAATGTTACATCATATCATTCATTTTCATAAATATCACTCCACAATAAATTTCATCATATGAAATATATCATTCATCTTTACAATATGACAGAATTCATTTAATTTAATTTTCTTTCTTTTTTTTTAAATGAATTATAAGATTCCATACCATGCAACAAGAATTCATTAAATTACATCTAACATTTTCTCTTCAATTAATTTTATAACCATGCTATAATGTTCTTTCTCACATACATCACTTTAACATATTTTATAAGGTAGTTCAGTAAGACTAGAATAAAGTATTGTCCTGTATTTAATACGAATCTCACTTGAGCTTATTAATTGCGAGCTTATTGCCTCCACATATAAGTAATGATAATAACAATGGTATAAAATTAATGATACAGTAATGGTAATCTAGTTAGGGATTTTATAACTATCTTCTAGTCGATTTGATGAACAATTCTTCATTTACTCTACGAATCTTAAACCTACATAAATCAAGGGAGAAATCTATATTCTTAGGTCGCAAGCCTACCCTTATGATGTCATCCATTGATATAATTGAACTGATTATTACCTTAAACTGGATGAGAGTAAATTTTTTGTTTAAGTTTTTCTGGAACCTAAATCTTGGAGCAGTTTACTACATATCCGCTCCAGTCTATCCCTTTCCTACAACTACTGGAGTTAATATTCTATTTTTATGTATTCACTAATGATAACAATAAATTAAAACTAGGGTTAACACTCGGATCCGCGACTAGGTTTGACTCAACTTCAGGTTGATAGGACGACAATAGTATAAGGAGTATGGGAGGTAAGTGTCGATTCTGATAGTTTGGGTATGCTCGACGTACTCCACAGTTAAGGAACAGATCGTTGTAATCAGTTCGGTTCATATTTTATTTTTGGCGTCGAGGGTAAGGAATAATTTATGTCAGTGGGAGTCTATGTTAATTGATTGTATTTCATTCTACTCCATGCTTGCTTCCACCGAACCCATTTGTGATCGCAGGTTCGACATGGGTGGTTTTAACTCTAGATAAAACTGGATTTTTCTCCTAGATTTTAAAGGAATATCTAAGAGTGTTAAGAGGGATGCCCACTTCAATCCGAAACCGGGGATGATGGCCCATTTTCTTAAAATGAAAAATAATCACTTAAGGATAAAGTCTGGTTCGGATCTAGCTCTAAGATTGATGAATTCACTCATAGATAATAATAAAAATTGTAACTGCACTTTTAAAACAATGGAAAGATTCGTTACACAGGTTGGCGATCTTAAGAGGAGAATGTGATTTAGTTTCTATTCACGACTTGTCTCTATATATTGAAATTTCAAGATCATGGACAAAAAAATGGAGAGAGAGAATTATGTTTAAGCTTGGTTCTCGATGACAACTACAGATCGAACCTTTTGAACACAGAGAACCGGAGAGAGGACTATGTGTGACTTAATTTTCAAAGACACCTACAGATCAAAACTTTTGAACCAATACTAAGTTTTTTTTTTTTTTAACAAATACTCCTTACAGGTTGAAGGACCGAATTCAATATCTAATTCACACTTCCTTAAAAAAAAACGTTAACATTTGATAACATTATTCCTAATTCTCAAGTTATATGGCTAGAATCAGTTTTTCATATATTCTTGTATAAAATAACAAAAAGAAAACCCGAAATAATTGTTCGTCCTGTCCGAAAACTGGTTCGGATTATCTCTTCTAAAGTATAAACACAATTTTATGAAATTCTAATCTATATTTTACAGAGTACACTAAAAAAATGATCATTATTCGATTCATTTACAACCAGGAAATGAATTGCGTTTATATCCAATACATCCATTAATTTAGGCATTACCATAATTCATTGATCCATATTTATAAATAAATTTAAATAGCAGGTTACCTGTCCGTACATTTGATCATGTAGTGGTTGAAATTGTTTCCTCTTTTCGTTCGAGTCGATCTCGATATCATGAGTTACCGAGATCCTCTTCAGTTGACCTCCCTACCTTACCGGGATTAATCTTCTACCTCTCGATCCCTCGAGCAATTGGGGTCGTAACAACATACTAGCCTTGACTTTCCGATGGAACTCCCAACCCCGGGAAAGCTATCAACCAAACTCCAAGGAATCACACTCAAATGGAAACCTCTATTACGAATCCCATCCAACACTAGGGAGAAAGAGATCATTTATCCTTCTCCTCCCTTTCTTATATAGCATAAGTCTTGCATGACATGTGTCTTCTCATGCAAAATTAGATTTTAATTTATTAATTCATTATTATTCAATTTCTTGTAGCAAGTGTCACTCCCATACTTTAGTGCATCTAATTCATTTATTATCTCATGTTGTCTCCTTAGTCTAGAATTCCAATTCCTAGATCAATGGGTGTAGGTGGAGTTGGTATATAGGTGAGTGCTACTCTAGTTTATTGTTCCATAATATTATTTTGAATATTATTTGCAATTTAGTCCCATGCATATCCATCCTGAAATAATGGGTGCACATCTACCCCTATTACTCCTTTTATTTTTATTTTTATTTTTTTCTAATATTTCCCAAATTAAGTATGCTCTTTTATTCGTTTTTCTAAATTTCTATATGCAACTTTTAACATATATGCATAAATGTTTTAAATGCAAAAAGTGTGAACATTTATTTTTTTATCATTGTCTAGGTACCTCTTCCACGGGTCCTTCCGACAACTTCCTCTTCTTTGCGTGGGGAGTACTGTGTAGCGATCGGGGAATCGTTACCGTGATCTTTCGAATACACTTCCATGGAGACTAATGGTGGTTGGGGAATAGGATCCTTCTTATTTCTCTCCCATAAACACTTTGTACGTGGACAAATCATTGTGGTCTCACCCATATGGCACATGCTTCCCCGAGTGAGCTGAAACGGCTTCCGACCCATGCATGGAGTGTTATTTTAGGGTGGACAGTCCATTGTCGTACCCCTAGGTATTTTTTTCTTGTTCTTATGACCCTTATTATTCCATTGTGAGTCAGTCGATAAATCATTTTACCTACTACTACACACATTCAAAGCGCACATTAGTAGTGCTGCACTATACAATCATTTCATCATGCATCATAATCTTCATCCAATTCTATCTAAATCAATACCATGCATTCACATCTATGGAATCAAAATCATCTTTCATTGCATTTATGTAGAACATCATCATAATATATCAGTCAGTCGAGCATATTTATCATTCATTTGTGATTCAATCATTTTCATTCAATAATATTTAAAGTATAATCTATTGTTCACGTTTTATTTAACCGGGCCACTTCTATATCAGTTCCCTCAATATTCCAATAAATCAATGTATTAAGGCGGGCGTTATAGGGTGTATTTTATTGCTCCATGCAAGGTACCACATACATGGATGAGCTCTTTCATAGTGAGACATTGGTTGGTCCATCCGCTCGTCCTAAGTCACCGAACACAGTAGTCAAGGTAAGTTATACTTTATGTTCCAAATTAATTTTTGTTTATTAATCTTAGTTTAAATCATTTATGTTTTAATTCTTAATTCTTAATTTTATGTTTTAGATCCTAACTTTGAATTTCAAATTGTACAGGGAAAAGGAAAGGCCATTGCTCAATATGATACACATAAGTACCACGAAGGTCTTGACCAACCAGGCCTAGACACATAGGTAAGTTTTAATTTATGTTCCAATTCATTTCACAATTAGTAATTTCATTTTATACTTTATGTTTTAATTCTTGAATTATAACTTTTATATTTTAATTTTAATTTTTAATAAATCTAACTTATTAGATGTAATGGCATCTTACACATGAATCACTACAGGTGGGTGTCGATGCTGCAATCACCTTCATAGATGATTGGGACGTAGCTCGTCCACTTGGTCCTGGTGAGGGCTCATCTACCCAGATTCCGACCCAAATGCCAGATATCACCATTGATTCGTCTCAAGTAATTTTCACATCCATCTATTAAAAAATTTCACTTCTTGTTGAATATTATGCATTGGTCAAAATCTAACTAACTTACAGAGTTCACAATTTTAACTTTTACAGTATGTTGAGATAGAGGCTTTCTTGCATGGGCCTACTACAAGTGAAAGAAATCACAAAGCCGATCAAGGGCCTCGTGGGGGTAGTCGCCAATGAGTTGATGATGTATACATTTCCATGTTTTGGATATTTTCATATTTTGGATATTTTCATGTTTTGGATTATCTATGTATATATTTTCATGTTTTGGATATGGACTTATATCATATATATGGACTTTTATCATATATGGACTTTGGATATGGAATTTTGGATATTTTGTATATTTTATCATATTGATGTCTTCATGTGTATTTTGTATCTTGATTTGAAATCGATCGTCTTTTATATTACATCTAGATATAGTTATTACAGTTACATTTATGTTTTTTCGTTTCAATTGCAAATTTAATGTACAGTGATTACAATATAAAAGTTCAATCTCAATTACACTACAACTAAAAATTCAAACGTTGCAATTCAATTACAATTTCAAATTTCAAATTTAATATGTAATTTCAATTGAAAATTCGATGTGTAGTTACAATTTAAAAGTTCAATTTCGACTACATTACAATTGCAAATTCAAAATTTAGAATTCAATTGTACATTACAATTTAAAATTGAAATTATGTTGTCTACGCATTACAATTCAATTACAATTTACACATTCCAATTCAATTAAAATTTCAAATTTAATGTGTAATTTCAATTGAAAATTCAATGTGTAGTTACAATTTAAAAGTTCAATTTCGACTACATTATAATTGCAAATTCAAAATTTAGAATTCAATTGTACATTACAATTTAAAATTGAAATTACTATTATATTATGTTGTCTACACATTACAATTCAATTACAATTTACACATTTGAATTCAATTACAATTTAAAATTTAAAATTAAAATTTCAAATTTAATGTGTAATTTCAATTGAAAATTCAATGTGTCGTTACAATTTAAAAGTTCAATTTCAATTACATTACAATTGCATTTGAAATCAAAAATTAAAATTAGAATACATTACAATTTAAAATTTAAATTACAATTTTACATTGTATAGATGTATTTTAAATTACAATTCTATTAAGGTTGTATAGGTGTCGCATCTCCTTATTTCTATCAAATATAGAAGATTGAAGTGTGTATGAAACATTCTATGAATAGATACATGCAACTTAGGGATCTTTCTTGGAGGATTTAGTTTCTATCAATCCACAAAAACTTTAAATAAAAAATTGCTTCCTAGAACTACAATCAAATAAAATTTACTTGTTTTACAAGGTTAGGTGGAACTGTATTAAATAATAATTCTTGGTTTTTAGAGATTATGACTGTTTAACACATGTTTATCCTAGATATTGATAATATTCAACCATCTAGTAGGTCTTTAATATTGATTTTAAAGCATCTAAAAAATATTTATAAAGCTATTATGGAGGAAGTTCATGGAGCAATGACCATACATTCAAGTGTATTCAAAGTATCAATGTGCTTGTCACATTGGAGCACCATGACCCAATTTTCAAAAATACCTTCCATCTAGTATTTTTAATCTTGGCATTAAAGCATCTAAAAAAATACATTTATAAAACTATTGGTCACCTTGCAAAACAAACCCTATATAAACGAGGAAAAAACAACCTCCACAAAAATCTCCAATAAAATCTTCAACAAGACAACATGAAAGCTATGTCAATGTTGCAAGTGGCATACATGTAACTCATTCATCTGGCCAATGGGTTATAGGAATGCAAGTCTCCATAATACGATCATGGCCAACTTCTTCCATCTTCCATCTCTTTGGATCACCTCTCTTCACCTTGATTTCTGTTAGATGTATTTGAGCTTCCAACACCAAATGATTGTATTGGCATGATATATATTCAGGCATAAAATATATGTAAATAATATAAGCACCCTTTCTTTTCACCCTTTCAAAATAGTGTCCCATTAGAACCAAGTATCCAATTTGGTATGTGAACTCTCAATCTTGATAGGGTCACACCAACCTCCTTTTAATTTGTGTGCACTGAATCAAATAATATGCCACATTTTCTTGATTTGGGGGGGGTTCAATGACAACAAATACATCACCTTCGAGATAAATTACAAATACTATTCAAATTTCCTACGTGCATTTCTACAAGATTTGTATATGTGTAATATATAGTAAACTAATTAACTTAATGAAGTCTTGTACCTTCCCTAACCACATCAAAAACTCGATCATGATATAGTGAGACCATTGCCTCGTCAGTGTGCATCTCTTGCCATGTTGGAATTGGATGTGGGCCCTTTGGATTAGGAGGTACATATTTCCATGGTTTCACATATACACCATTTTCACAGTGATGAAGTTCGCATCCATTTGCATCAATGCAAAAATCGCAAAAACAAGAATACTTCCTCGTTTCAATGGAAAATATGTCACCCGTGTCTTTACTCTGAACATAATGTAAGTCCCTTGTGACTTAGGAGTGCTATCGCTGCCATTAATGCTTGCCTGAGCATGTCTGTACAATACATGTACGAAGATAGACTCCTATTCGGAGTGATAGTACTCACTTTGTATCTCTCTCTGAGGAGCAAATGTGTAGTTCTTTGCAAAGTCTACCACTGATAAGATTGTGCCCGACTCAAATACCTCATGAGAATGTTTGAATTCTGAAGCTTTCCACCTGGACCTATGGGAGTGATTTATGTATTTATAAATCTAACTTTGAAACTTCTCCATGAAATATGAAACATGAATCTCATCCTCGAGCAAGTAGATCCTCTTAGATGGCACAGATGAAGAAGATGATGGATTCATGGAGACATACTCATACCTATTCCACATAACTGTGATAACTGTGAAGATGGGTATCTATTTTGGGGGTCTCGTGAGAAAATAATTCTGGTTTTTTCATGTTTGTCAACTTTGGGTGAACAAAAGTGATATTTTTGTTTAGAATTTCACTTTGCAGTAAAAAGAAAACTTTTAGAGAATTATGTTAGCTTTCTATTCACAATTTTTTCAATTTTTTTTAATGAGATTTGATATGTCGATTTCACAAATGTTTGACAGTGTGTTCTTATAAAATGAAAAGACTACAAAATAGTCATGATTTGTTGCACCAGTAAAATCGTTGTTAGACTTGTTTTTTACAAAAACAAAAAATTCTACGACAATCTACACACAATGTACTAGTTCCTGACTATAAGTTTGTAACCAATGGATCTATATACTAATTATTATATTTTTTTAAAGTCGATCAATGGGAAAACTTAGCCGATTTTCAACATATTTTTTGTTGCGCCACTTTTCTCTCAATTGACTCTAAAAATAAAAAATCTACGAACACCCTTTTGAAGTAGACATGCTAATTAAGATTCCAACATTTTTTCAATTTTTTTGGTGGTGTATTTTTAAAGTTATGGATTTTTCTTTTCATCATTTTTTTAAAGAGAGGAATCCAAACTCGACACATGTTACGAAAATAAAACATTAAAAATATCAATTCTTACCTATACACAACAAAATCTATACCCATGTAAAGTAGATTCAATGATGAACCTAATGGTATCAAGTCTGACATTCGTTTTGTAGTGGAAGAGGTTGTTTTTCCCTTCCGAAAATAGAGAAACCTGAAAATTCTGCAGAATCGTCAAGCTTCCATGTCTCAGAGATTATTCGGTCGAATAATTATTTGGCCGAATAAGTATTCGGCCAAATAACCTTTTTCCGTAACGACACCGTCATTAACAGCAAAGGTTATTCGGCCGAATAATGAAACAAACAAAAAAAATTGTCGACTGGAAAAAAATACGTTTTCTATACTCGTATAAATAAACCTAAATTGATTCATTATTTTCGCATATTTTTTGTCAAACTATTTTTGAAAGGGTTTTCAAAAAAGATATTTTTTGCAAAATGAGATTTTTACAAGGTATGTTTCTTCTTATTTTTTTCCAAAGGGCACATTGAAAGAGTTTTTTTGTAAGGCATTTTTGTAAATAAGTCTTCTTCTAAGGCATTTTTGTAAATGATTTTTTTTTCTAAGGCATTTTTATAAGGAGTTTTTTCAAAACGTTTTTTTCTTAGACATGTTTGCAAAGTGGTTTATGCAAATAATATTTCTTTCCAAGGAGATTCTTTCCAAGGAAGTTCTTTCCAATGGTTGTATTTAAAGGGTGTTTATTCCAAAGTATTTTTGGAAAGAAAATGTATTTTTCCTTCTCATTTATTTGAAAGGGATTTTTTCAAAGAATTGTTTTGGTAAGGTAATTTACAAAGGGTTTTTTTCCAAGGTAGTTTTGCATTTTTTATTTCTTTGAAAGGGGTTTTTTTCAAATAGTTGTTTTGTTAAGGTATTTTGCAAAGGGTTTTTTTCCAAGGTAGTTTTGCACTTCTTATTTCATTGAAAGAGGTTTTTTCAAATAGTTGTTTTGCTAAGGTATTTTGCAAAGGGTTTTTTTCCAAGGTAGTTTTGCACTTCTTATTTCTTTGAAAGGGGTTTTTTCAAAGAGTTGTTTACTCAAAGTATTTTTGCAAATGAGTTATTTCTTTACAAGGGTTTTTTCCAAGATATGTTTACAAATAAGTTTTTTTCCAAAGTATTTTTTCTTAGTGGCTTTTTTCCTAGATATTTTTTCAAAGAAGTTTTTTTTTCTAGTAGTTTTTACAAAGAAGATTTATTTACAAGGTGTTCTTATTATTTTCCAATGGGTTTTTTCAAAGGTGATTTATTGTTAAGAAGTTCTTATTTCTTTTCAAGAAGGTTTTTTTCAAAGAAGATTTCTATTCAAAGAGTTTTTTCAAAGAAAATTTAATTCCAAAGAGATATTCTTCAAAAGACTCTTACAAGATTTTTATAAGGTGAAGTAAATTTCAGTTCATTTTTTATAAATTTCGTAAATGTTTTTAAATCTTAATTTATTTATTTTTACTATAAAGTGATGATTCTTTAATTTATCATCTATAGATTAAACAATCATGGGCAATAAGAGAAAACATAAAAAAAAGGTGATCATAAACGTGATGATGATGCTAATAGAGAAAAACAAAAACTCAGATATAATGCCAAAAAACAAAGGGTTGTCGAAATGGAAGAGAGAATTATTGAAGATATAAATACAGATTTACATGATAATGTTGAGGAAATGGAAATTGAAAATAGAGTACAAGAAGAACAAATTGAAGTTGAAGAGACCATTGTTGAAGATGTAAATAGTGATTTACATGCTAATGTCGATGAAGTCAATATTGAAGATGAAGTTCAAGATCCAGAAATTGAACCTGATATGTATATATCATATATTTTCCAAATTCATTTTTTTATAATGAAAATTGTATTTTTGGATATATGTTAAATTAAATTTAACTTGGTGTATAGGTACTTTCACCATTGATGATGAAATGTTAGAAGACATTGATTGCGACAAATATGGAGAAAAACTACCAATACCTGTTGCACGATATCGTTCTACAAAATTTTATGATGAAGTTCTCAAGGATTACTCAATAGCAGGACAAGCACAAATTTTGAGATGTTTATTAGTGTCCAAGAAGTTAGAAGGTACTACATCATTATTGGGTATTCATAAGGCGACAAAAGAGTCGAAATTGAAACAAAATGTGATAGAAAATATAGGTGATGCAATAAAAAAATTTGAAAAATCCAGGAAGAAAAATATCAGTGTTGCACGTAAAGCAATTCATACGACAATTCTTTCAGCTAGTACTAAACAAAAGCGTTTGACAACAGAACTAGCAAAAGCAGTTGGAACATCAAGAAAGACATTATACAAACATAGCAAATTCAGAATGCAAATAGATGAAAATAATGAACTTGCTTGTTGGACAATTATTTATAGACAACCTTACAAAGATAGAATGGGAGCAGGTGTTAAATATATTGTACGAGAATATTGGTTGGAACATGCTCAAGTTTCACCAAATTCAAGAGATGTGATATGCAAAAGAATATCACGAAATGTATATGAAAGCCAACCAAAACATATAATGGACATGACACAAGTACAATTGTTCAATAAATTCAAGGAAGATCATCGTGGAATTAATATATCAATCACTACATTTGTGCAACAAAAACCATGGTATGTTAGACCTATTACTATACGTGACACATGTTGTTGTCGTTATTGTGTGCAATTTCAGTTATATTATGACACGTTTCTTGAATTTGATAAAATGTTTTGGACAAATTCACCACCTCCGCCCACAATATGTGAATTCATATCTCAAACTCTATGTGAGAGAAATCACGATGAAGTATTTTATAATAAGAAATGTGTCAATGGAAAACATTGTCATCGTTGTGGAAATCTGGTGTTATTCCACAATAAATATCCTATCGATAATGGTCAATCGTTGTCAAATGTAAATGTTGATTGGAGGAGATACGAATACATCAATTATACTACAAGTTCTAGTGATTCACATTCCAAAAGAATTGATTTGCTAGAAGATAAGATATGCGTGACAGATTTTCTCAAAAAATTTGAAAGTGAAATTTATAAATACACCCAGCATTCACATAGAGCGCGATGGCAAGATCTTCAATTCAAACAGTCTCGTGAAATTTTTCCACCGGGAACAATTTTGTCCGTGGTTGATTTTGCTGAAAACTATACATTTGCTGCACAAAAAGAGATATAGAGTGAATACTATCACTCTAACCAAGTTTCGATATTTGTCCATGTTGTATATAGACATTCTCAACAGGATGTCGATGGCATTGAAAGCACATGTGACAATCGAGATGTGATTAAAGAATATCATTTCTATATCAGCGATGATCATACACACGATACACATTTTGTTCAACATTGTATAGAAAATATTTTCTATGATTCACTAAAGAAACACGAAGTTAAATTCAATGAACATTGGATATGGATATGGTGTGGGTCAATTTAAATATTCACGATCATTTTTTTGGTTATGTCGACTTCATAAAGCGTTGAAAATTAAACATCGCTGGAATTTCTTTGAAACTGGACATGGAAAAGGTGAACATGATGGTGTAGGAGCATGCGTAAAAAGAGCACTTCGAAGATGGAAAATGAACCATTCTTCTGCACGATTTCATTCAGCCGCAGAGGTTGTCCAATGGTGTCAATTAAATATAAGCCATGATTATAATCAACAATCAAAAGATGTGCGTAGGTATGTACACTATTTTTCTAATTTATATTATTTCTTGAAATTTAAAAAAATGTACACTAATATTTAAGTACACGTACACTAACATTAAAATTTGTTCTTCGTGATTTATCATTTATTGTGTAGTTTTTTTTTGCTTGTTGGGGTCCAAGATATAAATAGATCAATACCATATGATGCTAGCACCATACCTGGGACTAGAGATCTTCACTCTATTCAAACAAAATCATTCCAAAATGTGTTTGCATTTGACAGTAGAAAGCAATCATGCTTTTGTCATATTTGCACTGAAAAATGTTGAATCTACAGAAGTTTGTGAAAACATAACAAACAACTACATAAAATCTTGGAAACACACAGAGATTAATCCAAAGGGGAAAATGCCACTAGCAAGTGTAGAAGAATTAGAATATGAAGAAATAGCAATATCATCTGATGGTGATAGAATTTCAGATCTTGTTAGAGAAGGTAATGAACTTACTTGACTTTTAAGTTGATTGTTCATTCTTGTCCATCACCTTATGTGTATAATCAATTTAAAAATGCTAACACCAATTGTAATTTGTGCAGGAGATGTTTTCACTGTGATTGCACCTTTAGACAACAACGAAAATGTGAAATATTATTTGATGCGATGCACTGAAGGAAAGATGAAGTTATTGGAAGATTACAATGATAACAGATTTACATACGAGAGAGGATCCATCATTTTAAAAGGCTATTTTTTTCAGCAGACCCATGTGACTAAAAATTATGTCTACTTTCAAGATTATGAACCCGATGTTATATGTTGTCAGTATAGTCATTTAGTATGTGCATCTCGAATAAGGTTGGTACAATTTCCATTAAAAAAACAATTAAAAACCAAATAATGGAAACTGCCCATATGTGACCATGAATGGATAGTTGAGGATGGCATTCCATTGCGATGTTTTTAACTATATATAAAAAATGAATTGATCTATGTTTTTGTCCATGTCACAAATATTGTGTACAATATATTTTTTTCATTGAATTTTATGACTATGATCTTGAATGAGAACTAGAATAAGAGTTTAAATGATTGTATTTTAGCACACTTAAAAATGAATTCAAAAATTATTTGGTAATGAAATTTTTAATAAAAAGTGGAAGAAGTTCAAAAATGTTGTATTTCAGCTATATGGAATGTTTTTCCTTAATTTGTAATTTCATGATATAAAGTACTTTATTTGGGTCCCCATATGTCTATTAGACCACTTAAGGGATGAGATAACGGATGTAGCTATCCCCACACTCCATCCCAAATTTTTACTTTTGATTGATTGATGCCAATGAGAAATCATCGGGAAACCTACTAGATTTTGTATTCATCTAATCCATTGAACATGTTTCTCTAATGTACTTCGCCATAAAATGATCCATGAATTTTTTAAAACAAGTTGTTAATCTATATGGTTTGTAAATAAATGATTGTTGCACAAAGATAATATATCTCTTACATGTAAATTCACATAACTGAAATCATGGCAAATGAAGATAACAATCATTTGATTTTTAATCACAAACAACGATTCCTGGATTGTGAAGCTTATGCTAAATTAGAGCAATGATTATTTACAACAAACTGATAAAAATTCATTGAATTGTTGTCTAAAATTCATTGCTCTAACTTAGCATAAACTTCACAATTTGGGAATCCTCACTTGTGATTAAAAAACAAAAAATCATTTATCCTCATTTGCCATGATTTTAGCAGCATCTAGAGATTCACCAACTACAAAATACCTGAACAATGAACATATATAAGAAACATTAGTTAAAAATTGAAATAAATATGCAACATCATATCGATCAAAAGACCAAAAGATTGAAACTTTTATCAAACAATTCATATATTTTCATTTATAACATTAGAAATTGAACCTATTAAAACCTCATATTTCTATCAAAAATTCCTATCATTCCTAACATTCATTCATTCTTAAAGATTCATATCAGGTAACATTTTTAAACTTCCTAAAACTTTGGTAACAAATTCATTTCTTAACATTTTAAACTTTGGTAACATTCATTTATTAACATTTTAAACCTTCTTTACACTTCCCATTCATTCTTATGATTCAACACTTTTCCAACATTCATTCTTTCCATAACATTCATTCTCAACATAACATTGAACATTTTTAAAAAATTCAACATTTTCTAACATTTCCTAACTTTAAATTGCACCTATCAAATGTTCCAAACATTCATTCTTAACATTTTAAACATTCAAGTGACAATTCCAATTCATTCTTAGGATTCAACACTTTCCCAACATCCATTCTTACCATAACATTCATTCTCAACATAACATTCATTTTTAATATTCATCATTTCCCAACTTTAGATTGCACCTATATCAAAAATTTCAAACATGTTCATTCTTAACATTTTAAACATTCTTGACGCCTCCCATTCATTCTTTCCCAACATTCATTCTTACCATAACATTCATTCTCAACATTCAACATTTCCTAACTTTAGAATGCAACTACCAAAAGTTCCAAACATTCATTCTTAACATTTTAAACATTCATGCAAAACATATTCTAAACATTTTACCAAGTGGCAAATATGTTAAATAATTAACATGTACTCGTATATAATCCAATAAAAAAGTTCATGAACATGTGAGTTCAATGTACATATGTATAATCCAAAAATAAATACCCTCGATGTCCAAAACAACTACAATATATATACATCAACAAAAACAATAAAGTTTGGACCACTATCCATAAGTATGGACCACTATCTTCCACTGGGGCCTTCCCTTGGACCCAAGTCGGCCTGCAACATATATAAAAACAAATTATGAATATCATAAATTATTTAAACAATTTTAAACTAAATTCAAAAAATTAAAATATTAAACTTATATATGAAAGAACAATTCAATTATTAAAAAAGTTGTACATCAAATTCCGTGAATGCATGTCCACCACTTTCTTCGACCGGAGTCTTCCTTTTGGCTCCAAAGGATCTAAGAGAGCCAAGCTGCAACATGTACAAAAGCAATTTATGAATCCAATAAAGTATTTAAACAATTTTAAAATAAATCCAAAAAATATAAAATATTAAACTTATATCAGAGATCAATTCAAGTTAAACAAAATTACCTCAGTGCCAATATCTGCATTCATCAAAGAACCTACATCTTCACCTCCAATTTCCATATGGTCTCTCCCCTAAAATTTAAATTTTGTTAATGAATAAAACATAATGGAAGTAAAAAATAAATTAAGCAATTAACTTAAAACCAAAACAAGAAAATTAAAATCATTAGCTCACAAGAGATGGTAAATCATCTAAAAAGTTCGATTCTAAAGAAACCTGCATGGATAAGTCAAATTAACAATAAGATACATTGATATTTATTAAAATTAAAAAAAATATATATAAAATATCAAGTTCAAGCATAAATATTATAATAAATATACCTCTCCAAGACGCTCTTCATTTTGACTAGTGGAGACTCGAAAATTATGTACATTCAATATTCTAGAAAACTGCAAACAAAATACATTTGCTTAATGTACTTATTACTATGTAACAAAATTCAATTCAAAATGAATAAAAGATCAAATAGATTGTCATAGCATAATCAACAAACCTCTCCCATACTCGATGTGTCATTGGATAACATATATGAAGCTATGTCGCGATAAGACTTGGCATAAGCCCTGAGATCATCGATGCTTAATCCATCTACCTCATCATTCATTTTGTAAACAAACTTTTGACGGATAGTAGAACGATCCCTCTCTCAACCCAATCCCACTTTTACTCCAACAAGAGCTGACGCTAAACCATCACCCACAAAATCCATTGTGGTTGTCCCAAGTTGGGATGTGGGATCCATCTCTGATCTTAATGCCACAACGCTAGGTGGGTGAGGTATCTCGGGTGGAGGTCGAAGAGTTGTAGGGTCTCTAAGAGCACCTTTTCGATTATATATTCGACCCTTTCCAACTCCATAAAATTCAGAAGGAATATCAATATAGTTTGGCTTCATACCTAAAAATAACTCTGCATAGAAAAATAAAGCAAAATAATTATGGAACCTCATCGTTCCATGGCAATCGACCATAAGCTGCAAGGAACCGATCATATATTAGATGTGCAATTTCAGGATGCTTGAAATATTACACTTTCAACATTTTTCGCTTAAGGCCTTCTTTGAAATTAAACATTGAATTGGCCCGTTCTTTGGTCACTCTCTCCTTCACAACCTCCCACTTGTCTGGACCCATAACTTGTTCCCTTCGCCTCTACATCAAATGAACAAAACCATTTGTAGTTGGTCCGAGTTCCTCATATGCATCAATGAATTTTTGCAATGACCCCAAAACAATCTCTAGACTTTGTCTGCTCTCTGGAGGGAGATCCAAAGTAGAAAGATCATTGTTCAACCTGTCGTAGTGGGACCTACAACTTTCAAGGATAGTTTGTTGCACAACACCTTCCCATGGAAGATCATCAAGTAAATCAGACGGATAAGTTGATATGGGTGTACAACCCTCAGCTAGTGGAACATATGTTGTCCTAGCTCTAGGAGGAGCTTCAGGACCCTGCTCTACACCCACACCTATTCCATCATCTACAATCATATCTTGATCTTCCTCCCGCTCTGTAGAATTATGCACATCTTCTGAACCTCGCTCTGCTTCAAATATAAGCGGAGTCAAGTGTTTAACCTTGTACAAACTTTCGAAACAAACAAAAATACAAATTATACATGTATTGAAACATTAATGTTCATACCGACAGAAGGTTGAGATTGATGCTCTCCCACAGAAGATAAAGGGGAATCATTTGTACCCCTATCACCTTGTTGGTGATCGGATAATTGTGACCCATACAGTAAACTCGAATCTCGAGGTGAATTTGACAACCTTCTATTACCAATTGGGACACCGACTCCCGATGAATGTGATGACCTCCTACGCTTTCGCTTCGAAGACTCCACTCTTTCCATTTGATATGATATCTAAACTTACACAAATGCCAACTCATAACATATTCAAATTCTACAAACTTAAGACATATCTAATAAAGAAGATAAGTTTTTCAATAAGGACGTAGATATAATCCAAATATTAATAAAAAGAACCACAAAACATACACCGAATGCCGTAGAATTTATAATTTATAATTCCCTTATGTGTTAGTCTTATATTTTATCTAAACGACTAAAGTCATCTTACGACAGAACTAGTTTTATATTAAAAGATTTATAATTTATAAAGGTAAAGGTAACTGCTTGATTAAGCTCATATCACGTTACTTGTATAAGTTATGAAGAGATAGTGTAATGGAGAAGCTCGTATCATATTCAATATTCAGGTTACTTACTGTGATTCAACCAGTATTAAATGTCTAATAGCTTGAATACAGCTCTTTCCATGTTCAATGCTTGTTTCAATGGTTATTATACTATCATGTATTGTTCTATCACTACCATTCATTTTCATTGCTAACTTGTGATCACATGTTACTTATACGAATTAATCATACTAGTTTCAATACCATTAAATCTTGATCTATACTGCTTATGTGTTCTATGGTAATGCTTGTACTATGTTTATTTATATAGTAGCTACAATGATGCTTTCATTTCCATAACATATGTCATAAGTAAATCACATATTTATGCTAGGTGTAATCACGGTAATCTAGTATTCATACTTCATTAGGTTAAATACGGTCATGTTTACCCATTGCATTCGCATTACATACCTATTGTAAACTAATCCTTACATTAGTCTAACCACCATCATACCACCCCATTAAAATCATTTGAAATTCATGCATAGCAAAAGATGAAACTATTGTTCATGAACAGAGTTTTTCAACTCTGTTCATGAACAGAGTTCATCAACTCTGTTCATGAACATAGTTGAAAAAATCTGTTCCCCTAAGATCTTCAACGTGTGACTTTAAATTTCATTAATCAATTATTTTCAATTCATTGAAAAAGTAAATTACACAAAAAAATAATTGAATGCCATATATGAATTACCAATTCTGTTCATGAACAGAGTTTTTCAATTCCGTTCATGAACAAAGTTTTTCAATTCCGTTCATGAACAGAGTTTTCCAACTCTGTTCATGATCAGGAACATAAAATTTTAATGTAAAAAAAATTAAACAATCTAATTTTAATTCTCAAATGCAAATATATTTTTATTAATTTTTTTTAACCTAAAACCTATCATCTAAATGCTTAATGAAATATCTCAAGATTTTGAGAAAAACGGGCATACTTGTTAACCAAACCCGCAGACAACAATTTCTCGAACCAGGCACGAACGCCAATGTCGCACCGGAGACAACCACCAACTCGCCGAATGAAAAAACTTTTCCTGCAAACATCAACAAATTTTATTAGCAACATAAAACTATAAAAATATGAAAACAAAACCAAAACAAAACAACTAAAACTCAAATCATACCTAAGAAATTGACGCAATACCAACTCCACGCTGAACACGTTAACTCGATGCTAAATCTATTCATCGTAGCAAACACACAAGAACAACCACCAACTCGCCAAATGAAACAAATGGATTGACCTGCGAATTTTATAACCACACATTTAAAAAACGAAAACGAAACAACTAAAAACAAAAACAAATTGACCTTCATGAAAACAACAATTAAAAAACAAAAACAAAAACAACAATTAAAAAATGAAAATGAAAACAAAAACGAAACTAAAACCATAAACATACCTACCAACTGTAAACTCCACGTGGATACGACCAGGAGGGAATGGAAAACGACGAATTGGCAAACGACGGATTGGCAGATTGGAAAACGCAAGGTGAGGCAAGCTGGTCGACTGGAAAACGGTGGATTGGAAAACGACAGATTGGCAAGCTCATCGACTGGCAAACAGCAGATTGGAAAACAGTGGATTGGTGGACTGGCAAACGGTGGATTGGCAAACGGTCGATTAGAAAATGCAGGGGGTTGTCAACGAACGCAGGGTGGCAAGCGAGAAGGCGTGGAAGCTCGTCGCCAAACGCAGGGTGGCGAGCTCATCAACGACCGTGGTGGGGCTGCATGGGTCCACAAGCAGGGTCCAAAAAAATGCCAACAAACAGTGACAGATAATGGACGAGGCCGGGATTTTATGTAGAAAATGTTTTCGGCCGAATAATTGTTCGGCCAAATAATTATTCAGGAGAACAATCGTTCCGACGAATAATTATTCGGCCGAACAATTATTCGGCCGAATAAACTAACAAACCCAGAAATTTTTCCCGACGGACACTGCCTCGCACACACTTCGAGGTCCAAGTTAAATTAAACGGAGAACCGTTAGTAGTTATTCTGTCGAGTAACGTATGAGTTATTCGGCCGAATAATACAATTTATTCGGTCGAATAACTTTTATTATTCGGTCGAATAACCTCCGCTATGTTTGTTTTGCACTTGATTCTCACTGAAGTGTTACCCACCTTCACGTTTTCACAATGGATCGATAGTAAATTTCCTATGGAACAAATTCAAATCACCGCATTCAGGGAATGTTCTCCCACCTACACACCTCTTATTGAAAAACACTTTTTCAGGATTCCTGTTGCATAGTATCATACAAATAAATAAAATCCCGCACTATGTGAGGAGCTGGTTCACCGTTCTAGTTCCTATTGCAAAAATCCAAAAATGTGTCATAGTATAGTTGAAATTCAACGTGGTATCAATAACAACAAGTTTCGTGAATCGTATTCGGCCTAATATACCACGGTTTCAATTTGTTGAACATGCTAAATGATATCTGAACACCAAGATTGGTTTCTTGGAATTCCTCGTAAAGTGCAACTCTTGTCATCTCCATCACATGCTTGCAGTGCTCCTGATAAATGCATCTAGATAAACGTTGTCGTAGGACATGCTTTTGATTTGGAATAACATGAGAATGGCTATCCCAAAAATCTATCACCTTCTTTCTAATGCCCTCTTCCATCCTGCTTCGATAGGGTTCCCTACAAATAAGAGCCCAACAAGCAACTTCATCATTTTCATCTATTTGGACCCTGAATTTAGTATATTTGAACAATGTTCTTTTTGAAACTTTGAGCAATGATATCATTGTTGCTACCATTCTATTTCTTGAGTTGCTTTGTGCCACAAAAACCATTGTAATTTCCCTACGAGCAGCTCAGATATCATTATTTCTTGATTTTCCAAACGAAGATAATGCAGTTCTTACATTTTCTATTGCATTCTCACATGTCTTTTTGTTTTAGCATCTTGAAAACCCAACAACTTTGTGGCACATTTCAATTTTTTGTTTTGTTTTATCAACCCATGTAGGATTTGAGTTTGTGTCATCATTGAATTTTGTTCAAAATATGACGTAATTATGTTTTTAACATGCTCTCTAACTGTCCAACTAGGGATCGGGTTTCGGAGCTCTTCTTGTGCAGAAACAACTGCACAATCCTCTAGACAATTTCCACCCCTTCCAACCCCACTGCAGCTCCCAATTATACTTTAAATGTGAGAGGGAAAAGTGTCATGTGATGGTTGATCAGGATCATGAGTGGGAACAAGGTCATGTGATTCTTGATCGTAATGATGTGATGGTGACCATAATATATCCCTACATAATCAAAATTCATATGAAGGGAATTTCAATCAGAAATGCACTATGCAAGGAGGTTAATTTTAAAGTACCAAATTGAAGTGCTTTGAAATGCATTGGTACAAGAATTGAAAATACTTTTAAAACAAGAAAATTGTTCGTAACTTGGGACTTGGAGCTCACATGAGGCTATGCAAATGATTTTTTACAACTCCTTATTATGGTAAGTTATAAAGAAAAAAGTATAACTTATCTCTACATTCATGCATATAAAAAGTTGGTACAAGAATTGAAAATACTTTTAAAACAAGAAAATTGGTTGTAACTTGAATTCAAAATAACTAAATATGTACATTTAACTTGAAGTTGTACATTTAGCTTCGGAATTGTTCTAAGTAAAGTTTGGAAATCAAGTATATGTATTTAACTTGATATTTGTTAATAACTTGATAGAACTTGTACGTTTAACTTTAAAATTGCTAGTAACTTGAAATTTGTTACATGGAAATTAAAAAATTGAAAATTGCTAGTGATTTGAGACTTGGAGCTCACATGAGGCTATGCAAATAACTTTTTTTAATTCCTTATTATGGTAATTTATAAGGAAAAAAATATAACTTATCACTATATTCATGCATAGAAAAAGTTGGTACAAGTATTAAAAATACATTAAAAAAAAGAAAATTGTTTGTAACTTAAATTCAAAATAACTAAATATGTATGTAACTTGAAATTGTACATTTAACTTGAGAATTGTTATTAAAGTTTGAAAATCAAGTATGTATTTAACTTGATAATTGCCAATAACTTGATAGTTGTACATTGAACTTTAAAATTGCTAGTAACTTGAAATTTGTTGTGGAAATTAACAAATTGAAAATTGCTTGTGAATTGAATTTTCCAACTAATATATAACTATCCATTTAACTTGAAAATTGTTACAAATTTGGAAATATAAATAACATATATACTTACTGTAAGAAAAAAAAAAATTTAACTTATCCCTACATCCATGCATAAAAAAAATTGGTACATGAATTGAAAATACATTAAAAACAACATAATTGAATTTTCCAACTACTACATAATTATCACAATGTTCATTTTATTTGTTGTCATTGAATTTTACATCTATTACATAACTATCAAAATATTCTTTTCATTTGTTTTCAAATTGAATTTTCTAACTAATACATAACTATCACAATGTTCATTTCAAATAAAATGAGGGTATTAAAATTAGACATTAATAGTTATTTCAATGAACAAATGTTGAGACTTGGAGCTCACATGAGGCTATACAAATAGTTTTTAAACAAATAACAAAACAATAATTGGAATTACATTTAACTTGAAATTGTTAGTAACTTAGAAAATTGAAAATAGTTAAATAAGTACATTTTAACTTGAAAATATGGTTCAAGTGTACTTTAAATTTGAAATTGTTCCAATGCTAGGAACCTGTGTCAACCTTTCTCTTTACTTTGTTAGTATATTGTTGTTGGACGCATATGCTTTGTAAGTCGTCACGTAGTATTATATGTTCAATGGTATTGATCCATAGTATTGGATGCATATGCTTTGTAAGTCGTCCCATAGTATTATATGTTCCATGGTATTGATCCATAGTATTGGCACATAGACTTAGTATATAAGTATGTGTTGATTCTAATGAAGGCACCGAGAAATTATTGGTATTGAGATTTCTCAAAGGAGGTTTACCCCTCGAAGTGGCCCACGATCAATAAATGTATTCTTTGTTTTGCTATATTGTGCATTTTCATCATTTATTTGCTGCAGGTTCATCACATCTGGTATCAGAGCACTTTCTTGGGCTCGTTGGGTGGAATTTCTGCCAATTTTTTTTTGCATCTGTAATTGTTCCTATCAATTGCAGGTTCGGATCCGAGAATAGTCCCTATCCGCTTAATTGTGGAAAGTACTTGGCCATAATCCCTAAAACTCATTGTGAGGAGTACCACAGGAACCCCGAAGTAGCTGGCCCATTGAGAGGACCTGCTAGCGAAAAGGGAAACAACCCCTACCTGATTGACTAATTCCCACTAGTGAGGTAAACCATTAGCTGTGGTTTGTGGCAAAGAGGTTACTAGTTTTACCTTATCCATGGAGTGATGGGTACTGCCCTAATACGCAAGCCATCATACAATATTGGTGTCCGAGTGAGTCCCCTTAACCGTTAGGAAGCGGAACATACCTGGGGTCCATATCTATTGCCAGCTGATAAATCACAGATTACATATGTCCAGATTTGTTGCAGATCAATTCCAAGTCGTTCCAGATCCATTCTGAAAGCCGTTTTAGATCCATTCCAAGCCATTTCAGATCTATCTATTTCAGATCCATTCCAAGCCATTTCAGATCCATTTCGAAAGTTGTTTTAGATTCATTCTGAAAGCCATTTTAACTCTATTTCCATTGAAACTTCACTGACACCTCTATAATCCCATTCTGTATATTTCATTCCTAAGGACCCTATCCCAACTTCCACTGCCCGAAGCTCAAAATCCCACATTTGTCTATTTTAATTGTTTTCCATAACTTCTTCGATTTTCACCCTATCTCCTTCAAATTTTGCCACAGTGTTCATTTCCTATTTATTCTTCTTTGTCCCTCTCTGACAAATTTTCCCATTCTTTCACCCCGCTTCTAAAATCCCCATTTTCTGCTTCCATTTCCATCAGAAAGTGTCCAAAACCTAGTCAAACCCGAATTTCCCAGCAGACTTTTTCCCAAATCCAAATTCTCCTTTACTAAAGAATATTTTGTTTTTGTTTTTCTACCCATTCACAAAAAAACACTCCTAGTTATGGTTGTCACCCATGGAGGAGCACAAATCATGGATGAAGAACTTGCAGCCCTCAAAACCAAATTCCAAGATCTGGATGAAACATTTCTCAGCCTCCATCTTCAACATTCAGCCATGAACAAGAAACGACATCCATAATATTTTGCAGGCATTGGGTTCTCTTCTTCCAACAATTTTTGTGGGCCAAAGCTTGATTTTCCTTGCTTCAATGGTATTGATCCGACTTGATGGATATACCAGGTAGAACAATATTTCAGTCTGCATAATACTTTTGATGTCCAAACATTTCCACTTGCATCCTTTCATTTGGAATAGGAAGCCCTTCAATGGTACTGTTGGTACATCAAAGCTCATGACAAGCCAAACTGGACAGATTTTTTTCAACTCCTTTTGCAACAATTTGGTCCTAGTGCTTTTGATAACTTCATAGGAGCACTCACTAAACTTCACCAAATTGGCACTGTGAGAGAGTATCAGATAGAATTTGAGAAACTGACCAATCACACAGAAGGATTTTCTAATGAATTCTACAAGAGTTGTTTTATTAGTGGTCTCAAGGATGAAATCCGCTCAGAGGTTAAAATGTTATGTCCTAACACAATGATGGAAGTCCTAGGGTTGGGTAAGTTGGTAGAGGAAAATAGCACAGCCCAACAACGCTCCAGCTCCACTTTTGTTCCATTTAGAAATATGGGTTCCCAACGACCTCCCATTACGCCAGCTCCTCGACCAACTCCTATCAAGCATTTTTCTGAAGCAGAGATGTGAGCATGTAAAGAAAAAGAGCTTTGTTATAATTGTGATGAAAAATTAACTCGGGGACATAGATGTGTTGAGAAAACGCTCTATCTCTTGGATGTAGCTTCTCCGTTTTCCTTTGAACTTGGTGAAGAAACTCTAGATACAATCGATGATCAGGTCGACATTCAACAGCTGTATGTTGACCCCATGTCTCAAGACAACCACCCAGAGATATATTTCCATGCTTTAGCCAGAGTCACCACCCCACAAACAATGCGGGTCAGGGGTTACTTCAAGAATATCCCTCTTACAATACTCATTGATTCTGGTAGCACTCATAACTTCATTGACCCTCGAATCGCCAAACAGGATGATTGTTGTGTCTATCCTTGCTCCAACTTTGAATTCATGGTTTCCAATGGGGGCACTTTACCTTGCAAGGGGAAGTGTCACAATGTGGATATCTCTATGGAAGATTATAACCAGCACTTTGACATGTTTTCCTTGGCCTTAGGAGGATGTGATGTGGTTTTGGGAACTCAATGTACACTTGGCCCCATCTTATGGGATTTTGCTGAACTTTAGATGTAGTTTTCAGTCAATGGGAAAAAACACACATTTACGGGCTTACAACCAGGGTCTCTCTGCATTATTAGTTCACATCGCCTAGAAAATATCCTTAAGAAGAATTCACATGGTGTCATCGCTCAACTCCATTCCATTAAGATGCACCCATCAACGGTATCCACTACTCCTTTGGATCTACAACACATTTTGAATAGATATGCATGTGTCTTTGCTAAACCAGTAGGATTTACGCCTTCAAGAGACCTCTTAGGTAATAATTTAGCCGCCTCTACATTTGAGAATGAAATGATGGATATTTTGCACGCAGTATAGAAGTGGCAGCCATACCTATTAGGGAATTATTTCTGCATCAATACTGCTCACCAGAGTCCGACATATTTCCTAGAACAACGGGTCTCCTCCCCAACACAACTGAAATGGGTTAGCCAACTCATGGGTTATGCCTATGAGATCACTTACATGAAGGGTAAGGACAATCTGGCGGCAGATGCTCTTTCTCGCACATTTGATGACCAAGTTTCTCTTTCATCTATTTCTATGCATGTTCCAAATTGGTTGCAATCTATTCAACAGGGTTATGTCAACGACTCCTCCTTATCTCAACTCATCCAACGTTTGGAAACCAACCCTTCTACTATACCGCATTACTCTTGGGATGGTACTTCCCTGATATACAAGTGTCATCTTGTGCTTCCCCAGAGCACATATCTTCAACCGCCTTTCTTCTATGAACTCCATGCTTCTCCATTGGTAGGGAACTTAGGGTTCCTCAAACCGTATGAGCGGGCACAACGTAACTTCTTTTGGAAGGGAATGAAAAGTGCAATTAAAGATATGGTCGTTGAATGTGATACTTTACAGCTCTTTCCAGGATTGCTCGAACCCTTGCCCATCCCTACACGGATTTGGACAGATATTTCTATGGAATTCATAAGGGCCCCCTAAATCTAGAGGGAAGATAGTGATTTTGGTTGTGGTTTTTCGCCTCTACAAATATAGTCAATCTTGTGCCCTAGACCAGTTCTTTCATCCTCACTAAATCCCTTCTTCCATTGTCTCAGATCACGATCCAACTTTCACCAGTCATTTTTGCACAGAACTATTTCACCACACAGGAACCAAACTGAAGATGAGTTCAAGGTCTCACCCACAAACAGATGGTCCGACTGAAATTACCAATAAATGTTTGGAAACTTATCTTCGTTGCTTCACCTCTGAGCAACAACATCGGTGGGAGAAGTGGCTCCCTCTCACTGAATGGTGGTACAATATTGCATCTAAAATGACTCCATATGAAGCAATATATGGTCAAGCAGTGCCATTTCTTCTCCCATACACCCTCAGCAGTACCCTAGTTCAGGAAATTGACACGGTTCTTCGAAACCGCAATTAGATTCTTCGCATTTTGGAGGACAATCTTCACATGGCAAGAATTTGAATGAAACAACAAGTCGATCAACACTGTTCTGAGTGCACTTTTCAAGCAGTTGATATGGTTTTTATTTGTCTACAACCTTCCAATAAATCCTCCCTTACACTCAAAGGGAAACCAGAGGATGCTACATGGGCACCACTCCTTCAAATTCAGCATCAATTTCCACATCTAAAGGTTTGAGGAAAAAGCTTTTTCTAAGGGAGAGGAGATGTTAAGAACCCGTCTCAACCATTCTCTTTACTTTGTTAGTATATTGTTGTTGGATGCACATGATTTGTAATTCGTCCCGTAGTATTATATGTTCCATGGTATTGATCCATAGTTTGTATTAGCCCATAGTATTATATGTTCCATGGTATTGATCCATAGTATTGGACGCATATGCTTTGTAAGTCACCCCATAGTATTATTTGTTCCATGGTATTGATCCATAGTATTGGCGCATAGACTTAGTATATAAGTACGTGTTGAGGCCAATGAAGGCACCGATAAGTTATTTGTATTGAGCTTGATCAAATGAGGTTTCCCCCTCGAATTGGCCCATGATCAATAAATATCTTATGTGTTCTGCTATATTGTGCATTTTCATCATTTATTTGTTGCAAGTTCATCACATCCAATAACATTGAAAATTATTAGTCACTTGAAAATATTCATTAAACCTGAAAATTGTTACAAATTTTGAAATAAAAATAACAAATTTATGAAATAGATAAGAATTTGATTACAAACAAATAGTAAATAAATTAGATTATGAAATAGTTAATTTTTTTTTAAAATGTTACTAATTGTTGGCTTACAAATTGATCTAGAGGTTTCCAATGTAGATCCAGGTTCCTCGCGATTTCAATGAACCAACAAAACCCCTTCTCACCAGCCCTTTCGGTAACAACCTGTGAACAATCTGAGGTCTCACCCGAGGTGTAGCTATGGGGGCACTGCGGAATCAGGTTTCCACAGTGATGTGATGAGTTGTTCGGAAAGGACTACTATGTAGTGCACTATGGGACTTGCACTACGAACTGAGGACTGTGCGACGATAGACTATGTCGCGGTCTGCAACTCTACGAACTAACCACTTGTGCAACCAGCGCGTCCAAGGACTGCGCGGTTTGGGCGGAATGCAAATTATAGGACATCGCAAATGATTGATACGCTTGCTCTTCCAGACTTAACCACTATGAAGACTGTTGGCATGCGGTTCAGTAAGGTAACATCGCAGCATCTCTGATGTTGCGATAAGTCAGAGGATATCGCGGAAGGCAGCATGCTAGGCATAAAGAAGACTATTGTATGCAATTTTGGGTCATTTGGACCATATGTGATGTAATTTTGGGTTAATTGTACCGTAGAATGCGGGTTTTTGGGTCATTTGGATCGTGTCAGTTAGATTTTGGGTCAATTATCCAAAGTGTCATTAGGAAGTTGTTAGTAAGTGGACAAACATTGTAAAGGTGGAAACCTATATATAGACATAAGTTGTAAGTGTTGAATGATCTGAGTACGACCCCTTGGATGTTGATGTATGCGTCTTTGAGTCTATGTCTAAGATCAAGAGATATTGGTGAGATTTGGTTTTGCGGAGATATTGTATCAGGGTTTTGCTGAAGTAATATGACATGACGAAACTATTTGGTGAAATTTCCTGTGTATCTTTTATGGTAATGCATGTCGCGATTCATGAATGATGCTATGTTTTCTTAATGTTATACTTATTGTGATGAAAGATCTTGTTGAATGATGCTATGAACATGAATGATGTTAAATATGAATGCATGTATCTATCTTTGAATGTTGCGATAAGTTAAGTAATTGTTGCCGCAAACATCCTCCTTTATTCGGTGGAAACATGGTTCCGTCCACTTTCCCTTGAACGCCTCGAGTGAGACCTCACCTACTCCGCAGGTGTTGCTGGATGAGGTAAAACCCCCTGGGCCGGTGGTCAGGAAGATCGCGGTGGATTGGTGTCGACAGCGATGGGAACCCCTATCGACTGGGTTTGAGTCAACAAATGGTTCCGTTGTCGGGACCGTGTGCGAAGTGAAAGGAGGATATGTTGTGGAATCCGATGCAACCGGATATATAGAGCTGGTTTGATTACAGGTTGCAAGAATTCGCTGAAGAAGAAAGTCGAAACACTCGACTGACAGTAGATCATTGGGTGGATAGATATATTCATGACGGTCTGCATGAATGGTTTTTTTGTGAATTACCGGTCCTTTTGTTCGAGTGGTTGGCAAAGTTGACGTTTCAGAAGAGGAATGACCAAGGCAGTGAGTCGATGACTTGGACCCCGGAGTTGATCCAAGAACTATATAGGAAGTCGACAAAAAAGCATCGTAGGTTGTTGAAGTGTGGCTCAATAGCATCTTGGAAGGATATATCACTGAATTTGCAGCTGATACGCAGAAGTCCTATAGTGAAGCTGAAAGATATTTCTTCCGCGAACCCCAAGGAAGGTTCCTGCTGTCGCTTCAACTGTCCATTGAGATGCTTATTTGTGAGAAAGGTATATTGAAGATGCATCTAGATCAGTAAAAATCCTAGTGGGTGGAGGCCGTGGGTATCGCGACGAATGGGGGATGGTACATGGACAGATAAGGGGTAGATGGGTGCAGTTCATGACGGGACTGTGAGCGAAGCCGAGGAAGAGAGTGGTCTTACAAGGGGAGGAGCGAGGTTTCGACAAGAAAAGAGGCAGAGGATAGAAGACGGTCCTGTTGCGATCGAACCGCAAGTTCATGAAGGAAGACCACACGGGACGAAGCGACCTCATAGTCTGGACAAGGAAAACCAGGCTATGCCCAGGATAAAGGCAGGACCAAACCCCAGCAGCAACGTACCCACACCTCCGCTCACTATCTGTCATTTGGTAAGAAACACAACTTCGACCCCACCGGGTCAACAAAACTTGATTGCTAGTAGTTCAACGACTGCAGGAAGAAAGCCCAGGATGGCGGGCGAGGATGCTAAGTTGCCACTGTTCCATGGAGATGGAAAAGACAATATTGAACAATACTGGTTCTTATGTGAGGCAGTATGGACCATAAAACAGATTACCAATGATAATGCTAAGAAAGGACAGTTAGCGACAACTCTGCGAGGCCGTGCATTAGATTTGTTTATGAAGTTTGTTGTAGTCCCTACAGGAGCTCCGGAGAAGACACTAGACGACATCCAGGAAGGTTTGATTGCAGAATTCAGAAAACCCAAGTCTGAAGAACAATATATTACATAATTGAAATAAATTAAGCAGTATCCCAATGAGACGGTGTGGGATTTTGACCAATGATTTAAGACTATGATGGCGAAGGTTAGTTTTGATATGAGCGTTGTCCAACACAAAGAGTGGTTCATCGCGACACTGCTACCATACATTCAACTACCACTGATGCAATAGAACATCTCGATGCCTAGTGAAGCGCTGGATATTGTGATGCAGTTGGAGGCGTCACCGATTGGGTAAAATGCAGTTGGGATGTCGCAGATACAGACATAGCTGGCTAACTTGACAATATAGCTAGAAGATCTGAAGAAGGGAAAGGAGCAGCGTGAAGAAGTATGGTGTATGCGATGTCGAGGGGGAGGACATACTAAGGACAATTGCCCTGAATTTCGTAACTATTTAGTTTCGGGGGCACCCAACCTGTTGAAAGGTGGTAGCATGCCATGGTGTCGCATTTGTCAGGTATTTGGGCGTCGCCATGAGGAATGCCCATACATGCAGAAGATGGTCACCAAACCGATGAATCTATATTGCACATTCTATAAATCTGTGGGACATGACGACAAAGATTACCGGGCATATGGGTTTCTTCCTGAGAGAACATATGATGCATTATATGTAAAGGATGACCAGCGTGCCGTACAACAACCGCAACCACAGCCGCAAGTAGCCCAGCCGCTACACAATCGTAGGTACAGTTTGTACCACAGCAGCAACCACAGCAGTTCGTATCGCAATATGCTCCGATGCAAATGGCTCCATAGCATCCACAGTACGTTCAGCAACCGCAGTATGCACAGCAAGGGAAAGGCATGCAACCAACTCCTATACAACAACAGTACAACCAACTACGACACCAACAACACGGTGGATTCCATGGAGGATTTTGGGGTGGACGCGGCAAAGGATTTGGTCACGGAGGAGGACGAGGAGGTCGCGGACCAGTGCAATTCTATCACTGTGCGATATGGGGACACTATCAGCGCGATTGCCCATTATTGCAGACACAGTGTACATTTTTTTTTGTTACAAACCATACAGTAAAGAACTGCCCACAGTTGATTGTGCGGTGGCAAGCAGGAAACGTTCCACAATTGCAGAATCAGAATCAGGTGCAGCAGTCGGTACAGAACCAAGTACAGCAACCAGTGCAAAACCAGAACCAACGCCCAAATCAAAATGTTAACCAGCCAGGGAATCCACCACTGAACCAGAATCAAGGTGAAAGTGTTGCAACAATTTCTGCGGAGCCAAGACCACAAGATGCAGCTGTCGCAGTCATCCCGTGGGGTGGCGCAGCAACGATAGAGGACATTCGATTGGCTAGGAAGAAGAAGGTATCATTTGACGTTGAGGCTGAGTGTGACACATTTTTTTAGGTGTATCGTATGATGGACCAGATCCCTGGTAAAGCCATCATTTGCGACATGCCCCCTATTTTTTATGCTAGTTTGGAAGCAGGTCCATCGATGGCCTCTGGAACCTTGCAAAAGTTTCTTGAGAGCTGCTTATTGTTGGCAAGGGATCCTGCTGCTCTAGCCAAGATTGAAGGGTTGTTGCAGCATCCAGCTAGGGGACAACAGGAGTCCGTGGTAAACTCCTTACAACGGCAGAAGATACGTAAGGAGATGCGCATGAGCATACAAATTGGGGACTATGATGTTGATTCAATTATTTTGGATCTTGGTTCGGATGTCAACATCTTGACCAAGCAGGCATGGCAGAAAATGGGGAGCCCCCCATTGAGATGGTTTGTTGTATAGCTCCGGTTAGCTAATCACGCTAAAGTGACACCGATTGGGAGAGTCCCACGGCTCGTGGTGGACATTGAGGGCATGAAGACCTATGCTGACTTCGATGTCATCGAAGTGGTTGAAGGAGGAAGCTCGTATCGTGCATTTCTAGGGATCGGATGGGCTAATGATAGTGGAGCGGTAATCAACTTCAAGCAGCGGATGATGAATTTCGAAAACAGCGATCTCAGAGTCATAGCCCCGTTGGATCCAGCTGAGGGACATTGATACATTGAGCCAGTAAAGGATAAAGATCCTAGCGGATGGGACCATGCATTCAACATTTCTGAAGACTATATTCATCTAACTTCCAACGGTGAGCTAGGGTGGCGCAGTGAGAGCTCTGCGTCTTCCGACTTTGATGATGTTTTAAAACACTGGAAGAACCGCTTGCACGAGGTATTGCTCCGGAAATGTGGATTAGTCATGCAATCATTATGCCGTGTTGCAACGGAAATGGTCACACTACCAGTCTATGAGGGGTTGCTTGGTATGTCCGACTTTCTGGCGGAGTTTGAGGAAAGAGTGTCCACACCACAACGATTGCTGGCATTGGAGGAAGCACTAAAGGCTGCTCCAGCTCCCTGGTGGGAGACACACAAGAAATCAATCAATAAATGGTCACAGTGCATAATATTGATGATGGTTTGCTTCGGCGATTCTGAGGTCTACCACACAGGGAAATACGATGGTCGGAATAACCCTAGAATCCATCTGAGAGAGTGTCAGACATTGTGGACATCGCGACCGCGAGATGAGTGGGTCCATTCCTTTATCCATACTTTAGATGAGATGCCACTCTCATGGTATACTGCAGCTGAGTTACGAAGAGAAATTACCATTTGGGTGGAGTTGATGGTATGCTTCACTCATACGTTTACTTTCGCGGATGCCAACCCTGATGTCAATAATGCTTTGCAACTCATTCGCGATGTAGTTTTGAAGGTTGTCCCTGTAGCATATCCAGTGGATCCGCATGTGCATTGTTAGATGCAATCCCTGATGGAATGTTACAATATCATCGGTGGTCCTGAAGACGGTGACGATCCACGAAATGTCAATATTCCTGAGTCTGAAGGGAGTCGCGACGTAATAGCACCTAATGCACCAAGTGATCTGATCAACCATCCATTGAAGCTCCGTAAGATCAATATTGGGACAGAGGCCACTCCCATATTCACGAACGTTGGAGATTATTGGGATGATGAGATGATGGGAAAGGTCATTGATTTGCTGCATGAATTCCAAGACCTCTTTCCTATGAAGTTTTCATAGATGAAAGGTATCTTGGGTTATTTAGGTGAGATGAAGATCCCCTTGAAACCATATGCTAAACCGATCAGGTTGCGACCCTACCGGCTGAATCCACAACATAAGGAGAGGGTCAAGGTAGAACTTGATCACATGTTGGATGCTGGTATCATTGAACTGGCCGAAGAGTCAGAATGGATCAGTCCTATGGTTGTGCAGGACAAGAAGACCGGTGAGGTGCGCATCTGTGTCGATTTGCGGAAGTTGAATGACGTCTGCTTGCATGATCCTTTTTCGAATCCATTTACTGATGAAGTACTCGAAGGTGTGGGCGGCCAGGAGATGTACTCTTTCACGGACGAGTTCTCCGGCTATCATCAGATCTGCATTGCGAACGAATACCACCACAAGACGACTTTTGTGACAGAGTGGGGTTGTTTTCAGTATACCGTGATGTTGTTTGGATTGAAGAATGCACCTGCGATCTTCTCGTCGGTTGTTGTTGCTGCGTTCCGGTATTTTATTCAGAAGTTTTTGCAAGTATACATGGATGATTGGACAGTCTATGGTTTGATCCATGATCATCTAGCCAATCTGCGTTTGATGCTTGAGCGATGCCGACAGCATCAGATATCGCTGAATTTAAAGAAGTGCATCTTGTGTGCGTCGTTTGGGATATTGCTAGGGCACATTGTATGTAAACAAGGGTTTTTAGTCGATCCAGCAAAGATTGCACTCATTTTGAGCTTAACACCGCCGACTACTGTTAAGCAGTTGAGAGCGACGTTGGGCATACTGGGTATTATCGCAAGTTCATCAGGGGATATGCAGCAATCACCACCCCTATGGAGAAGCTATTGAAGAAAGATGCGGTATTTCAATGGAGCCCTGAGTGTAAGGATAGCTTCGAGATGCTGAAGGTGAAGATGGCTTCAGCACCGATACTAGTATTTCCAGACTGGAGTAAGGAATTCCATGTTCATGTCGATGCATCGTCGATTACACTCGGTGTGGTGCTGGCACAACCAGGAGAGGGGGATCTCGATCACCCTATTTCTTTCGCAAGTCGGAAGCTGTCATTCGCAGAAAGGAACTACACCACGACGGAGAGGGAAGGCTTGTCGATGGTCTATGCGCTACAGAAGTTTCGACATTACTTATTGGAAGGCCATTTTAAGATGTTCACAGACCACTCTGCGTTGAAATACCTAGTCAATAAGCCTGTGTTGGGGGGGAAGATATGTCGATGGTTACTTCTTTTTTAGGAGTTCGATTTTGAAGTAATTTTCAAGCCAGGGTGGTTGAATGCTGGCCCTGATCATCTATCACGGATTGAAATAGGAGAGGAGCCAACTAACATTGAAGATGGGTTGCCTGATGCGCAACTGTTCAAGGTTGGAGTAGCTGATGGTTATTTTGAAAAAATCATTCTGTTTCTGGTGATAGGTACCGCACGAGAAGAGTTCACCACTAGTCAGAAGAAGCAGTTGGTGGTAAAGGCTGCATATTTCTAGCTCATTGCAGGAGAGTTGTACAAATTAGGCGCAGATGAGATATTGCGATCATGTGTTTTGCCACATGAGCAAGAGCTGATCTTGTCAGAAGCACATGCAGGAGTGGCTGGAGGACACTATGGCGGTAGTGCGACTACCGGGAAGGTGTTGTGGGCGAGGTTTTGGTGGCCCACACTGCACAGTGATGCGACAGACTATGCGCGGTCCTGCGACATTTTTCAGAGAACCGAAAATCCATCCAGGCGGGATGAGATGCCACTGATACCTCAGTTAACACTGCAGCCATTCGACAAATGGGCAGTGAATTTCGTAGGACCAATCAATCCACCGGGGAAGCACACTAGGGAAAGATACATAATCATGACGACAAATTATTTGACAAGATGGGAAGAGGCGGCACCAGTCGTTGATTTTTTCATGGCCACATCCACGCGGTTTTTATTTAACAACATTGTCACTCGCTTTGGCTGCCCGAAGATATTGTTGAGTGATCAAGGCAACCACTTTCTCAATCGCACCTTCAGCGCATTGATGGAGGAACTGCAAATAAAACACAAGAAGAGTACGCCGTATCATCCGTAGGAAAATGGCATGGTGGAAGCTTTCCACAAATTATTGGAGCATGCGCTAACAAAGGTGTGCAATGCGAACCGTGATGACTGGGATATGAAAATCCCAGCAGTGTTGTGGGCATATTGCACCACATGTAAAAGGTTGACAGGTCAGATACCATTCAAGTTAGTGTATGGACAAGAAGTGATTATGCAAATGGAGTACATCATTCCGAGTCTGTGCATAGAGGCAGTGACAGGTATGGATGATGCAGAAGCATTAGAAGAATGCCTAGCACAGTTAGTACAGCTGGAGGAAGATTGCTTTATCGTGGGATTCCACCAGGGGGTGGAGAAGGATTTCCAAAAGGCGTGGCATGATCGCCATAGCAAAAACAAACAGTTTCAGCAAGGTGACTTGGTGTTGTTGTATGACAGCAATTTTATTAAACATCCAGGAAAATTGCAGATGCATTGGCTTGGTCTGTATCGCATCAGTAGCATTACTTCAGGAGGAGCGGTACAGTTGCAGTAGTTAGAAGGAACGATGCTCCCAAAGTTGATTAATTGTAGTAGGTTGAAGCCCTATCGATCGGGCTTGGAACAGCGCGATGCCTGAGTCGCATCGGGAGAAAAAAAAAGCAGGTTGATTGGTGGCAGGATGGCGCACCGACACAGACGAGAATGCGCAGGCAGGGAGGCTTGTGCCATAAGTTAGGAGTGGCCCGCGACAGTGGAAGTGTTACGATCGGGTCAAATCAAGCAATAAATGCCAAAAGCGGAGACAGTCAATTAACAGAGTAGGTTCGCATGATGGGCATTAATGGCGGATTTGGCCGATCGACTGACAGGATCGACAGCGGATTTGGGTCATTAATACCGAACTTCAGTCGAGTTAATGCAGGATTTAGTGATGATTACGAAGGCTTGGGATGGACGCTATAAGAATGGGTCGAAGCTGGTCAGAAGGCACCGAGAATTTAGTTTTTAAGTGTGACTGTGAAGTGCTACAGAGTATCGATGTTTCCTGGTGAGTGTAGTTGTGAGTTGGGCAAGGTTCAGATTGAACTTGCAGAGTGTCGTTGCTGAGCGTTGAGTGGGTCTGTTAATTACGTCGGTGATCAGTTGAGAACGTCGTGTGAGGTATGCTGGAAACAGTTGAGATTAGCAGTGAAGTAGAGTCTCTTTCGTCCCAGTTGTCATTGAGGAAGAGGCCGATTCTACGAGAGACATCAATCTTAAGGCAGAATTTGCAAACATGTCAGTTGGAGCGTCGATGATTGCTAAGAAGCGTTGGGGGTCAACATTCTGAGTCCCCACAAAAGCGTCAGCTTCGGTCCTCCACTGCTGTGGCAGGGGAAGATCAAGGGGAAGTAGGGCCATCCAGCTGCCGTATTGATGAGCCCGCTGCATGGGAAGGACTCTCGGCCACTGATATCCTAGGGTATATCCCCCCCAGTCGACCTGGGGTACCTTCCCGGAAGGTGTAGCGGAATCACATGTACATATTGCGGATGCCTGCGTGACCGGTAGGAATGGAGTGCTCTGTTGACATCAAGCCAACACTGATGCATTTGAAATATGACGACCATGATATGGTGGCGTACAAGGAGATTACGTTGGACCCTTATGAGCCAGGATCACAACTGAGCGGTAAGCCGGTTCCGCGTGATTGGGCGCGGGGTTTGAAACAGGTAGGCCTGCTAGGCCTTATCAATATGCCACATTTTGGATGACTGCCGGAGGTCAATGCATGTGTGAAGCAGCTACTGGCCTGTTTTCATGGCAGTACGTTGTGGCTGGATGAAGCAATTCCCGTCATGGTGCACTTGATCGCAGAGATTATTGGGTTTCCCAAGGATGGGGTCAACCCGTCACAGTATTTTCGAGGAAAGGAGAATGATAAAAAGTTGGCCTCGCAGTTGGTTAAGCGCTATGCCTTGGAGAAGGATGGCCGTGGTTACCGCACCAGCAGCATCAACAATAAGGCTGTGCTCACCGACACCAAGATACTTTCCTGTAAAGTGGTACAGGGTGGTTGACCTAATCAGTGTAATTCGAAAATTGTGGCATGTGCTGAGCAGTGTGTGGCTGGAGTGCAGATGAATTGGTCGTTGTTTCTACTGGATTAGTTGACGGAGGATGTTGTGGTGGTTCAAGCGGGTAAGGGCTCATCCACATATAGCTGGCTTCTGTTGTTGATTGCATTCATGGCCTGGAAGGAGCCCGACGTGTACCAAGGTATGGAGATTGATGCCGCGAAAGAGCATCGTGGTGCGCGATATCAAAACCTGTGGTTTGTCCAGGAACAAGAGAGGACTCGAGAATGTGTGTTGTTGTTCTAGTTATATTGGGAGATTCTCTGTGCAGGTGCAACGAAGGTGCCCCGATAGTCTGAAGAAACCACAGCACAGTTTAAGCCAGTCATGGTGTTTGCAATTCGACCGCATGCAATCTATGTACAAGCCCACCGTGACCCAGATAGGCAATGGCTGTTGACACCATATAAGGTGACGATAGCGGAGTTGGAAGCTATCGTGAACGATTGTCCAGAGGAATGGCGTGAACCCATGGGGTTGGACGAGATTGAGGATGGAGAACTGGCGAAAGGCTCAGATGATTGCCTATTGGCACAAGACCAACGGAGTCATCATGACTCAGATCATTAATCCATAAAGACAACAACAGATGACGACAGTGACCGGGCCCTTGAAGAAAACCAGACAAAAGGGCATCAGGACCCTGCGACAATCAGTGGGTTGCCCCTGTCAACGGAAGCGCAGTTGGGCCGACTCATAAAAGAAATCGCTGATGCATCCATAGCAGCGACTCACAAGATGAAAATGAAGACAGATGAAGGTTTCCATGCGCTCACTGCTCATATGGACTCCTTGTGTGATATGGTTTCGAGGAAGGAACCTAAAGAAGCAGTGGCACTGTCAATTGGCACAATTAGCACCGAGCTGCGGGTCAGGAATGTGGAGGTTCCCCCGACTACGATTGTGACTGATGACGAGGCTTTAAATGCCTTACTGCAATAGTTGAAGAAGGTGACCATAAACGTTAATGCATTGTCGGCACAAGGGTTAATAATTGTGCAGATGGTCGCTAGCTAGGAAATGGCGGACATAATGCATGAGATTAGCGGTAAGTGTATACGGATGCAGGAGCACGAGGCAGCTGCACAAGAAGCAATTGCAGATTTAACAGGAAGGGTTTCTGTAGCACAGCAGACTATGGATAAACTAGAAGAGGACATCAAGAAAGAACGAGCGGAAAATGCTCGAGAGATTGAAGAACTAAAAAAAGAACAGGACCACCCCATCGCAGAGAAGGCCCATATGTGGGATGATAGTGTGTGGGTAGACCGGGCCATTGCAGAGGCTTACCACCATGTGTCGGAGCCCACTGAAGGGTTGGATATGCTTCAACGTGTGCAACAACTAGGGGCTGTCATTGTCCAACTGCAACACGAGAATCAAGAGTTAAAAGCTCAGGTGAATCCCGGTACACCCCAAGCAGAAGTGAACGACCGAAACAGCAGCAACGAAGCTTACAACCGACACTGTGCAGTTTTGGGGCTGAATTGTTTAGGACGAGCAGGTTGAACAATTGATGAAGCTTCGGCAAGAAGCGGAGGGGCAGTTGGTGACACTAAAGGCGGCGATGCGCGTGATTGCACCCATGGAGTAGGTTGCCAAGTCTGCGGATCTAAAAGACCTGCAGTAGTGCGTCTCCAAGGCCGACGAGTGATAGAAGAAGCACACTCCGGAGCTGGAGGAGTTTCAGGATGTTGGATATTAGTTCATGACAAATGCTGGCGAAGTCCTCTAGAAAGTGCAGGAACATCATCAACAAGTGGCCGCGAAGCTCGCTAAGCATCCATCACCCCAGGACATCATCGACAGTCAGGAAGCGGCTACAGAAGAAAAGGAAATGGTGACGACAGTCGAGTAGTAGTACGATGATTTCAAATTAAAGACTGCAGAGTACACTATGTCTTGCTGACATGGCTCGAGGGTGAGCCACAAGATTGTGTTGGGGGCTTGTTGGCAGGCAGTTTGGTAAGGTAACATCGCAGCATCTCTGATGGTGCGACAAGTCAAAGGATATCGTGGAAGGCAGTGAGCTAGGCGTAAAGAAGACTATTGTATGCAATTTTGGGTCATTTGGACCATATGTGATGTAATTTTGGGTTAATTGTACCATAGAATGTGGGTTTTGGGTCATTTGGACTGTGTTAGTTAGATTTTGGGTCAATTATCCAAAGTGTTGGTTAGGAAGTTGTTAGTAAGTGGACAAGTATTGTAAAGGAAGAATCCTATATATAGAAATAAGTTGTAAGTGTTGAATGATCTGAGTACGGCCCCTTGGATGTTGATGTATGCGTCTTTGAGTTTGTGTCTAAGATCAAGAGATATTGGTGAGATTTGGTTTTGCGGAGATATTGTATCAGGGTTTTGCTGAAGTAATATGACATGACGGAACTATTTGGTGAAATTTCCTATGTATCTTTTATGGTAATGCATGTCGCGATTCATGAATGATGCTATGTTTTCTTAATGTTATACTTATTGCGATGGAAGATCCTGTTGAATGATGCTATGAACATGAATGATGTTAAATCTGAATGCATGTATCTATCTTTGAATGTTGCAATAAGTTAAGTAATTGTTGCCGCAAACATCCCCCTTCATTCGGCGGAAACATGGTTCCGTCCACTCTCCCTTGAATGCCTCAGGTGAGACCTCACCTACTACACAGGTGTTGCTGTACGGGGTAAAACCTGTCTGGGCCAGTGCTCAGGGAGATCGCGGTGGGTTGGTGTCGAAAGCGATGGGAACCCTTGTCAACTGGGATTGAGTCAACAAAGACTTTACTTTAACACTTCGTCATTCATCTACTGCCTTAGATTAATTAGCTTTATAACAAATGCAAGTGGATGAAACATATAATGTTGCGCACACCTGGTGCTGCGCGGCGAAGAGTTATACAATCCAAACTCTATATACACATGTGATTATTCAAGAAATTGATACTTTCATAGACTTGGAATACTGAGCATTCAACATGCATCCATTCACAAGATACTTAGCATATCATTCCCATCTTTCTCCTATGGCGAATGCATATAAAAGCATTAACACACCAACTAATAAATGAGAATCCAAGCATCCAATATAAGCAAATAAGCAAGTCAAGCACACAAACAATCACACTACACAGTATTTAACGTGATTCACCCCCAGGATGGAAGCTACATCCACAAGAACTATTGTTATATTAGTCTTTGGGAAGGGTACAACAGTTCTTTGTCTGTACCCTCAGCTGCAGACTCACTTCTCTCTCAATCAACCTCTGTGCACTCAGCTTGCAGAGCCTGACAAAATGTCTCTTACATGTTGATGTATATGTAACTTCGGAATGTATTTCATCAGTATATTATATGTATATTTATTGTACCCTTATAAGAGATGTGTTATTCCTCTATAAGGAAGTGTCGTCATGTGGATTGACAAGTGTCGCAAGTGTGTGTACTTGCCGATGGGTTATTAGACCACCTTATGGGGTCGGCCCTAATTAATATATAATATAATGTGGATGTACTAAAGTAGACAAGTCGGCCCCAGTAGGTCACTGGGCAAAAAGGTGAGTATAAATAGAGATAGGAGATCTCTATTTTACTTACTCGGAAAAGTATCTATCTCTCTCTCTGGAAAGTGGCGCACTAGTGAGGAGGAGGAGGATCATCTGCTAGGAGACTATCTCTGTATTATTTGGTTGTATTTTGGTTGAGCCATTGCTCTCTCTATCTCTGAGGAAGTTGTGGGGTTTTTCACCTTAGGGTTTTCCCCACGGAAACTATGTGTCTCTTGTCTCTATGCTTTTGATTCTTATGATGCTTGTGATGCTTGTCATATTATGATTGTCATGCATTGATATACTGTAGATGTTATTCTCTCAGCAAAGATCCTATAGTATTGTGATTTAATACTGAAAATTTAACATGGTATCAGAGCTTAACTGAGAAGAAGACATTTTGCAGTGACGGAAGCTTGTATTGCTTGTTTATTGGGTTTCTCTCCATAGATTTTTGAAATTCAGTATAGTAGATTGGATCTACTCATCAAGGCGCATCTTTCTGTCCAATCAGATTTCAGTTCCGAGCATTTTCAGTTTTGGCCCTAAAAATTAGGGTTTCCACAAAAATAGGAATTTCTGGAAACTGAAGGTACAGCTAGAAGCTCCTTGCAAAAATCGAAGGTTTGAGCTTTGGATCGAGATTTTTGGCTGGGTAGATCTCCGGGAAACTCAAACCCTAATTCAGGGCTCTCCCTAGTGAACCCGGGAGGACAAAAAGGCAATTTTGAAGGACAAGACTTTGCTGATCTCAAATTCTAAATGTACTAGGCTGATCAGCTCTCCAAGGCGCATCTTTCTATCCTTTCAGAATTTTGAAATTCACATTTTGAATTTTTAGGGTTTCTCTGACAAACCCTAATCCGGGACCAGATCTAGTTTTCAGCACTTCAAGTGGTAAGTTCTAAATCTTTTCTATTTCCATTTGAAGTACTCTTAAAGATGTCTCTTCACACCAAGCTTGAGGATAAGCTTGAAGGGGCTGATAACTTCCGAGCCTGGAAGTATAGGATTGGGCTAATCCTGGAAGAGAATGAGTTGGACTCATATGTGAAAGAAGACATCCCTATCCCAGAGGATGAAGAGGCCAAGGTATTGCACAAGAAGAACTTGGTCAAGGCAAAGAGAATCATTGCTGATTCTATCAAAGACCATCTCATACCCCATGTGTCTTCTCTCAAGACACCCAAAGAGATGTTTGAATCTTTGACCAAGCTATTTGAAGGAAAGAACATAAATCGGAAGATGACCCTGCGGAACCAATTGAAAGCAGTAAAGTTTCAGAATGGGGAAACCATTCAATCCTACTTTTCAAGGGTCTCTCAGATCAAGGAACAATTAGAAGCAGTAGATGAAATGGTGGAGAATGGTGAAGTGGTGATGACCACTCTAAATGGCCTACCCAGGTCATGGGATTCCTTTATTCAAGGAATTTGTGCAAGGAAGAAGTTGATCTCCTTCAGTAGACTTCGGGAAGAATGTTCTCAAGAAGAAGCTAGGCTTATAGCTCGTGAGGAAAAGATGGGAGGTGAAGATCAAGCTCTTGCAGCTCACACCAAAAGAAGCAAAACCAAGAAGGATCACCCTCACCCCAAAAGATTCCATCAAAAGAATAAGAAGGACCTAAGATGCTTCACATGCAATGAGAAGGGTCACTTTGCTTCAGATTGTCCCAAGAACAAAAGGGATAATAAGAACAACTCCAGTAAGAAGAAGAAAGGTAGCAAAAGAAGGTTTCATGCCCATGCTGCCGAAGATGATGAACCTCCAAAGAAGAAGGCTAGGGCAGAAAGTAGTAGTGATGATGACTCATCAAGTGAAGAAGAATATGTTCTAATTTCCGCTCTTACAGGTACCATCTCCCATGGATGTAATGATTGGTTGATTGATAGTGGGGCTTCCAAACACATGACTGGGTTCAAGGAATCATTTGTGAACCTTTCTGAACATGAATCACCCCATAAGGTGAAACTTGGGGATGATTATCAATATCCAATCAAAGGAAGTGGTGAAGCCTCTTACAACTTAGATTCTGGAAAATCTCTGAAGATGAAGGAAGTTCTCTATGTACCTGGGCTCAAGAAGAACTTACTCTCCATCTCTGCTCTAGATGCAAAAGGTATGAGGGTTGCATTTGTTGATGGCCAAGTACTAATGTGGCCAAAGGGAAAGACTATAGATGATGCAGTAGTGATTGGAGAGCAAGAGGGAGGCTTGTATAAATTAAAGGGTCAACCTGAACATGCCATGGTACATGAATCCATGGAGCCAAGTGAACTTTGGCATAGGAGACTTGCTCATATGCACTATAGAGCACTTCCAATTGCAAGCAAGGCTGTAGAAGGTCTTCCTGAAATCAAGACCAAACATGAAGGGGTTTGCAAAGGATGTGCAAAAGGTAAGAACACTAAGAAGGCTTTCCCAAGCAGTGAAAGCAAGGAAAAAGACATCCTGGAAATCATCCACTCAGATGTATGTGGCCCCATGTCATCCAGTTCCCTAAGTGGGTATGTTTACTATGTATCATTTATTGATGACTTCTCCAGGAAGACTTGGGTATACTTCTTGAAGGGCAAAGATGAGGTGTTTGATAAATTCAAGGAATTCAAAAACTTGATGGAAAATCAAATTGACAAGAAAATCAAAACATTCAGATCTGACAATGGTGGAGAATTCACCTCAAATGACTTCAAGAAGCATTGTAGTGATTCAAGGATTAAGAGGGAGTTGACTGCTCCATATAATCCTCAACAGAATGGAGTTGCAGAAAGGAAGAACAGAACTATCATGGAAGCAGCAAGGGCAATGTTGCATGACCAGGATCTTCCTATGCATCTTTGGGCAGAAGCAGCTAGAACAGCTGTATATGTGCAGAATAGAACACCCCACAAGATATTGGACAACAAGACACCAGAAGAAGTCTTCTCTGGTAAGAAACCTGAAGTCAGCCATCTCAGAATATTTGGTTGTCCAGTATACACTCATGTCCCAAAGGAGAAGAGGACTAAACTAGATCCTTCAGGAAAGAAAGGCATCTTTGTGGGTTATAGTGAAAGCTCGAAGGCTTACAGAATATATTTTCCAGGGTTCAAGAAGATTGATGTCAGCAGGGATGTAACATTTGATGAAAATTCAGCATTCATCAAATCAAGAAAGGCACCTATTGAAGATTATGAAGAACCTAAGGAAACAAGATTTCAAGACACTACCATGACTGATACAGTTCCAGAAACTGCTCGTGAGTTTGAAGATCCACAAGAACCTGTAGATCCACCTCGTGAGGATAACTCTCACAAGAGGAAACCTGTATGGGCTAGAGAGCTCATTCATGATGCAGAAAGATTTGGCATTCCAGAAGAAGAACACAGAGCAAAGAAGAGAACCAGATCACACACCAGTTATGTTGCTTTACTCTGTGACATCATGAACAAAGAGCCTTCCAGTTATGAAGAGGCAGCAGAAAAGAAAGAATGGAAGGATGCTATGGTTGAGGAATATCAATCAATTATGAAGAATGATGTTTGGGATATTGTCCCAAGACCTAAAGGGAAGTCTGTTGTGACTTCCAAGTGGATCTACAAAATCAAGCATGCTGCAGATGGCAGTGTGGAAAAATATAAAGCAAGATTCGTAGCTCTTGGTTTCTCTCAGAAGGAAGGAATAGACTATGAAGAAACCTTTGCACCTGTAGCCAGATATACTTCCATCAGAACAGTACTTGCCTTGGCCGCAACAATGAAATGGAAGATACACCAGATGGATGTCAAGACTGATTTCCTGAACGGTGTAGTAGAAGAGGAAGTATATGTGGAACAGCCACTCGGCTTTGAAATACATGACAGGGAATATTATGTATGCAGATTGAAGAAAGCCTTGTATGGCTTGAAGCAAGCTCCCAGAACCTGGTATGGTAGGATGGACAGTTTCCTATCTAGTTTGGGCTTTACCAAGAGTAAAGCGGATTCCAACCTTTACTACAAGGTTGAGGAAGGGAATCCTGTGATTCTACTACTATATGTGGATGACCTATTTGTGACAGGAGATGACAGAATGATTGCAGATACCAAGAGGAAGCTTGCAGCGGAATTCGATATGAAAGATTTGGGAATGATGCACTATTTCCTAGGTATGGAGGTGTGGCAGAATGCAGGTGGGATCTTCCTTGGTCAAGGGAAGTACACAGTAGATATCCTGAAGAGATTTGGGATGATGGATTGCAAAGCCATGGCCACACCTATGGCATCAAATCTGAAGCTTCTTTGTGATGCTTCATCTGAGCCAGTTGATGTTTCTATGTATCGTCAGATTATTGGGTCCTTGATGTACCTGATGAACACGAGACCAGATATTTGCTTTGCTGTGAACACATTGAGCCAGTTCCTGACGGATCCGAGGAGTGTTCATCTAGTTGCTGTAAAGCATGTTCTGAGGTACCTGAAGGGTACAGTGGATTATGGGCTCAGGTATGAGGTGAATCAAAAGTTTAACCTGCAGGGTTATGTTGATTCAGATTGGGCTGGCAGTGCTGCAGATAGGAAGAGCACATCTGGGTGTTGCTTCAGTATGGGATCAGGTGTGATCTCTTGGTTTAGCAGGAAGCAATCCTGCGTAGCACTGAGTACAGCTGAGGCAGAGTATGTTGCAGCCTGTTCAGCTAGTTGTGAGGCAGTATGGCTACGGAAGCTACTGTCTGAGTTATTTGATCTCCCGTTGGAGGCTACTGGTATCTTCTGTGATAACCAGAGTTGTGTGAAGCTGTCCGAGAACCCAGTGTTTCATGACAGGTCGAAACACATAGAGATCAAATATCACTATATCAGGGATATGGTGCAGAGAGGAGCTGTGAAGCTCCTGTATGTTGCGACGGACGAGCAGATTGCAGATGTGCTGACAAAGCCACTAGCCAGGGTGAAGTTCGAGTACTTCAGAGAGAGGCTTGGCGTTATTCAGATCGAGGACACTTCGAGGAAGAAGTGATGGACACATTTGCTGAAGCCATTCCAAGCATGTTGGAAGGAGGATCCTTCACATGGCTGTGGATGTAAGCGCTGGATGATGAGCATCAGGATGATGTTCTAGTTTCTGCTTGATATGATCAGTTGGATCATTTTATGTATGTATGTACGCATCATGTTGGATGCTGATATGATCAGTTGGATCATTTTATGTATGTATGTACGCATCATGTTGGATGCTGGATATGATCAGTTGGATCATTTTATGTATGTATGTACGCATCATGTTGGATGCAGGATATGATCAGTTGGATCATTTTATGTATGTATGTACGCATCATGTTGGATGCAGGATATGATCAGTTGGATCATGTGTATGTATTGTTTATGCATCATGTTGGATGCTTGGACCATGTATCTGTATATGTATCAGGTGGATACATTATATGATCAGGTGGATCATGTATGGTGATATGTATCATGTATTTGTATTTGTATCAGGTGGATACATTAATGATCAGGAGGATCATGTATGATGATATGTATCAGGTAGATACTTGGTATGCATCAGGTAGATGCATTGATGATCAGGAGGATCATGTATGATAATTGGTATGCATCAGGAAGATGCATTGATGACCAGGTAGATCATGCAGCAGGATGTTGCAGTGATGATCAGGATGATCATAGATGACGAGCTTCAGGATGTTGCTCCAGATGACATGCAGCAGGATGTTGCAGTGATGATCAGGATGATCATAGATGACGAGCTTCAGTATGTTGCTCCAGATGACTTGCAGCAGGACGTTGCAGTGATTATGATCAGGACGATCATGAGTACATCAGGATGATGTATGGTGAGTATCAAGTTGATACTCTGTGGCCGTGGATCAGGTTGTGCAGATGAGCATGTCTGGGAGATCCTATAGGTCGGAGTTGTGTACCCGTAACAGCCTGGGATGCTCTTTCGAGACATTGCTCTGGGAGGACATGTAATTCGTTGCCCTGGGAGATCTCAGGTCAGAGTTGTGTACCCGTAACATCCTGAGATGCTCTTGCGAGGTTTTGTCCTATGGCATGTAATTTGGGCCCTGGGAGATTTCAGGTCGGAGTTGTGTACCCGTAACATCCTGAGATGCTCTTGCGAGGTTTTGCCATGACCACATGTAATTTGTGCCCTAGGAGATCTCAGGTCGGAGTTGTGTACCCGTAACATCCTGAGATGCTCTTGCTAGGTTTTGTGGTGGACCACATGTAATTTGTGCCCTGGGAGATCTTAGGTCGGAGTTGTGTACCCGTAACATCCTAAGATGCTCTTTCAAGGTTTTGTGGTGGGGTCACATGTAATAGCGCCCTGGGAGATCCTACAGGTTGGAGTTGTGTACCCGTAATATCCTGGGATGCTCTTTCGAGGTTTTGTGACGCACGTAAAAGTCCTGAGGATTCCACAGTATGGCCAGTGATGATGAAGACCTGCAGGTGGTGGGCCTACATCCAGTATGAAAAAGGACTGGCTCTGTAGAACTTCCTATGACGAGTAGAGACAGAGATTGGACGAGATAGCAGCAGCAGTGACGATGACGATGACGATGCATTGATGATGATGATCCAGAGAAGAAGACTTGTCTAGCAAATTTGTGTCGAGAAATACCTTCCTTGTTAAGAGGGAGTGTTGATGTATATGTAACTTCGGAATGTATTTCATCAGTATATTATATGTATATTTATTGTACCCTTATAAGAGATGTGTTATTCCTCTATAAGGAAGTGTCGTCATGTGGATTGACAAGTGTCGCAAGTGTGTGTACTTGCCGATGGGTTATTAGACCACCTTATGGGGTCGGCCCTAATTAATATATAATATAATGTGGATGTACTAAAGTAGACAAGTCGGCCCCAGTAGGTCACTGGGCAAAAAGGTGAGTATAAATAGAGATAGGAGATCTCTATTTTACTTACTCGGAAAAGTATCTATCTCTCTCTCTGGAAAGTGGCGCACTAGTGAGGAGGAGGAGGATCATCTGCTAGGAGACTATCTCTGTATTATTTGGTTGTATTTTGGTTGAGCCATTGCTCTCTCTATCTCTGAGGAAGTTGTGGGGTTTTTCACCTTAGGGTTTTCCCCACGGAAACTATGTGTCTCTTGTCTCTATGCTTTTGATTCTTATGATGCTTGTGATGCTTGTCATATTATGATTGTCATGCATTGATATACTGTAGATGTTATTCTCTCAGCAAAGATCCTATAGTATTGTGATTTAATACTGAAAATTTAACATTACAGAGATCTATTCAATCAACAATGAGAACAACACAAAATGAAGAGTAGTAATAACCCAACAACCCTTTTCCATACAAAATGTGCCTTATTTATTGTTGGTCGTTAAACTGATCTAGAGGTTTCCCAATGCAGACCCAGGTATTTCGCGGTACAAGATACCAACAAAAACCCCTATTCACCGTCCCTTTCGGCAACAGACTGCGAGCAGTCTGAGGTCTCACCCGAGGTGAAGTTGAAGGGGTGGTTGCAGAAGCAGGCTTCCACAACCTTGTGATGCGAGTGTTTGAACTTATTCCTATACAGCGCAGTACAGGTTGTGCGCTGCGGTCAATGACTACGCGAAGTCTTCTACTTCGCGTCGAGTATCTTCAGGAACAAAGATATTTGCACCCTCAGCGCGTCCACAGGCCGCGCAGTGGGGTTATGAGACTTAATCACTTCTACTCAATCTTATTTGATAATCCTTAATCATTCATCATTACTTAGCTTGATAAACATCATAATTTATGCAAATGAGTGAGATGCGTAGTGCTGTGTGCTTGATGTTGCAATTCAACTTTAACCCTTAATTGTGTGGTTATCTCATAGATCCATTCATTTGAGGACTTATAGGTGCTTGACTATTAACATTCATCCATACGTGAACTACTAGCATCTTATTCCATCCTTTCCGTGGTGAATACAGATAACAATAAACATATATCGGACAATAGTAACTTCATGCATGCACTGTACGTAAATTAAATAATAAATTAATGACAATCATACACAGCAATCACATAACACAATGGTTTAACGTGGTTCATCCCCCCGGATGGGAAGCTACGTCCACAAGAAATGTTGTTTATTTATCTTGGAAAGGGTACAACAATTCTTCGCCTGCGCACTCATCTGTAGACGCTCTTCTTTCTCTCCCTCAAAGTCAGGTCTCTGCGCACTCAGCTGTAGAGCCCTTACAATGCTTCAATCTCACAGATCTAACAATATTCAATATTAATCAACAAAATGAAGAGTTAACCCTTTTCACTTATAAAATTGCCTTATTTATAGATCAAGACCCGTAGGTCATGTCTTTTACATCTTGAAGGCATAAACCTTTAGGTTTACAAAACTGTCGCGGTTTTCCCAAAACCGGACTACTGATATCTGACAGTGGATCTTCTTTTACATGCACGCCAACAGGTTGTTTTCGCCAAGCTATTCTTTCGCATCCTTAGATGACTGGATCAAGTAGTCGTAGTCTTTTGTTTGTATGATCAGTCACCTACCTCCGATCTGCACCTACCCATTGCTTGGTATTTATCGGCAATCTTTTCCAAAAATAGGTCTTCTGTGACCTAACCAAAATAACTGTCCTCATCCATCCACGCTCTGCTTAGCTGGATCTCCGTCGATGTGGAACATCATGGCGCTGTACTCCTCGCAGCTCCTTCAACACTGTGCTGCGCGCAACTTCACAGCATACCAAAACTTATCCCAAAATTGTTCAAACTTAACTGCGCTTAGCTCCGCAGTTCTCAAAATTCTTCCTGTTAAAAAATGCCCCATATGGGCCATGCCCAACAAGCCCCTAACACTTACATGTGGCTCGTCCCCGAGCCACCTACAATTCCTTGAAGGTGTTCCGCTGATTGTGGGCTGATATTCGCAGTGAACTCCTTTAATGTGTCAATCAACTTTTCTACCGCGTTCTTCGTATCTTGTTCAATTTGCCCAACTGTTTCCACCATATCAAGTTTTATCTCATGGCCGATCTGGCCTTCCACCTGCTCTTGATTCTGGTTCAACTCCTTTAACTTTTCTTCAATCTCTTGTAAGATTGTGCCGACTTCCTCTAATAATGGCTGCGACTTATCGCCCATTTCGGTCTCCTTCTCACGCAAAGCTTTAACTTCCTTCTTTAGGGTGTTGATTTCTCTGTATTTTAGGATTTTCTCCCTTGTTGGTAGCGCCTTAACTGTTGATGTATATGTAACTTCGGAATGTATTTCACATATATGTATATTGTATTCCTATAGAGATGTTATTATTCCTCTATATGGAAGTGTCATCATTTATATTGTAAGTGCCGTAACTTATACTTGATGGGTTATTAGACCACCTTGTTTGGGGTCGGCCCTGTATAAGTCATGTGGGTCAAAGGGTTATTAGACCACCCTATTGGGGGTCGGCCATGTGGGTCAAAGGGTTATTAGACCACCCTATTGGGGGTCGGCCCAGTCAGCATTATGTTATGTGGTTAAGTTCGAGCCTACATGAGTTAGGTAAAAAGGCAAGTCAAGTCAAGTATAAATAGAGTGCGGGAGGCACTCTATTTGCTCACTCACTTCTCACACATGCACTCAAGGAGGAGTGGCGCACTTATGGAGGAGGAGGATCTGCTGCTAGGTTATGTCTATCTCTCATGGTTGGTTGTATCATTTCTCTATCTATCTCTGAGGAAGTTATTGGGGTTTTTCACCTTTATGGTTTTCCCCAAGTAAATCTTTGTGTCTCTTGTGTGCTTGCATTATTGTCTCCATGATTGATATGCTGTAGATATTCTGTACATGTTGTTCTCTCAATTAAGATCCTAGATCAGATTGAAGTAAATTCTGAAAATTTAACATGGTATCAGAGCTAGCCTGAAAGAAGGCATGATATGGCATGTATGACACTTGTTGCACTTACGATGCTAGGGCTTGATATAGCAAAAACCAGTCATCGTATAAATTTTGCTATAAATCTGTTTTGGCGAAGTTTTCGGATCTGAAATTGTTACAGGACGAATATTAAATCTCCAGGTACCTTGTGTCCAAAGGACAACCTCTAATTCGTTGTACTCTGTGATTTATGATCTGTGCAATATAGGGTTTCTGCCTCTTCCAGATCTGAGTCAAAATCAGGTGACCTTGGGAAAAAGGTCATAACTTGGGCTAGGAAGCTCCAAATGAAATTTCGTAACAAGTGAAAGGTAATAAACAGAATGTACTATCTCAAAAAGTTTTTGCAGAGGCCGAAGTTGAACCAGTGACACGTGGCATGTCGTACAATTTCACTCTCCTGTATTATCCCATAAACAGGTCACATTGCGACACTTGGCATAACTCTCTCTCAGAGAATCCAATTGAGGTCAGACCTGTCAGGATGGAAATATAACAGGACGAGCTATCTTATGAAAAGTTTTCAGAGGCCGAAGTTGAAACAGTGACACGTGGAACGCCGTACAAGTTCGCTCTCCTGTATTATCCCAAAACAGGTCATGTTGCGACATTTTGCATAACTCTCTCTCAGAGAATCCAATTGAGGTTAGAACTGTCAGGATGGAAATATAATAGGTCAGGCTATCTCAGGAAACGTTTTTAGACCCTGTGGATCGAAAAGTTCAGAGTTACACTAGAAACAATCAGGTACATATTTCTGTCAAAACAGAATTATTTTTGAGTACCTTCATTCATGGCTTCCGGAATTTAGGGCTTTGGAGAAAGTTGGAATTTTTGTAATCGGATACCACGGCTGGATGCTACTCATCAAAATAAAAATTTAGAGACCAAGATCAGAATTTTTGGTTGGGAAGAAGGCCGGGTTTGATCAGACCCTAGTTCGGGACTTTGATCAGAAAAGTGGAAAATTAGGGCTTCTTTAAAAATGGGAATTTTTGAAATCTGTGACCATGGCTGGAAGCTCCTCGGAAAAATAGAAGCTTAGAGCTTTGGATCAAACTTTTTGATTGGGCAGAAGGGTGGGATTCATCAAACCCCAGTTCAGGGTCACGTCCAGTGAATCCGAAAGTTTCAAAGGAAAAATTGAGGAGTGAAACTTTGCAGTTCTCAAATTCTGAATATACCGGTTTGATCAGCTTATCAAGGCACATATTTCTATCCTTTCGGAAGTTTGAAATTCAAAGTTTGAATTTTTGGGGTTTCTCTGACAAACCCATATCCAGCTCCATGTCCAGTTCTTGCAAATCAAGTGGATTGGGTTAATCCTAGAAGAAGATGGATTGGTCACCTGCATAAGTGAAGAAGTTCCTGTTTCAGAGGGAGATGAGGCTAAGGCCTTACATAAGAAGATTACAACTGATCTCGACAGGTATGACTCATCGAGGTATGTTTTGAGATTTTTTCATGATTAAGTTTATGGTATGTTTGTCTTCATGTTATTACGGTTAGTACAATCTTGATTTTAGACTTGTCATATCACCTTAATAAAACTATGAATGCACGATAGAAAATATTCATTGATTAGGGTATTGACACTTATGATTGTACTAATGCATTATGGTGTTGTATGAGGTTTATGTTGTCTACTAACATGAAAGGTACACCAAGAAAGACAAATCATGTTCTGTTCCAAGAACATATGATCATGATAACATGAGGACAAAGATTCATCCATTGTCATGGATCTCATAGAAGATCCATTTACGAGGTATGTATAACTTGGTTTTGTAATAGTTAACCTATGAGATATATAGGTTACTAGCACAAGTCATTGAAGAAGAACAAGAAGACATCATGTGAGTATGTTAGACATAAATAGCTAGCATGCTAATCCAGGTATGTTTTTCCTATATCAAGCTAGAATCCTACCTTGTGTTAGGATCTTATACTGTTATTGATAATGATTATTCATGAAGTCATAGGTTTGAATAATCATGGTTGTATGCATATTATGTTTCTTACCATAAGTGATGATATGACTAACCAGAAGAATCATGAAGGTATAGGTTTTATGCATATTATATCTCTTATCTTGATTGATGATTCAACTAACCTGAAGAGTCATAGGTTTGAGTAATTACAGGTTTAGACATGTTATGTTTCTTATGATTTGACTAACCATAAGAATCCTACATAAACCTTGAATGCTAATGCTTATTATTTTCTGTTTGAAATGATCATGACTATACATGCTTGAGATTATTGTGTTTTAATAGTATACTAATGAATGTATGATTTTATATGAGATCACAAGGATAACACAATCATGATACTAATAAGCATGCATAGGAACCAAGGATGAATATGAGTTCAAGAATAGGTAATCCAGGAAGCAAAGATCAAGAGGGAGCACACTCCAGTTGTTCCTGCAAGAAAGCAAAGGAACACACTTCAGTAGTTTCTGCAAGGATGCAGATATTCAGAGGGAGTTGACCATCTTTCCACAATAGAAAGGTGTAGAAGAAGCTACTTCAGATTAGGACTCCATCAGCTCCTCTAAGGAAGCAAAGACTCAGAGGGAGTCCACCCAACGAACAAACAAAGATAAGTATTTTAATTTCTTGCATATTTGTCTGTTTAAATAAAATTGTTCAATGATGTATATGCTCATGTTCCTAGACTTAGGATATGTATTGTGCATATTAGAATAGTTGCATTGATGAACAGTATACTACTAATATACATGGGTAAGTGGCATATGGCACTGTACAACATTCCATTGCTACTTATCTAGAATGAAACCTCTTTGCTGACATGTTGGGAGTTGTGCACACTCTGAACAATGTTCTGGTAGAGATTGGAAGGCATCTAGAAAGTTACGGAATATGGATAAATGTTGTATTGAAGCATTGGCTAAGATAATTGCATGACTGTATGACATATTTCTTTATGTGTAAGAATTTGTTCTGAAAATTATGAGATGTTTCTAATCATGCAATTTAACCTGTTTTGTAGGAAAGACCGTATATCTTCACCTACAAAAGGACTACAACATTTGTTCCAGCAACAAAGATATCTATTGAAGATACTGAAGTTCCCAGGATCTGGGATGAAGAAATGGAATGCCATGATCCGTCGATCATGAGAATGATGTTTGGGATGTAGTCCCAAGACGTGAAGGGAAGTTTGTTATAACTTCCAAATAGAACTATCAGATCAAGCATGTTGCAGATGGCAACATTGAGAAATACAAAAGTGATGAAATAGAAGATGCACCAGATGGATTTCAAGACAGCATGGTGTAGTCATATATGTGTGCAGAACTTGATATGGTAGGATAGACAGCTTTCTATCCAGCTTGGGCTTTACCAAGAATAAAGCGGATTCCAACCTTTTCTACAAGGTTGAGGAAGGCAATTCAGCGATACTACTATTTGGATGACCTGTTTGTATCAGGTGAGGATAGATTGATTGCCGACACGCAGCGGAAGCTTGCTTCCGAGTTCGAGTTGAGGAACTTGGGGATGATTCACTATTTTTTTTTTGGCATGGAGGTGTGGCAGAGTGATGGAATCTTCCTTGGACAAGGGAAGTCTGCAGTAGAGATCCTGAAGAGGTTCGGGATGATGGATTGTAAGGCCATGGCCACACCTATGGCATTGAATCTGAAGCTTCTATGTGATGCTTCATCTGAGCTGGTTGATGTCTCTATGTATCGTCAGATGATTGGGTCCTTGATGTACCTGACGAACACGAGACCAGACATTTGCTTTTCTGTGAACACATTGAGCCAGTTCCTAACGGATCCGAGGAGTGTTCACCTGGTTGCTGTAAAGCATGTTCTGAGGTACCTGAAGAATACAGTGGATTATGGTCTCAAGTATGAAGCGAATCAAAAGTTTAACCTCCAGGGTTATGTTGATTCAGATTGGGCTGGCAGTGCTGCAGACAGGAAGAGCACATCTGGGTGTTGCTTCAGTATGGGATCAGGTGTGATCTCTTGGTTTAGCAGGAAGCAGTCCTGTGTAGCACTGAGTACAGCTGAGGTAGAGTGTGTTGCATCCTATTCAGCTAGTTGTGAGGCAGTATGGCTACGTAAGCTACTGTCTGAGTTATTTGATCTCCCGTTGGAGGCTACTGGTATCTTCTGTGATAACTAGAGTTGTGTGAAGCTGTCCGAGAACCCAGTGTTTCATGACAGGTCGAAACACATAGAGATCAAATATCACTATATCGGGGATATGGTGCATAGAGGAGCTGTGAAGCTCCTATATGTTGCGATAGACGAGCAGATTGCAGATGTGCTGACGAAGCCACTAGCCAGGGTGAAGTTCGAGTACTTCAGAGAGAGGCTTAGCGTTCTTCAGATCGAGGACACTTCGAGGAAGAAGTGATGGACACATTTGCTGAAGCCATTCCAAGCATGTTGGAAGGAGGATCCTTCACATGGCTATGGATGTAAGTGCTGGATGATGAGCATCAGGATGATGTTCTGGTTTCTGCTTGGATATGATCAGTTGGATCATTTTATGTATGTATGTAAGCATCATGTTGGATGTTGGATATGATCTATTGGATCATTTTTATGTATGTATGTACGCATCATGTTTGATGCTGGATATGATCAGTTGGATCATGTGTATGTATTTTGTATATGCATCATGTTGGATGCTTGGACCATGTATCTGTATATGTATCAAGTGGATACATTGTATGATCAGGTGGATCATGTATGGTGATATGTATCATGTATTTGTATTTGCATCAGGTAGATGCATTGATGATCAGGAGGATCATGTATGATGATATGTATCGGGTAGATACTTGGTATGCATCAGGTAGATGCATTGATGATCAGGTGGATCAGGTATGATGACATGCAGCAGGATGTTGCAGTGATGATCAGGATGATCATGGATGACGAGCTTCAGGATGTTGCTCTAGATGACATGTAGTAGGACGTTGCAGTGATGATCAGGATGATCATGGATGACGAGCTTCAGGATGTTTCTCTAGATGACATGCAGCAGGACGTTGCAGTGATGATGATCAGTATTATCATGGATACATCAGGATGATGTATGGTGAGTATCAGGTTGATACTCTATGGCCGTGGATCAGGTTGTGCAGATGAGCATGTAATCCGGTGCCCTGGGAGATTTGCAGATGGTCTTTCAAGGTTTTTCCTATGGCATGTAATATCGGTGCCTTGGGACATCTGGCAAATGCTCTTTCGAGGTTTTGCTCTGGGAGGACATGTAATTCGGTGCCCTGGGAGATCTGCAGATAGTATTTCGAGGTTTTTCCTATGGCATGTAATAGCGCCCTGGGATATCTGGCAGATGCTCTTGCGAGGTTTTGTCCTATGGCATGTAATAGTGCCCTGGGAGATCCGATAGGTTGGGTTGTGTGCCCGTAATCAGTCCTAGGATGCTCTTGTCAGGTTTTTCCATGACCACATATAATAGCGCCCTGGGAGATCCTACAGGTCGGAGTTGTGTACCCGTAACATCCTGGGATGCTCTTTCGAGGTTTTGTGGTGGGGTCACATGTAATAGCGCCCTGGGAGATCCTACAGGTCGGAGTTGTGTACCTGTAACATCCTGGGATGCTCTTTCGAGGTTTTGTGACGCACATAATAAGTCCTGAGGGTTCCACAGTATGGCCAGTGATGATGAAGACCTGCAGGTGGTGGGCCTACATCCAGTATGAAAAAGGACTGGCTCTGTAGAACTTCCTATGACGAGTAGATTCAGAGATTGATTGAGATAGCAGCAGCAGTGACGATGATGATGACTCGATGACAATTATCCAGTGACGATGATCCAGAGAAGATGACTTGTGCTAGAAGAACTGTGCTGAGAAATACCTTCCTATTTAAGAGGGAGTGTTGATGTATATGTAACTTCGGAATGTATTTCACATATATGTATATTGTATTCCTATAGAGATGTTATTATTCCTCTATATGGAAGTGTCGTCATTTATATTGTAAGTGCCGTAACTTATACTTGATGGGTTATTAGACCACCTTGTTTGGGGTCGGCCCTATATAAGTCATGTGGGTCAAAGGGTTATTAGACCACCCTATTGGGGGTCGGCCATGTGGGTCAAAGGGTTATTAGACCACCCTATTGGGGGTCGGCCCAGTCAGCATTATGTTATGTGGTTAAGTTCGAGCCTACATGAGTTAGGTAAAAAGGCAAGTCAAGTCAAGTATAAATAGAGTGCGGGAGGCACTCTATTTGCTCACTCACTTCTCACACATGCACTCAAGGAGGAGTGGCGCACTTATGGAGGAGGAGGATCTGCTGCTAGGTTATGTCTATCTCTCATGGTTGGTTGTATCATTGCTCTATCTATCTCCGAGGAAGTTATTGGGGTTTTTCACCTTTATGGTTTTCCCCAAGTAAATCTTTGTGTCTCTTGTGTGCTTGCATTATTGTCTCCATGATTGATATGCTGTAGATATTCTGTACATGTTGTTCTCTCAATTAAGATCCTAGATCAGATTGAAGTAAATTCTGAAAATTTAACATTAACCTCTTCACCCATATTTTCTAGTGCTTCTTGTTTTTCTTTCACTTCCTTCTTTACTTCCAGTAATTGTTGATCTTCTTCAAGGGCATTAAATGCCTTCAATGTTGCTTCCAGTAGACTCTGCACTTAGTCACTTCGGTAGCAATATTATGTGCCGCGGTCTTCAATACTCCCTGTCTTAACCGTTGTTCATCTGGTGGAGTCTGTGGATTGATCTGCGCTTTCAGGGCAGCAATTTTAGACTCATGGAGAATCTCCATGTCTTCCTTCTCAGTCTTAAGACTATTGACCAAATCGCTAATCTTGACAATAGTATCTGCTGGTTCTATTTGTACTTCAAATTCATCTATATTATCTACAACTGCAGTGATAGTCTTCTCCAATCTTAGTCAACGATCTCTTTCATCTTGTAACTGCATAGTACTCCGTGAGCTATCTTCCTCGAGTTGCCTGTTAGCTATTTGCAACTCTGCCTGTCCTTTCAGCGCTTCTATGGTTCTGTCATGCATTTCTTCACAGACTTGCGTCTGTAAGTAATGTAGTCCTGGAAATGGTATCCTTGCAAGATCAAGCTCCACACGCTCTACATTCTTCATATCTAGCATTGCTTGATCGGGTAATGGAAACCTTATAGATAGTGGTTGCAAATGGACAACACGGGACCTCATGAGAACCGTGATTTGCTGCTGGGAAGTTCCCGCGAACTCTTTTTCAGCTATTGACTCATGGTGCAAGGGTAACCTTCTGCTTACTTCATCAAATTTTTGGGATATCCCTTGCAGTGTAGTCAGGTTCTAGTCTAACCTGTCTTGAATTGACTTCTCCTTCTTCTCTTTGTCTGTCGAAAGTTCCTCCATTTGTTCAGTGACCTTCACGGCGATCATTAAGTAGTCATCTTCAAGAAGTACTGTGTCTAATTGGTTTTTATTTGATTTATGCTTGTTCCTTTTTTCTTTGTGCCCCGAAGGACTCCCATTGTCCTTCCTTTTGCTTGACTCTTTATCTTCTACTATGGGACAGGGGATAGGGTTATCTTCGCCAGAATCACTTTGGATCTCCACGACCTCAACTTAGAATTCAGCTGGCCATTCTTTCATAATATTCTCAATATCTTCCTCATACATATGGTAATTTCCTAGGTACCAATCAGCATTCTTCGTCTGCGCTTTCGCTAAAATGGAGATGCATTTCATTGCAGCATAAAAATTGATAATGCAGATATATTTGCTTGTAACTTTCTTTGGTATGCGAGGTGTAAGCATGATGACCCTGCGCAGCTGGTCATAATATGTATAGAAGACCAGCGTTGTCTCGTGCTGTCTTTCGGGATTCAAATTTGCCCACATATTCTGATAGTGAGCACCTCTGCAATCCGAAGTGTCTGTGATCACTCCGACGTAATGCTTCGGCTCCCTCCATTCCAGGAAGGCAATCAACACGATTATCTAGGTGAAGAGGAAGTATCCACCATTGATTTGCATATCATTCAGTTCCTCTAAGAACTCATTTAGTAGAAATTGACACCAATTGAATTCTTCTCCCTCAGCGGCTGCAGCACCAAGTAGTACTACACCCGCAGAGACTTCTAGCGGTCTGCATTTTCTTAGAATATTACCCGCTAAAAATTGTGTGACAAATCTTATTGCCTGATCCTTTATATCATTTGTCTGGAAGCCTCACTTCCCTTTTACAACAGACTGCGTTTGTTTCATCAATGCAGCTACCTCTTTATCCTTTTTTTTCCCTGAAAGAACGTCCTTGGGTCTGCTCCCCTTTTGCTCAATACAGTTATCCAATGGATTAAGTCGATTGTCAGGTCGATATTCTGGTCCATCCATAAATATCCCTGGTGGATGCGTGCCATAAGAGTTCGCACCACTGCGTTGAGCTCCGGTAATCTGTCGAAATGTGGGAGTCTGAGCAGGTTGAGCAACCCTGACTTGGCTACTCCGGGAAACCAAATTTCGGAGACCAAACTCAGGTCTCCCCTTGTAGTCTTCTTCCAGCACATGTATTTGTCGGGCTGGAACTGTGGGAACCTTGGCTCAGTGGGCTTGTCCTTTTGCATTGCTAGCAGATCATAGTCCTCGCATTTACATTCTGGAATCTTTCCCAATAGATTTTTGTCCACCTCAACATGTTTTGATATCGGTGAGAGTGGTATCTCATACTTTGGACTCTTGAGTAGTTTAATGGCCGGTGCATCCACTGCACGCGGCGAGATATAGTCTAGTGTCATAGTTAGAGGTATCTCTTTATCTGCAATGGGTTTATTTGGTCCTACCGAACTTGTCTTCGGTAGCTTTGATCTCGGTGCTACTGGGTTTTTTCCCTTGTCTTGCATTGAGGGGTCGTGTCTTGGTGATCTCCTTGGACCTTATTTTGATTTCGTGATGACTTTCTTGCTTGGGGCTCTCATTAACTCGTCAATTCCTCCATGTTGGAACAACTTCACAGTCTCTTCGACTGTGAAGTCTTTGTCAACAAAGGACCTCTGTATCATTCACTTGCACACTTACTTGGCTAACCAGTGGATAACTTATAGTTTAAACTCAGAAAATAGTATTTGCAAGAATTTCTAAGTGCTTTGGAAACGCCCGCGAGTCTAACTGTTGCATTATATATAGCCGCGGCTGATCCCTCTCTGTGCCCCTTAACGGTTAGATAAGCATTAAATGCAGTATCCGTTAGCCAATTCCGGTAGATTATTCGATCAATTCCGTCATTAATTCGTTCAGAATGGCTATTTGTTCTTTAAAGGCTCTAGTGGTCAGTAGGAAAGTACTGTATAACGACTATATTTCCGACCGACACTGTAACGGCTATTTTCTGGATCTCTGCATTGAATTGCACGATATGTTATCTTTAGTTCTGCGGAGTGACTTTGCGGTGTCTGATTTGTTTCTTTCCTCAGTGTTGCATTTTGAGTGTCGCAACAATACATTATTATTATGATTTTTTTTATTTTTTTTTTTGCGCAGCTTCAACAACGCTGCGGGGTACATAGATCTATCTTTACAAGTTTTGTGTGTAGATTGTTCATAGTGCCCAATTCCAACTGTACTTGGCACTTAGAAACTTTTCCTTTCTTCTGATCATTTTAGATGCTACGAAGAAGGACTATCGCAGTAAAGCTTTAGTCTACTCCCATTTATCAAATTGGGTAATGTATCACTAGCTAAAGTAGCTAACTAGACTACGCCACCATTAGTAACATCTATTACAGTGTATGGTCCAAGCCAATGCATTTAAATTTCTCTGGAAACTTCATGAATTTACTATCATATAGGAGGACTAGGTCACCTACCTGGAACAGCTTATTCTTGATGTGGCGATCATGCCATGCTTTCTCATGCTCTTTTTGTACTTGTTGGTGGAAGCCCGCGATGAAGCGATCCTCTTCCAACCCAACCAAGTGTAACAGCCTTTCTTCCAGTGCTATGTGATCTGCCATTCCTGTAAATGTAGCTATTCTCAAGCTAGAAATAATATACTCAATTGGCATTATTGCCTCATGGCCATAAGCCAATCTGAAAGGTGTATGTCTAGTTAATTTCTTGCATGTTGTTCTGTATTCCCATAATACGGATGGAATGTGTAAGTCTCAATCATCGCGTTTTGCATTGCATATCTTGGTTAGTGCGTTCTCAAGTAATTTATTGAATGCTTCAACAGTTCCATTCGCTTGCGGATGATAAGGGGTACTACACTGATGATGGATGTAGAATTCTTCATTCAAGGCTTCAATAGTTATGTTCATAAAATGAGTACCTTTATCACTCATCAGAATTTTTGGGCATCCAAATCATGTGAGTATGTTCTCAAAGATAAACTCGGCAGCTGTGGCTGCGGTGCAGTTTTTTACTGGCTTTGCTTCTGCCATCTCGTGAGGTAGTCAGTTGCAGTGATGATGTACCTCGCCCCATTTCTTTTTCTTGGTGGGTTTATAGGTCCCACGAAATCAATTGCCCATTTCTTGAATGCCTTTAAGGTTAGCTGAGGATTCAACGGCATTTCATCTCTTCGGGACGGCTTCCCTGTCCTCTGACAAGCATCGCATCTCTAGCAGTGTTCATTTGCATCTTTATGGATTGTTGGCCACCATAGCCCTGCACGCAATACCTTTAGTGCAGTAGCTCTTCCCGCATAGTGGCCTCCTGCTACTCCTGAATGTGCATCGGCCAATATGTATGGCTTTTCATGCTCCAATACGCATCTTCGCAGTACTGCATCAGGTCCTAACTTGTACAACTTCCCTGCAATAATAGTGAAGTCTGCAGCTCATACTACCATCTTCTTCTTCAGTTGCGTAGTGAATTGTTCAGGTGCGAATCTTGTAGTTAGAAATTCAATAATATCTTGATAATACTCATCGGTGACCTGTATAACGAACAACTGTGTGTCAGGAAGATTATCTTTGAGGTTCATAGGTTCTTCTCCTGACTCGATCCTGGATAGATGATTAGGTCCTAAGGTTAACCTACCTGGCTTAACCACTATTTCAAAATCATTCTCTTGGAAAAGTAGTAACCATCTGCATATTCGCCCCCCTAAAACTGGCTTGTTGACCAGGTATTTCAATGCATAGTGGTCAGTGAACATTGAGAAGTGCGCACCAAGCAAATAGTGTCTAAACTTTTGCAATGCATATACCATTGTGAGTCCTTCTCTTTCAGTAGTGGTATAGTTCTTCTTAGCAGATGATAGTTTTCTGCTCGAGAATGCAATAGGATGGTCGATGCCCCCTTCTCCTAGTTGAGCAAGAACAACGCCCAATGCTATACATGAAGCATCAACATGGACATGGAATGGCTTCTTCGAGTCTGGAAAGACTAGGATCGGCGTAGTGACCATTTTCTCTTTCAATGTGTCAAATCCTTTCTCACAGTCTTCATTCCAAATGAATGGTGCATATTTATTTAAAAGCTTCTCCATTGTTGCGGTTATCTGCGCATATCCTTTTATGAATTTCCTGTAGTACACAGTATGCCCTAATGTAGTGCGCAATTGTTTTACTGACTTTGGTGTAGGAAAAATTACAATAACTGTGATCTTCGCAGGATCAACCATTAATCCTTGTCTATAGACTATGTGCCCCAATAGAATTCCATAAGGAACACATAAAATACACTTCTTCAAGTTTAATGAAATCTGATGCTGTCTGCATTTTTCCAACATCATTCTTAGGTTCACGGCATGGTTCTTTAGTAACCCAAAAATGGTCCAATCATCAAAGTAAACTTCTAAAAAATTATGGATGAATTCTTTAAATGTTGCGATCACCACTCTTGAAAATATGGCTGGTGCATTCTTGAAACCAAAAGGCATCACTAAATACTGGAATGACCCCCATTCTGTTGCAAAAGTGGTCTTATGTCTGTCCGCTAGATCAATTCTTATCTGATGATATCTAGAAAATCCATCAGTAAAAGAGTATGCCTCATTCCCTCCCACGTTATCAAGAACTTCATCGGTAAAAGGAGTAGGAAATGGGTCATGCATCGAAGCATCAATCAAATTTCTAAGATCAACATAGATCCTGAGCTCACCCTTTGTTTTCTTGTCTTGGATTACCATCGAGCTTATCCATTCAGATTCTTCGACTAGCTCAATAATCCCTACATCAAGCATCTTATCGAGTTCTGCCTTAACTCGTTCTTTGTAATGCGGATTTAATCTATATGTCCTTTGCTTTATTGGTTTAGCACCAGGTTTAAGAGGGATTTTCATCACTCCTAAGTCTCCAAAAATTCCCTTCATCTCAGTGAACTTGGTCGGGAATACTTTTCGATATTCCTGTAGTATAGCTGTGATCTCCGCAACTGTATTATCATCCCAATAATCTCCTATTGCTACGAGCTTCGGCTCTTCATTGGTGTTGATGTTCACTTTCTTTTTTTTTACTAGTCCACTCATATCTGGAATATCTAGTGGAGGTCCTTCCACCTCGCGTATTCCTTCTGATTCAGTGATCTTTATGTTGCGCGGGTCCTCCTCATTGCTGACTCCAACTTCTTCAGCCATATTGTAACAGTCGAGGGCCTGCTCTATTTGTTCTGTCCAATCTGTTTGTAGATTCGCAAGTACATTGTTTGTTTCAAAAAACTCTTCTAATGTTATGTTATCCTTTGTGCAATCTAGTGTAAATATGTTTTCTTTGATAAGCTGCAGCGCGTCATGGATAGTTGGATGGTCATCTTCAAATCCAAAGTCTTTTTGGAAGCTCGCAGTGAGGACAGACCAATCCGCGGTTCCTCTGCGTAGCTCCTCCTCCAGGTACCATTTCTTTGGAACACGCTCCTCCAACGTATGCACAAAGATAAGTACCCATTCTATCTGTGGTCTTTCTTCCCAAGCTTTTGCACACGCTGTAATATGATCCTTTGGATCCGTCTGGCCATTATATTTCCCAAATGGTAGTGTAACCCTATCAATGAATCCGATCTATAGTTTGATTTTGAAGTGGTCCCAAGTTGTCAATGTCTTTTTATGTGTAGCCCACCATCTAGAAGGTGTCTCGCGGAGTGCCATATCTAATGTTGAGACGCGATATTCATCTGCGACTGTTGCAGTGTATTCTTTGATAAATGAATAAATGTTAGCTAAACCATCATAAGTGGGAATTGGACTTACCTGTTTTCCAATCCAGTGGAGTGATTTCGTAATTGTGGCGCATCTCCTGGCAGAAACTTCATGCATTCTATGTTGCTAGTTTTCTAATCTTGCTTCAAAATCTGAGCTGCAAGAACTATCACAGTGCCAGCTGAGCATTCCATCCACAGTAGGGTGAATATAATCCACAACATTTGTTGACATCTTGTAGATACGGTCGAGATCTTGAGCTCTGTACTCTTCTTGAATTGGTTCAACATATCGCTCTCCTTGGGAAGGATCCAATGGTGCGACAACCCTTACGTCATTGCCTTCAAATATCATTTTCATTATCTTCAAATATATGATGGTGGAATTCGTCGTTTCCCAATCGATACCCAATAATGCTGGATAAGGATTTCTATCATCGACAATTTCAATTACCTCAAAGTCTGCATAACTTCGCACTCCATTAATGTCAACGATGGTTTTGGCTAACCTCCCCAATGGTATAACAATGCCTTGATTAGCCATTCTTAACTGTATATGTGACCACTGTAACTTTGGTTTCCCCATCGCCTGCCATGTCTGCTTGGTCAATACATTTACTTCGGATCCGAGGTCAAGGATGATCTCGTCCGTCTCGTAATCTCCAATCTGCGTGGTGAGCCGCATTTCTCTCCCGGTTCTTTTGGGACTTCTTATGTTATGAACTACGCTATGGGCAGTTCTCCTCTCACTGTGTGATTCATACTGATTTTTAAATTTTTCGAATTCCATAAGTGTGTTTTTGTTCTTTAATAACTTGATGCAACTTCTTAGGAACTTCGCAACTGCAGTGGCTGTATCTGGTACAACGCATGTCTGATCATATTCCAGTGGCATGTCTTCTATCTGTGGTGGTTCACTACGTAATGGGATTCTCGGTGAACTAGGTGGTGGTTGTTGAAACATGTCCCGCACTTCTTGAAATGTTTCTTTATTTTTCTGCAAGTTCAAAGGAGGTGCTTTCCCAAGAGCTTTTCTAATCCCTGTCGTTTCTTCAGGTTTCTTCTTAGGATTAGTTGTTCCAGAATTCGAGGCTTCTGTGCTTATGTCTTTTCCTGTATCAACTCCACTGCACGTTATTGCATTTATACTTGGATTCGTAGGTCTATTCTTTGCTGCTATCAACTGAATGTTAGGGTTCGGAGTCTCTGTCCGTCTCCGCTTTTGCATTTCTACCTCCAGCACATGAAAGTATTCAATCACATGTTCAAATAATTTATAGTAGTTGCATGTTGTGCATGTATTGGTACAATCTCTAGATAGGTGACCTGGATGGCCACAATTATAGCAAATTATCTGGCTGCAGCCTTTTCCTTGGGCTGGGCCAGCATTTCTCCCTCTCCCGGTATCCGCGGTATCCACCACCTCTCCCTCTATATCCACCCTGATCATACTGGGTGTTCTCATGTTTTGGTTGATTTTGTTCCTGAACACGGTACATTCTAGCACCTCATATTGCTTCCATATCTCGCTTATTTTCATTCATCAATTCATAAGCGCGACAGTTGGACTCATCATGTCCAACTGATTTACAGAAATTACAGTATAATTTTTTAGGTGTTTTTACATATTTTTGTATCAAGTAGCAGTCCTCACGCCAGTGTCCTCTGCTTCTACAAATTTCACACCACGGTGCCTGGTTCTGATTCATATTTATTGGGTTTGGTGCACCACTGTTGAGGTAATCTTGAAGTAAGGGGCAATGTTCTCTAGTGTGGCCTTCTCCCTTGCATCCTGTGCACCAAACTTCATGTCTTTGTTCCTTTCCATTCTTCATGCCTTGTAATTCTAATGTCAAGGTAGCCAATTGGTTCTGGATTTGTAACATTCCAGAACTACTTTCTCCAATTGGTGAAGCTTCTAGCTTCATTGCGATCTCCAAGGCCTCATCTTGAGATACAACCTTCTGTTGCATTAGTGGTTGTGTGATATGGGGCAACAGCGCAACAATGAACCATTCTTGATGTTGTTGCGGAGCTATAACAAAGCTCACTTGGTCCAACAATGTTTTGAATTTTTGGTCGAATTCCCATACCGATTCAGTAGGTTTTTGATTGATTTCTTTCAACTCTGTTATGCACTGTGATTCTGATTTGGGCTTCTTAAACTCTACTGCAATTGCGGTCTTGATCTCTGCTAGGGTTCTAGGCTATGCTTGAGAATACTTCATAAACCAGTGCAACGCTCTATCTCTAAAAGTAGTTATGAGCTGTGCTCTCTTTATAGCATCATCTGTCACTTGCTTAACACTCCAGATGGCTTTGCATAGAAACCAGTGTTGATTGGGGTCTTCCTGACCTGTTCCTTTGAATATCGACAGTTTTATATCGTTATCTGTCATTCTCCTTCCAGATTGTGTATGGTTTTGAGATAGGCTACCTGTGACAATAGTAGACGCAGGATGTGGGATTGTGCTAGGTAGAGTATTCTGTGGAATGGTCTGATTCGTAGTGTTCTGAGTACTCGGTCCTGCGATATTATTAATATTGACAATCTGTGGGATGGGCTGCGCAATGCTTGCAGCGAGCGGGCTCTGGATTACTGGGTTCTGAGGTGTGATACGCTAGATTGTGGCTGATAGTTGTGTATTCTGATTACTCAGGTTACATGGACTTTCGGTATGTATGTGGATTCTAGGTCCTCGGGGATTCCTCTCGTTAGTTTGTTTATATCTTTTTCCACTTCTCAAAGTATGGTTTTCTTCGTCAGAATCAATGTATGTATTTTCTACCATTACATATTTAAAATTATCACTGCATTATTAAAACACCTTTCTCAGCTAGAAACATTTTAATATATAAACTGAGATTTTTCAGGAACTTACCTCTGAATCCTTCGAAAAAGTATGCTTCAGCTTGGCTATAGGATTTCAGCGTGTCTACAGGGAACTCAGTCACAAATCCCTCAAGTATGTTTTCAACCCAGAATTCAACTGCTCGCGACAGTGGGCTGTCTATTGCTTTGAGTTGTGCAGTAAGATCCAGACTCCACTTTGTAGGTACTCCACCTTGGGAGAAATTCTTTCTTTCTGCGAGGCGCGATATCCACTCATGGAGCTCGTTTGGAAATGATGCCCAAAAAATTTCGTGGATATCCCTCCACAAGTATCTGTTCAACCATTCTATGTCAGATAGATGCGGGTGTCTGTTTTCTTTCTTTGCAAAGTCTCTTTCGATCTTATCGCACCAAGCCCATATCTCTTTCTTTTCTGGATGCCAAGTGTCGGACATTACTTTTCTGAATACACTATCGCATCACTAGTCTTAATGCGGCAACAAAACCATTTGTTGGTCGTTAAACTGATCTAGAGGTTTCCCAATGCAGACCCAGGTATTTCGCAGTACAAGATACCAACAAAAACCCCTATTCACTGGCCCTTTCGGCAACAGGCTGCGAGAAATCTGAGGTCTCACCTGAGGCGAAGTTGAGGGGGTGGTTGTAGAAGCAGGTTTCCACAACCTTGTGATGCGAGTGTTTGAACTTATTCCTGTACAGCATGGTACAGGTTGTGCGCTGCGGTCAATGACTGCGCGAAGTCTTCTACTTCACGTCGAGTATCTTCAGGAACAAACATATTTGCACCCTCAGCGCGTCCACAGGCCGTGCAGTGGGGTTATGAGACTTAATCACTTCTACTCAATCTTATTCGATAATCCTTAATAATTCATCATTACTTAGCTTGATAAACAACATAACTTATGCAAATGAGTGAGATGCGCAGTGCTGTGTGCTTGATGTCGCAATTCAACTTTAACCCTTAATTGTGTGGTTATCTCATAGATCCATTCATTTGAGGACTTATAGGTGCTTGACTGTTAACATTCATCCATACATGAACTACTAGCATCTTATTCCGTCCTTTCCACGGTGAATACAGATAACAGTAAACATATATCGGACAATAGTAACTTCATGCATGCATTGTACGTAAATTAAATAACAAATTAATGGCAATCATACACAGCAGTCACATAACACAATGGTTTAACATGGTTCACCCCCCTAGATGGGAAGCTACATCCACAAGATTTGTTGTTTATTTATCTTGGAAAGGGTACAACAGTTCTTCTCCTACGCACTCGGCTGCAGACGCTCTTCTCTCTCTCCCTCAAAGTCAGGTCTCTGCGCACTCAGCTGCAGAGCCTTTACAAAGCTTCAACCTCACAGATCTAACAATATTCAATACTAATCAACGAAATGAAGAGCTAACCCTTTTCCCTTGCAAAATTTCCTTATTTATAGATCAAGACCCGTAGGTCATGTCTTTTACATCTTGAAGGAAAAAACCCTTAGGTTTACAAAACTGTCGTGGTTTTCGCAAAACCGGACTACTGATATCTGGAAGCGGATCTTCTGTTACATGCGCGCCAACAGGTTGTTTCCGCCGAGCTCTTATTTCGTGTCCGTAGATGACTGGATCAAGTATTCGTAGTCTTCTATTTGTATGATCAGTCACCTACCTCCGATCTGCACCTACCCACTGCTTAGTAGTTATCGGCAATCTTTGCCAAAAATAGGTCTTCTGTGACCTAACCAAAATAACTGTCGTCATCCATCCACGCTCAGCTTAGTTGGATCTCCGTTGACGTGGCACATCGTGGCATTATACTCCTCGTAGCACCAACCTCGCAGCTCCTTCGACACTGTGCTCCGCACAACTTCACAGCATACCAAAACTTATCCCAAAATTGTTCAAACTTAATTGTGCTTAGCTCCGCAGTTCTCAAAATTCTTCCTGTTCAAAAATGCCCCATCTGGGCCAGGCCCAACATTTATAGATCATGCCCATATGTCATGTCTTTACAACTCGAAGGAAAAAACCCTTAGGTTTACAAAACTGTCACGGTTTTCCCTTAACTGGACTGTTGTCTTTTGGTAAAGAATATTCCGTCATGGTTGTCGTCCACGCATGCTTCACATCGCTATCGGCCTTCCTGTCGCATGCATGCAAATAGGTCACTTTCACGGATCTATTCTTCCTCTGACGGTCTCGTGCGATTGGTTTAGGTAGTGGTTCTTTTGCATGTGCGACCAGTCGCTTTCTTTCCGCTTTTCTCCTACCCGCCGCTTGGTACTCCTGGAGCATCTTTACAAAAAATAGACCACCGCTGGTCTAACTAGAATCTGTTATGTATTCCGTCCAACACTCTGCTTTGTCGGATCCACGTAGACTGGACACATCGCATGTTAAATTTTCTAAATTTACTTCAATATGATCTAGGACCTTAACTGAGAGAACAACATGTACAGCATATCTACAGCATATCAATCATGGAGACAATAATGCAAGCACACAAGAGACACAAAGATTTACTTGGGGAAAACCATAAAGGTGAAAAACCCCAATAACTTCCTCAGAGATAGATAGAGCAATGATACAACCAACCAAGAGAGATATCCATAACCTAGCAGAAGATTCTCCTCCTCCATAAGTGCGCCACTCCTCCTTGAGTGCATGTGTGAGAAGTGAGTGAGTAAATAGAGTGCCTCCTGCACTCTATTTATACTTGACTTGACTTGCCTTTTTACCTAACTCATGTAGGCTCGAACTTAACCACATAACATAATGCTGAGTGGGCCGACCCCCAATAGGGTGGTCTAATAACCCTTTGACCCACATGACTTATACAGGGCCGACCCCAAACAAGGTGGTCTAATAACCCATCACGTATAAGTTACGACACTTACAATATAAATGACGACACTTCCTTATAGAGGAATAATACCATCTCTATAGGAATATAATATACATATATGTGAAATACATTCCGAAGTTACATATACATCAACACTCCCTCTTAACTAGGAAGGTATTTCTCAGCACAGTTCTTCTAGCACAAGTCATCTTCTCTGGATCATCGTCACTGGATAATCGTCATCGAGTCATCATCATCATCGCCACTGCTGCTGCTATCTCAATCAATCTCTGAATCTACTCGTCATAGGAAGTTCTACAGAGCCAGTCCTTTTTCATACTGGATGTAGGCTCACCACCTGCAGGTCTTCATCATCACTGGCCATACTGTGGAATCCTCAGGACTTATTACGTGCGTCACAAAACCTCGAAAGAGCATCCCAGGATGTTACGGGTACACAACTCCGACCTGTAGGATCTCCCAGGGCGCTATTACATGTGACCCCACCACAAAACCTCGAAAGAGCATCTCAGGATGTTACAGGTACACAACTCCGACCTGAAATCTCCCAGGGCACAAATTACATGTGGTCCACCACAAAACCTAGCAAGAGCATCTTAGGATGTTACGGGTACACAACTCCGACCTGAAATCTCCCAGGGCACAAATTACATGTGGTCCACCACAAAACCTCGCAAGAGCATCTCAGGATGTTACGGGTACACAACTCCAACCTGAAATCTCCCAGGGCGCTATTACATGTGGTCATGGCAAAACCTCGAAAGAGCATCTCAGGATGTTACGGGTACACAACTCCGACCTGAAATCTCCCAGGGCCCAAATTACATGCCATAGGACAAAACCTCGCAAGAGCATCTCAGGATGTTACGGGTACACAACTCCGACCTGAGATCTCCCAGGGCACAAATTACATGTCCTCCCAGAGCAATGTCTCGAAAGAGCATCCCAGGATGTTACGGGTACACAACTCCGACCTATAGGATCTCCCAGACATGCTCATATGCACAACCTGATCCACGGCCACAGAGTATCAACCTGATACTCACCATACATCATCCTAATGTACTCATGATCGTCCTGATCATCATCACTGCAACGTCCTGCTGCATGTCATCTGGAGCAACATCCTGAAGCTCACCATCCATGATCATCCTGATCATCATCACTGCAACGTCCTGCTGCATGTCATCTGGAGCAACATCCTGAAGCTCATCATCCATGATCATCCTGATCATCACTGCAACATCCTGCTGCATGATCCACCTGATCATCAATGCATCCACCTAATGCATACCAAGTATCTACCTGATACATATCATCATACATGATCCTCCTGATCATACAATGTATCCACCTGATATATCACTATACATGATCCACCTGATCATACAATGTATCCACCTGATACATATACAGATACATGGTCCAAGCATCCAACATGATGCATATACAAAATACATACACATGATCCAACTGATCATATACAGCATCCAACATGATGCATCCATACATAAATGATCCACCTGATCATATCTAGCATCCAACATGATGCGTACATACATACATAAAAATGATCCAACTGATCATATCCAACATCCAACATGATGCGTACATACATACATAAAAATGATCCAACTGATCATATCCAAGCAGAAACCAGAACATCATCCTGATGCTCATCATCCAGCGCTTACATCCACAGCCATGTGAAGGATCCTCCTTCCAACATGCTTGGAATGGCTTCAGCAAATGTTTCCATCACTTCTTCCTTGAAGTGTCCTCGATCTGAAGAACGCCAAGCCTCTCTCTCTGAAATACTCGAACTTCACCCTGGCTAGTGGCTTCGTCAGCACATCTGCAATCTGCTTGTCTGTCGCAACATATAGGAGCTTCACGGCTCCTCTCTGCACCATATCCCTGATATAGTGATATTTGATCTCTATGTGTTTCGACCTGTCATGAAACACTGGATTCTCGGACAGCTTCACACAACTCTGGTTATCACAGAAGATATCAGTAGCTTCCAATGGGATATCAAATAGCTCAGACAGTAGCTTCCGTAGCCATACTGTCTCACAACTAGCTGAACAGGCTGCAACATGCCCTGCCTCAGCTGTACTCAGTGCTACGCAGGACTGCTTCCTGCTAAACCAAGAGATCACACCTGATCCCATACTGAAGCAACACCCAGATGTGCTCTTCCTGTTTGCAGCACTACCATCCCAATCTGAATCAACATAACCCTGCAGGTTAAACATTTGATTCTCCTCATACCTGAGCCCATAATCCACTGTACCCTTCAGGTACCTCAGAACATGCTTTACAGCAACCAGGTGAACACTCGTCGGATCCATCAGGAACTGGCTCAATGTGTTCACAGCAAAGCAAATGTCTGGTCTCGTGTTCGTCAGGTACATCAAGGACCCAATCATCTGACGATACAAAGAGACATCAACCGGCTCAGATGAAGCATCATATAGAAGCTTCAGATTCGATGCCATAGGTGTGGCCATATCCTTGCAGTCCATCATCCCGAACCTCTTCAGGATCTCTACTACATACTTCCCTTGTCCAAGGAAGATTCCATATGCACTCTGCCACACCTCCATGCCAAAAACAAATAGTGCATCATCCCCAAGTTCTTCATCTCGAACTTGAAAGAAAGCTTCCGCTGCGTGTCGGCAATCAATCTATCTTTACCTGTAACAAACGAGTTATCTGCATATAAAAGTAGTATCACTGGATTGCCTTCTTCAACCTTGTAGAAAAGGTTGGAATATGCTTTACTCTTGGTAACGCCCAAACTGGATAGAAAGCTGTCTATCCTACCATACCAAGTTCTGCACACATATATGACTACACCATGCTGTCTTGAAATCCATCTGGTGCATCTTCTATTTCATCACTTTTATATTTCTTAATGCTGTCATCTGCAACATGCTTAATCTGATAGTTCCATTTGGAAGTCATAGCAAACTTCCCTTCATGTCTTGGGATTACATCCCAAACATCATTCTTCATGATCGACGGATCAAGGCATTTCATTTCTTCATCCCAGATCCTGGGAACTTCAATATCTTCAATATCTTCAATAGATATCTTTGTTGCTGGAACAAAATGTTGTAGTTCTTCTTTTGTAGGAGATGGCATACGATCTTTCCTACACAACAAGTTAAATTGCATGATTAGAAAACATCTCATAGTTTTCAGAACAAATTCTTACCCATAAAGAAATATGTCATACAGTCATGCAATTATCTTAGCCAATGCTTCAATACAACATTTGTCCATATTCCGTAACTTTCTAGATGCCTTCCAATCTCTACCAGAACATTGTTAAGAGTGTGCACAACTCCCAACATGTCAGCAAAGAGGTTTCATTCTAGATAAGTAGCAATGGAATGTTGTACAGTGCCATAGGCCACTTACCCATGCATATTAGGAGTATACTGTTCATCAATGCAATTATTCTAATATGCATAATACACATCCTAATTCTAGGAACATCAGTATATACATTATTGAACAATTTTATTTAAACAAACAAATATGCAAGAAATGATGATTAAAATACTTATCTTTCTTTGTTCGTTGGGTGGACTCCCTCTGAGTCTTTGCTTCCTTGCAGGAGCTGCTGGAGTCCTAATCTGAGGTAGCTTCTTCTACACCTTTCTGTTGTGAAATGTAGAGAGATGATCAACTCCCTCTGAATATCTGCATCCTTGCAGAAACTACTGAAGTGTGCTCCTTTGCTTTCTTGCAGGAACAACTAGAGTGTGCTCCCTCTTGATCTTTGCTTCCTGAATTACCTGTTCTTGAACTCATATTCATCCTTGGTCCCTATGCATGCTTATTAGTATCATGAATGTGTTATCCTTGTGATCTCATATAAAATCATACATTCATTAGTATACTATTAAAACACAATAATCTCAAGCATGTATAGTCATGATCATTTCAAACAGAAATAATAAGCATTAGCATTCAAGGATTCTTATGGTTAGTCAAATCATAAGAAACATAACATGTCTAAACCTGTAATTACTCAAGCCTATGACTCTTCAGGTTAGTTGAATCATCAATCAAGATAAGAGATATAAAATGCATAAAACCTGTGATTATTCAAACCTATACCATCATGATTCTTCTGGTTAGTCATATCATCAATTATGGTAAGAAACATAATATGCATACAATCATGATTATTCAAACCTATGACTTCATGAATAATCATTATCAACAACGCGATAGTATAAGATCCTAACCCAAGGTAGGAATCTAGCTTGATATAGGAAAAACATACTTGGATTATCATGTTAGCTAGTTATGTCTAACATACCCGTATAATGTCTTTTGGTTCTCTTCAGTGACTTGTGCTAGTAACCTGCATGTCTCATAAGTTAACCATTATAAAACCAAGTTATACATACCTCGTGAATGGATCTTGTATGAGATCCATGACAATGGATGAATCTTTGTCCTCATGTTATCATGATCATATGTTCTTGGACCAGAACATGATCTGTCTTTCTTGGTGTACCTTTCATGTTAGTAGACAACATAAACCTTATACAACACCATAATGCATTAGTACAATCATAAGTGTCAACACCCTAACCAATGAATATCTTCTATCATGCATTCATAATTTTGTTAAGGTGATACAACAAATCTAAAATCAAAATTGTACTAACCGTAATAACATGAAGACAAACATACCATAAACTTAATCATGGACAAATATTGAAACATACCTCGATGAGTCATACCTGTCGAGATCGCTTGTAATCTTCTTATGTAAGGCCTTATCCTCATCTCCCTCTGAGACAGGAACTTCTTTCACTTATGCAGGTGATCAATCCATCTTCTTCTAGGATTAACCCAATCCACTTGATTTGCAAGAACTGGACCTTGAGCTGGATATGGGTTTGTTAGAGAAACCCCAAAAATTCAAACTTTTAATTTCAACTTTCCGATAGGATAGGAATATGCGCCTTGATGAATTGATCAAACTGGTATATTCAGAATTTGAAAACTGCAAAGTTTCACTCCTCAATTTTGCCTTTGAAACTTCTGGATTCACTGGACGTGACCCTGAACTGGGGTTTGATGAAGCCCACTCTTTTGCCCCATCAAAATGTTTGATCCAAAGCTCTAAGCTTCTATTTTTCTAAGGAGCTTCCAGCCGTGGTCACAGATTTCAAAAATTCCCATTTTTACAGAAGCCCTAATTTTCCACTTTTCTGATCAAAGTCCTGAACTAGGGTCTAATCAAGCCCGGCCTTCTGCCCAACCAAAAATTCTGATCTTGGTCTCTAAATTTCTATTTTGATGAATATCATCCAGCCGTGGTCTCCGATTACAAAAATTCCAACTTTCTCCAAAGCCCTAAATTCCGGAAGCCATGAATGAAGGTACCAAAAAAATAATTCTGTTTTGACAGAAATATGTACCTGATTGTTTCTGGTGTAACTCCAAAATTTTTGATCCACAGGGTATGAAAAAGTTTCCTGAGATAGCCTGACCTGTTATCTTTCCATCCTGATAGGTCTGACCTCAATTGGATTCTCTGAGAGAGAGTTATGCCAAATGTCGCAACGTGACCTGTTTTGGGATCAAACAGGAGAGCGAACTTGTACGGCGTGCCACGTGTCACTGTTTTAACTTCGTCCTCTGAAAAAATTTTCTGAGATAGCTCGGCCTGTTACCTTTCCATCCTGACAGGTCTGACCTCAATTGGACTCTCTGAGAGAGAGTTATGCCAAATGTCGCAACGTGACCTGTTTATGGGATAATACAGGAGAGCGAACTTGTACGGCATGCCAAGTGTCACTGGTTCAACTTCGGCCTCTTAAAAAGTTTTCTGAGATAGTGCAGACTGTGTACTACCTGTCACTTTTTACGAAATGTCTTTTGGAGCTTCCTAGCCCAAGATATGACCTTTTTCCCAAGGTCACCTGATTTTGACTCAGATCTGGAAGAGGCAGAAACCCTCTATTGTACAGATCATAAATCACAAAGTACAACGAATTAGAGGTTTTCCTTTGGACACAAGATACCTGGAGATCTTAGCTTCGGCCTGTAACAATTTTAGATCCGAAAACTTCGCCAAAACGGATTTATAGCGAAAGTGCTACGATGAATGGTTTTTGATATATCAAGCCCTAGCATCGTAAGTGCAACAAGTGTCATACATGCCATATCATGCCTTCTTTCAGGCTAGCTCTGATACCATGTTAAATTTTCTAAATTTACTTCAATATGATCTAGGACCTTAACTGAGAGAACAACATGTACAGCATATCTACAGCATATCAATCATGGAGACAATAATGCAAGCACACAAGAGACACAAAGATTTACTTGGGGAAAACCATAAAGGTGAAAAACCCCAATAACTTCCTCAGAGATAGATAGAGCAATGATACAACCAACCAAGAGAGATATCCATAACCTAGCAGAAGATCCTCCTCCTCCATAAGTGCGCCACTCCTCCTTGAGTGCATGTGTGAGAAGTGAGTGAGTAAATAGAGTGCCTCCTGCACTCTATTTATACTTGACTTGACTTGCCTTTTTACCTAACTCATGTAGGCTCGAACTTAACCACATAACATAATGCTGAGTGGGCCGACCCCCAATAGGGTGGTCTAATAACCCTTTGACCCACATGACTTATACAGGGCCGACCCCAAACAAGGTGGTCTAATAACCCATCAAGTATAAGTTACGACACTTACAATATAAATGACGACACTTCCTTATAGAGGAATAATACCATCTCTATAGGAATATAATATACATATATGTGAAATACATTCCGAAGTTACATATACATCAACATCGCAGCACTGTCTCCTCGCAGTACTAAACTTCGCAGCTCTTTCGACACTGAGTTGCGCGCAACTTCGCAGCATCCCAAAACTTATACCAAAATTACTTCAACTGAATTACGCTTCTCAGCTCCGCAGTTCCAAAATTCCTTCTTCCTCAAAAAGCCCCACTTGGGCCACGCCCAACACTAATTTTGTAATCTAAATAACAAATTGTTAAAAATCTTATTACAAACAAAATATAGTAAGGCTAAAATGAAAAAAATAGTTGGTATATAACAAATTATTAGAGAAATATAAAATATGAAATTTAAATTACGTTGCATGTAATTCAAAAATTTACCTTGGTTGTCCTCCATTGGAATTTGTTGCACCAAAGATGCATATTCTTCTTCTCTCAATCTTGCTCTTTGTTGTCTCATTCTTTCTCTATTCTTCTCACGCTCTTCATTGTTGTTTTGTTGGCGAGCATGCTTCCTTTGTTGTTTTCTTTTACTCCCCATCAAACTTCAATGAAAACAAACAAATATTTCTTCAAATTGTTATAACAAACAACAATATGTTAATATGAAATTTTGAATTAGGTCTACAAAGAACTTCTTACATGTCTAATGAACTCTAATTGAACAACATCAAATTCACATAGCTCTAATTGAAAGTAAACTAACAATAATTTAAATAAGTGTTGTTGGGAAATTGTTTAGTGATTATATAGAGGTTTCTTGTTGTTTTTGCTTGGGAACGGTGGTTGGACAACATTAATTGTCCAAATCCTTTCCTGGGTTCTTTTTTTACGTTCTTGTTTACACAGACAAATCCTCGATCGAGGTATTTGCTTGATCGAGGTATTTTAAAAACCTTGATCGAGGGCTTGAAGAGACCTGGATGGAGGACTATGTAAAACCCTCGATCGAGGTCTTATTTATCCCTCAATTGAGGTATTTTAAAAACCTCGATCGAGGACCTAAAAAATAGGTTGAAATCCCTTTTCTTTGCAGAAAGAAAATTTTGTCTTCCTTTCAGAAGCTTAAACTATGTCATTAAATGCACATTAATGGGAGGAATTGATACCGTTGGATTCGTCAATGAATCATATATCCTTGTACATATAATTTACGAATTTTTATCTTTGTATGTCATTTGTTTTTAAATTTCTACTAAAGCTTACCCTAAACAACCTTGTCGACAACTGCAAATGATCTCAAAAATAAATCAACAACATTCAAAATACAAGTCCAAAAAATTTGAAAAAATATACAAGTGCTACATTAGTGCGTCCTCTTCAAAAGGGTATTTTTAGTTTTGCAAATTATGTAAACAATCAAAATATTTGGCGGACACACACACATGTGTGCAAAATGCGACTGAAATATTCACTGGTCAGTTTCGAAAAATAACAATAAATATAATTTTTCGATAAAAATTAAAAGAAAAATATGTACGCACTAGTGAATTCTGTCTAGATCATGTTCACATATTTCATTTTTTTTAATTATTAATTATTCATTCAATTATTTTTCACACACATAATCCACTTGTTAATTTCTTTTCAATTTTTTAAGGACATATGTTTCATTAAATGAAAATTTGACAAGATAAATGACATTGGTATATTTTTAAAAAAATATCATTGGAAAGCCAACATAATTATCTACATTTTGTTTTTAACTGCATGTTGAAATTCATATGGAAAATATGAGTTTCAAGGGCATCTCAATTCAGTTGTTTCATCTCAAAACAACTGTACATGCCAAAAACATTAGTTACAAAGTAAATACTCTAAGCAATGTTTAGGTACTCCTACATAAAATCTACATTTAAAAATATAAGCGATCATGTACAAGAATTTACAAATCATGCCGTGTAGGACCCTCTATAAGGCCATGGAAAGTATGGTCGTAATGAATGCACCAATGGGGTAATGCTCGACTGTAAAAAGAATCCTTTTCCCCACTAGATGTCATGGATGGTCTATGACCAATAGGGCCTGAAGGACCTACACCTAATGGTCCTCCATGATGATTTGATCGCTTGTGCCTAGATGATACCATAAATGTATTATGTTGTAGTACACTATGTGTAAGATGTGATATGGAAGTAGTAGTCTCATTAAGGTGATCTAGTAAATAAGATGTCTGTGGGGGGGAGGGTTAGGCATATTCTTAGGAGCAGGTGGCCCTCTCATTGGATTACACCTATCCATGGGTCGATCCTGGGGAGATCCAAGACCAACCCCATGAAACTCACCAATGTCAAAGTAGTTGACGTGTAGATCCAACATGAACTTTGCATATAGTTTCCAAAGAAAGTATAGTGGCACCTCCTTATTGTTGCAAGGAGGTTTGTCGAAAACCATACACCAATGAATCACCCACTTTTGTTTCCATGGCTCATATGTGCACCAATCCACTCAAAGATTCCTTTTGCATGCATCAGGGGGTAGGTTTAGTCCTAGGGTCGATGAAAAAAGTAACTAGAGTATGTTTTGAGATGTTCAAATCTTTGATTTGTTCTTTATTGAGACCAATGGAATAGTACTCTCTCATCTTGGCCCTATACTCGGTTATGCTCAACAATTGACCATGAGCATTGTCGAATGAGGAAATGATGACGTTAATGGATGTGGCTAAGGAAAGTCTCGATGTTTCCCTACTGGTTCTAAGCTCTTGAACCAAGGCTTGTAGCTGGTTTAAATATTGGTTAATTTGGACTTCTGTGGTTGGGTTCTCCCTGGGGTTAGTGCTTACTTTGGGATTAGGTTCATTGTTTTGTGTGGTTGGGTTATCCTCTGGGTTGTTTGTTTGGGGTTTTGGTTCATGATTCCTAGCCATTGTGATGGAAAGACAATCTACAATTTAAAAAAATGATTTTGTTTAAGCTTGGGTTCATTTTTAAAAATGTTTAGAATATATATATTTATTTAAATCATTGAAAAAAACAAAAAAAATGAAAATTTATGGATGGAATCCTAACTAAATGGTGCATTTAAGGCTTGTCGGAGGCTTGCGAAGTGGAGGAGCACGCACGCGTTCCTATTCTGAGATCCTTGGATGTGTTTTGGTCGGCCACATCGAGGTAGAATGGGGCCGAAATGTTCCTTGGCCATTTGTTTAATAAACAGAGAAGCGTGCACGTACTAATTTCCCATGTGCGGTAATTGTGCATGCACATTAATTGTGTGTGCATGTTATTAACACGTGCACGCTTCTTAGCCAACGTGGATGATTTGATGGCAGTTCGGTAATTGTCGAACCAAGAGCGTATGCGTGGTTATAAGAGCACATGCACGCTACTAATTTTTAGCACTTGTGCACCCCCATTGCATCACTTTTGGGTAGAAAGGATTCATGCGAGCACCCTTGTGGCTTGTTTGCAACTAAGGAAACTAGACTAACCATAGAAAAATAACATGTCCACACAATTCTAAAAGGAGGCTCTGGGAAGCCAGAAAAACCATTGTTCAAATCTCCTAGTGACATCATAAAATCCTTTAAGGCATGCATAAAGTTTGTTCAAACTAACATAATTATTGCTAAACATAAGTAAACTATCATAAAACAAAACAAAAAAATAATCTTCATTAGTGATAGACACGACAAGTACCTTTGTCATGAAAGCGATTTGCTTGTTAGTCTAGCTGGAGTCTTCACTTTGAAAACCATGCCTGTGGTGGCTTTTTCCAGTAGATTTATTCTAGCCCCGAGACCAATCACCACTTTGTCCAGTAGACATAGATTGTTATTTACCTCCCTAATATACTCCCAATTCTAATCGAGTTGTTGATGAATTGATTTCCTTTCCTCACAACCATCCATAAGAAATCACGGGTTTCATTGAGCTGAAGTTGAATTGATTTCCTTTCATCACAACCATCCATAAGAGCCTTTCCAAGCATAGTTTTCATCTATGATTAGAGAATGAAAGTCTTGGAAAAAAAAAATTCTTGGGACCTAGTGTCCTACACCCAATTCATTGTATCTTCCTGAATTTCCTCCACATTCAACAACTCTTCTTCCTGCTTGACCCATGCTTTATCATCTGCAATGGTGTTCTAAGCCCTCGATGAAATCACCTTGTGTTAAATCTCTCACACAGAGAAAAACTCTCATTGAATTCTTGACATGTGGAATGACCCTTCTTAGTTGTGCCCCTAGTCATCTTCCTCATGTTCACCATGTGGTCGAGCAAGTGTTCGGGTACACAGGGTACTCCCAAAAGACCGAACACCTAGAGCAACCACTTCACACAAACAAATCACAGATCAACACACCGATGTTTTGACGTGGTTTAAACCCTCGAGAGGGAAACACTCCACGGCCCCGGCAAATTGCTTCTATGGAGCAATTTATTATGCAAGAAAGAAAGTTACAAATTAGCTTCTCATAATCAATCAACTAGACGATGACCCTCCATGCTCTTTAAATAGAGATCATGGACCAATCGGGTGTTAAGCCATGGATCAAGGGTAGGTATGATCTAAGAGAAGTTGAGCCATCGGATCACTCTATGTCTAGAACATATCGTGACCATCAGATTAAATATTTACAAATGGATACTAATGCATACTAAAGAAACACACTTTACCTAACGGATATATTACACAAATTGATCTTAACTAACTCCTAAGTGTCTAAATATCCTAACATCCCCCCTTAAGAACAACTTGGGATAGGATTGAAGGATTTATAAAAGTGACACTATTAGGAGAAGGAAGGAGGCATTAGAGCCTATCCCCCCTTAATGACAAATTCCTGAACTCCTAACATAGATCGAAGTTTAGAAAACTTCGCTTCTATGAGAGACTTGGTGAAGATATCGACAACTTGATCATCTGTAGGGCAAAAGAGCACTTCAAGAACACGATCATGAACAAGATTTTTGATGAAGTGCATATGTAGCTCAATGTTTTTGCTGCGTTGATGTAGAACTGGATCTTTGGTGAGCTTGATGGCACTTTGATTGTCGCACCAAAGTGGATTAGGTTGCTGCTGCTTGAATCCAAACTCTGAAAGGATCTATCGAAGCCATAAAGCTTCCCAATTGGCATTAACTACGGCTCGATATTCTGCCTCTACTGAAGAAAGATCAAGAGCTTGTTGTTTCTTACAAGCCCAAGTGATAGGTCTAGATCCCAGACTGAAAACATAACCTGCAGTAGACTTTTGATCATCAGGATCGTCGGCCCAATCTAAATCAGTGAAACCAACCAACAAAGGTTTCTCCCCTGTACTGTAATGAATCCCGAACTGAATTGTACCTCGAATATATCGAAGTATTCTTTTAGCTACTTTCCAGTGAATTTCATGATGTGTTTGCATATAACGGGAAACACGACCAATGGTAAAGGAAAGGTCAAGACGGGAATGAGTCAAGTATAAGAGACTACCAACAAGTTGACGATACAAGGTGGCTTCTACTTCAAGTGAAGGACAAGTGGAATAAAGTTTGACTCCATATTGGAAGGGATAAGGGGTTGGTTTACAATCGTCCATGTGAAAGCGACGAAGAAGGTCACAAGCATACTTAGACTGAGAAAGAGAGATTCCTTCTTTGGTTTGCAGGACTTGGAGACCAAGAAAATAATGCAAATGTCCTAAGTCTGACATTTCAAAATTTTGCTTAAGACTGGATTTCACATGGGTTATAAGCTTAGGGTCACTACCAATAAGAATAAGGTCATGAACATATAGAACAAGTATGATGAGATGGTTTCCTACTTTCTTGGTATAGACATTGGGATCAGAATGGCATCTAGAAAAACCAGTGTCAAGGAGAAAGCTATCCATTTTGGCATACCAAGCTCTAGGAGCTTGCTTAAGGTCATATAAGGATTTCTTAAGGAAACAGACAAGGCTAGAGTTATTCTAAACATATCCAGGAGGTTGTTCCATGTAAATTTCCTCCTGTAAATCACAATGTAAGAATGCAGACTTGACATCCATTTGATGGACTTCCCAGTTATGTAAGGCTGCAAGGGAAAGAACAATGCGGATGGAGTTCATTTTTGCGATAGGAGCAAAGGTTTCATTGTAGTCAATCCCTTCAACTTGTGAAAAACCTTTGGAAACTAACCTTGCCTTAAGTCGTTCAACACTTCCATCTGATGCATACTTAGTTCTATAGACCCATTTACATCTGACAAGTTTTCTTCCTTTTTGAAGAGGTACAAGATCCCAAGTATCGTTCGCCATTAACGAACGATATTCTTCATCCATATCTGCATCCATATGGATTTCCTAAAGCTTCTGCAAAATTTTATGGATCATGATTCTCGAAACTTGAGACAAAAGAGAAGAGGCTCGGTGAAACTGAGAACGTGTTCGACGTTGATCTCTAGGATCATCGGCAAGATCAACAGCTGCTTCACATGTTGAACGGACCCATCGAGGAAGCACTTGTGCTGGTGCAACTAGAGGAACATGAGCAGGCAGAGGTGGATTTTTATCCTCAGTTTCATCATCAGAAACTGGAGTTGGAAACCCGTCAAGGAAATTGGAAGAAGAAGAAGGCACAATCGTCGAATCAGGCTCGCAGGCCAAAGATGGCACAATCGTCGAGTTAGGCTCACAGGCCAAGAGATTTTCATCAAATTTAACATCTCTTCTAATGATTATATCATGAGAATGTGGTTGAAGAAGTCTATAACCTTTTACATCTTCAGAATATCCAACAAATATGCACTTTTCACTTTCAAGATGCAATGCTTTCCATTTTTCATCCAGAATGTGAGCCCATGCTTCACTACCAAACACACGGAAGTGACTTACATCAGGTTTGGTTTTACTCCATGCTTCTTCCGATGTGATACCTTGTAAATATTTAGTGGGGGTGCGATTAACTATGTAATTTGCACAATTTATGGCTTCAACCCAAAATTGAAGACTTAGTCCCTTAGATTGGATCATACAATTAGCCATTTCTTTTAAAGTGTGGTTCTTTCGTTTAGCTACACCATTTTTTTGTGGTGTATATGGAACAGTGTGTTGTTGTTGGATTCCTTGTTCAGTGCAAAAAGTAGTGAACTCTTTGTTAACATATTCTCCTCCATTGTCGGATCTTAACTTAATAATTTGATGACCAGATTGTTTTTCAACAAGGGCCTTGTCGGCCAAGAACATGTTAAATACTTCGCTCTTAAGTTTTAGGAAATAAACCATTGTGGTGTATATGGAGCAGCGTGTTGTTGTTGGATTCCTTGTTCAGTGCAAAAACTAGTGAACTTTTTGTTAACATATTCTCCTCCATTGTCGGATCTTAACTTAATAATTTGATGACCAGATTGTTTTTCAACAAGGGCCTTGTAGGCCAAGAACATGTTAAATACTTCGCTCTTAAGTTTTAGGAAATAAACCCAAGTGCATCTGGAGTAATCATCAATGAAAGTTAAGAAATATTTGAAACTAGAAAATGAAGTAGATGGGAGAGGACCACACAAGTCACTATGCACAAGCTCCAAGGGAACTGAGGCATGCCAAGAGGCACGTTTGTCAAAACTGTCCCGATGATGTTTTCTGAGTACACAACCGGAACAAACACCATCCCTGCTAGATACCATTGGAAGACCTATCACCATATTATCTTTACATAGTTGTTGCAATGAGTGATAATTTAAGTGACCAAATCGCTCATGCCAAAGTTTGCTCAAGTTATCACTATGAGCAACAAAAACTGAAGGAAAAGGTGATAACCCAAAGTTGTTAAATTTGTACAACCTAGCAATATCATCAACAATTCTGGTAGCTAGGACATGTTGAAGATCTTTAAAATCCTTGATTACAACTTGGTGAGGTGTAAACGTCATAGTTTTACCTTCACCGGAATGAGTGATTTGATAGACTGATAACAAATTGCAGGAAATTCTTGAAACACATAGTACATCACTAAAATGACCATTATCTACTGGAACTGTTCCAGATCCTACAACACTTAGAGATCTATCATCACCAACAAATATTTTTTTGGTGTTACATTCATGCATAGTAGAAAAGATGGCTTGATTTAGCCATATGATAAGATGCTCCAGAATCAATGAGCCATTCATTTGAAATAGAAAAAGAAGATGCATTATAAGAATAACCAGAAGCACAAAGTGCATGTCCATGAGAGGTAGATTCTGAAGGCGAATCTAAGCTGATGTGGTGCTTCTTTATTGTTGCTTCCAAGGCTGCCATCTTCTTGAAACACTTAGATTCATCATGAATATCTTTCCCGCAATAGTTGCAATGACACTCGGTCTTCTTTCCTTTTGGCTTGGATCCTTTGTCATTTTTTAAAGAAGGAGCTGACTGAGAGGGTTTGGAACCCTTGCTTGACTTATTATTGCAAAAATTTTGTTTCTTGGGAGGCTTGGACTTTTCTTTCTGTTGGTACAATAAGGCTTTCCCAGATGTATCTACATTGTTGATCATTCCAAGATGAATGAGCTTATCTTGCTCTCTAATCAAGGAATCACAAAAGGATTCAAGACTAGGCTCTTGATAGCTAGTTGCATTCAAGGATTCTTTCATGGAGTAAAATGTAGATACAAAAAAAGAATATGCAGTTCCAAGTTTTGAAAGAATATGATAAATGCATTGTTTGTCTTCCCTATTAATCTTGCATTCTTCACATAAGAGTTTAAGAGTTTTGTACTTAGATAAAAAATATTGAATGCATGAAAAATCACTTGGATTTAAATAAATCAACTCATTTTCGAGTTGATGACCTCGAATTTCATTGTGTTTACCAAACACAGCTTCCAACTTGTCCCAAACAGTATCAAGTTCATCAATTCCAGATATGTGGAATCGCAAATCAATAGAGATTGACACCCCAATCAATCCACGATCTTCATCACATCTATTTTCCCATTTTAATTTCTTATCATCATCAGTGGGTTTTGTTTCTTTCCCTGAGGTAATTCCGAAAAGTCTCCTACTTCGTAGAACATCCTCCATGGGATATTTCCATGAGAAATAGTTGGAACTGGTAAGTAGAATATTACAAGGGGAGGCCATATTTGTAGATTAATGGCTGTAAAAATAGAAACCAATAGTCTGCATGCGAACAGCTCGAAAAAATAGGTGGTTTAAAATAAAACGACACTGAAAAATAACTCTATATGATGAAGTTATGCTTGAACAAAGAAAATGTTGAAGATGTCCCCAATAGTGACGTGGCAGATAGAGAATGTCCAGCTAAAAAAAAGAACCCCCCTCTTCCCAAGATGAACCTTTGAAAATCACTTTACAAGAAAGTTGCTTTAAGTGAATCACTTTTGTAAAATAAGTGATTTTCACTTTTACAATGATGTTACTTTAAATAGTGCAGCAAAAAAAGAACTTAAGTAACTCACTTTTTCTTTTTCTTTTTATTATTTAAGTGAGATGCACTTTTACAATAAAGAAACTTAAAATTAGAATAGCATGCACTTTTGTTTAAAAGTAACTTAATAAGACTTGAACTCAAGACATATTAAGGAATAAAGCAACTTTGAACCAAGTGAGCTAAAGTTAAAAGGTACGTAAAAGAAGGGAATGAGAAGGGGGGCCTCTTTTTTTTCTTTTTTTTTTACTCTTCTCTCTCGGTTTCCGTGCTTGCCTCTTTTCTTGCAAATCACACCACAAACCGAAACAAAAAAAAACATTTTCCACACTTATGGGGTTAGATCTCGTTAGCTTGCCCGGAAAGTCTACGTTTTCTCTCTGTTTCTGATTTGCTGGGATCACACAAGGTGCACGGCAAATAGCATACGCAACCGAGAAAAAACCCTTTCCCTTTTCGTTTCTGATTCACCAAGATTGCACAAGGTGCACGGAAAAGAGAATACGCAGACAGGGAAGGAAACAATCCGAAACAGAAAAAAAGCTAATAATAAAAACTGATAAAATATGAGATATTTTTTAGAAAAAATAAAAAACGTCACTGTAACATTATACCTTCAGATCTGATGAAATACGCGTTTCTGAAGCAACCGGAAACCGTTTTCGATCAAACAAAAACTATTTCCCAATGGAAAAGATGCTCTAGACGCAATGGAACACCTCCCACAGCCCATAAATGCACAAAAATTTCAGAACTAGAAACCCTTTCAAGTTTCGGCAACACCAGTTCAAAATCTAAATCATAACCGAAAGTGGCTCTTCATAAAATCTATGATACCATGTTCGGGTACACAGGGTACTCCCAAAAGACCGAACACCTAGAGCAACCACTTCACACAAACAGATCACAGATCAACACACCGATTTTTTGACATGGTTTAAACCCTCGAGAGGGAAACACTCCACGGCCCCATCCAAATAGCTTCTACGGAGCAATTTATTGTGCAAGAAAGAAAGTTACAAATGAGCTTCTCATAATTGATCAACTAGACAATGACTCTCCATGCTATTTAAATAGAGATCATGGACCAATCGGCTGTTAAGCCACGGATCAAGGGTAGGTATGATCTAAAAGAAGTTGAGTCATCGGATCACTCTATGTCTAGAACATATCGTGACCATCATATTAAATATTTACAAATGCATACTAATGCATACTAAAGAAACACACTTTACCTAATGGATATATTACACAAGTTGATCTTAACTAACTCCTAAGTGTCTAAATATCCTAACAGCAAGCTCCTCAATCCCCCTCTATTTCCCTTGAGATCCAACCCGTGAAGGAAAGTCATGACTCTTCCTTTTTCCTTCTTGAGCAAGTGTATTTTAACGAACCCCGCACCCTTTTAGGAAACCTCCTTATTGTGTGCCGGAGAAAGTCGATAAACAACTAAATGATCCCAGAACACTAGAGAGAATGCAACGACGTCGAATGCAAGTTCATCAGTCATACACCAACCACTAGTCATCCTAATCATAGCACTTGGCTTCATCATGGATTTCTCTTAGACACCAGAACTAGTAACAACACTCGTTTTCCACTTCCATGCTCCACCAACTTTGTCGCCATCGAATTGCCCACTTAATGTTCACTTAATTAGATCAACCAAACCCATATCCATATTTAATAATAAAATGTTTCCATATTTTATTTTTAAAGATCAATTTATCTATTTTTAGCATCTCAAGTTGTTAAGTTTAAAGAACACTACCACCTTATAACTCTCATAGAGAAATACACATATTTTTCTTTCACTAAAAAAAACATGTGTAAAATAGAAGGAGGTCAATTATCAATATATACCCTTCATGAGATTTATTTGGATGGGGACATTACAAAATCTCCCCCAGGGAAGCATTTTTTGTCCAAACTATATGCTAAGTGAATAGTAGAACAATGGAGAGAAATTGTTTCCCCTTGAAAGAAGGTGGAAAGGGAGGTTGGGAATTCTTACAAAGGTAGTAAGAGGTGGGCTATGAGGAAGCTCCAACACAAATCCAAAAGCATAACCTTCCTCTTGATTTCTCTCTACAAAATGCATGCCAATGGCTTCCTTATATAGGCCAAGAGGTGGCCAAAAAACAACTAGATCCAATTGTGAACTCATATCCTCCATGAACTAGTTCCAAGGTACACCAAGGGGGCTATTTAATGCCACTAAGTGTGTGAGGATCTGAATTTGGATCCTTGGAGGCGATGAAGCCTTCAATGCGCCGCGAGAAGTAGGTGGTCTCGTCATTTTGACGGTAGCATGACTATCGAAGGAATAGCCGTATAAGTATTGCGTGAGCATTGAACTGATAACATGCTCTATAGCGTGGGTTAAAAATGGTTCAACCATGCAACCTCTTGTTTTGACTGATCTTGGGAATTTTGGATTGATCCTGTCTTTTGGATTTGTTGAGGATGCATTTGGTAAACTGAATTCTTTATGTTGATGACGCCTTACTGCAAGAGTCGTTGAAATGTCACATGTGTGTGATATTTAGGCATTAACAACTGCCATGGAAGAATCAAGGTTGGGAGGACTAATGTCCTCCCATCTTAATTCAATTGTTTGATCTCAAAAAAACTGTACATTCCAAAAACATTAGTTACAAATTAAAAACTCTAAGCAATGTTTAGGTAATCCTGTGTAAAATGTATAGTTAAAAATATAATCGATCATCTACAAGCATTTACAAATCATGTACTAACCTTAGACATAAAAGTATGTCGTGTAGAACCCTTTGTAGGGCCATGGAAATTATGGTCACAATGAATGCACCGATGGGGTAATGCTCGACTGTAAAAAGGATCCTTTTCCCCACTAGATGTCATGGATGGTTCATGACCAATGAGGCCTAAAGGATCTACACCTAATGGTCCTCCATGATACTTTGATGGCTTGTGCCTAGATGATGCCATAAATGTATTGTGTTGTAGTACACTATGTGTAAGATGTGATATAGAAGTGGTAGTCGCATTAAGGTGATCTAGTAACTAATGTGTCTGTGGGGGGAGGGTTAGGAATATGCTTGGGAGAAGGCGGTCGCCCTCTCATTGGATTACACCTGGCCATGGGTCAATCCTGGGGAGATCCAAGACCAAACCCATGAAACTCACCAATGTAAAAATAGTTGACGTGTAGATCCAACATAAACTCTACATATAGTTTCCAAAGAAAATATAGTGGAACCTCCTTATTGTTGCAAGGAGTTTTGTTGAAAACCATAAACCATTGACTCATCCATTTTTCTTTCCATGGCTCATATGTGCACCAATCCATGCAAAGATTCCTTTTGTGTGGATCAGGGGGTAGGTTTGGTCCTAAGGTCGATGAAAAAAGTAACTAGAGTTTGTTTTGAGATGTTCAAATCTTTGATTTGTTCTTTTTTGATACTAATGGAATGGTACTCTCTCATCTTGGCCCTATACTTGGTTATGCTCAACAATTGACCATGATCATTATCGACTGAGAAAATGATGATGTTAATGGATGTGGATAATTAAAGTCTCGATGGTTCCCTAGTGGTCCTAAGCTCTTGACCAAAGGTTCGTAGCTGGTTTAAATATTGGTTAATTTGCGCTTCTATGGTTGGGTTCTCCCCGGGGTTAATGCTTACTTCGGGATTAGGTTTAGGGTTTTGTGTGCTTCGGTTATCCTCTGGGTTGTTGTTTTGGGGGGTTGGTTCATGTTTCCTGGCCATTTTGATGGAAATACAATCTACAATTTAAAAAAATGATTTTGTTTAAGTTTGGGTTCATTTTTTACAATGTTTAGAATATAAATATATATATATTTCAATCATTGAAAAAAACAATAACAATGAAAATTTATGGATGGAAACCTAACTAAATGTTGCATTCGAGGCTTGTTGGAGGCTTACGAAGTGGAGGTGCATGCACACGTTAGTATTATGATCTCCTTGGATGCGTTTTGGCTAGCCAAATCGAGGTAGAATGGGTCCAAAATGTGCCTTGACCAATTTTTTAATACACAGAGAAGCATGCACACGCTAATTTCCCCTTTGAGCTAATTTTGCATGCGCATTAATTGCACACACGTGTTATTAACATGTGCACGCTTCTTAGCCAACGTGGTTGCTTTGATGGAAGTTTGGTAATTGCCGGACCAATAGTGTGTGCGTGTTTATAAGAGCACATGCATGCTACTAATTTTTAGCGCTTGCGCACCCCCATTGCGTCACTTTTCGGTAGAATATTCATGCAAGCACCCTTGTCGCTTGTTTTCCACTAAGGAAACTAGACTAACCATATAAAAATAACATGTCGACACAATTCTAAAAGGAGGCTTTGGGAATCCATAGAAACCATTGTTCAAATCTCCTAGTGACATCATAAAATCCTTTAGAGCATGCATAAAGTTTGTTCAAACTAACATAACTATTTCTAAACATAAGTAAACTAGAATAAAACAAAACACAAAAATTAATCTTCATTTGTGATAGACACGACAGGTACCTTTGTCATGAAAGAGCTTTGCTTGTTTTTCTAGTTGGATTCTTCACTTTGAAAACCATGCCTGTGGTGGATTTTTCTAGTAGATTTATTATGGCCCTGATCCCAATCTCCCCTTTGGCTAATAGACATGGATTGTTATTTACCTCCCTACTATACTCCCAAGTCTAATCGAGTTGTTTTTGAATTGATTTCCTTTCCTCACAACCATCCATAAGAAACCATGGGTTTCATCGAGCTGAAGTTGAATTGATTTCCTTTCATCACAATCATCCATAAGCGCCTTTCCAAGCATAGTTTTCATCTACAATTAGAGAATGACAGGCTTGGAAAATTTTGTTTCCCGGGATCTAGTGTCCTACACCCAATTCGTTGTATCTTCCTGAATTTCCTCCACATTCAACACCTCTTCTTCCTACTTGAACCATGCTTCAGCATCTGCAATGGCGTTCTAATCCCTCGATGAAATCACCTTGTGGTAAATCTCTCACACAGAGGAAACCTCTCATTGAATTCTCGACATGTGGACTGATCCTTCTCGGTGGTGCCCCTAGTTATCTTCCTCATTTTCACTATGTCGTCGAGCAAGCTCCTCAATCCCCCTCTATTTCCCTTGAGATCCAACTCGTAGAAGGAAATTCATGACTCTTTCTTTTTCCTTCTTATTCAGGTGCATTTTAACAAACCTCGGACCCTTTTAGGAAACCTCCTTATTGTGTGCCAGAGAAATTTGATAAACAACTAAATTATCCTAGAACACTAGAGAGAATGCAACGACATCGAATGCAAGGTCATCAATCATAGACCAACCACTAGTCGTCCTCACCATAGAAATTGGCTTCATCATGGCTTTCTCTCAAACACCATAACTAGTAACAACTCTCATTCTCCACTTCCATGCTCCACCAACTTCGTTGCCGTCAAATTGCCCACTTAATGTTCACTTACTTAGATCAACCAATCCCATCTCGTTATTTAATAATAAAATGTTTCCATAGTTTATTTTTAAAGATAAATTTATCTATTTTTTTCATCTCAATTTGTTAAGTTTCAAGAACACTACCACCTTATAACTCTCATAGAGAAATACACATATTTTTCTTTCACTAAAAAAAAACAACATGCATAAAATAACAGGAGGTCAATTATCAATTCCCAATGGAAATATGTTAATGCATATTGATACATGTACACTATTCTATCATGTCATGCATTCTACCATTCAACACATATGGCCTTAACCATGTCCATCTCACCTAGCCTGCACTACTATAACACTACCATAACAGGGCTATAAGTCCTTACTTGCCCTAGTTATTAAATTCATAACTAGCATGCGCATGGCATGACATGTCTTTTATGTGAGTATATTCTAAGCTTTTAAACAGTCACATGGTATGAGGCCTATTTATTTACCATCACATACCTTACCATACCATGTGGAATATCATTCACATGAATGCCTTCACTATTACATGCATACTCTTTTGTGAAGGTTAAAACATGGTTAAGGATTCTTATCCATCCTTCTAAACACTTAGGCAATTAGCACAAATAAAACATACCTACATGGCCCCCATTAGCATCTTTGATGTTACCTTATCAGTTTTTCCTCTCACCAAGGACTATACAGTCCTTCCACCATGATTCAACCCTCTCTGGTTAGACAACCATCATCAACCACAACATTGGTCATTAGTGGCTCATTGCATATGTAAAACCTCACTAGCTTTACCAACATGCAACCTCACATTCATGCACTATGCAATATCTAACCATATGCCTACTAGTGCATAAGTATTTCAACTATCTAATCACTTGCATTTTCATCATTCCTATCCACAAGCTTCTGTATACAAAATCATAAATATAAACACAAGAGTAAGACAAGGGTTAAGGAATTATCCCTTTTCAATTATTCATCATAGCATGGTCCAATTCATGGAATCTCTATGCCTGTAACTCATGCATTGGCACCAAAGCAGCCCCAGTATTGTAACTGAAGCTCTGATACCACTTTGTCATGTTCCCTGACCTCCCTGGTCGCCTTCAGAGGCCATGGGAGACCTCTGTTAAATTTGTTTTTTCTTCAATTTCTTCCAATTTCACACACAGCCGTAATGGGATTGGATCCACAATCCATCATTGCGATCCACAATCCTCATTTCTGCATTCCACAATCCACATGCGGGACTTGGAATTTGGATTGCCAAAACCAACTCTATATATAAATCGCACTTCCGACTTCTGCAATCCACAATGTGGAAGTCGGAAGTCGGAAGCCATTTCCGGCCTCAAAAATCTTATTCGTCTGACTTTCGCAGTTCCACAATCTGCATGCGGAACTCGAAAGTCAGAGTCCTCCATTTTTATCCCGAAGAATGTTACCTCCCGCAATACGCGATCCACAACCCGCATGTGGATGCGGAAATGCGGAAATCCATATTCCAATTATGGGGAAAAATTACCTCCTGCAATCCGCATCCCACATTCTGCATTGCGGATGCGGAAATGTAGAATTCCATATTCCAATTCCGTGGAGAATTACCTCCTGCAATCCGCATCCCACATTCCGCATTGCAGATGAGGAAATGCGGAATTCCATATGCCACCATTGGTTGGTCCTGGACCTCCACAATCAACAATCCGCATTGCGGATGCAGAAGGGTCAGGACCAAAGACCTCTACTCTAGCAAGCTTCTAAGGCAAACTTCCAAGGTTCATAACTCCCTCATCCTTGGTCCAAATTGGACAAGGCCGGTACCATTGGAAATATCTTGAAGAGATCTATCCAATGGTATGATCCCTTATCCAATCTTAGCAATCTAACCTTGTCAATTTTCCAACTGAAACATTGCTCATAACCTCTTCAAGGTGCCTTTACCCTCTTGCAAGGAACTCTGCTCCACTTCTTCCATGCATTCTCTCCTTCTTCTGATCCACAGAGGAGCATGTTCCTTTCCCAAATCCTGGCTGGAGTGGTCATGCACATTTACCAGACTTAGCCCCAATTCATCAAAAGGAAATACAAAAGCATTACCAAAGGGAATTGCAATTATGCATAATCACACTCCATAAACACAAGAATGAAACATGATCCACACACATAGAAGGGAATACATGTACATAATTCTCCTAGGAAGATTGATGAAAGCATGCAGGGCTTATCCCTATTCCTCAAACATAATCACATCTAAGTACCAATATAAGGATAGAATGTAAGGCGCAAGACACATGTAATTGACACACACACAACAATTAGTCATATTAACACACAGTGGAGTGAGATCTTATTTACACACACATCTTCCATTAATAACAATCATCACTAATCAAACAGTGCAACAACAAGATGAACAACATACACAACAGACTTAGCGCCATGCATAGGAATATAATCCAATTCATCCATGGACCATTCCCATAAGCAAATAGATGCATGCATGAGTAAACACATACTATGAAACCAAATCTATTCAATTCATCTAACACCTACAAGGTTAGCAACATATTAACTCAAGCAAATGATGAGGCATTTATACATGAATTCAACCTCATACTCAGGCTCATACCTAGCTCCCTAATGATCCATTTCATACAATCCTTAAATCATTAACTTAAACATAACAAGCATAGCATACACCTGAATTAACATCATTTAAACACCATAAGGGCACTTATCTTTTGCATTGAACCTCCAAGCAACCAGTTATGGACTGCAAATTTCCAACCCAGCCTTAGATCTATGCCTAGCCTATATTATTTCAACAATCATATATCACCCCCTAGCTGGGGCTGTGTATCCACTAAGGAGTATCACTCGGGCTCACTCACAACTTTAGTTCACAATCAATTAGGGAATCCAACCAATCATTAGTTTTTTCAAGCAAATGGGAAGGTAGGTAAGGGTTTCTATCTCAATGGGATCATCTACAGATCTATGGGAATATCCCAATGACTTCAAACATGTATAAGCACCCCCATCACCCCACTCTTAGCCTAGGTAGGGTTCCCTTCACTGCTGCACAACCCCTAGGGTGTCCCATCCTTTAGCACTTATCTGGGTAAATGTGGATGGTCTTGACTGTTGAATCAAAGTGAATAGGCCCTCTCAGTCCTTAGCAAGAAGTCTAAAACCTCTAGGCCCCTTCTCACTTAGGTTTTCTTCTCCACGGTCTGATCTATTGTTGTCCCAACCGATTCAACTCATGCATAGGGTTTTCTTGGGTGTTCTCGGCTCTACCAATTCGCACACACAGGTTGCAATTTCCCCTTTTCTCCATGGCTAGGATCTGTAACTCATCCATATAATCAAATCGAAGGGTAACCCCATCATTTTGCTTCCTGTGCAGGGTTTCCTAAGTGCACTCGGCTTACACAAAACCACAATTTTCTCTCTTGTTTTCTTCTCAGCTCCAATTTGTCTGTGTGAATTAATGAGGTCCTTTGTCAACTCTCAGTGTATGGATTAAGATAGACGAATTCCCAGGCATGGAGTGGCTTACGGGACAAGCAAAACACAAGGCCATACCCTGCTATACGGATTCCCAGGCTTCCCCATACTCCATCGAATTCATGGGTCATTTTTTTCAACCACCTTCTTACAGTTGCATTAATGTCAGCATGGGAAGCCAAATGGGTTATCAACGGACATGTGGCATCATGGTTCCAATCTCATAACCCCCTCACCTCTCCCTAATTGATACATAGTTCCCCCTCATTTTGTTGCAGCCATAGCCAACCCTTGGTATTTTATTACACAGCATCATTTACAATTTATCTCATGACTTACCATCACATGGATTATCAAACTTCCAAATACTTGCCTATGCAATTAAACCTAATCATCCACTAGTGGGGCCTTGTCCTTGAGCTCCACACTAGGGAAAACACACATTCCAATATTTACATAGCAGCCAAAATAGCCTAAGGTCAAAATGAGGGATATTACAGGTAATTGTTGGACCAAGAGCGTGTGTGTGGTTATAAGAGCACATGCACGCTACTAATCTTTACGCTCGTGCACCCCCATTGCATCACTTTTGGGTAGAATCTTCATGCGAGCACCCTTGTGGCTTGTTTGCCACTAAGGAAACTAGACTAACCATAGACAAATAACATGTCCACACAATTCTAAAAGGAGGCTTTGGGAAGCCAGAGAAACCAATGTTCAAATCTCCTTGTGACATCATCAAATCATTTAAGGCATGCATAAAGTTTGTTCAAACTAACATAACTATTGCTAAACATAAGTAAACTAGCATAAAACAAAACAAAAAAATTAATATTCATTAGTGATAGACACGGCAGGTACCTTTGTCATGAAAGATCTTTGCTTGTTAGTCTACGTGGAGTCTTCACTTCGAAAAACATGCTTGTGGTGGCTTTTTCCAATAGATTTATTATGGCCCCGAGCCCAATCACCACTTTTTCCAGTAGACATAGATTGTTATTTACCTCCCTAATATAATCCCAAGTCTAATCCAGTTGTTGCTAAATTGATTTCCTTTCCTCACAACCATCCATAAGAAATCATCGGTTTCATCGAGTTGAAATTGAATTGATTTCCTTTCATCACAACCATCCATAAGCACCTTTCCAGGCAGAGTTTTCATTTGCGAGTAGAGAATGACAGTCTTGGAAAATTTTGTTTCCCGGGACCTAGTGTCCTACACCCAATTCATTGTATCTTCCTGAATTTCCTCCACATTCAACACCTCTTGTTCCTGCTTGACCCATGCTTCATCATCTGCATTGGCATTCTAAGCCCTCGATGAAATCACCTTGTGGTAATCTCTCACACAGAGGAAACCTCTCATTGAATTCTCGACATGTGGAGTGACCCTTCTCAGTGGTGCCCCTGGTCATCTTCCTCATGTTCACCATGTCATCGATCAAGTTCCTCAATCCCCCTCTATTTCTGTTGAGATCCAACCCGTGAAGGAAAGTCATGACTTTTGCTTTTTCCTTCTTGAGCAGGTGCATTTTAACAAACCCCGTACCCTTTTAGGAATCCTCCTTATTGTGTGCCGGAGAAAGTCGATAAACAACTAAATGATCCCAGAACACTAGAGCGAATGCAACGATGACGAATGCAAGGTCATCAGTCATAGACCAACCACTAGTCATCCTCATCATAGCACTTGGATTCATCATGTCTTTCTCTCAGACACCATAACTAGTAACAACACTCATTTTCCACTTCCATGCTCCACCAACTTCGTCGCCGTCGAATTGCCCACTTAATGTTCACTTACTTAGATCAACCAATCCTATCTCCATATTTAATAATAATAAAATGTTTCCATATTTTATTTTAAAGATCAATTTATCTATTTTTAGCATCTCAAGCTATTAAGTTGCAAGGACATTACCACCTTATAACTCTCATAGAGAAATACACATATTTTTCTTTCACTAAACAAAAACAACATGCGTAAAATAGCAAGTGGTCAATTATCAATTCCCAATGGAAATTGGTGCAATTTCTCTCTCCCCTTTATATTATTTGGGTTAGGCTGTGTTTTTTTAACATGGGAAGAGATGGATTTTAAATAAATAATGTCCGTACTAGTTTTGGATGTGGTGTATAGATTGTAATGTCGCATTCACTCCTTTGAAATTTGTAGAAGGGTAAGTGGTGACATGTTAGTTGGAATTCTTGGTCGGTGTGAAAATTGTAAATCTAGTTACTTGAAATTCTTGGTAGGTGATGAATGGGTATGTGGAATCGTATCATGGGTAGGTGATCACATGGTAAATACTTGGAATTCTTGGTAGGTGACGAATGGGTATGTGGAGTCGTGTCATGGGTAATATTAAATCATCGAAAATTAGAGAAGCTCCTTATGATGATGAAGACGATGAAGATGATGATGATGATGATGATGATGATGATGATGATGCTAATGTTGATGATAAATATCATGATGAAGATGATGATGAGGAGGAGGAGGAGGAGGAGGAGGAGGTGGTGGTGGAAGAGGGTGATGACGATGACGATGATGATGATGATGATGATGATGATGATGATGATGATGATGATGATGATGATGATGACGATGATGATGATGATGATGATGATGATGAAGATGACGAAGATGATGATGATGAAGACCATGATGATTGTTATCGTCGTCATCACCCTCATCTTCATCATCATCATCACCACCACCATCATCATCATCATCATATTCTTCATCGTCATCATCATCATCATCATCATCATCATTGTCCTCATCTTCATCATCATTTCCATATCGCTCTTCCTCATCAACATATCCATCATCATCATCATATTTATCATCTTCATCATCATCGTTGTCGTCGTCATCACCATCATATTCATCATATTTATCATCATCATCATCTTCATCATCATCGTCGTCATCGTCATCATCATCATCGTCATCATCATCATCATCATCATCGTCATCATCATCATCATCATCATCATCATCATCATCATCATCATCATCATCACCATCTTATCATCATCCATCATCTTCATTATCATCGTCATCTTCATCATCATCATCGTCATCACCCTCTTCCTCATCATCATCTTCATCATCTTCATCTTCCTCATCACCCTCTTCCTCATCATCATCTTCTTCCTCGTCATCATCATCATTATCATCATCTTCATCGTCATCATCATCACCATCATCATCATCATCATCATCTTCATCATCATTATCATCATCATCATAATCACCATCATCATCATCATCAACATCTTCATCATCATCATCATCATCATCATCATCATCATCATCATCATCATCATCATCATCATCTTACACTAGTAATGATTCAAAAAAATTAGAGAAGCTCCTTATATCCAAAATTAGAGAAGCTCCTTATGTTGATGAAGATTGGTAGATTTTTATTTTTATATAAAATTTAACCCCATAACTTGCCTACAATCCCTATAACCTTTAACTCCTAACCTACAATGCTTATAACCCTAACCCCAAAACCCCTAAACACCTAGAAGCACATATGCACTTGGGGATTATGGTTTAGAAGAGGGCCTAAAGGCCTTAATGGGGGAGGGGCTCTAGGAATAAACCGACACATATCGATTTATTGGGAAATAAATGAAGTGAACATTACCCATTGAACTATGCAACGTTCAACAAGGGCGCGCACGCGCTAGCAACATGCACACGCTAGGAGCGCGCGCACGTCTCTGCTGAGTATAAAATTCAAAAAATAACATGTGCTCTTCTCCCACATTTTTTCTCTCATTCCACGCATGTTTTTCATTGTTTTCACGCACAGTCCGACAACCATTTGAATTTTGGATTGAATTCACACACCATTTGGTATTTCTTTGAAAATTTGGATAGAATACAAAACAGCTGGGGCTCTATTTGGCTCTTTGGATTGAATACACACTAGTTGGGCTCTATTTGCCTCCTTTGATTGAATACACAACAGTTGGACACTATTTGGCTCCTTGGATTGAATTCTCATGCTGCTTGGACACACTTCAACTCTTCTTACATATAGTGGATACATCAAAAGAGCATTTTACATTTGAAGCAAAGAGAAATCATAATCCTTGAGGTATGGGGACCTCTTCCTCTTTTTAAATGTATTTTAGTCTTCATTCACTTTGTTTGAATTGTCTCTATTTTAGTTTTTCCTCCTGAATTGTATGATAGATGTATTTTATTCTTCTTAATGTTCAACATAGACAATAAAAACATATTACCACAAAAAAACTACAACCTGCACCAAGCAATGCTTTCAACCTTTCATGAAGATAATAAATTTTTTTTGCTTGCATCACCACCAATAACCTTTCATAATCACATAACTCCATCTAGTACACTAACATTTGTTGAATTCCTCATGATTTCACTACAACAACTCACACAAACACCTAAAGAAGTGAAAACTCTTAATATTTCATGGCTATTTTCCTTCATCCAAAACATGAAAATGAAGTGAGTAGGAGCTTCTTCTTTTGTAGGGAATGTGCTCCTACTAACATCCCATACCAGCATCCAATGCCATCCAATAGCATCCAATTGAGTTCCTAGAGGTGATGTTTTTGTTATATCTAGGGCATTCTCAATAGATTTTAAGATTATATGGAAACATTCTCACTAGATGTTGTTGTACATAATCAATTGCTACATCGATTTTTAATAATCATGCACATCGAGTTTTAATATTTTATTTGTTGTTCATTCTTGCAGGGGTGATTTTTTTTTTGTTAAAAAACATATTTAATATGGGAAAAAGACGTAATAATAAAAGAAAGTCTATAAGGAAGGAGCTGCCCCCTGAAAAGGCCCATGAGATAAGAGAAAAGGCCAGGTTGTACATGGAAAACCGTAGACATCAAAATGTTAGTGCCTTAGATCCATCAACAAGCAATGACAAAGTGGTTGAAGTTAATCAAATCTTGCTTGATGTCGAGTATGAAGGGATGGATGTTGAACAAGTTGTTAATTGGAAACCTCCTCAAGAAGAGCACACACATGTCGAACACACTCCCTTGCAGGACCAAATTATGAACGAAGGGCCACAACAAACCGGTGACGAGACTCATACTTCCTTTCTAATTCCCTTGCCTCGACTATCAAGCAGACAACAAATAAATCCCAGACGTATTCATGTGGATGAAATTTCATTTTCAGGACTTGAAGGTAAGTTTCCCAAACACACTATTTATTTCCATTGTAACAGGATAATCAAAGAATTTTTTGAATCCAAAACCGATGCAACAAAATGTCAATTGTTTATGGCTTTGTTAAAATCACATTGTCTAGCTCATGTTAGGAGAATTTTGGGAATAAAGGTAGTTAGAAATTCAGAGGCCAACAATCATGTTGTTAGAAATCTACAGTCTGCATTTAATTTGATTGGAAAAACTTCTTGTACAAAATATTTTAATGTGGCCCGTCGTGTACTGTCAGAATCGATTGTAGACAAATCCACAAGGCAACGTTGCCTACTATCACACACATGTAAAGTATTTAACGTAGATAGAAAGACTCTTCAAAAGTATTCTGTTATTAGAGAAAAACTTGAGACCCCGGGCCAAAAATATTGTTGGGCCTTTGTTGGTAGGTTACCTCGTTCAGACACAAAGCTTATTGATGTTGTTAAAGAACTAGTACAAAATTTTTGGCATGATAACACTAGACCATCATCGAATCGAAGAGATGTGTTAAAGTTGAGAAAAGGTGTTAAGGGGTGTGAACCCCATTTCAAGCACTTCCTTGACATGACACAAATGAAACTCTATGAGAGGTTCAAGAATGAGCACACACAATTGAACTTGGGCCAAAGGTCCTTTGAAAAATGAAAACCCTGGTATGTTAGAATTTGCATTGATCGCAACACATGTTGTTGTAGATACCATGTAGAATTTGAGTACTATTATGATACATATAGACATATAGTTTGTGATTTGCATACTAACATTGCGCAGGACCATCGTTACAACCACCGAATGCATCGAGAGAATATATACATAGCATAATGTGTCCAAGACCTGAAGGACAAAAATATTATAAAAGATCATGTTTATATGGGACATGTTCCAGGTGCAATAGATTTTCATTATTGAGCCGCTGCATCCATGAAACCTAGGAGCACGAATTTGGGAGGATGTCAGTAGAAATGTAGAACTTCAAGTACATAACATATCAAGTAGATAGTGAGAAGGAAAGCAAAAAAATTGCATTGGTGAAGTCATAGGTAATCTAAGTTTGCATACTTTCATACTGTACATGTTGAATTTGTACATATATATTCATATTGAAAATGTCACGTTGTATTAATACCCTTGGTTTTGTGGCACCAGGTACAAATTTTTGATTTCATGAAGGAATTCTACCAAAAGACTGAGTAGTATGTACAACATGTACATGTAGCACGATGGCAGGGTGAACAGTACAAACAGTGCAAGGACACTTTTCCCAATGGCACAATATTGTCAGTTGTGGACTTTGTTGAAAACTACACCTTGCAGCCGCAAAATGAGATTCAAAGTCAATACTACCATTCAGACCAAGTTAGCATAATTGTCCATAACACGTATAGGCACGCACTAGAGAGAAGCAATGACATGAGGATAATATTTAAAGAGACCAACTTCTACATCAGTGACGACAGGTGCCACGACCTGAATTATGTGAAGCATTGCTTCAGATTTTTCTATGATCAACTGAAGGAGAGAGGTATACAGATGGATCAGGATTGGATATGGTCAGATGGTTGTGCAGGCCAGTTAAAAAATGCACATTTATTCCAGTGGTTGAGTATTTTTCACAAGACTTATGACGTGCTGCACATATGGAACTATTTTGAGACCGGCCATGGAAAGGGAGAGCATGATGGAGCTGGAGCATGTCTCAAAAATGCCCTATGAAGGGAGGATATGAGGTGCATGAAAAACCCTCATATATGGGATGCAGAATCCATATTTCAATGGTGCTCTTCAAAAATGTCAAATCGAACCATGGAGAATCACAGACCAACAGGTAGAGGACATGTTGTCAAAACTTTCTGGCATGTGGTTGATATAGATCAATCACATTCTTATAGTTGTAGTACTATGCAAGGCACTCGTGGATTTCATTCGGTTCAAGGCTCAAACAACCCCTTATTTCAAATATGGACACAGAAACTTGCTTGCTTTTGTGGGCCTTGCAGCAGTTGTGAGTGGGATGAGTGTGAATCAATGGATTGGGTTGATGAATGGGATCATGTATCACTTGTAGTGGACCCACGTGCAGTTGTTGAAACAATCTAGTTAGAGGAAGGCCAATCCTCTATTTTGAATGAATATTATCATATATATGATCTTGTACAGCCATGTAAACATTTTTGCATGCATATCCCGGTTCCCTCCTTGTTTTTGTAATTATCCAAGTTATCAAACCACTACTTGTTGGAATATGATGGTAAAATGCATTTTTGCGAGACACATCTACGCAGTTGTCGCCCCGATATACAATGGAATTGGGACGAATTATTGGTTGGCACGATGCATCTAGGGGAAGAAAAACCTCCTCGCATCATTAACCGATAGTGAAGAATTACCTTTCCGACTGGATCGATGATTGTTCAGGGGGGAATATCTTACAATATATGGAAAGGGACCAAAGAGAAATGGATACACATACATGGATTATAGACCAAGTTCATGGGTTTATCACTTTATGCACTTGATCGTTGGTACAAGCATCCAACTACAAACAATTTCAACAAAGACATCAAACAAGGTACGCTACTTACTACCTCATGCAGAGCACGAGAGGTTGTTTGAGACAATAAAAAACCCAGAGGATCCAGAAGGCCTAATTGATTAAGGTACTAATATAGTCATGTGATTGTTTATTCATGCATGTCTAATGTTATTCATGTTAGATAGTTTATTTGATATCGTTATCTTATATCGTTTATTTTATGTTTGAGTTATGATTAAGTTACTATTACAATATATTGATGTTTTACACCAACCACTCTAATTCAAGTTTCCATCTGTTTAGGAAAACTTTACATGCATTTAAACAATATTGAAAAATCATCTTATATTATAACATTTCATAATATTCAATAGAAATTATAATCAATACACATCAATGAGTACACATTTGTCATTCACAAATCACAATGAGACACATAGATGCACTAAAATTTGATAGGCATTGGGCAATAGCTCCCTTATGTACCTACCACCCCTAGACACCCCCCTTGTGTACCTACCACCCATAGTCATTTACACAGACAAGTTATATGCACATACTTATTTTTACACACATATTAAAGATGTATTGATACATATATATATTTACATTATAAAAACCTACACGCATACAAATATTTATACATAAACATACGAAAAATACATGCACACATGCAAATATCTATGCACATATACAAAAATTTACATGTTAGAAAAAACACACATAGGAAAATATTTACATACACACTTGCACAAAGAAAACCATACAAATATTAGTATAAAATAACACACAACATCATCTTTTCAAACACAATTACACACCTAAATATCACTTTCAAATATTTTGAATTTTGAATTATGTATTAGGATCTAAAGGCACCTTATAGGGACAAAGGTTCATGAATGATGCCCTAAAGCATTACAAATGACCCATCAAATTGATCGTTGGTCCCAAGCCATCAATATATATTTCTAGACTTGATATTTTGGTCTCCCTCTTCGAATAATGTTTATGGATTTGAGGTCCACCCATAAAGATCAAAACATACTAATGGTGTCCATATTGGCATTCAAATATTTAAGTTATACTAGACCAATCTTACGTGGTTGGTTAAGGCTTCACATTTTCCCTATCCTTGGAAACTTCCTTTAGAGCCTAAGGTCAAGGTTTCATCGTTTGACCATGTTTAGTGCCATAAAACCCATACTGAGTGCTAAAATACTACTAGTTACACCCATATAATTTATTGGAGGCTAAACATATCCTTGTCATTTGAGGCCTCTTTCATTGTTGTGAACCTATGTAATTAATACACCTCTAAGTTCGAAACCTCAAGTTTCCCTTCCCTTAAAATATTTATTTTTATTAAGGTTTGCAGTCCTCCTCCCAACCATGTACAAGGCCCTCATATCCATAAATGGTTCTCAAAATATCCTAATGAAGTATGTATCAACGCTTGGAAGCCAAAGAACCCTAAGACATGTCCTATTTTTTGTTTTGAAAGCTCCTTTCTTTCTCTTGTTCAAAACCTCTGAATAGTGTCCATATCATCCAAATAGTGTCCATGTCCATAAATTTGACACAAATAAGAATAGCGATGAGAGATGTTAGATGTATTTTTGTGTTGTGGGGGATGCCAAATGTAGGAATCACTTGTGGTATTAGTTGTTAATTCCATGGGAGGTATTCCAATCATTTACCATGGGGAGTCCCTGATGATTTTTTAATTATTGGGGAATGCTTGCGAGTGACATGCGTATTCGTCGGAAGACGGGGAATGACTGCAAGTGAGGACACCGGCCAAGGGGGATTCAACATTGATGGTATCTGGTAAGGTAGGTATGATCTCTTCAATTCGTGTGCCATGTGGGGTCACATGGAGAGGATCAAGTTGAGGTGAGCTTATCATTTGACGCGCAAAATGTGGCATTGGAATGAGAAGTGAGAGGTCTTGCCACAAGACCGGCAGGGTCGTGGTACTCAAGCACGAAAGTGTTCTTGTACTTTCAGGGATTTGAATTGATCCAAAATGCAAGTGATCATATGTGTGTAATTCCCATAGGAATATCATTCATCATGTGGTGTTGTCGGCATAAGATTAGGATGTTGAGGATCTTGCAGCATTATAGGATCCACAATGAGAATGGATGTGGGGGAAGCATGTGTGGGAGGTGAGACTAACGGCGTCATTGATGTGGTGACCACATTAATAGATGTTGCTTCCTGGGTTGAGGAGGTAGGTTCCTCAATCGTCACTTGAGTTAGATGAAGGGTTTCCAAAGCATCCCAAAATCGAGAGAGATCGGGGCAATGATGTGTGTAGTTCCCATACTGAGAACACGTGCCACGTTTGTGATTCATACCCAGTGTCTTGGACTTAGGTGTGGGAGGGGTAAATGTGCCCCATTTTACCGTCGGTGGAGCATGTGTTATTCTAATGGGAGTGTTAAGAAAATTTATTAGCTCCGACAAAGCGGGACATAGGTTGGTTGCGTGGCCTTGTTTCCTGCAAAGAAAACATGGCAACGTGACTCTTTGAGTAGGAGTATTGGTCATAACTACGGATTTTAACCGTTGTTGGTTAATGCCCCCTGTTTTTGTCTTATCAACCTCTAATGAGTCAAAGAGGGGGTTCGGTAAGAGGGGACCTTTCAACTTTGGTTTCTTGGTGCCCCCGTTGGTGGTCTTTGTGACAACCGTTTGTGGTTTAGTCGCAGATGTCATAGGTTGGGATGTCATAACGGATGTCTTTATGGTCGTTGTAAGAATAATAGTTGAAACATGGACAAAATCATAGTGAGAGACTAGTTTATAATCCACTTCTAGGTAGGGTGGTATAAGGTACCATACCAGAATACCCAAAGTGATCCTAGGTAAATTTAACTGATCCATAACAAACGCCCCTTGTACCCCTATAGGAGAGTAAAAGAATGGGATCTGGAATATTGGGGGGACCGATGGACTCAACGTTTGTTCAATTCCATGACTCAGGAGCGGTGTTGATGATGGTGTTGAGGTGGAGGCGGCTCCATTTTCAGTGGTGAAAATTGTGCACATTAGGCCATCGGTTGATGTGGGGATCTTAGGTGGTGGTACTAAATATACTCCTAACAAATTGGATTCCTTATAAATGTCGGGGGAAATGTATACATATGGTTGATCAGTGTCGGTGATAGTTGGTAGGATGTTGTCAGGGTTTCTTTTGGTGTTGGTATCGTAGTAGTTAAGTTGGTCGAGGGTGACAACCTTCCCATTTAAGGGAAACATTATGACTCGGAAGATTGAGGAGGAAACCGCCTTCATGGAGTACATGTAACTATGCCCCAAGAGGATTTTGTAGTCGATTTTGACATCGACTACCTCGATATCGATCATAACCATCTTTCCCCCCAAATCGATGAGGACAATTTGCTACAATCCTCTTGGTTGGGATGGTCTCCCAGCATATGCGTAGAGAGAAATAGATGAAGGGAACAGATCTGGTGACCCTAAATGTTTCCACACTTTAGCAGACATAACGCAAGTGGATGCACCTTAATTGATGATGCAAGGATGAATCATAACATTTTTTACTGTTACTGGGACTTGAAATGCGGCTAACGAGGGTAGTCACGATTCACCTTTGTCAATATAAAAGGTCATGAGATGTGCATCGGAAGGATTGATGGAACCGAGTGCATTTAGTAATGCCTTTCGTTGAGTTGGGCATGCATGTAACACCTCTAACGTGGACATGGCTGCAAGTGATTGAGCCAAATCATCCACAATACTGTAATTGTGGGTGGATTTCATGTGAGGATTATTAAGGGTACGCCGAAGTGGAACATTGGGAATCCATGGGATTTGTTCGGCACTTGGGTGTGGTATTAATAGAGGGGCCCCCAAGGAGATAAGGATGTCTTCCACTTGGGGACATTCAAACCTATCATAAACTTTGGCTCGAGTATGAATATTTACATCCAACATGTAGATATTTTGAAAAGAGCAATTGTTGGGGGAGGGGGGGCGGGGATCTTGTTGTACTGTAATGACCCCTTGGTTCTTAAAGGGTTGTTGTAATACATTGGTTTGGGGTTGGGGAGGGTTTTCAACCCAAGGGGGATTTGTCATTGTATTCTTTTTGTCTTTCACTAACTGTTGGCAGTCTCGGGATGTTGTTTTGTTCCTCTATGGTGAAGAATTTGTGTCAAATGAGAGTTATGGTGGAATTAAACACAATTGAACAAAATTAATGCAAAAATATGCCAATCACAATAGATGAAAACATGGTGCAAAATGTGAGTGATATGTGCAAAGTCAGATTTAGTGCAAGAGTTCCCACATGTAGGTTCTTTTTATTACAAGTTTAGTGAACTTGTAGTTTGAAACTAAAATAAATGTAAATTCCCTAAAAATACCTAACGTCATTCCTCTAAAATGTAATCGGGCCTCCCAAAAGTAAAACTGATGGTGAAAATGGGATCCACACACCAAATGACTAGTGGAGGTAACAAATAGCTAGTTCTATTGGCAATGGGGCCAATGTTCCAATCAAGATGACTTGGAAACACCTCCCAATGGAAATAGTTAAATTCAAAAGTCATTGTTGCACCCACAATTGCTCCTTGGCGATATTCTAAGTTTGGCCACTAAGATACCTTGCGTCAAGTCACGGGGGGTTCACTCAGTGAACTTGTTACATAGCACCATCATTCGTAGGATATTAAAGAATATCCCTAATTTCACTAAATATTGGAAAATGCATTCTAAAGTTGTATTGTGGAACCCCCTCCCAATATATATATCTAATTAAGAAAACCCCTAGTTTCACAAGATATTGTAGACATCCATTTTTATCAACCAATTTTTAATACCCCCTTTATATGATATTATCAAGTTGTAACAAACAGGAGCCATAATGTGTCTTAGTATAAGCAAGCAAGATGTTAAATAAAATAATAGTATAATGCTAATAATGATCCCACCGGGATTGCAGGGGTGATTGATGATCCCACGGGTTAAAATGTCATTTTTCTTGTAGTGAAGGGATGTGTTTGCATTGAACCATGGAGGCTATTATGATGATATTAATTGTATTTTTTTTTAAATTAATAAATACGACAATTAACTATATAATAATTCAAGTGGACACAAAGAAAACCCATCTCCATGGAAACGAAGGGAATCCAAGGTAAGTTTTCTAGAAGGACTTTGCCACCTCCACTTGACCAAGTGCTCGAGGTAACAAGGAAGCCTACAAAACAACCATGCAACCATGCAAATCATGAAATGAGACCATTGGCTAACAAGTGATATACTATAACAACAATTTGCTAAATTATAACCACATGTTTTAACTACTTCACAAATTTATGTTATTCATAATGCTTAGTGAATCTCATTACCGTTTACCTAACACACGGGTTCATCAACAATTAGAATAATCAAAATTTTGATTCAAGATTATTTGACTCCAATTTAGTCAAAATAACATCTATGTTTATACTATGAAGATTATCATTTCTATTGCAACTTATGATTCCTTCATTATCCTAAATATTATATAAACCTAGTCGGTTTTACACCATCATTCCCATTCTTGCATTCTACTCTAAGTCATAGATAATTTAGGTCAATACCCAAGTTCTAATAGTAACATATTTGTTACTATATATACCCACATAAACTCGTTTACTAATAAATAATTATTGTAAGAAAATTCTTTTAAACTACAAAACCTCTCTATATAAGACAATGTCAATTTACTAATGAATAGTTTTCATATTATGTCAATTTATTAATGAATAGTTTTCATAATTATCTATTTACTCTTAAAAAACTTTAAAATACACTACAAAATGAATTCCACATTCTTAATATAAATTACATAAATAACTAATTAACAAACTTGACACCATATCAATATTTACTTTTAACAAATTAAATGATAAATGTGCTCCATACATATATATATATATGTATATATAAATAAAATAAATCCATGTTGTTACTTCTTAATTAATCTATTATAAAATTAAAATGTTTATAACAAAATTTCAAAATACTAACCTTTTCACCGTAATGAGTTATTTAGAACGTGTTGGGAGGAGTAAATCAATACCGGTGATATAGTCTTTGGCACAATAGGTTCTTGGCTTTATAGGATCAAGATTATCGATTAGAGGATATTTTATATATGTACTAGTAGTATAATACGTGAATCCACATTGCCATTATCTACTGTCAAAATTGGGTAAGTTAACTGAAATCAGATAAAAGAATATAAATTGGTTCAAATTAACTGAAAAGTATAAAATAAAAGAATATAGATCCGTTCAGATTAACTGAAGGTATCAAAACTGGGCAAGTTAACTGAAATCAAATAAAAGAATATATATCGGTTCAAATTAACTAAAAGTATAAAATAAAAAAATATAGATAGGTTCATATTAACTGAAGGTATACTATGCGATAATTGCATGTAGTTAGCTATTTATTTATTTATACAAGTAATACTCATCCTGTAAAAAAACAAATTAATTAAAATTTCCTATATTCAATTTTTGATCTGAAAGGATGTTCCCAGACCTCATGAATCGATTTTAGAATTGTTCTTCAAAGACTGCGATTGACCCAATCCTTATCGGCGTTTTCAGTTCTCATTTTAGAATCGCATTCGGTCTATTTTACATCTCTGTGTTTTAAAGTCCTACGTGAACATTTTTTTAATTTAGCAAATTGTTGTTATAGTATATGATAGATAGTGGTAAACATGATATCCATTGGAACTCTTGTGGTATTCTACATTGTAGCAAATGCTCTTATATACCATCGTCATGTGAAGATTGGTGTGACAAAATCATTGGCAACAGTTCTTTTTCTATTGTTTTTTTCAGCAAGCGCCACTGGGTTTGCACTTTTCTGGCAGCTACAGGAAAACGGGTGGTGGGGTTTGGTCGCGTTTGGAACCATTTCAATTGCATTAACCGCTGGATTTCAGATGTGGGTGCCTGTTGTAAATCATCCGAAAGATTGGGGAGTCCCTCTAATGCCATGGTTCCCTGCAGCTTCTATATTTCTCAACGTTTTCTTATTGAGTAGTCTGGATAAAAAATCCTATGAAAGATTCGGCATATGGTCTCTGATAGCCATCATATTTTATGTTTTCTACGGCGTGCATTCTAGCCATGATGCTGAGGAAAGAATATTACAGCAACAGGTAAATGGACAATTAGAAACAGTACAAGCTCTTCAGACCAAGGGGATTGAATCAACCAGAACAGTTGGAAGTCATCTTAAAATAGAAATAATACAACTGCAATAGCCATGGTGCATGTCTGTAACTGAAACCTAGGAATGGAAGCGACAACTGAGAAAAAAAACTCTTTACAGTTTGTTTACTATCAACCTTCCTATAAAGGGCAAGGCACAAAGAGAACTGAGTGTGCCACAATTTATGCTCCATGCTAATGAGTCCAAGGTTGAGATGGAAGATGGAAGTTCATATATATAGGATGTGTGATAGAATATACAAATCGATTTGCATATACAAATCATGTGAAGTTCTCCCAAGAGGTGCCTCTAGGGTAGGGAGAGGCTATGGAAAATTTACCACATGTGAACTGGCCATGAGGGGATAGGAGGCCATGATCTGACGCTTGAAATATGCACAAAGGTTCACGGGCATCCAAGTCCCAAGTGTGATTTGAATCGAGCCACAGAGAACTCACATATGTAGGTTTATGTAGATTTGGAAGGCTACTTGTGAATATTTGAGGGTTGCTACTTTGTATGAGGAGGGGACACAGTGATATGATAGATTCTTTCCTTTCTTCAAGGATCTACTTCTCTTTCATTCTGCTTGAGAAAAAACAAAATCCCCTATTTTTTATGGAAGAGTAAAGTAGACAGAAATCCCTCTCTATTTCTCTTTGTTTTCTCTTAATTTTTACACTATATTTTGAATCAAAATGACTTTTAACAGCTATCACACACCACATTCAAACCCAACAAAATAGACAAAAAAAAACAAATTTATGACATTTAATGTTTCAACCTGTTTCAGTTTGAGCAAAATCTATTTTTTGGGGGGATATACAATCTAAATTCGAAGTTATGACTATTGTGAATGCAGAGAGAGGAAGCAAAGGGGCATCTCCAAGTGGAAATACATGCAATAACTAAAAAAAATAACAGAGTATCTCAATATAAGCATTAACTGAGTTTATAATGAATTCATATAAAAAAAACTTAAGTATTCCACTCACCAGGGATTTGAGTTTCCACTTGATGAAAAAGGTCAACTTTAGACACTGTAGATCCAAACCAAAGAAATTACTATGGCTGGTCAACACCTCTACGAACCCCTGTATATTTCATTTCAAACAATGACTAACTAGTGGAGAAATTTATGAACAAAATAGATATTAAATATATATATATATAGATATGTATAAATTACGAGATTTAGTCAATCATACCTGAGACTGGATAACCGCTCCATTCCTGAGACTGGATAACCGCTCCATTAGAGAAGCAATGAACCAAACACGTATGAATCCAAAAAATTGCATTTTCCCCTTGTTATTAGAAAAGGATTATACAAATGGAGACAAACTTGTAAACCTAAGTTGGCATTGTCATCATACCAGAGATGGCGCCATCACTACAATGAACCTCGTAGAGAAAAGGTTGAAGGGAAGAACAAAGGGCGCTTAACCAAATGAAAAGAAGCTTGCATAACAAGCATAGTGTTGAAACCGAGGTCTTAATGACGTTGTACTCCTTGATAACAGATGGCGAGTCATGAATTACATATGGCTCAAGAGTACAAGGCTCCATTAATAATTTTATGTCCATCCAAATTATTTTCCTCTATGGTGTAATCGGTGTAATCAATGTGGAAGGCTATGCCATATTATAGCCTTAGCGCCAAACCATGGTGGTAAAAATGCACGGCGCTTACCTATTTAAGTTTGATAATACTAAGTTTCCATGAGGGCCTTTAGTCCTGCCACCTAAGTATCATTAATGCACACAATCAATTAGTAACCTATATTGGCATTATGCAAGGATAACATAATGGGTTTTGTACCTTATAATTCATGTAGAAATAATGTATAATGTGTATGGAATCTCCAAATTAAAGTGTGGTCAAAGTCCTATAATAATATTATAAATAACTTCTAATCATAGAATAAATATTAATAAGTGTTTAATACTCTAATTGATGTCCACACTACGATTTCTTAAGGATTGATGGATCCCTTATCAGACATAGCATTGGAATATGTATGGACAATTAAAAATTAGGATATCACTAAAGAAAAATCCTATTAATCATCTAAAACGAGTTAAAGACCAAATTAACTATTTAAGATCCAACATACGTTTATTTGGGTGTGCCTAGTTAATGTTAGTGTAAGTCTACAATTTCATGTTTTTACTTATTTGAAGAAACGAAACAAGATCTAATTTATTACATGTGAATATATATAAAAATATATGATGCACAATTCACAAAAAGTATCCAAATACAGAGTTACCTTAAATTAAAAAAAAATGTGCAATATGGGGTTGTTACAATCAGCATAGATCCATCTTAACTCTAGCTCTACAAAGTGCCGAGATGGATCAAATCCCTTGATTTGCAAACATTTCTTGAAGGTTAGCACTCTAAAAGGGTTGTACTCATGAAGGGATTTGATCCCTCTGAGTGCTTGGTAGAACCAGAGTTAAGATGAATCTATAATGGTTAAGGAAAATATTATATTTATTTTCTCTATATATATTAATATAAATATTTTCATTCTAATTTTCTATTAATTATATTTCATAATTGTGTTGAAGAATACAACTAATAAAGATATTATATTTTTAATCATAATATTATTATTTTTTCTTAATCTTCTAAATTTTGAACAATTATGTTTGTCACTTCAAAAACAACATTGAAATCTATACTTCCACTTTTAATGAAATAAATTTCTATTTTATTATATAGGAATTCATGAAATAATGAAACCTAGACTAAACTAATGCCACAATTAATATAATAATGTAAACCTACATAAATACGCGAAACATTGTTATCACACAATTCACACTATTATTAATTAAATTTTCATATATATATTCTTAAATTTTTACTCATATATTTCATCGCATTAAAAGATTGTCATATTAGAAAATGTCATGACACAATTAGTGAAGAGGACTCTGAAATCTTTACAATTTAAGTATTTTTATGTTGGAATTAGATAAATTCATATATTTCATCGCATTAAAATATTGTCATATTAGAAATTGTCATGATGCAATCAGTGAAGAGCACTAAAATGTTAAGTATTTTTATTTTGGAATTAGATAAAAATATTCCATGTCAATGAACCTTTTAAATGACAGAAATATATTACCTTATCAATATTACATGAAATGAGAGCTATTATTAATTGTTTCCTCGAACTCCTATCTAAAATGATATTATCATTACAATTTCAAACACAGCCGCCATGATCATTGCCTCAGATCTAGAGTTTTTACTTGAATTGTTTGATTCATGTTGTTCTTGCTATCACAATGCCATGCCATGTTCCAAGCTAGATAAGGACTATCCAAAATTTTCAACGGCTTGTGTATATTTACCACGAATCTACGAATGAGCTATCTTGTATTTTTTTTTTTTAAGAGTCGACGTGTGCCACGTCAACATGACAACCATGACACATCTCACTCACTTGGGTTGTAGAAAGCGCCTCTTTGGTGCAATAATTGAATATCATAAAAAAGGCTCATAAAATTTTCATTTTTCATAATAAGAAGTAAAAATATTCCTTATCCAACCAAACATGATTAGATTTAAAAGGAAATGGAGGTTTTATATCCTCGTTTTCTAGTTGTATAAGAATAATTAGATGATCATATAATCCATTGTTTCCTACCCAATAGTTGTATCTTTCAACCTCCCCCACCAATTTTTCTACCATTAAGAATATATCCATCATCTTAGAGATGCTTGTTCTTCCATGTTAGCACAGAAACTAGCATCTTAATATTGAATTCCTAAACTCAATGGTAACTTATGGACCCCTAAGAGAAAGAGCATTGTCACCACACCTAACATTTTTTGTCTCTTTAGACTATCTCTTCTCTAGATCAAAGGTGGAGTCCCTAGGGTATGATTACTAGAGTTTAACAATGGAGTACATGGTGAAAATCAAGAGTAACTAAATAGAAAAGCAAAGTGTTTTGGTTTTTGTAAATATAAGAGTCATGAAGGAATTGGAGACTAGTGTTTTATACAATGGGAAAATGGGGTCAACCAAGGATTGCATGAGGATTTCTTTAGGAATATTAGAAAGGGACAAGGTCACAATGCACAAACTTAGATGCTCTCTAGTGGATGGGATGATTTTAGAGATCACATGAAAGAAAATTTCTAGAGCAAAAAAAATTCAAATGGACTCAAGGAGGAAAGCTACATTGAAATGCATCATAAAACACATGATTTCTAGACACAAAATATGCACCTAAACTACACTTCTAATTGATAAAAAACACGTAAAAGATAGAAATACTAATCCTTCATTACATCAATTCCATTAACAATTTGAAGACCCATTAACAAACCAAACACATGAGCAACATGAAAACCCTTCAATAGAGCACTAGCATGAACCATCATATATCCTAATTGAGTATCCCTTGTCCATCAAACTCACTACAGCATTCCCTTGTCCCCTGATTTTCCATCTGCCTCCCCTCCATTGCTTCTACACAAAATGTAATAAAATATACCCTAAATATTTGTATTTCCATATAAGATAATTAAGCCCCCTTGGCCCCTTAATATAGGGCAATATATTTTATCATTTTCATATCATAGATTATTCCCCAATATGAATGGACGTGATAGTATATTGCCTACCAACTGAACCCCCCGTGCGTCAAGTGTGGATCAGTAGTTCGGGTTGCATGGTATAGTGTCGTCTCCCTACAACAATTTGAGTGACTCATAGGAGAGAGCAGGGAAGCTATACCTCGACTTTCACCTCCTTGGTCACGTTGCACTTCTGATCCGGGTTTTCTTTGAACACTTGCTTATAGCAGGATTTTGTAAGTACCCTATGATTCAACAATGCTATGTTTCAAAATATCACTAATGAAACTAGATTGGTGGGCATTAATGGATGCCTAGCCCAATCAATCCTACCTAACTAAAATGTTCTTTTGTGACCTCTTGTGGAGGATTCTAGTTGGTTGGATAATTACAAAGTTGATTTTAAGGGGTTTGAATTCCAATTAGGGAGTGTAAGAGAGGTATTTCACAATTCCTACCTTTCTAATTCACCAACCTCAAGAAGTGCGAGGTGAAGAGCATACTTGGGTTGGAAGAGTCTTTAGGTCTCTTAGAGTGTGCTAGTGGTTCAAACACATTTGATGAAAGCAAATCGATTGTCGGAAAATTAACTAGAAGAGTATATAAAGTAAATGCAAAAGTAGATGTACTTTTAACTCCAAAAGATGCTCAAGGTTCTTTGCAAATCAAAATGCTAACAAATTGAAAAGTGTGCAATGGAGGTATTTCACACTTCTCACCCTTTTCTGATTCACCAAGCTCACAATAAGTGCAAGGTGAAGAGCATACTAGGGGAGACAAGAGTCTTTAGGTCCTTTCTTGTGTGCAAAAAGTGGATTCTACACTAGCCTTGATCCTAAAAACATGTCAATTGTGCATAAACAAGAACAATCTTGAATACTAGTGACAATAATGAGGCTCGTTGAAAATCTAAAGGTTGGTTACTTTCGAGAGAGACAAACTCCTTACTCCGTAATATTGGTCTATGTGGACTAATTACTAAAAAAGTAAGTAATTATTTCAAATTAACTTAATTTTAGTTCATTAGTAAGAAGCAATGGGGCTTCCATATTGTAGTATGCAGATAAGAAGCAAATTAAAATACTGTAGTGTGTCCAAACAATATGATGTTGTGCGGTAGCATGGGAAAATACAAAACATACGCGTTGTAGTGTGGGTAGAACACATAAAAGGTGTGCGGGTCAAACAACGGTAGGTTGCATAGGTCATGATCTAATTACATGTGCTGGTAGCACGAATTTCGAAGGCATTTCCATGTTGGTAGCACGACCGAGAGTTCTGGATTCACACTAATATGTAAAAATTAATTGTGGTTGATAGGGATCCAAATTATGGAGTAGGAGGTGGTAAACCTGATCTCCTGCAAATGATAAATACTCAGAACTAATTACTTAGCATAAAACAACAGAGTTTAAAAGAAAAGAAAAAAAAAGTGGAGTCGCCATTAGAAATGTTGTGGAAGAAATTGCACAAGTGTGCACTCATCCACTTAGTAAGTGGCTAGCCCTTGTAGGCTGCAACAAGGCCTCAGTCCTTGTATCCCCTCTGTGTGGTGGTAGGTGGTTTTCCTCCAAGTGATCATGCTTTAGATTGTTAGTGGAATTCACATAAACCAAAGAAACTTGAATAAAATGTAAAATAAAGAGAGACAGGGGGAGAGTGCAAAATCCAACAACGATCCAAGGTATACCAAAGCACTTTATATTTCCCAATGGTCAAGTTGTACAACACCTAGGAGGTGTGGGCTTCAAGGGAAGCCAACAATCTCCCTTAGGAAATCCTTTTTTGTCCAAACTATATGCTAAGTGAATAGTAGAACAATGGAGAGAAACTCTTTCCCCTTGAAGGAAGGTGGAAAGGGAGCTTGGGAATTCTTACAAAGGTAGGAAGAGGTGGGCTATGAGGAAGCTCCAAAAAAAATCCAACAACATAACCTTCCTCTTGATTTCTTTCTACAAAATGCATGCCAATGGCTTCCTTATATAGGCCAAGAGGTGTCCAACAAACAACTAGATCCAAATGTGAACTCATATCCTCGATGAACTAGTTCCAAGGTACACCAAGGGGGCTATTTAATGCCACTAAGTGTGCGAGGATCCGAATTCATATCCTTGGAGGTTATGAAGCCTTCAATGCATCGTGAGAAGTAGGTGGTCCCGTCGTTTTGACAGTAGCATGAATATCGAAGGAATAGCCGTATGAGTATCACGCGGGCATTGAACTGATAACATGCTCTATAGCGTGGGTTAACAATGGTTCAGCCACGCGACCTCTTGTTTTGACTGATCTTGGGAATTTTGGACTCATGATGTCTTTTGGATTTGTTGAGTATGCATTTGGTAAAATGCATTCTTTATGTTGATGACGCCATACTGCAAGATTCATTGAAATGCCACATGTGTGTGATATTTAGGCATTAACAACTGCCATGGAAGAATCAAGGTTGGGAGGAGTAATGTCCTCCCATCTTAATTCAGTTGTTTCATCTCAAATGAACTGTACATACAAAAACATTAGTTACAAATTAAATAATCTAAGCAATGTTTAGGTACTCCTGTGTAAATGTACAGTTAAAAATATAATCAATCATCTTCAAGCATTTACAAATCATGTACTAACCTTAGACATAAAATTGTGTCGTGTAGGACACTCTGTAGGGCCATGGAAAGTATGGATGCAATGAATGCACCGATGGGGTGATGCTTGACTGTAAAAGGATCCTTTTCCCCACTAGATTTCATGGATGGCCCATGACCAATGAGGCTTGAAGGACCTATACCTAATGGTCTCTCATGATTCTTTGATGGCTCGTTCCTAGATGATCTCATAAATGTATTGTGTTGCAGTACACTATGTGTAAGATGTGATATGGAAGTGGTAGTCTCATTAAGGTGATCTAGTTACTAAGGTGTCTGTGGGGGGAGGGTTAGGCATATGCTTAGGAGTAGGTGGCCCTCTCATTGGATTACACCTGGACATGGGTCGATCCTGGAGAGATTCAAGACCAACCCCATGAAACTCACCAATGTCAAAGTAGTTGACGTGTAGATCCAACATGAACTCTGCATATAGTTTCCAAAGAAAGTATAGTGGCACCTCCTTATTATTGCAAGGAGGTTTGTCGAAAACCATAAACCATTGACTCATTCATTTTTGTTTCCGTGGCTCATATGTGCACCAATCCATGCAAAGATTCCTTTTGCGTGGATCAGGGGGTAGGTTTGGTCCTAAGGACGATGAAAAAAGTAACTAGAGTCTATTTTTAGATGTTCAAATCTTTGATTTGTTATTTATTGAGACCAATGGAATACTCTCTCATCCTGGCCCTATACTCGGTTATGATCAACAATTGACCATGAGCATTTTTTACTAAGGAAATGATGATGTTAATGGATTTGGCTATGGAAAGTCTCAATGGTTCCCTAGTGGTTCTAAGCTCTTGAACCAAGGTTCGTAGCTGGTTTAAATATTGGTTAATTTGGCCTTCTGTGGTTGGGTTCTCCTCGGGGTTAATGTTTACTTCAGGATTAGGTTCGGAGTTTTGTGTGCTTGGGTTATCCTCTAGGTTGTTTGTTTGGGGGTTTGGTTCATGGTTCCCAGCCATTGTGATGGAAAGACAATCTACAATTAAAAAAATGTTTTTGTTTAAGTTTGGGTTCATTTTTTACAATGTTTAGACTATATATATTTATTTAAATTATTGAAAGAAACAATAAAAATGAAAATTTATGGATGGAATCCTAACTAAATGGTGCATTCGAGGCTTGTTGGAGGCTTGCGAAGTGGAGGGTCACGCATGCGTTTCTATTATGAGCTCCTTGGATGTGGTTTGGCCTGCCAAATCGAGGTAGAATGGGGATGAAATGTGCCTTGACCAATTTTTTAATACACAGAGAAGCGTGCACGCACTAATTTACCATGTGTGCTAATTGTGCATGCACATTAATTGCACGTGCGTGTTATTAACATGTGCATGCTTCTTAGCAATTTTCGATGCTATGATGGCAGTTCGGTAATTGTCGGACCAAGAGCGTGTGCGTGGTTATAAGAGCACATGCACGCTACTAATTTTTAGCACTTGCACACACCCATTGCATCACTTTTGGGTAGAATCTTCATGCGAGCAACCTTGTGGCTTGTTTTCCACTAAGGAAACTACACTAATCATAGAAAAATAACATGTCCACAAAATTCTAAAAGAAGGCTTTGGGAAGCCATAGAAACCATTGTTCAAATCTCCTAGTGACATCATAAAATCCTTTAAGGCATGCATAAAGTTTGTTCAAACTAGCATAACTATTGCTAAACATAAGTAAACTAGCATAAAACCAAACCAAAAAATTAATCTTCATTAGTGATAGACATGACAGGCACCTTTGTCATGAAAGAGCTTTGCTTGTTAGTCCAGCTAGAGTATTCACTTTGAAAACCATACTTGTGGTGGATTTTTCCAGTAGATTTATTATGCCCCCGAGCCCAATCACCACTTTGTCCAGTAGACATATATTGTTATTTACCTCTCTAATATACTCCCAAGTCTAATTGAGTTGTTGCTGAATTGATTTCCTTTACTCACAACCATCCATAGGAAATCATGGGTTTCGTCGAGCTGAAGTTGAATTGATTTCCTTTCATCACAACCATCCATAAGCGCCTTTCCAATCAGAGTTTTCATCTATGAGTAGAGAATGTCAGTCTTGGAAAATTTTGTTTCCAGGGACCTAATGTCCTACAACCATTTCGTCATATCTTCCTGAATTTCCTCCACATTCAACACCTCTTGTTCCTGCTTGACCCATGCTTCAACATCTACAATGGCATTCTAAGCCCTTGATGAAATCACCTTATGGTAAATAACTAAAACAGAGGAAACCTCTCATTGAATTCTCGACATGTGGAGTGACCCTTCTCGGTGGTTCCCTTGGTCATCTTCCTCATGTTCACCATGTCATTGAGCAAGCTCGTCAATCTCCCTCTATTTCCCTTGAGATCCAACCCATGAAGGCAAGTCATGACTCTTCCTTTTTCCCATGGGGGCTTCACTAGAAGGCAATATAATATCACGTTCATTCATTTGTGGTATTAAATATTCATGAAAACTTAAAAAATATATTGTTTATATATTAAGGGGCAAAGGGTGTTTTTAATTTAATGTAACAATACAAAAGTACTTTGGGGTCTTTTTTATATGGGCGGGCTGAAAAATATCTGCCAAATGGAGATGGCGAGATCACAGCCGGAAGAGAAATCGGGCTGAGGCAAGGCTCGGGCTTACTAGTACGCAGGGAAATCGCGTCTTGAGGCATGCTTGAGGACAGGGGTTTCATGGTGAAGTGGGTTTCCATTCGATCATAGTCGAGAGACAATGGTCATTGACAGCCAATTGTTACCAATAGCACTTAGCCAGTTGTTACCAATAGACTTGGGAGGCTCTAAGCCTCTAGGGCCTGTTATAGGCCCTCGATAGGCCTTGGGGGCTTGAATACCCAACCACTCGTGCCTATTACAGGCCTTGGGAGGTTTAGTCAGCCTCCTAGAGCTTGTTACAGGCCCTAGGGGCTTGGATACCTAGCCCACAACAGGCTTAGTCAGCGATTGGGGAACTGCAACATGCAATCTAAATGTTGTACTATGTGCATTGGCTCTAGTGACATACAAGAAGTGATCTCATATCTCTTCATTAGACCATTAGATGTTACAAATCATAATGATATGTGGTTGAGTAATTGCATTGTGGGTGAGGTAATGTGCATCCACAATATACATCAAAAGAAGCAAGGTGCATTGTAGAATGAATATGGGGTCATAAGAGGGGTATCATATCAATATACTAGGAAGAAATATAAAGGGGTATAAAAAATGTTAATGAAAAAATTGATACATACAATATCTAGTGAAAATAGGGGTTTTTCTAAATTAGGAAGACATATTGGGAGGGGGTAAAAAAAATTATTTTGGAAGGTTTTTCTAATATTGAGTGAAATTAGGGTATTGTTTCATATGCCACGAACGAACGTGCTATGATAGCGGTTTATTGAGTGAAGCCCCCGTGCTTTTTCCTTCTTGAGCAAGTGCATTTTAACAAACCCCACACCCTTTTAGGAAACCTCCTTATTGTACCGGAGAAAGTCGATAAACAACTAAATTATCCCATATTACTAGAGCGAATGCAACGACGTCAAATGTAAAGTCATCGGTCATAGACCAACCACTAGTCATCCCCATCATAGCACTTGGCTTCATCATGGCTTTCTCCACTTCCATGCTCCACCAACTTCGTCACAGTCGAATTGCCCACTTAATGTTCACTTACTTAAATCAACCAATCCATATCCATATTTAATAATAATAATAAAATGTTTCCATATTTTATTTTAAAGATCAATTTATCTATTTTTAGCATCTCAAGTTGTTAAGTTTCAAGAACATTACCACGTTATAACTCTCATAGAGAAATACACATATTTTTCTTTCACTAAACAAAAACAACATGCGTACAATAGCAAGTGGTCAATTATCAATTCCCAATGGCAATTGGTGTAATTTCTCTCTCCCCTTTATATTATTTGGGTTAGGCTGTGTTTTTTTAACGTGGGAAGAGATGGATTTTAAATAAATAATGTCTGTTGTACTAGTTCTGGATGTAGAAGGGTAAGTGGTGACATGTTAGTTGGAATTCTTGGTCGGTGTGAAAATCGTAAATCTAGTTACTTGGAATTCTTGGTAGGTGATGAATGGGTATGTGGAATCGTATCATGGGTAGGTGATCACATGGTAAATACTTGGAATTCTTGGTAGGTGATGAATGGGTATGTGGAGTCGTGTCAAGGGTAATATTAAATAATCGAAAATATACACTGACATGGAAGTGTCACGGGTAATGTACAATAATCGAGAAATTTGTTGTTGTGTTAAGCAAATGGGGTTTGTTTTTTTTCAAATTCTATTGGCTTGTATTCTCTTTCTGTCTCAGGGGGAACAGGGTCTCAAATCTCTGGCGCTGAGTGGATATGGATCATGTGTATTTTGGATATTATGATTATTTTCTTTTTTATCTTTTTTGTCCATATCTATAGGGAGCACAATATGGAGGCTAATAAACTTTCCAAATTGGTCATGTGTAATTTGGATGAGCACATTCTTGTTAAAGAATATAGAGAGGGATCTCTACATAAGACTGAATGTATTTGAGTAGGAGCGACTTATAGCTTTTTGGTAGGCTTATGAATGAAAGCATGAGATATATGCAACGGACACTTTCTGGTTTTTCTGTTTTAAATAGGAACACTTTCTGGTTTTATCTGTTTTAAATAGGCACCTCGCCTAATATATATCTTTTGACACAACTTTTCTCGCCTAATATGTATCTTTTGACACAATTTTTCTCTTAATAAAATTGTCATTTAATAAAATTGTCATTTTCATATGAAAAAAATCAAATTCACTAAGTTGTGGGTCTAAGATGATGAGCAAAAGTAAGTTTGTTTTGGTTGACTAAGATTTTTAAATTAAGAATAATATGAAAAAAGAAATTTACCAAAGTTCTTAGACCAATCGAAGAATTACTGTTTATATTGTACGTGGCTTCGAAATGTCCACATAAACATATATGGCGTGGGATAACTGGTATTCAAATTGCCCAGTTTTTTTGGCAATTTTTTTCCTAGATTTAGTTTTTAATAGTTTTATCTTATTTATTGTGGAACTATGCTATGAAACTATGTCTTTAGGTATTTTGGCTCATTTTAAAACGATCCAGATCATCAAAATTAAAAAAAAAATAACGAAAAAAGACGGAACAGTACTTTGCCGGAAAATTGTCCGTCGCGAGCAAGGGGCAGGGGCGATTTGAGTGCCAGTTATCACACGTATCGTGATTATATTGCAATCGGCAATGATAAATAGGGATTAATGCACTGATTTCGTGTGTGTTCAGATTTATGTCTCTTCAGTGAATTTTTTCTCAGCAGTAGGTAGATCTGTAAGCAGTCCACGATCACCATGGCTGAAGAGAAAGTAAAGATAAAAATGTTGACTGTTTCAACCGTGGCACCGGCCATTCCCACTGTGAAGCATAGCATGTTCCTCTCCAACCTCGATTTGATTTGGATTCCCCTCATTAACTTCCATTCCCTTCTGTTTTATAAACTAAATCCAGAGCTGGAGTTTTCTACGGTCAAGGAGATGCTAAAGAGGAGCCTCTCGTTAGTTCTGGTGGACTTCTATCCGATTGCAGGTCGGTTGAGCACCAAGGGTCCAGGAGAAACGGGTCGACCGGAGATTGACTGCAACGATGGCGGGGTTGAATTCGTGGAGGCATCGATTGATGTGGCTTTCGAAGAACTTCAGAAAGACGAGTTTCGTCACAAAAGTTTTTTCAAGGAACTTGTTCCGGTCCGTGATGGTTCTAAGTTTGAAAACTACGAGGGGCCGCTTTTGTCGGTACAGGTATGCAAAATTCTAGTTAAAATTGCTTTTTTCATCTTTTCTGTGGATGTATTTATGGGATACTGTTTTGCAGGTGACTCGTTTTCTTGGAAGTGGAATCTCCATCGGAGCCAGTGTTCATCATGTTGTTGCAGACGGGAGTTCCTTTTGGCATTTCATGAATTGCTGGGCGGAATGTAGCAGGGGATTTCCCCTTTCCAAGAAACCTGAGCACATCAGAACAATCTTCAAGCGCGAAGAGAAGATCAAGTGCGCCACAATGCCCAACATTTCTTTCAGGACTGAAGAAGCCGTCACTAATGATATCAAGGGAGCGCAGATTTTCAAGTTTATGCGAGATGATTTACACCCCAACAATGGGGAAATCAACGTCAGTGAACGCAATACCGACATTAATACTGAGAGCAGTGCCCAGGAATACATGAACGACCAAACAGAGGACTTTGAGATTTCTGCTTTTCATTTTAATGAAGAAATGATAGCGAAACTGAAGGAACGAACCGGGGCTTTGAGTTCGTTTGTGGCAGTTAGCGCGCAGTTTTGGAGATGCGTAACCAGAGCTCGAGAAGTCCCAGAGAATGAACCCGTTGATTTTGGAATGATTGCTAATAGCAGAGGCCGAATAAAACCTCCCTTACCCCCAACATTTTTTGGGAACTGCGTTTGCATGGGCTTTGCCCGAACTAAAGCGAAACAGCTTCTGGGGCAAGATATCCGCTTCGCTGCAGCTCTCGTCCAGGAGCTCATAAAGTCCTGCACCGCGGAAGAGCAGCTCAATAATCTGATAGATTGGGTTGAGTACGGTCTTGGAACCGGGATCCCTCTTCCAAGTTTAGGATTAAAAACCATAGGAGGCCATTACTTTGTTGGCGCAGCGAATTCTCCCAAATTTCCGGTTTATGAAGTAGACTATGGATGGGGGAAGCCACTGAATGCGAAGACTGCAACGCTAAATGATGTTGGAGGGATGATGTTGTTCCCAGGAAGAGACGATGGAGGAAAGAGTATCGAGATCTACACTCGCCTTCCTCGCAAGCAGATGGAAACCTTGAAACGGATCCTCATGATCATCCCAGATTGAATATTCCTCCGCTGGATATCTGTCCGTTGTGTGTTAATGCATTTTATAATCTAATAATATTGTTTTGTGATCTTTTTCTTATATAATTGATTCTGTTTATGTTCGAATTAGTTGAATATGACCTACATGTGGATTAAAGAATAAGTTTGATTATTGTATACATTTATTACGTTGAATATTTATATCTGAATATTGTATACATTTATTACGTTTCATGTTTAAGTAATGCCAAACTAGACTAGTAAGGTGGGGGAGTAAGGGTAGAGTGACAAGAGAGGGAGCAAGGCTAGGAAAGTGTGAAGGAATTTTGTGTTTAAAGTAATGTTAAACTAGAATGGTAAGGTGGGGGAGTAAGGATGTACTGAAAAGAGGTGGAGTAAGGTTAGGAAAGTGAAAGTTGAAGGAATTTTGTTAGTGAATTTAAAAGCTTGTATACTTAGGGTAGAAATATGGTTGGAAAATAGTTACAATTAAAAGAAAAATTATGTATAGTCATTTCTATTTGATTTTTACTCATAGTCATTATGAATTTATATTGTGAATATTAAGGTCCATTTTAAACTCGGATATATTAAGCATTAAGAGGGATTCAATTTTTTGAGGTGTAAATTTTTTTGAACTTAATCTTTTGAGTATTTTACACATCCAAAAAAATTAGACCTCCAAACATTTGATTCCTCTTGGTGCTTGATATATCTGGGTTTAAGATGGATACATGCTAGTTTTATTTTTATTTTTTTAAATTTAATGAGCCAACATGGATTTTTTAATTACTTTTCATTTCGTTTTAGTTTTTTATTTTATGAGCAGACATGAATTTTTTAAATGACTTTTTAATTTTGGTAGCATAACGTTAGTTACATGACATCATCTCACTACTCTCGAGGAAATAATAATATATGTTATAGATAGGACATTAAGATGTTAAAATTGTATATGATGATTCATATAGGAATATATTTATCATTCTTAAATACTTTATATATAGATTTTGTCTCAAATAACTATGTGTGATAAGTATAAAATTTGCAGCCATGTGTTGTTAGTGCCTCTATTTATATACCATGTTAAAGTTTCCTTCCATTAAATGGAATGTAATTTTAAACTTTGGTAATTGCCAATAATATGAAAAGGACATAGTAATTAATTGTTTCTAGCATATATTAACATTGAGATATATTTAATGCTTTGGACTGTTGTTGACCCAAATAAGGTTACATAGAGTATGGAAAACCTTGTTTTTCAGCCCCTAACTTTGGAATGAAGTTTCTTACGATCAAGGGATATGTAATGGCCCAACTTAGCCATCCTAACCTAACAAGGGATGAGTTTAGTAAGAATAGAATTAGATAATGGAATTTACACCAAGATTCTTGATAAAGTTATGTTGAAATCTTATAAATTTATGTGTTGATGTGTGTGTGTGTGTGATGGGATGTACAATGAGATCAATGAGCTAGGAATCATATAGTTTCTCAACAACAAGAAAATCAATACCAGTCTACCTTCATGAAGTTCAATGATCACGAAAAGGTTCATAGTTTTTTCCACATGGGTCAAAACTAGGAGTATGACACAACCTTCAACCCTTCACAAGTCACCCTTTATGTTTCCTAGGTAATGTTCTACTTGTGCTATACTTGATTTGTAGATATTATTGGGTCACAAGGTGAATGTCTAATGGAATTCATGTGTGTCCTCCTACCAGAACAAAGCTTGAATGGAAACTACGACACTAAGAGAAGTGCCCAGGCCCTACATCCAATCATCATCGAAGGTCGCTCAATGTAGCTTTCCATAATGATTTATTGACGGCTCTCCACCTACCTACCTACCTAATTGGTTCTTGAGTTGGGTTGTGGTGACCTAGGTGCATTAAGTGTTGGAATCGATTTAATACTGAGAGGGGGGTGAATCAGTATTAGCACATTTATTAGTAGATTTTACCTTCTTTAAACAAATTAGTCCTTAATTAATCATTATATTATGTTATGAATTAGTAAATAAACATTCACACGTATAAGCACCAAATCATCAACACATAAGACACGATATTTTTACGTGGAAACCTAAACGGGAGAAAACCACAAAATGCTTCTTTATAGTGAGAAAGCATACATTCAAGGAAGCACCAAATTCCTTTCTTTACCAGCACCAACTGCCTATGTTTTCTCCAGCACCAATTGGAAGGAGGAACTGACCCCTTATCGTTTTGTTTTACATGAACCAACCTGGACGAAGTTGTGACTCCCTGTCTCCTTACCCTGTCCAACTGCCCTAATGTCTAATATATTTTACTGTCTTGCCAAACTTCAACTCTGCGCACTTCTTCAGGTCTTCTGATGATGATTATGATGTGCACTACCTTTGTATGCAGACTATGCTCTATTACCATGTTGCATACATCACTTGACTTCTCATTCCTCTAAACTCACACTTATGTTGATGACTTGCTTCATGTACTGTGTGCTTTGTTGATTATGTAGTCTACATTTATGATTCAATGATCTATTCTTCATGACTACAATGATCAACTGATACTTCTCTTTCAATTGATAGTTTGTTGTTAAAAAATGAAGCATTAGTAACATAAGGAATTGGGCACTTTCTGATGTGTTCCTTCTATTTATTTTCTATAGTATTTCAGATAATCTGTGTCGTCCTGTGCATCAAATTGTCGGTTCATTCAATTTAAAGCACTTATCACAGATCATCTGCATCGTGATGTGCATGTTGGTTTCTGCCATTGTTCTGCTGTTGCGCATTAGATGAAATATTCAACTTCGCACACTTTCACTTCTCTTCTTATACATCAGCTAGACATATGCGCAACATTTGATAAACATCAGTTCTATCTCTGCTCTTCTAGATTTACAACATTTGTGACTATCGACATGCTGATTGCATTATTGTCCTTTAATATATATTGCACTAGCACATTCTCCAGTATGTATTCCTTTCGGTGTTTGCGCAATTGTCACAGATCTACAACATCATTCTACACACCATGAAAAATTTGTTCTGCTGCATGTGTGCATTTGTCTCTTTGCTAGATCATATGTTTTGTCCATGAGCCCCTTGATTCCCCGAAAAAAAAACTGAAACTTTCAAACAAAAACGCTTATGTTCTTGCTGTCAAACTTACTTAAAATATTCAACTTGCATCTCTATTTATACATGTCTTGCATGGATTGTATGTTCACAAGTTGGTCATGGCATCCCTTCATCCATACTTCACGGATTGTGCATATGCCACGTGTCATCATCTACGCTATTAATGTGTCATCTTAGATGTATCAAACGCCCTTAAGGTCCACAACTTAGTGGAACTCTACACCTTTATTGCGCTCTTGATATACCATTGCCTTATGGTGTGTGTGCAATATTCTACTTCGTCTTGGTGTGACCATGACTTGTGTTATACCAACCCTTGTGGGTAACGCGCCCTTATGATATCAATACGTTGCGTAATATGCGCATTCTCCAGCTTCTACTTAGTGAGATTATGATTCATGCTTCATCATTGCATTTGGGTGACGTGCCCTTGGTGTATAGATAATTTACAGAACCTATTCATACTCTGAATTTTATTTGGTAGGACTTTGACTTATTCCTTGTCATCGCTTGTGGGAGTTGCGCACTTGTTGTTCTTTGGTTGTGGAATTTGCACATATATTAACTTTGACCGTTGTACCATTCTAGGATTTCATGCGCGTTCCACTTACTGAAAGCATTGGCTATGTTTGCACACTTTCAGGATTGCATGACCATCTATTGTTCCTTTCTTCCCGCGCACTCCCAACCATCAACCAAGCAATGCTTAGGCTTGCTTGCTTACTTGTCCCATTTGTTCAACTAACTTCTTGGTAGTTTGAGCACTTGTACCATTATACAACCAACTCCTTCAATTTGATGGCATGAGAGAGTATTACTTGGTGGACTTGATTTCTGCGCAAGAGCCACATGATGTAGGATCCATTACTTGTGTTTCTTCTTGAATTGGATCTTGATAAAGTATCTTATGGATCTGCATGATGTATCACCTTATGTACTTCTTCAAACTTGACCTACAAGATGTATCCTTGATGCACTTTTAGATATACTCCAAGGTTGCTTGAGTGTTGTATCCTTGATATACATCTTCAGTCAAAATGCACTCTAAGATATAATCCAAAGTTGCTTGAGTTTTGTATCCTTGATATACATCTTAAGTTAGAATGCACTCTTAGATAAACTGCAAAGTTGCTTACATATCTGTCACCTTCACCATTTGCACATATACTTATGGCGTTCATGTTTTCTTTATCATGCGTAGAGACTACCTCAAAGTGGATTCTTCATACTTATGTTGGAATGATGTATCCACTTTGACTTAGGCTGACATCAATGACTCATACTGAATCAGTTGACATCCTATTTGACATTGGAAGGCAGTCAAACAATTGACATATTCTTCAGTTGACACTAATGGCAACCAATGCTCAACAATCTCCCCTCATTGAATGACAGTCAAACACATGACATCCTCTTCAGTCAAACACTTGACATCAAGGACAACCAATGCTCAACAATCTCCCCCTTTGGAATTGATTTCAACACCTTATGAAGTTGTGCCTGATCTCCTTGAGTTGTATGCTTCATCTATGTTTGGTCACATTGATCCCCTTGTGTATGTGCTCCCCCTCAGTTCTTTGGGATTTTGGATACTGCGCTCTTTTTTAGTACTTCTATCATCTCTTCTTGAACTGTACTTCTTCTTGTCGTATCTATGCAGACCCTGTCTTCAAGTGTTCTTATTCACACTCTTTCACATCTTCTTTCATTTCATAATAATCCTTTGATGTATGTAATTATTCCCTTTCTGTGTTATCTGCTGACTTGATTCATGTTCCATGCCTTAGCGTCATGTGTTTCTCGGCTTCGGTTTCCTTTGATATATTCAACTTCATTTATCTCTCCTCAGCTTCAGGCATCTCTGAAGGAACAAGAATTCCTTACTAAGTAAATAACCAGTACAAGTAACGTAAAAAAGCCATAAATGACTTGTAGTAAAGTAAAAGATGAATAATATGATGGTTGATAATGATTACATAGTTTTGGGGATTTTATAGGCCCGTCATGTACCTTTTCGACAAAAGGTCATGACTATTGATAATTGTTTAATTAATAAATTAATATTAATAATTAATATCAATTTATTATTATTTTGTTGTTACATTGTTAATATTATTAATTTATATATTTTAGGTTTGTTACATTGCCTTCCCCTTAAGAATGCTTTGTCCTCAAAGCATAATTTGGAAAAGACATCTCTGTTAGGACTCAGAAATGTCGTATTTTCATCCACCTTTCCCTTCACTATTCCTTACATTTCATCGCCCTATTAAACCTTCATCATATCATTTGCATAAATACATTTGGGTTTCACATTATTATTTTCCACTTTATTCATTTTAGTATTAAAAGTGAATTTATGATTAAATATTAGAAAATATACATGTTTTCATATATATCTCAATTATGTGTGAGCTTTGTAATGTGTAGGAATATGTGAATGATTAAATCAAAGAGACTTCTCAAATATCTCTTACACCATTCCAAAGGAGATAATTATTCAAACCTATTCTTAAGGAGAAGATCATGGAAGATTTGGTTGGCATATCTTATCTAGGATTCATGAGAGATATGTGGAGGATTTGAAGGCACCATATCTTGTAATAATAGGAAAGTGGTTGAGTATAGTTGAGAGAATAATGGATTTGTAATTAATGCATTCTTATCTTTTTCTTAAGGACTCTCATGTATAAAGGAGAGTGCTCCTTCTCCATTCCATTAAGTGGGGAATTAGGTTAGATTAAGCTTGTAAGAGGGTTGTAATGAGATTGGATTGGATTGGATTTTGTACTTGTTAGATTAATCTTTGATTTGAGATTCTTAATGTGATTTAAGCTTCCATTGTTATGCTTTCATGTTTTCCATTTGATTATGGATTTATAGATGTGAGCTCACTTGTGTCGTTGTTGTTAACTCTTCACATGTTGTATTTCTCTTACGCAATTTCAATGCTTTCTTAGTTAGTGTTTCCATGCTTTCCTAGATTAATTTGATTTCAGCAAATTAGATTAAGTTAGATTAGATATACTTCAGTCCTGCACAAACAGTGCACGTGCTTCGTCAGTTTACGTACCCCGGATTGATAAGTAAATAGTTGGGCAACTTACTGCAACGTAATTATTACGACATATAACTCACCTGACATTTTGGCGCCGTTGCCAGCGAAGCACAAGGGATTGAGGTATTAATTTATTTATTTTTCATGCAAGTGTGATTATTCATGCTCCTAACTCTGAGGTGACATATGGGTAAGCGCATGAAGGGTGTGTTTCAATTTCTGCAAATTAGTGTAAATTTCAATTTCTGCAAGTGTGTTTCAATTTCTGCAAATTAGTGTAAATTTCAATTTCTGCAAGTGTGTTTCAATTTCTGCAATTTAGCGTAAATTTCAATTTCTGTAAGCATGTTTTTGCAATTTCAATTTCTGCAACTGTGAAGAGGTTTTCATGTGTTTTAACAAGAGTGTTTTGTTTTCAGCAAGTGTGATTTTCAGTTTTCAGATTTTGATTTGGATCATGTAAAAACCCCTTTTACAATATGATTTAACTATGAGTGTCAGCTTGGAACAACTCGCTCACATCCTTGCAAAAATCGGAGTCTCCTCTTCTATGGAAAAGGAGATCCTGACAGCAGCCGAAAGTTTAAATACTCCTTCAGAAACAAACGAGGAATCAGCATCTGAAGACTCCTGCATATTTGATGACGAACAATCATTCGAACAAAAGATTGAGGAAGATGATAAGGAGCTGCAGCATGATCTGAGTGCGGGAAAATGCGCTTACGAAAGCCATATCGAACGATGGTTCCAGGTAAGTACGCAATTAGATCAATTTAGTTTTTCTTTTTATTTGGTTAGTTTGCCATTACAAGAAGAAGATTCACTCATTCTTCTAAATTTTCATCTTTCATTTGAAAAATTACCACTGAACATGTTGCTGTTACTTTTACGTGCATGGTTCCATTGGAAGTTTGACTACACGTAGCATATTTCTAAATCCTAATTAGCATAGAGTAGGTAGGATTCCATTTTCAATTTCTGTTTTCGTTTTCATATTTTCTTTAGTGTTGAATAAGTATGCTCTCCTCCGCGCTTCGTGCGATCACGAGGATCAGAAAGTAGGATGCCTTTAAATTTTTCAAAAATGAATAAATTACTGTTTTGCAACATGCCTAGTTGATTTCGTCTTTGATTGGTAAAACAGTTTAACTCCATTTGCAAAATGAAACAAATTAGGAATAAAAAATGTGATGCTGGAACAACTGCTGTAAGAGCAGCACTGTCGCATTCTTCTTGTTTTTTTTTTCCTGTCAATTTTTAAAAAAATAAGATTTTGTGCATAGACATTTTTGCGCCCCTCCTCTGATCTGCAAAACAATAAAACACTAGTTTCGTTAGGATGTACAATAAAAACAAAACGAAAATTTAAATAAAAATTAAAAAAAAAAAAAATGGTCTGCACAACGAATGCTGGAACTATGTGGTTGATTGAATTCCATTTAAAAATGTGTTTCCTGCTGCAATGGTTTCTGGTTTAAGTTGCCGCAACACCCCTTGAATTATAACCTGCAACACACATGAAAAATGAAACATTCATTCTTTGAAAATTCTAGGTTGTAACTGTCACTCCATGCTGCAACTATATGACTGAAACTGTGTGAAGCTTGCTGGCCAAACCATTTCTGTAATCTGCTGTAACAGCACACTTCATCCACCTGCTCGAACATCCTTTGACTTCGAATAAAGCCCAGCAAATATTAAACCTGCAAATCAAAACATTTTTTTTCCCATGCCGCATTACAAAATTCTCATTACCATGATCGACTCAACCACAAGTAGTTGACTAAGAACCTATTACGGAGGAAGTTAAGCTGCAAGAGAAATCTTGACCAATGATTCGAGCATTAATAAGTGATGATGGTTATTCGCTCAGATCCTTAGCTGGCTCACAACCGAAGCTATCTTTCTTTAACTTTTTGCACTAAAATAGGATAAGAACCACGCACGAATATTTGTTGTAATCTGAAACCAATCTTGGCAACCGCAATCTTCCCGATATTTTGCAGACATTCTGGGCATTTGATGGCTATTCACGTATCAATAAAATACTAACTGCCCGTAATAATTTTTTTTTTAGATACCCACGTGTTGCCAATTTGAGCGATCCCTATCAAGATGTCAATTTATACCGGTGTTGTTATGATTATCACAGACTTCTTGTGCCTGTTTCACGCGGCCATATTTGTGAAAATAAAGCACTGTGTGGCATTATGGCAACTAAGGTTTTGACAAATCAGTCGACTTTCTGACCTCCGAAGACTCTTATATGGACAATCCGCAGAGTGAAGGTGGCCAACAATTTACTCCGCAGGTTGAGAGCTTTGCACTATACACCGGAAATCCATTTTCTGTTGGGAGTGGGGGGACTGAACAGTCACCATAATTAAAGTCACACAACGGTCCAGTGCATGGTGATGGGTGCATGAAGGAGGCGTTCAGTAGTGCACCAGAAATAAACTATCATCAGCCTCATCATATGAGTGCAAACTCGTTTCCCTCTAGTTTTCACGTTAATCAAAGAACTCAGATTCCAAATGCTTTCAACATCACGCCTTTCATAATTCTAGCCACGCCAATTTACACAAAGCCATATGGACATTCATGCCGATTTTCTGCTACATTGATTCACCATATCGATTCGATTTGAACCCCTGGACCCTTCTTTTGTATTCTTCGTGATCCTAAAGAGCGCAGCCTCTCCTTTCGCCATAAAACTCTAACAGCATCTCCATAAGCAATTGAATCAGTATTCCCACCAGTATAAGAAGCACGACCAGCGTGCGTCCCCAGCAGCATAATTCTAAGCATAAGTTCCAAGAGCAGCGCTATAACTAGCAGTCCCGGGATCATCAGTTGAACCGTTTTCATCAGCTATTTCCGGAGCAACATTCCCAGTTTGATTGTTGATTGAGAGCCAACATCTGCCAAGGTGGGGTGCTACATGCGGAGCTTGAAAGCTGGCTTTATGGGGGAACTGGGAGGCAGGCGGGCTAATCTAATCGTCGGAGCTTTTTATCACTTGCTCTGGCTAGACGGATCAACACTCTACCTCGATTATCTACCCGGCATAGAAGCCTCGAACCTCGGACTCACTTACCAACACGGAAAGGTCTACCTAGATTTGATGGACGATGTGTTACTTACGATGCACCAGAATACGGGGTAGGACGAGTACGTTTTGATCCTTTGGGGCTCGCTACAAGGCTGGGCTTTAAAGTTTTGATTTATTCGATTGAGAGCCAACATATGCAGTGTGAGGTGGTAGGTAGCACCCATTCCCCAGAATAACCCATTCCAAGTTTACGCCAGACCATGATAGAAAGAAACCACATTACTGGCCGAAGAGGAGAAGGCCCCCATCAATCCACTAAATGATATTTTTCTTTTGTTTTCACCTTCCTCCTTAACCGGAAGCCTCACAAGGGAACTTTTCCAGAATCCGTCGCTGTCATTATCCAGTTTATCTCGGAGGTAGAAGAGACTTGATGTAGTATCGTCTTCGTGAACAATCCTTTTGTGACAGGGTCAATTTATTTGGCAGGTTTACTCCACATCCATCATTGAAGCGCCTGCGTCTCAAAGGTATCCAATTACTTGAACTCTGGCATCTTTGACCTCCCACGTAATTACTATTTCGGATCTATCTTGGACTATTTTCTTTTGCTTAGTCACAGATGTTTTCCTCCCTGAAATAAGAGTTCTCAGTATTGACGCCGCCTGTGCCTTTGATCACGTATATAAAGGATTAAGGGAGTATTGATTCACCTGCTACATTATTTCAGCTGAATCGCTACGACTAGCTACGTATGAACATGATAATAAATTGATTGCACGACTATGATAATGGCCAATCATGAACACATTTAATGTCCAGCTGTTTAAGCAATCCATCTTTCCTTGCAGGAGGAACGCATGCCTCTACACATTTGAGTATGCTGAACACTTGATAATGTTAGAAATTGGTCTCTATGGTACGCCGGACATACTCTATCTCACAAATTCTGGATCGATCAGTATTGTCAGAAACATGCAAGCTACAGCACTGAAGGAAAAATGCATTCTCTGGCAAATTAGTTTCCTATTGCTTATAGCACATGAGTGTATATCAAGCATATGGAGGGGATGCGTGTGACCAAAACAATTTCATTCAAAGCTCGTCTCATTACCCAGCTCGCTCAACCTGCTCAACGCGTAATAACCCTTTTCTTCTCGGTCGACAGAGGGGAAAGCAGCTTTAAAAAGGTGCATATTGATGACATATAAAATAATGTCTTAATAATCTTAAAACTCGTTTCTTTGCTAACTCGGTCAATGCTGGGCCCTTTTTTTAAAAAAAAAAAGCTGGGAATTTGTTCTAATTCAGACGGTAGCCCAGCTGTGCCTGGAGCTCCTGACGGTAATCCTTTCAGCCTATCTTTTTAATACAAAGAATGCAAAGTATCTTCTCCTTGAAATGTTGTGCCTGGAGCTTTTGATAGTACGCCTTTCAGGCTATCGTTTAATACTGAACATGCAAAGTGCCTTCTTGAATATTATATGACTGTTTTCTGTCATGTTTACACACTGAAGCTTGACGACGTACACTATGAACCTGTTGTAGAGCAAGAGCAAAATCCTCCTTGAGTTATAATCGTTTTTTTTTAAAATAGAATGTACGGAACACACAGTGTTGACTAAGTTAATATAACTATGAATAAATATATCTCAATCTCGCGTTGGTCGTTGATTATATTCATAGAAATTTTTGTCTCATCTGCGATATGTTTCAGTCAAGCTTTCAAGTGCCTTCTACTTAGTTACTCAGGGGGATAATACATGCTGATACACGTCGACCGATACACATGGAGAATTACACAATGTCTTTTTATCGCGACGATACAATCACACGATGAAATTTTCAAGGAAAGAGCTCTGAATACTCAAAAGCCAAAGCAACGTCACGTTGATATATGAATCCATTGGGGCTAAGAGGTGTACTCTTCCAAGTCTGCAGCAACACAAAACACCCATTGAATGAAGGAGACGAGTATTAATGAACCATTTTTATCATTCTGCATTTTGGTTTTGTGTGTTTTTTTTTTATGATCGGAAATAGTATTTCGTTTGTGTTGTTCTTACAATGGTATGTGGCCGTAGGTTGAAAGAAGGATCTCAAAATATTTGTTGACTGATCCAATCTCCCACGATCTTGGCGATTACTCACATGCACAAAACTGACAGGCTTAAGGATGAGACAATTGCTAGGAGAATCAACAAACTATTACTTATGCTCATGGGAAGATTTGATGAAGCTGAGACAAGCAGTGTTGTTGGAAGCTTTAAGGATATGAGGGCATGCAGATCTGCAGATCAGTTCTTTGATTTTAAGTATTTTTGACATATTGCATCATTTTTAAATTTCTTTTTGTGTGAAGAACAAAAACAATAAAAATCATAAAACTATCAAAGAGGAAAAGAAGAAGAAATGCACGGTTTGCTATGATTTTCATGATTTCGATAGTTATTTTTACTGCTTCACTTTGCAATTTGACAATAACGGCCTATCTTTTTCTGTCAAAAATGTTAAAAATTTCCATCATTCCTGAAAACAATACAAATGCATGGTTATTTACGCTTCACGCTAATTTGTTTTTCTCAAGTCACTTCAAACAGGAATTGACGAAGAAACTAGATTCTCCAGGACCGCCAGGTTTCGGAGACAATCACATTTCATGCCAAAATGATTTTCGAGAATCACAAAAATTTTCAAAGACACATGCTTTGGTTGAACAGCTGCGCATTGAACGACTGCGTATTGAACAACTGCATATTGAACAACTGCGCATTGAACAACTGCGTATTGAACAGCTGCGTATTGAACAGCTGCGCGTTGAACAGCTGCGCGTTGAACAACTGCGCATTGAACAGCTGCACATTGAACAGCTGCGCATTGAACAGCTGCGCATTGAACAGCTGCGTATTGAACAGCTGCGTATTGAACAGCTGCGCATTGAACAGATACGTATTGAACAGCTGCGCATTGTAGAGCTGCGCATTGAACGACTGCGTATTGAACGGCTGCGTATTGAACAGCTGCGTATTGAACAGCTGCGCGTTGAACAGCTGCGCGTTGAACAGCTGCGCAAGCGCAACGGCAACAGGTAACAATGTCTTTTATTTTTAATTTGCCGCATTAATACTTATTTCTGCATGTTATATTTTCGAAACTCTGACAGTTTTCATGCAGAATTGGTACTAAGTTTTTTTTCAGATTCACAGACGATCATTTTTAATGTTGCAGTGATGTTAAAAAAAAAAACAAAAAAAAAAACAGAGAAAACATGATTTGTTGATAGCTTGAAAGAGATGCTTCTCATCACACATTTCATGACATTTGCAGTTACACAAAAACCAATTGCGTCATGATTTGTTTACCCACATTTCTCCTTCAAAGCACATTAGTCATCCATGTTGGAGTCCAATATTCCATTTGCCTTATCTGTCATGACTTCACACATGCCTATTTTTCTGAATTGCATACAGTTTACCCCATTTTTCAGTTCATCTTTTTCCTCGCCAATAAAACCATTCCGCTCCCTCTCCATAATTACATTCCCTTGCCATAAGCATTGTTGCTACTGAGATCTTTTCTATAGTCCTACCAATCTTTTTGTAAAAACTCGCGTTGACTGATGTGGGATTCCTTAAGGCCCACCTTTCAACAGTCTTGCCCCATCGACTTCAGCACCTTATCTGGGATATAGACTAGAGTCCATTTTGAGTACCTAGAGGCTTGCATGCCTTAATGGCAAGTTCTCTCGCTGACGATCATGGGAATACATCAATGTCCCTTGATCATCAGATCTTGCAGGTGGCTCGACCTCAGCACATCCATTCGCACTTCGCAAGATGTACTCGAGTACCTTGGCACTCATTGACATCAATGGTGAGTTGCCTCGCACTGGTTAACGACATTCATCAATGGTCGATAATCCAGTGATTTCCCTTCATGCTCGACATCGACACATCCATTCGCATGCTTAGAATTGTACCATCGGGTTTGTAGCGGGTGAAGACTATACACTCTTTCCTGATTCCCTCAGCAGTTCCAGCAGCTTGAATCCATCTATGAGAGTTTGACAGTTCCACATTTTCATGATTCATCAGCACCAGTTCAGATCTCTCCACTTCACATGCTCTGATTCAGTAGTGACCATCGCTACAGTTCCAGCCGTTGCTGTTATAGCAGTCATCGTTACAGCAGTTGCTGTTCCAGTAGTTACATCAGTTCCGGCAGCTGTTGTTTTAGCCGTTCCAGCACTTGTTGTTACAGTAGTACTGCTACAGTAGCAGTCTCCTTTCACATGATCCTACAGCAGTGACACCTTCCATCTTCCAACCGTCGCAGTCCCATATTCTTTCTACCAGTCGTTACAGTAGTTGCAGCTACAGTACTAGTCACGATTTTCTGCTCCAGCGGCCGCAACAACTACATTTCTATTGCATAGTTCATCTACATTTTGGGTGAGTGGAGGTATGTTGTTTTCTAAGCTTTGATCATGAAATTCCTTCTATGTTGACTTGAATATTTTGGAAAATTCCCTCACCACACTTCATTTCATTTTCCCTTCCATGACCTACACTATGTTGCATGAGGGCATGCAACCGATTCAGTTGGGGAGGGGGAACTATTGTCATAATCACCACATTTTTTTTCCTTTATCATCATTCCATTTTCATCCCATTTACCATTCCAAAAAATTTCTTTTCCAACAATCCCCTGATGCACTTTACTTCATGCATTAATATACATTGGCATGATTCATACCAAATTGAAAAAATGGCTTTCTTATACTCAGTGATGCTCTCTTATGCACATTGATAGCTTATGATTTCCAGTGAAGTGTGTGGTTACAATTATTATCATAACAACAAGCGAAAAAAAAAAAAGAATGTTGTTAACACAAGAACCAACATTCTTATATTCATGGTTGTTACACAAGAACCAACCATAGGAAAATGCCAGCTGTTACTCATGAGCTGTTACTCATGTCTCCCACATATCCTGGAAACATTCATCATTAAAAGACACCATAAATCAAAGCCAAAGTTTAGATGCCAAAGGTTCTTCAGAAGATCCATGCATGGTTGCATGAGGACATGCAACACCTTCAGTTGGGGAGGATGTTAGGACTCAGAAATGTCGTATTTTCATCCACCTTTCCCTTCACTATTCCTTACATTTCATCGCCCTATTAAACCTTCATCATATCATTTGCATAAATACATTTGGGTTTCACATTATTATTTTCCACTTTATTCATTTTAGTATTAAAAGTGAATTTATGATTAAATATTAGGAAATATACATGTTTTCATATATATCTCAATTATGTGTGAGCTTTGTAATGTGTAGGAATATGTGAATGATTAAATCAAAGAGACTTCTCAAATATCTCTTACACCATTCCAAAGGAGATAATTATTCAAACCTATTCTTAAGGAGAAGATCATGGAAGATTTGGTTGGCATATCTTATCTAGGATTCATGAGAGATATGTGGAGGATTTGAAGGCACCATATCTTGTAATAATAGGAAAGTGGTTGAGAGTAGTTGAGAGAATAATGGATTTGTAGTTAATGCATTCTTATCTTTTTCTTAAGGACTCTCATGTATAAAGGAGAGTGCTCCTTCTCCATTCCATTAAGTGGGGAATTAGGTTAGATTAAGCTTGTAAGAGGGTTGTAATGAGATTGGATTGGATTGGATTTTGTACTTGTTAGATTAATCTTTGATTTGAGATTCTTAATGTGATTTAAGCTTCCATTGTTATGCTTTCATGTTTTCCATTTGATTATGGATTTATAGATGTGAGCACACTTGTGTCGTTGTTGTTAACTCTTCACATGTTGTATTTCTCTTACGCAATTTCAATGCTTTCTTAGTTAGTGTTTCCATGCTTTCCTAGATTAATTTGATTTCAGCAAATTAGATTAAGTTAGATTAGATCTACTTCAGTCCTGCACAAACAGTGCACGTGCTTCGTCAGTTTACGTACCCCGGATTGATAAGTAAATAGTTGGGCAACTTACTGCAACGTAATTATTACGACATATAACTCACCTGACAATCTCTTTAACTCTTATTCTCGTTCGTAATGTCTTCTCAAGATCTTTGGTGCTTGTAACTATGACACTTGAAGAAACAAGATGATATAACTTCCGAATTCCTAAACTTATGTGTTGCATCTTTTGGGGAGTGATCCACCCAAAATATATCTTCATTGGATCTATTTGATAATTGACTATTCGGATAGAACTTCTCAGTTTAGGCTTCCATGAAGGTTGTTGATTTTGTCTGTTTTCTTTCTTAATGTTGTAGTCGGGTTGTCTGTGAATAGAGTATTGTTTATTTTTCTCTTGACGTTGTTGTTGGTCAAAATGACTCGTATGATTTAGGTGACAATAAGGCATCTTAACCTTTTGTGATTATTCTTCGGAACCATCTTCTTTTGATTTTAGTGATTTGTCACTATACGCATTCTTTTGAACTTGAGCATTGATTGACTCTATATTGGCTCCTTCTATTGGTGTTTGATTTTGAGCGTCTGATGACTTCTCTATTGGACGAGTCATCATTTTGTTGATTAATGATTCTTTGCGGTCTAACTCTTCGTGTAAAGATTTCTTATCATGCTTTAGCTTTCGAACTTGTATAGGTAAGTCTTGATTATGTTTTTTTAAGCATAAGAGTTCTTTCTTGGACTTGTCAACTTCATTTTGATTGTCTTGAATTCTGTGTTCTCTTTCTTTTAAGATTTTTATTTGCTCTAGCAATTCTTGATTAACCCTTTTTAAGGAAGAGATTTTCTTGTCCTTTCTTGATAATTCTTTTTGAAGATCTCGATTCTCCTCTTCTAACTTTTGATTGCCTTGTGCTTTATCCTTTGCCTTCTTGACTTGCAGAAGTAATTTCTGATTATGATCTCTTAGACGAGAGATCTCGTCATCTTTTTGTAGTAAATTTCTGTCAGCTTTCTTCTTGAAATATTCATTTTCCCTTAACAATATCTGATTGCGATCATTCTCATTTTTTAATTCTATGATTTGCGTGAACAACTCCTTTTTCTTCTCTTCTAGATACAAATTTTGTTTCTTTGCTATTTCACATAATATAGATTCACATTGTATAAATCCCATTTTTATTTTGAAAAAATGGTGTAGAATGGTTGGTTGGAAGGAATGATTGTAACCTTCCCCACCCAAGTTCAAATCTCACTTTTGGTTTGTTGTTAGGGAATAAAACCAAACCCACTTAAAACCATGTGCGGTTTTACTTCTTACTTTTACTTTTCACTTCTAAACTTTACTGAAGGAACAAGAATTCCTTACTAAGTAAATAAGCAATACAAGTAACGTAAAAAATCCATAAAAGACATGTAGTAAAGTAAAAGATGAATAATATGATGGTTGATAATGGTTACATAGTTTTGGGGCTTTTATAGGCCCGTCATGTACCTTTTCGACAAAAGGTCATGACTATTGATAATTGTTTAATTAATAAATTAATATTAATATTTAATATTAATTTATTAATATTTTGTTGTTACATTGTTAATATTATTAATTTAAATATTTTAGGTTTGTTACAATCTCTCCTCAGCTTCATCAGCTTCATGCATCTCTCCCCCTTTTTCATCAATGGCAAAGAGGTCCATTGCGTAATGTAAATTCTTTTCTTTATGTTTTGTGCCTGAAATCGTCCTGACTATTTCCTGGGATAACTCCCCCTATCTTTATACCTCATTTTTCAGTGTCTCTTTATAATTATCTTTGATTGATTTTATGATATAGATGTTATAATACTCTTTCTTCTTGGTCTCCTATTCTTGTCACAATTACTCAACTCTTCTTGCACAATTATCCATGTTGTTATCCTTACTACGCAGTGCATAAGTCAATCTTCTACTGATTTGGAATTATTCTTTCTGCACTTGATTGCTTCACTATCGCATTTAATTCACTGTAATTGAGCTTTGTCACATTTAATATAGTCGCATCCTTTGCTAAAACAATCAAAGATATGGGATGTTTTCATTCATCGGCCAACTTGGCACACAAACAGATATGACACTCAGTTCATGCCGTAGGAGTGACATGTCGCTTCCGTACTAGAACCTTTTGAGGCAATCAATATTCATCATAAGGTGCAATGAATCGAGCTTCTCCCTTTTTGTACTATTTCCAAAAACTCATTACGCTCAGTATTTATTTTTGGTGACTACACCATCATTTTCGACTTGTGCGACAATTAATGCCTTTATCATCAATTAATTGCATGTGTGTGAACTTCCTCTAATGGATTCTATAATATCTTCATGAGCAATGTCTGGTTCATCACTTCTTTCATCCTTTCTCTTCTGTGTTGCATTGTTGTCCAGTCCTTTTCTACTTAATCTTCCTTTTCCTTCCAATGAATTCCTATCATAGCAGAGTAACCAGTTCCCTCGAGAATGTGCAACATGTTGTTCAGTCTCAGGAAGTGGAACTTTCGCGCTTGAGAAGAGATATAGATTCCTGGTAGCAAAAAATGCAGAATAACCTAATTCTCTACCAGTATCGTCATTCTAAGCAGATGAATCTTCTAATTCACAGGGTTGACAATTTGGAGCGTCAACAACAACACATTTTGCAAGAATTGTCTCTTCTATGGCCTCAGTAGGTTGACTCATCATTGTCTACAACTATGCAACTTCTTCTTTTGCACTCTGCATCTGAATGTACTTCCCTGGTTCCAGTGGATTTGGAACTACATCTTGCGAACCTTCCAGAATTGGATCTTGATATTGAACTTCGACTATAGAATGCTTTGACTCTTTCTCAATTTTTCCTATTCTTCTTGTGTATTCCAATAATGGCTTTGTCATGGAGTCTTGACTCATGCAATTTTGTAATCATGCCCCAAATTTGAATATAAAGGATCTGTTTTGTGCAATTTCATTTCTTTAGCAGTGTTTAATTATTCATGTAAGATCTTTTGCTTGTATTTGAGCAACTGAAACCAATATGATGCTTGAGTCTGTTCTATGATATGTAAGATAAATGTATAACTATGTATGTATGCAATCTTCATTTTCTGCGACATAATCACTGAATGTGTGTGAACATAATGAATCATATTCTACCTCTCACCATACATTAAACAAACCTAACTGTACACCTAACTAATATTACCTTGAATTCCTTAAGATGTATCATGTTGAATTCAAGGGTCTCTCATAGTCCTTATTGGACTAGCTAGAGAGGCATCAATTGCTTGCTACTTTTGGATTGTCTGCATCTTCAATGCACTTCTGAGGAGTTTTCTTAATCCAAGTTTTGTTGTGCGCACTTTTGTTTTGAGTCTACTCCAAATATTTTCTACTGAAGTCTCTTTGGGTGTAATAGTATTTGCACAACAGTTCTTCATCTGGACAATTTAATGCTCTTCAACACTACATAGCTTTGTGTTCAAAACGATCACATGCATAACATCTTACAGTTTGACAATATTTTGCAATATGGCCAAAACGATTGCATCTTGCGCACTTCACTCTATTGATCCTTCTTTTGTTAGTATATCGAAAAGAATTGTAGCTGAAGGAGTCATCATAACTGGAGGTTTTTTTATGACTTGAGCATTGTTCTCTGTCGCAGATCTTCTTAGGTGTCTTTACAAAGCCTAGTCTAGTTTTTTCTTCTGGTGATCTCCGATCCTTTAGAATCCTATTCAAGATTGATGTACTGTCTTTTAACTTGTTCTGCACTTCATATTTGGCTTTTGATTGTGCGCATATTGGATCAATGTGAACTTTTCTATTTCCGTTTATCTCAATCAGCTTGTCTGTTAGACAAAGTATTTCGTTATCCTTTTCTTCAAGTTGATTAGTCATCTTTCTGATTTCCTGCGCCAATTCCTCAAGTGAGGTTCTTAGAGCATATTTTTGTTTTTCAAGTATTAGAACCTTTTCTTGTGCACAATTAAACTGACACTCATAATTGTTTATCCTTTCACAAACATCTACGTCAATATATTCCTGACATGACTTGTCTTGTTCTTCATACTTTTATAGTTGTTCTTGCAATAGCGTATTCTTCCTTTTAAACTTCTTTAATTCCTCCAAGGAACTTAACAGTTCACCTTCCCACTGAATGTTTGCAACTTCTTCATCTTCGGATTGACTTTCAACCTGAACCTCTTCAACATGTTTTGGAGGTGTGACTTGCTTCAGAGGTGTTTTGAATGATCGACTAAACAAATATTTGTATAGTGACCTCGGCTTACTCTGCGCAATTGGAGTGTTCTTTTAACTGTTCTTCTTGTTTTCCTCGACTACATTATCCATCAAAAGAACTTATTTGGGTTCTTCATCCTAGTCACTTTCTTCAGATGCATTGCTTCCTTCTACATTATCAAACACATGACATCCTCTTCAGTCAAACACTTGACATCAAGGACAACCAATGCTCAAGAATCTCCCCCTTTGGAATTGATTTCAACACCTTATGAAGTTGTGGCTGATCTCCTTGAGCTGTATGCTTCATCTATGTTTGGTCACATTGATCCCCTTGTGTATGTGCTCCCCCTCAATTCTTTGGGATTTTGGATATTGTGCTCTTTTTTAGTACTTCTATCATCTCTTCTTGAACTGCACTTCTTCTTGTCGTATCTGTGCAGACCATGTCTTCAAGTGTTCTTATTCACACTCTTTCACATTTTCTTTCATTTCATAATAATCCTTTGATGTATGTAATTCTTCCCTTTCTGTGCTATCTGTTGACTTGATTCATGTTCCATGCCTTAGCTTCATGTGTTTCTCGGCTTTGGTTTCCTTTGATATATTCAACTTCATTTATCTCTCCTCGGCTTCATGCATCTCTCCTCCGCTTCATCAGCTTCATGCATCTCTCCCCCTTTGTCATCAATGGGAAAGAGGTCCATTGCGCAATGTAAATTCTTTTCTTTATGTTTTGTGCCCGAAATCGTCCTGACTATTTCCTGGGTTAACTCCCCCTATCTTTATACCTCATTTTTCAGTCTCTTTATAATTATCTTTGATTGATTTTATGATATAGATGTTATAATACTCTTTCTTCTTGGTCTCCTGTTCTTGTCACAATAACTCAACTCTTCTTGCACAATTATCCATGCTGTTATCCATACTACGCAGTGCATAAGTCAATCTTCTACTGATTTGGCATTATTCTTTCTACACTTGATTGCTTCACTATCTCATTTAATTCACTATAATTGAGCTTTGTCACATTTAATATAGTCGCATCCTTTGCTAAAAAAATCAAAGATATGGCATGTTTTCATTCATCGGCCAACTTGGCACACAAATAGATATGACACTCAGTTCGTACGGCAAGAGTGACATGTCGATCCCATACTAGAACCTTTTGAGGCAATCAATATTCATCGTAAGGTGCAATGAATCGAGCTTCTCCCTTTTTGTACTATTTCCAAAAACTCATTACGCTTAGTATTTATTTTTGGTGACTACACCATCATTTCCGACTTGTGTGACAATGAATGCCTTTCTCATCAATTAACTGCATGTGCGCAAACTTCCTCTAATGGATTCTATAATATCTTCATGGGCAATGTCTGGTTCATCGCTTCTTTCATCCTTTCTCTTCTGTGTCGCATTGCTGTCTAGTCCTTTTCTACTTAATCTTCCTTTTCCTTCCAATGAATTCCTATCATAGCAGAGTAATCAGTTCCCTCGAGAATGTGCAACTTGTTGTCCAGTCTCAGCAAGTAGAACTTTCGCGCTTGAGAAGAGATATAGATTCCTGGTAGCAAAAAATGCAGAATAACCTAATTCTCTACTAGTATCGTCATTCTAAGCAGATGAATCTTCTAATTCATAGGGTTGACAATCTGGAGCGTCAACAACAACAAATTTTGCAAGAATTGTCTCTTCTATGGCCTCAGTAGGTTGACTCATCGTCGTCTACAACTATGCAACTTCTTCCTCAACACTCTGCATCTGAATGTACTTCCCTAGTTCCAGTGGATTTGGAACTACTTCTTGCGAACCATCCAGAATTGGATCTTGATATTGAACTTCGGCTATAGAAGGCTTTGATGCTTTCTCAATTTTTCCTATTCTTCTTGTGTATGCCAGTAATGGCTTTGTCATGGAGTCTTGACTCATGCAATTTTGTAATCATTCCCCAAATTTGAATATAAAGGATATGTTTTGTGCAATTTCATTTCTTTAGCAGTGTTTAATTATTCATGTAAGATCTTTTGCTTGTATTTGAGCAACTGAAACCAATGTGATGCTTGAGTCTGTTCTATGATATGTAAGATAAATGTATAACTATGTATGTATGCAATCTTCCTTTTCTACGACATAATCATTGAATGTGTGTGAACATAATGAATCATATTCTACCTCTCACCATACATTAAACAAACCTAACTTCACACCTAACTAATATTACCTTGAATTACTTAAGGTGTATCATGCTGAATTCAAGGGTCTCTCATAGTCCTTATTGGACTAGCTAGAGAGGCATCAATTGCTTGCTACACTTGGATTGTCTGCATCTTCAACGCACCTCTGAGGAGTTTTCTTAATCCAAGTTTTGTTGTGCGCACTTTTGTTTTGAGTCTACTCCAAATATTTTCTATTGAAGTCTCTTTGGGTGTAATAGTATTTGCACAATAGTTCTTCATCCGGACAGTTTAATGCTCTTCAACACTACATAGCTTTGTGTCCAAAACGATCACGAGCATAACATCTTACAGTTTGACAATATTTTGCAATATGGCCAAAACAATTGCATCTTGCGCACTTCAATCTATTGATCCTTCTTTGGTTAGTATATCAAAAAGAATTGTAGCTGAAGGAGTCATCATAACTGGAGGTTTTTTTTATGACTTGAGCATTGTTCTTTGTCACAGATCTTCTTAGGTGTCGTTACAAAGCCCAGTCTAGTTTTGTCTTCTGGTGATCTCCGATCCTTTAGAATCCTTTTGAACATTGATGTACTGTCTTTTAGCTTGTTCTGCACTTCATATTTGTCTTTTGATTGTGCCCATATTGGATCAATGTGAACTTGTCTATTTCCGTTTATCTCAATCAGCTTGTCTGTTAGACAAAGTATCTCGTTATCCTTTTCTTCAAGTTGATTAGTCATCTTTCTGATTTCCTGCGCCAATTCCTCAAGTGAGGTTCTTAGAGCATATTTTTGTTTTTCAAGTATTAGAACTTTTTCTTGTGCACAATTAAACTAACACTTATAATTGGTTATCCTTTCACAAACATCTACGTCAATATATTCCTGACATGACGTGTCTTGTTCTTCATACTTTTATAGTTGTTCCTGCAATAGCTTATTCTTCCTTTTAAACTTCTTTAATTCCTCCAAGGAACTTAACAGTTCACCTTCCCAGTGAATGTTTGCAACTTCTTCATCTTCGGATTGACTTTCAGCCTTAACCTCTTCAACATGTTTTGGAGGTGTGACTTGCTTCAGAGGTGTTTTGAATGATCCACTAAACAAATATTTGTCTAGTGACCTCGGCTTGCTCTGTGCAATTGGAGTGTTCTTTTAACTATTCTTCTTGTTTTCCTCCACTACATTATCCATAAAAAGAACTTTGGGTTCTTCATCCCAGTCACTTTCTTCAGATGCATTACTTCCTTCCTCAATGTACAAAATTTTTCTATGCTTTGGAATCCTCCTCCTATTCTCAGGCTTGTGTTGATAACGCACAATATTCTGACCATGTGCACTAGATTCCTCATCATTGTCGCTTTCTTCTTTCTTGTAAGGACATTTTGAGGCATAATGACCTATTCCTCCACATTTGAAACATTTAAAGGGTATCTTATTCTTATACCTACCTCATCCTCTTTTCAGCTTCTTGACAAAGTTTGATTCTTCATCGTTTGATTCATCACATCAATATTTTTCATGATCATCAATGGTTGCTTCAACAATTACTCTTAAATCAATACCCTTTGTTCTCAATTGATGTAGTGGTTTAGACTGATCCTTTTCTCAATTTATAATCACCCTCATTAATGATAACCATTCTTTGAGAACTTGTCAGGGTTAGGTTTATTTCGAAAACCGAAAAGCATCAATTTGACTTGATCTTTTATTCAAATTCATTTAACTACTTCTATTATTAATGTCATTTGTGCCACTGCTCCACTAACTCATTAATCTTTCTTCCCATTGTCACAGTTTACGATGTCACATGCTTTCCTTACTGCCGTGGTTCCTCTTGAAGATGAGTTAGTTCTGTGCCGAGCTAGAGAAAAATGTGTCTCTCAAGTCCTTTGTTTTTGGTGTAGAATCCTCTTTCTTTTTCCAGGCCCTTTTACAATAGTGAATTTTTCTTTGACTTTCATTCATGTTGCCTTCAATTTTTGACCTGGATGCTTTTTCGGACTTCTTTATCCATCATTTCACAATATTCCCTGACTTTTCCAGTCCAATTCCTTGTGACCAATTTTGTTGCACTTATAATAGAACACAATGTTGTAGTATATTCCAATATGTCCAATCATTGTGCATTTCCAACATTGAGTGATTTTGTGGATATTCATTCCTTTTGTTTGCGCAATATACAAGTTCATCCTTCTTAATTGCACTAGTTCCTCCACAGTCTTTTCATAGTTGTTGTTACACCCAAAATCTACTCATCATAAGATTCAGTGTATACACCCCTGAAGATACCTGGACTAAGTAATAATCCTGGGAGGATTTGCACACAATTGTGCTAGGTTTTGAAGGGTCATCGCAGGTTGCACACTAGAAACATGCGACATCGCATCTTGCTCCACTGCAGGGTGCGACGAGGTCAGTTAATGGGCAAAAATAGCTTATTCAAGATCCTTCTCGAAACTTGCTTATTTAGGGGCTTATCCCTGACCTCTAAGGGAGCTGGTACTCGACTCCTGACTCTTTGGGAGGATCCCCTATCTCTCTCCTACCATCTCTCAACCTATCCTATCCATACCCTATCCACTTAGTCCTATATAAGTGAAGCTCACTCCCATCCCAAAGGGAGGAAGACTATGGTATCTACATGCTGGTGAAATCATTCTTAGAACATCTCCACTCACCTATTGGAGAACTCATACTTCCTTGGAAGGATATGGCAATTGGCTTTGTCAGATAAGGGCTACAGTGTTAAGCCTTGGTTGTGGTTCTATATCTCTATCATGTACTCCTCTATTTGCAGTAATACAAATTCTTTCCACCAATATTGTTCATGTGTGCATCGATATTGAGTAGTTTACCTGCTTAACTGTTTACTTAGACTGCTTATTGTCTAGATGTCTTTTACTGGTTTCTCTTGTTTCTTGTCTTGACAGGACTTGCAGCTTGGATCTGACGATTGTGAGGCATGGAGCAGCATTCAGGAGAAAGGACTGCGTAGTAAAAAGGTAAGACATCTAGTACTTGATCCTTAAGTAGATCTAGGAAATGCATTGGTAGTCTGTTCTATTGGTTCTCGACTCACTTTGAGCTAGGGAGATCCATCTCGCGTCCGCTCGAGTGGATTGGCCGATAACAAATCTGGCGACCATACTGGGGAGTGTATAGGATTTGGTCAACAGTTGTTAATATGAGAGTCATTTTCAGTTGATTGCTTGACACAAGCCTTTTATTTTTTGCCATTTACTTCTTGGAGTTGATTTCACTATCAGATCTTCATATTGAAGACTCTGATCTACTTCCTCTGAGTTTATACAACTCATTCCCAAACCATTCCATGGTTCATTGCTGAGAGATCTGATTCATTTTTTAATCTATACTTTTCCTGTTGCACCTGGGCAGTGGAAACAGAGCGAGACTATGTCATTCCGAGTCTCTGTTCTTTACCTGTTGGATACTCGTCGCACCCCTTGCATTGGCAAACTGCGACATCATCACACTTCCTGTGTAAGCAAACTATGACATCGCACTGTGTACAAGGACAGAGTGCGCCGATTTGTCAAATTTTGGCTTGCAGGCATCTCTTCTCTGTTTGATAGTCTAGACTTTGGTTTGCTATATGAACTCTCTCTGTGCTGCAAGATCCATCCAGGGATCCCATTTATGATTTGTGTTTTGAGTGTTGGGTTCTATTTGGATTGATTTTGGGTTCCTCTTTGGACGAACTTGAAGACCGGTAGTGGTGGATACGTTTGTCTCCTCCACCTTCATTTGCTCACCCTTGCATTCCCTTCCTTCCATCCTTGATTTGATTATTACATTAGGTCAGCTTCCAGACCTCATTTACATTTGTTTTGAGCTTTCCTTGCTTAGTTTGCTTGTTGTTCCTTGATTTTGAGTTAAGTGTGTCTTTCATCTTGATTGAGTGCTTGTCTTTTATTGAGTTTTCTAAATGTACTGGTGTTGCAAGTAGTGTTTTCTTTTCAGTCATTTAGATCTGAAAGCGCAGTTGTTGTCAAGTTTATTCTTTGATGCATCCATCGAAAATTTTGAAAGTGCTTCTTTCCCATCATTTCTTGAATGTTATTGAAGAAAATTGTTCTGCATTGGAAAATTCTTGTTTATGTTTTGGAAAAGTTGAATGAATGTATGATCTATTGTGTTTTTCTCGAACTATGAACCGCTCATTTTCTTGAAAGACTCAAAGTACGCTTCAATTTTTTGCAAAAATTGATTCCATGCTAAGGAAAGATAGAGGCATTTTTAATTCTTGTTGCTTTTAGATCAATGAAAGTGAAATTGAAAAACTTGCATATTCCATTTCAGAATCCTCTCTTTTCATTACCTAGTGTCATTTTGATTTGAAAAGAAAAAAAGGAAAAGAAAAAATGCTTTGATTTGGATAGTAGTGTTGTGATTTTTTGTGTTTCGTCGAAAAGGAAAAGAATAATTTCATTGTCAAATTTGTTTGAATTGGGAATTATGTTGCATTGAGTTTGTTTTGGAAATACTACTGGAAAAAGCTTTCTCCTTCCCATAGCTAGAATTCATTGAAAGAAAAGAATATTTCGTGCATGTAGCCAGGGATTGCATTATGCTTCCGATTATGTACTCACCTCATGCATTCACCTAACCGTCCAAGATAAAATTAAAGGTAAAACTAGGTAAAAATTTTAGCAACTTGTGTGTAAGTTAGAGATGTGTTCCGGCGTCGTTGAGCGTGGCAGCTGTCGTTATTTTCCAGCATTGTATCCCGGGGGTATTGTAGTTTTCCACGTACTTATCGGCATATCGAGCTCCTTCACGTACCCACCAAGTACCATAATCCATACTTGGCATATATCGAAGGGTGTATCACGTACTCGGTAGTATATCAGAAGGTATCTTGCCGAACGGTTGTGCATTAGACAACACCACTATTGATTTGAGCTCCCATGTACCTTGCGTATATCGGGAGATGCCACTAGGATTCCTGAAACCAACTGAGTTAACCATTTGGCCGTCTTGGCAAAGCAATACACCGAGAACAGCACTCGGGGAGATTAGCACACACATATTGTCTAGGTAATCGGGTATGCAGGAAAGGGTACGGTCCCAATCCTCCTTGTCGTGTCATATTATTGGACCCTGCAGTATATCGCGGTTTGCAATGCCTTGATAATCCCGTGAGGTTCCAGAATTTTGAATCCACTCTGTCACATAAGTTTGCTTGTTGCCTTAGTTTGAGTAGGTTTTTCTGGACTGCTTTTCTTTTAGCATACCCTTAGGAGAAACGTTGTTTCAGCCATTTTGGCTAATCATCTTGACACTCTGGTGGATTTTCCCTGGAGAAGGTCCTGTAGGATCTTAAACTTATCACCCGAATATCCCCTTAATCTGGAGGTTATTTTGAGGGTAAGAATGGATCAGCGTAACGCGGTCATAGATACTGAAGTGGAAAACCCCACTTTGAATATTGGAGGACTTTTGTTTCCACAAACTCCTCCAGATTCACCTGCCTCTCATCCCCCACAGGATGAAGGAGCACAAACCCTCGCTTCACAAGACCTTTCTCCCGTCATCCCGGGAAAACCTGGATCGTCGAAATGGATAAAATGACCCCAGGATGACCCTATCGCAGATGTTGGTCCTTCAGCAGCTTATTGGACATCTTCTACACACCACCCAGTGGCTCATTTTTCCATCTCATCCCCACCTAACTGGACTACTCCAGAGTTCTCTAGGCCTTATTATAGGCCTGACCCCACTGATATTTTCGGCCCCATCCATGAACGTTTGGAACAATTACGTATTAGGGGTGATGAGCTTCGAAGACAAAGTCTCGAGCAACACTCTGAAGAGTTTCAGAATCGCCATTTCCAAATAAGATTTGACGAACAACCCATCCCAGTTCATCCGATATCTTTCAGATCACATAAAGAACCCCACCATGAGATCGCTAATAAGACTGGTCAACCCTCACAAGAGTCCAGTCCTGCACCTCAAGTGAACCAACTGGTGGAAGGACAACAGTCCAACACACCCGTCACTACCGCAGTTACTTTACTAGTTCCTCCCCCAACGCAAAATTCAAGGGGAGGGTATTCGATTCCCCCGGGTTATCTTATTGGTAATGTTATTGATATAGTAGCTAGTCAACAACCTACGTTGGTTCAACCTTTGAATAGTGGTAAACCTGTTGTGGCTGGGGGGAAACCCCCGTTTCCTAACCAGAACGTAGGCGGTGGAATCCGCAACGAACCTTCTGTTGGACCTTCCCAACCCACTAGACCGTCCACCACGGTATTATCTCATGTTGGGGGGCCGTCGAATGTAACTCAACCCTAATGGATTCAAGCATATCCAGGTTCTTTTAACCCTCTACCGGGACAACCTAATCCCGGAAATGCACCATACGGGATACCTTATCCCGAGAATCCACACACTCTATGGGGGAAACAACCTGTGTTGCAACACGGACCCCAACTGAATATCCCTCAAGTACCACCACCCCCGATCGACCCTCCCCCGCCCCCTGCTGGAGGCGACAGGCCCCAACCTAACCTTGGTGGAGGCCCACCTCATTTTACCTACAACATCCCACACCCTTCCGGCGGTGGCGGGAATGGTCCACCACCCCCTCCAGGCGGAGGCGACGGAGGACCACCCTATCATGGTGGAGGAGGACATTTCCCTTCGGGTGTCAGTAGTGGTCCACAACCCCCTCTAGGTGGAAGCAATGGAGGAGCTAATTACTATGGTGGTGGCGGTGGTGGTAGAGACCCTCATCTTTCCGGTGGCGGAGGTGGTGGGGGCTCCCATCCTTCTGGCGGCGGAAGTGGTCCACTACCCCCTCTAGGTGGAGGTGGTGGTGGGCCACCCCATTACGGTTATGGACCCCCACCTCCTCCTGGTGGTAGTGGTGGACCTCCAACCCCTCCAGGTGGTGGAGGTGGCCCCCCACCTTATTGGAATGGACCACCTTATGGTGGCGTACCTCCTTACGGTCCGGGCGGCACACCCCCCTATGGTTAGTTTCCTCCTGGTACACCTTACGGTCAGTTTGGTCCTTACACGCCTTATCCGTATTATCAATATGCGTAGCCTAACCCACAGCTACCCTTCCTGGCTAATTTGGACCTGCTTGACCTATCCCATTTAACCAACAATCCTATTTACCACAGATCTAACTGGCCACCGATCCTGGTTAAAATTCCGTCTGATATACCCAAGTTTGACGGCAAGCCGAGTGAAGACCCTAAAAACCACGTGATGGCATACCACTTATGGTGTTCATCTAATTCCTTAATGGACGATTCAATTCGTCTTAGATTGTTTCAAAGGACTCTCACCGGTTCGGCTACCAAGTGGTACATTGAGTTACCCCCACACTCTTTTCCTGATTTTGGTTATCTTTCCATGAACTTTTTGACACATTTCCAGCTGCCCATATGGTATGAGACTAGTACCGAGATTTTAACCTCACTCCGTCAGAATACTGCCACTCACATCTCGGATCATATCCATGAGTGGCGAAGGTGACAATGTCTTATTAAAGATCCCATTCCATATCAGCTCCTAGCAGACTGGTTCACAAAATCCCTCATCCCTACCATAGCAAGAGACATTGCTATGCGAGGTGCTGTCATCGAAGAACAAGCCATCGCGAGTGCCCATGTGTTAGACTTAGTTTACACTTAATTCGGCACTTTGTTTGATATTCTTCCTGATGCACCCCGTGATGTTAATGACCCTGCGAAACCACATAAGGGACTCCAAACTGATGGAATCATTGGTTCCCTTAACACCCAGCCTGCTCCTAGCACTATTGGATCATCCAATCCAACTCCGGCTGGCCACATCACCACCAAGTCAACCGCTCCTGCTGTAACTAAAGAGGTGAATTCTGTCCAATCAGCTTCATCTCAAAAATCCGGCGGTAAAAAGAAGAACAAGGGGAAACCCAAAAATTCTTCTTCCCAACAGGAACCAAATAGCACTCCTGACAATACCAAGCAGAAACAGAAACTGAAGTATCCTTGTTTACTGTGTGGAGATGACCATTTCTCCAAATAATGTCCCCATAGAGACGAAGTGCAAAATTTTCTTAGGGGTAAACCAACTCCCGCAGTCCTCAATGATCTATTTCCTACTCAGAACCAACAAATGATTTCTCAAACCCCCCAAGCCCAAGGTGAACCATCCAATACCGCGCATGTTCTCATGCTGCGTAACGAGATGATCAATTTGAATACTCGCTCGCGATCTTACGAACCGTTCCCTTTGAAGGAATCCACTGGAAGTAATGCTGAAAAAGCTTCCGACTCCTTAATTGATGTCACTGTACCATCAAATTCTCTCACCATTGAGAATCCCTCCTTAGAATCGATATTGCGACCACCCAAGAATACGATTCGAAAAGCTTTTTTCAATCCCAATGCTCGGGAGGCACAAAATTACAATATCGCAGAGGACTTGGCACAAGCTCCTTTCACCATGTCCACCCTGGAAGTTTTGTAAAATTGTCCTAATCAACGCAAAACTCTCCTTGCAGCCATCGTTGCAGTCGACCCCGATTCCTCGAATACCATCATGTTCTGACTTGACAACTTTAAGTCGAGGCTCTCACACCAGCTCGCATTCCAAGTTTCTGCGAACATTGCTAGGAAGATTTTCCATCGTACCCTTTTGGACGAAGGCGCCTCCACTTTTTTCATGTCGATTGCCTGTTGGAGAGCCATTGGCTCCCCTGAATTGAATCGTTCCCCTACCACGTTGAAAGCATTCGACGAGCGTGGCTTTCAGCCTCATGGGATCTTACAAGCTTTTGCAGTTGATTTGGGCGGAAAGACCGTAACCATTAATGTGGAAGTGGTCTCGGCCCCGTTAGATTATAATCTATTGCTTGGTCGCAATTGGTTTTACACCATGCAGGCAGTAGCCTCTTCAATCTTTCGCATAGTACAATTCCCCCACCAAGGACGAATTGTTACTATCGACCAATTATATTTTTGTACACCAGACGCTACTACTCATCCTGGTGACCATGTTCCTTCCATTGGACAGATGTCAAAACAGTATGAGAGTGTAGGGGTTGGCCTTTTGAAAGATTCATATCTCATGGGAATTTTTCCAGCCGTAGACCCCCCTAATCATGTTGCTATGGTGAACATGATCTCCACAGAGATTTTATCTCACTCTACCGATGCTTGGATTGTACTGGATGAAGCCACAACACATCTATTTGGAGATATAATGCCTCTTTCACCCGCTGAACGTATTTATGAGGCTATCCAATAAGCACCGGAGGACCATTTAATCATGGCCTCTCCATCCTGTTCTCTACGATAGACGTCCTCTTGACCTGATCTCTTACTTCAGACTTTTCATTCAGACGAGTCCATCATGGAAGTTATGAATGTTGACGACGATCCGTGGGATGATCTCCACCATAGGTCATCTTTTCTTCCTCCTTTTGAGTACACAGAGGACAACATCCATATCCTCTTTTCACCAGATATCCACCCATTCCCTCGTTCCCCCATTCTGACATGTCTTATGGACATGGAGGGAAACTTGGCCAATATTGAGCCAACCATCCCGGTAGACATCTCGGTGAAACCTGGTATAGTGGAACACATTCATATAGGCCAGAAGTGTTCCCCTGAAGAAATAGCTGTTAGCACGACCTTATTTAAGCAATTTCGAGACGTATTTTCTTGGTCCTATGAGGAGATGCCTGGGATAGACCCCACAATTGTTTCTCATGAAATAAAAACCTATCCCGACGTCAAACCTATACGCCAAAAATTGTGACCGGTACACCCCCGGAAGACGACGACATTTAAGGCAGAAATTGAAAAGCTCTTAAAGGATGGTTTTATTTATCCTGTCCCATTGACAGATTGGGTCTCAAAAGTCATCCCTGTGAACAAAAAGCAGGGTACCATTCGCATCTATGTTGATTATCGGGACCTTAACTGGGCTTGTCCAAAAGACAACTACCCGACCCCCTTCATCAACCAGATCATCGACAATTGTGCTGGAAGCGTCATCTTCTCATTTATGGATGGCTTTTCTAGTTACAACCAAATTGAGATCAACCCAGCCGACCAACATAAGACGGCTTTCATCTGCCCATGGGGAATGTTTGCATACAGAAAACTCCCATTTGGTCTTAAAAATGTTGGTGCCACGTTTCATCGGGCTATGTCGTACGCCTTCCATGACATTAATGAATTTGTGGAACCTTACCTAGACGATCTCCCTACTCATTCAAAGCAGCGTGAGTTCCACATTGATCATCTGACGGCCATTTTCCTCAGATGCAGATGGTACAATATCCGTCTGAATCCTCATAAGTGTATCTTTTGCGTTGAGTCCGGACGCCTCTTAGGATTTATCGTTTCGAAGGATGGGATCTGCATTGATCCCTTAAAGGTGGAGGCCATCATCAACCTACCACCTCCGATTGATGTGACGAAACTTCAAAGTCTCCAAGGGAAGGCGACTTATTTAAGACATTTTGTTTGCAATTTCGTGGAGAAGACTCAGGGGTATATGAGACTGCTCAAGAAGGACATCCCGTTCATTTGGGACGACCAAGCTAAAAAATCCTTCGATAGAATCAAACATGCCATCACGCATGCCCCCGTGCTCCAACCGCCTAATTATTATTGAGATTACATCTTATATCTCGCCGCTTATGCTACCACTATCGCCATGGTTTTGGTACAGGAGGATCAAAACACCCAGAAACATGTAATATACTATGCAAGGGTCTAGCTGACGCTGAAACTAGATATTCACATGTCGAAAAACTTGCATTTGCGGCGGTCATCGCCGTCAAGAAGTTCCGGCACTATATCTTGCTCCGCACCACCACTATCATTGCAGACTCGAACCCCATGTACCACATCTTGACTTGCAGGTGCTTGGGGGAAAGTATTCACACTGGATCGTGATACTGTAGGAATTTGATCTTCTTTTCGAGAAAGCTAAGTCAAAGAAGTCTTTGGGGTTTGCCGAGCTGATCTGTGACCTTCCCCGTCCTGATGCAGAAGTTGAGCACAATAACTCTTTTCCGGATGAATCATTGTTTCTCATTAGTATGACTGATCCCTGGTATGGAGATATGTCATTGTATCTTCAAATCCAATGCTTCAACCCTCAACTCTCTCGCGACGACCGTCGTAAGATACATCACCATGCAAAGTATTATTTAATCATCAACGATACTTTGTATCAGTGTGGCATTGATTCGATTCTTCGACGTTGTCTCACTCATGATGAGGCTGAATGCATTCTGAATGACTGTCACGTTGGGGCATGTGGCGGTCACCTCTCTGGGATGGCTACAGCCTAGAATATTTTGCGCGCAGGATATTTTTGGCCTACTATCTTCAAAGATTGTATTGAGGCCGTAAAAAAATGTCCTTCTTGCCAACACTTCCATACGAAGAAGCGCACTCACCCTGCCCCATTACATCCAGTTATTGTCGTTGGCCCATTCGCAAAATGGGGCATTGACTTTATGCATTGTAAGCCTACCTCGGCTGAGGGGCATAGTTACATCATTGTAGCTGTGGATTACTTCACAAAGTGGGCCAAAGCTATTCCTACATACCAGAATGATGGAAAAACCGCCGCACTCTTCATGTTCAATCATGTAATAGCGTGATTTGGAGTTCCTTAGGCAATTGTTACCGATCATGGTTCCCATTTTCAGAACCATATGGTTGATGAATTGAGTGACAGGTTGGGTTTTTTACATGAAAATTCAACACCCTACTACCAGCAATCCAATGGACAGGTCAAGGCCATCAACAAGGTCTTGAAAACTATGGTCCAAAGGATCGTAGGGACACATAAGTCCAATTGGAACAACATGCTCTTTTCAGCGTTATGGGCCTACCGTAATTCCGTCAAAACTGCCACAGGCTTCACTCCCTTCCAATTGGTATATGGATTGGAGGTTGTCCTACCTATAGAGTGTGAAATTTCGTCTCTACAACTCGGTGTCGAACTTCTTCCTAACACTACTGCTGAGGAAGAACGTCTCTTGCACTTAGCAAAACTGGATGAGTCCCACTGAGATGCCGCTCTTGCTAATGAAGTGCACAAGAAACGCATCAAATCCCAATATGATAAGTCAGTTGAACCTCGTATCTTTAATGAGGGTGACCTAGTCCTCACTTACGACCAGAAACATGACAAACTAGGAGCAGGAAAGTTCGAATCCATGTGGCATGGACCTTACATAGTCAAACATGTTTTGGAGAAGGGATCTTACGAGCTTGAAGACTATGATGGAATCTCTTTGGGTGAACCCTGCAATGGGATTTACCTGAAGAGATACTACGCTTAAATTCATCACGCTTAGACTTTCTTGTATATACTGTACATGGCGTGTTTTTTGTGTTTTTTTTGTTTTTGTGTGTGTTGTGACGATTTTCTTTTTGAGTGTCGTTAGATCTTGTTTCCGCTTCTTAAACCATGTTCTGTCTGCATGTGCAGATGGTGACGTGCTATGGATTCATGGACGGCACCAGCCGGCATACCCGTAACCTTGCTTTGGCAACCTGGGTACTATATTCCCCAACAGGTGAGCTCATTAGCTTAGGAGGAAGTTTCCTAGGGTTTGCGACCAACAATGCCGCAGAGTATCAGGCAGTAATCGGAACCCTAGATAACACCATTTCCTTGGGTATGAACCACATTGTCATCCACATGGATTCTCAATTAGTGGTTTCCCATCTGAATCGAGTTTATGGCATCCGTGATCCCACCTTACTCCATCTCTTCAGACGAGTATGTCTCCTGGAAAGGTCATTTGAATCCATTGAGTACCTACACATTCCACGATAGTTAAACACAGTTGCTAACTCGATGGCCAACTTCATTTTGGATTGGTACATCACACACACATAATATTCATAATATGTAAAAGAATTCACGACATGTAAATACAATGTATAAAATCAAACATGTAAACAAGATCACATCAATAATCATTTTAAAAACACATAATGTATAAATCGTCGATAATGTCTGTATATATATATATATATATATCGCTCAAAAAAGTAGTGCCAGTACAAAATCTGAAGCATGATGGATTTCAGTGAGTCTCTACAAAAATCTGAAGCATCATAGCTTTCAATAATACAAAATCTGAGGCCTCTAAGCTCTCAGTATAGGTATAATAGTGTCATCAGGCCTGACGCCTGACCTGTACACCACCCCTAGCTCAAACAACTCGATGTTTCTAGGTGAGGAAATAGTCTACGGTCCAAGCCACCTTGAGGAGTAAGGCGTTGAAGCGCACAGATGCTCCAACCCCAAACCTCTGCATAAGTCTCTGTAAGTCATCAATAGCTGGCTCTGGTACCTCCATGGTAAGCTAAGATAGCTTCCTATACACCTACTCCATCTCCTTGATGGCAGCATGAGCACCTGCAGAAACAACTGCCTCCTTGCCTCTGTCTCTCCTCGCCAGAAGGGAGAGACCCACCGGCCGTACGGGGCCCACATCCGCACACACATATTATGTACTTGTCAGCACTGCATCAAAAAAATGATATAATATACAAAACTAAAAATACAAGGGTAGTTTTGTTCTCACCTATGTCACCCCATGCTACACCCTCCGGCAGCATCAAGTCGGGATCCTCTTGGAAGTCCATGCTAATATATGGAAAGTCCTCGACCATGAGTAACTGTCCCTCTAGCTAGGTGAACAACTCGAGACCAAATCTAATGATGGGCCCGCCACCATGACGGGTCATGACCTCATCCCATCTGAGCATATGGGGATCCCTGGTCTCCCTGTCATCAAGTAGCAACTACGGACGTAGAAGAGGAATCCTCTCTAAGAGGAACGACACCACGATCGACCCATAACCAAACTTCTTGAGCTCTCCCCGCCGACACTTGGTCAGCTGAGCTCGGAGGTTTGCAAGGAGACCCTCACATCAGTTGAAAACCATGGGGGACATGCAGTCCTCCGCATAAAGCATCTGGGTCCGAGTAGCCATGTGTGGGGCTTGGCTACCCGCCACTCTAGTAATAGTAAGCAGTATGGTACGCAGTGGGTGGCTCAGCACATCCCTGATATGAATCTTCCCATTGGAAGGTCAAGAAGTAGCGACACAATGCTGTGACACCATATCCTCAACTGTACGGTCACTGGCCCGTGTTCCAGTAAGATGTACAGTGTCCCCTCTTCGGGACAAACCGGTAAGAAAGTAGATATCCTCAATGTCTATCGTGAGGATATGCTCACCAACTACAAAGTATTGTTGGGACGCATCCCAACTCTGAAGCATGTGTGTCAGCAGTGAGATATGGGATCTCATCCCCTGGATCTCAAAGAACTTGAGCAACCCACAGTTTCTCAAAGCATCCACACATTGTGGATCATTGGCAACTTGTTCATCTTCTAGCTCATGTTCTCTCTCTCGCCACTCCAATACCATATTGCCTAGCTGGTAACCTGCCAAGAAGGACATTTAAACACTGTTAGGTCCTGCTTCAACCTTCACAAGTCCATTTTTTGGATTCTTTTTTATGTTTGGAATTTTCAACTCCGTCATCGCACTTCTCCCATTCGAGGCTTGCGAAGACTCGGTCTCGTTGCAGGTCCTGAAAGGGAAAACTGCGACAAGCCGAGAGTGCAGTAGCCCTCCATGAACTCATCAAAAAACCCAAAAAATGGACCTAAAATAAAAAACTAATCAACTGGAAAGTTGCTGGATGAAGTTTAGGCCTACTTGATCCAGACGGTTGGTGAAATGGTGGATCTTAGCTCCCGGAATCAGTAAAGGAAGTTTTGGCTCCAAATGGTACTTCGCCACCCAAATTGGAAATTGAAACAATGTTTTCTATTTTTGGCCCATATTTCTATTTATAGATAGAATGGAATATTCCTTTTCAAATATTTTGATGCTCTTGGGCCATTTATCATAGTTTTTTACCATTTTTGTCCTATTTGAGGCTATTTGACACATTCTCTAGTGTGCAGGAGTTGTAAGTGGTCTTTCGTGCCTTTTCTCGTATCACAATGGTTATCACATGTATGAACACTCCCTTGAACGTTTTGTCGTTATTTTTGCAACGGTTAGTTTGTAATTATTGCGTGATGATGAGTTTACTCTTCGTTTATTCTCGTACTCACGAAACTATGAGAAGAAGTACCGAGTTATGATTTATCACTTTTCCAAGCTCGTTAAACTTCGATGGAAAAGGACACCCCCGGAGTCTACCGTTAAGCTCTTTTCGGGCTCTTGAAAAATGAAAAGATTGCCAAGCGAACTTGTCGCGTTCACGCATGTTAAAGTATTTGATGGTCGTCATCCTGGTGATAGTTTACCCCTTTTCCAGACCAGGAGGCACTAATTACGAAAAAGGAATACTCCATCCAATCATGACTGGAAGAGTCCTCTCTCGCGTTGTTTTACCCTTTTTCGGGCGATGAGGCTAACTTTACGAAAAAGGACCGTTGAAGTCTTCTTTAGTTCTTTTTAGACTCTCTAAACATGAAATGACAACCAAGTTTACCTTCTATGGACTCGTTAAAATTTTCACATTGAAGGGCCCGTCATGGGACGAACCCCTCCTATCCCAGGTTCGGAAAATATTTGGGATTGGAGTCATCTATGAGATGAGCTATACCGAGCATCTAGTTACCCTCATCAAGCTCGTAAAAAAACACATGAGGCACTCATCATTCATGATGGGGAAAAAGGAAAGTGTTTGTCTTACATACCTTATTAGTGGCAGTACGTAGTCGTTCTTGAACATGGCACTCATCTGCATTTGCATACAACACTTGGGTCATCCGTTTGTCTATGATCCCTCGCTTACTTTTTGAGTCCTGTTACTCCTTTGAGTCATTTAGAGAAAGCTCCCATCATCATTTGCATTAGAATTTTGCGTCATTCTCATTATGTCAATACTGCCGAGTCATTCCATGCCCATGTTCAAGAACACGTTCATCATTTGTCATCTGCAGTCAAGTGTACCCATCACCATATCGGTTTACTCTGAGTCAGTCTTGCATGTTACTGTACCATCTGATCTACTCTACACATCTTTTGTCATGTTTCGTGTTGATTAATGGGGGATTCATCATGGCCCTCCTTCGATGGATTCATCCTTGTCAACTTCAACACATCATCCGAGGATTGAATCTAGAAACCAACCAAGTACCTTGGCCCTGTTGATGCCTCGGATATCGTAGCATCAATCAGAAAGGGATTCTCCCCGAAAGACGGTCCCAATTAGACTATCTCCCGTTTGGTGTAGGGAATCCGTCCGGTTAGCGATTTCGGCAACCGTGGTTTTGGACTTTAAATCCGATTCTACCGGTTATGGCCCGATCCACCTTTCTTTTGGGTTTTTTATGACTTTTATATGAGATGCAAGTGCCTAAATTATACTTAATCTAAATGCAATAAAAAACAGATCTAAGCCTAAAACTGGAATAAATCTATCTATCCCTGCAGGGACCATGCTAAAGGGAGGAGCAATCAGCTGTAACATGAAGCGTAAGGAAAGAACAGATAGCTGTTAATTTCAGAAGCAAAGCTACAGCAAGATACAGATTTCTAAAAGATAGCTTCTAGTTTATCATGGAATGTATTCGTTGCTCATAAAACAGAAGAAAGCGGAAGAATAAAGAAACAGATCTGAAACGAAATTTAAAGAACGCATCTATTGTTCATAACGAAAGAAAGCAAAAAACTATTTAATCTATGTAACAAGAATAAAGAGACAGATCTAGATGTAACAAAAACTGAAAAATAAACTCAAAGATCCCTGCAAGGAGCAATTTAAAATTATGAACAATGAGCCACATGAATTACCCTGAAGAAAGAACAGTTAGCCATTCGATCTAGGCAAAGAAATCTACAGCAATACATTTCATTGTTCACAAAATAGAGAGAACGCATGCACAGAGGAGAGCAGGATCATTAATGCAAAGAAATAATCCAGATGTCAAGAATGATCTCACATTGCGGAATTACAGTCATTAGAATAGTCCAATATAGAGCAATCCAACATTCCAGGCAAAACGTCCATCTCCCGTGGCTTCTATTAGAAAATTCAATTTACAGACCCGATACAAGATAGCTCATATCGTTTGCCAAAATTTTCCTTCCCTGCAAAAAGTCCATTCTAATCTTTCCTAGATGCTATTTATAGCTACAACTTTGCCCTCTGGGCTGACACCTAGCATGTTCCACCTGTCATTTACAGGGATTTCTACTATAATCGATCACCAAAAATGGCCACTTCCTTTACAAAAAATATTTTGACAAAAATAGGGACAGCTGTCCCATGGCTTACGCCTTACATATTCAAAATATACATAACAGAAAATTTGCTAATATCAAAACGTTCCCTGCTGGGCACGTGTCTGGCTGAAGAGAGTGGCTCACTGAATTCAGCTTCTTCATTCCTGTGCGTGAGCTTCTGCTGGCAAAGGGTCGCCCAAGTTGATTGTCACTGGTGCCGCCTGGGAAGAGACCCTCGAATCCCCTGCTGATGCTGCTCCTAATCGGGAAGGGGGAATTGAACTGGCCAGACTTTCTGCCATTGCTGGGGAAGAGGCTGCTGGGAGAGAGGCTGCCGGATCTGCTGATGCTCCTGCTGCTGCTGCAGCTTTCCTGTTCTCCTCTTCTATGTAGCTGTGCCACACACCTGTGTCCCTTATGATTACGTTTGCTGCAGCAGGAAACAGGATTTTCTGAGAAGTCACATTCTTCTCGGGCTCCGTTTTAATGCTTTGTACTTCTGCTTCAGCAACTTGATATGCTTCCTTCAGCAGGTGGTTGTGAAGCGTTGATGAACCGATGTAATGTTGGAGATCATCCATGGCCAGGACATCAATCCTTTTCACATACTCCATCTGGACGCCTAGCTCTTCTTTCAGTTGAGACAGCCGCTGTTCCTTTTCCGGGAAGTCTTCTAGGGTCTGAGGGAAACTCAATGTGCAGCTGTCATGGACTCCTTTGAGCTTTTGGTATAGGTTGTTGATTCTATCTGTTGTCCTCTGCACACTGGCCATCAGCTTATTGGCACAGTTCCTGCCAAACTCCAACAAGGATATATCTTCATTAAAATCTTCCACGGCCTTAAAAGGAAGATGCGGGGGGGAACCTCCTTTCCCTTCTCTCCATGCCATCTGACTTATGACATTTACCTTGACACGGGTGTTCTTAGCTTTGAGCCTGTGGGCTTCCGTATTAACCTCTTTTAACCTAACCACCATGGCCTTCAGTTTGCATACCTCATCAGTGATTAGCTCTTGGGAGCCACACACTTGCTGCAGGATATTGCAAGACAGTTCGTGGAAGGGAGATAGGTCTATGGTTCTGCTCTCCGCTTGCTCTAAACGGTCAGCTAACGTTTGCTTGTCTGCTTTTAGCAGAGATGCCTTTTCTTCTGCACCATTCTTCTCTGCTTCCACAATCATCATTTGAAGTGTTAGCTGGTCCTTTTCCTCTTCCAGCTGGCTGTACTTGCTTGACAGCTCCTTATGTTCAGCGTACAAGCAGTTATACTGGTTTACTACCAGATCTCTTTGGGCTTGCTCATTAGCTACATTTTGTTGCAGCGTGCGTGCTCTTTTCTTTGTCAATATATTTTCTTTAACTATAACCCCTACATTGGCAAATGATTCCTGTGCTGTTGCTATAACAGCGGATGCCATGGCGATGGGATCTGCATCTGTGTTCTGCATGACAGCGACCTCTCGGTGGGTAACGATGTCATCATGGAAGGGGCTTTTAATCCTCTCTTCTGATTGGAGGACCATTGATTTTCTTTTCTTATCATAGACAAACTCATTCCATTTGGACACCGTACGCTTCCCAGATGGAGTGTACGGGACAATTGGTCGGTTTATGATGTCTATGTCTTCTTCCATAGGTGGGGTCCGGACTTCCTGAGCAGGGTCTACTCCTTCCTTTTGGGTACCAGAGACACCTGCTTGAGAGGTGTCTATCTCCATGTCTTGGACACCGGACCCACCTGCCTCGGTATCTTCCCTCGTCTTCAATTCTTCCTCCGCCTTCTTCCTTGCTTCAGCTTGCTCAGTCTCTGCTTCTTTCTGCTTTTGGGCTTCTTCAGCCTCTTTCCGCAGTCTTTCATTTTCAGCTTCTTGCTACTTTCTTGCTTCCTCGGCTTCCTGCTGTAACTTCGCCTCTTCTCTTAATCTGAGCTCTTCCTGAGCTCGGGCATCCTCAGCTTCTTTCTCATTTTGCTGGATGGTTTTCTGGGCCTTGGTTGAGCTAGAGCTTGCTCCAGTACCTTGGCGACAGATCCGCAGCTCAGCCATGTTGCAGATACCTCTGAATGCTTCCTCCTCGGCATCAGGGTAGTGGGAGTACTCGAAGTAAGCATAGTTCCCCTTGCAATGCTCGGCCACTTTACCCTTTCTGTCGTTCCGGTGGAAGATGACCTCACCGAAGTGGAAGGCCTTCAACTCTTGAATAAACTCATTGGCCGAGGAAACCCCTGAAAACTTGTAAGCGCCGATGCAGAAAGGTAGAGGGGGAAAGGAAGCCTTGAGTTGCTTGTGGAGGAATGCTCCAACCCTATCCAAGAAGAGTTGTCTTACTGCTTCCTTGAGCACCACATAGTCTGTGGCATACTGCAGCAATATGTATGGGGGCTTAGTCCCTCCAAACATTCTCAGGTAGGTACCCTGTTCTGAAAAGTAAAAGTCTCCATACTCCTCAAGGACTTCCAGAGCATTTCTTGACAGACAATTTGGTTCTTCCTTGAAGATTTTCTCGTATAGGGCCATGATGAACCCCTCACAGATAAGTTTGTAGCTGGGCTTGTAATTCTGAGCCCACAACATCTTGAATGCGATGTAGACCGGGGCGGTGGCCCTATCCCATGTAGACCCCAATTTGGGGAACTCTATCTTGGCCAAGATACAATCTATCAGGTATGAAGACATGAAGAATTCAGCCTTCTTCAAGGCCAGTCCTGGTTTAGCAGCAGCTATCATCGAGGCCAGACTGTCCGACAGGATAGTGGCCCAGTCAAACACTGTCCCCTGAAATGCTACATAGTGAATGATAGGGACCCACTGAATCTTGTATACTGTGCCATCGGGCATGCCGAAGATACTGCACAGCATTAAAGCGATCAATCTGAAAGGGGCCCTCAAGTTCTGTACATCATATTCATCGTTTCCCTTCTTTCTCAAATGCTTCCCTCCCCTCAATAGCTTCTTGGCCATCTCGATGTTATCCATTTGGCCCAACCATTCGTCAGTCAAAGCTTGTTGGACACGGGGAAATCTGTAGGCCGCCGCAATATACGCGGGTTGAAACGAGGCAATGGCCACTTTCCCGCTATCATTTATCACTCTCCCTTCAGCATCTGCATGTTGGAGTATCCACTCGATCACTTCAGCACAGGGGAATAGATCAGGGCGGGTAGCGGCTCTGGTTATGCCCGAGGTTCTGATATTTTGATAGATTGGTGCTTCTTCCAGCAACATATCTGGGATTTCCTGGTCCCTAATCATTCTATAGATGTCATCCCATCTGATTTCTGGGGGGACACCAGTGGTGCACCTAGTGTCCTGTAGCGAGGTTTCAATCTTGAGAGGGGCAGGTTTCTTTTCTGTCGTCTTCGCCTTCTTCTTACCGGTTTTCGGCATTTTGAATTATCCCTGATAACATACATATACAATTCATCATGATCTTGAGCAACATGCTGTGAGGCCTTTTAACAGAAAGCACCATTGTTTTGAATATATCAATAAGATGAGTACAATGAAGCTGTATATTTAGGAAGAAAAAACATAATTTGAAACATAAATTGAAACATTTGAATCTCTTAAAAGGATGGGATTGGGTTGCTTTTGCGGGGATAGACTGTGTTGCGGAAGCCATTGGTTTCCGGACCGATAGGCGGTTTGCGGAAGCAATGGGCTTTCGGGTTAGCCTTGGGGAAGGGATAAGATAGCTTTCGTCACTGCTGTGGTTTGGGAGGCCCGTGGCGGGTGAGCTCGGATGGATAGACCTTTTGCCGAAAGGTGAACCCCTTTCATATCTAAGATTAGGCGAGGGCATTCGGATGCTAATGTTATTTGCGGGACATGCCGAGGTGCTCCATGGGGAGTAGTTCGAGCAAGGGCGCCGGTGCCGGGGAATACTGACGCAAAGGTTCGAGCGGTCATGGTTTTGGGTCCTAGCTGGCGCAACTTGAGTACTCACGGGTTTTGGACAGGGCCATGCAATCGGAGACAAGGCTTTGCCCCGGGTAGAGGGCGCGCTGGGACCAGGGACTTATGGAAGGGCCCGGGATTTTACGTCCTGATTTTTGGCCGGGGCATAACACGCCTAAAGGGCTTCGACAAATTTTTTTCAAAACGAGGGGCGCGGCCCGGGGGTTTTAAAAATGGGACAAGATTAACCGCCCACACCCACCATCACTGCTCGAAACAAAAGTTTAAAGTTTTAACGAATGTCTACGACGATTTTGTAAATGACGAAAAACTCCATTCAACTGAATCTGACGGGAAAAACATAGCCTTTGACGGGTGTTTTGCCCGTCAAAACCCCACTAAAACCCATTGTTTTCCCCCAAAAGACAGCTCAATAGTGAGAATCAAGGTTAAAATCCTACCTGGCACCGTGGGGATCGCTTGAACGAGGTGGCCGCGAGCGCGAATGAGCGAGGTGAGCTGGAGTGATTTGCACGGCTTCGCACGTCGTTGGCCAATTCGAAAACAGTGGTGCACTGGTTCGAGCCCCAACCGCATTTTATAAAAATGGGCACGTGTGAACATTCAATTTGGTAGGTGGTGAGGTTAAAATGAGGTTTAAATTCGCCGCGCGTAGCGGTCATGTCAAACGATCTCGGTTTTCGTGCGACCGTCATTCGCGGGGCCAGTTTGTGAATCGTATCCACCGTTGCGGAAGGGTTCAGCGAAAGCTCCCGCAGTTTCGGGGCTTACTGCGGAAAGGAAAATTGAAGCCTTCCGCGAAAGACCGCCGCGTAGCGGACGGGTAACGCCAAGGCTTCCGCCCTTTCGGAACGATATAGCGAATTCTCCCGGTGTTTTTCGGAAGGCTTTTGCGAACCAAAAAATTCGAAGTCTCGTTGATTTTTGGGAAGGTTTGGCGAAGGCTCCCGCTAGTTTCGGAAGGCTTTTGCTAGATCTCTTCGGGCGCTTTATACGAATAGCTCCCGCCGTTTCGGGAGCAAAACTCCTACTCTTCCACACATTCACCCGGGGTCGTTTCGGAGTCCTTTGTCGAGCGGTTTAAGCGATTGGCTTCCGCCGTTTCGGAAGGGTAGCCCGAAGGCTTCCGCATTTCGGGAGCGAAGGCTGAAGGCCTCCGCGACAGTTTCCTGAAAAAATTCTAAGTCTTTTCATAGTTTCGGAAACAAAATGTGAATTCTTCCGCGGGACTCATGCGGATGGCTTCCGCCGTTTCGGGAGGGTTTCATCAAAACCTTCTGCAATTTTAACAAACCAATCCGACTTTTTCGGGCGTCTTTCCTAATCCCTTCCGCTGTTTCGGAGCATTTTACGAACTGTCCCCGCCGTTTCGGGAAGAAAACTCCAATCTCTCCGCGGACGGTTGAAAAATGTTCTAAGTGCTTTTCGGGAGACTAAGGCGAATGAGTCCCGCCATTTCGGGAGGAAAGCCAGAACCTTTCCGCGTTTGCGGAAGGCTTGAGTAAAGGGCTCCGCCGTTTCGGGAGGTTTTTTCGTTTCGGAATTTGAACCGTTCCACAGAAGCAATGATCGAAAATTTTCCAAGTCCTTTTACTTCGGAAGGCTCAGGCGTGCGGTCTATGAGGATGGCTTCCGCCGTTTCGGGTGGTTTCATTGAATTCCCCCGCCATTTCGGGAGAATAACTCGAACCTTTCCGCGGTTGGAGGAGGCTTGAGTGAAAAATTCCGCCATTTCGGGGGGCATTGCCCAACGTTCCCGCAGTCTTTTCTAATCGGAAGAAAATCTAATTCCTTTTCGGGAGATTTAAGGCGAGTGGGTCCCGCAATTTCGGGAGCAAAACTGGAACCTTTCCGCGGTTGCGGAAGGCTTAAGCGAAAGCTTCCGTTGTTTCGGGGACTAATTTTCAATGGCTTCCGCGGATTTTGACAAAGAAAATCTCAGTCCTTCTTTCGGAAAGATTGGACGTTTGTCTTTGAAGTCGGGAGATAGTCCGAATTATTCCAGAACGTTGGGGAAAACTAAGTTCTTCTTGGGCTCTTTGGGGAAAAGAAAGGAAGGGTTGATGGCAGGATGTTCAGCGGGGAAATACGATTTTATGTTGAACAGAGCTGACGGCTGGGATGGCTTGTCAGGCAAACCTTCTATAAAATACAGGAGGGGCCCCAACAAGTTCAAAATTTTGGGGGGGGGTGTTGCTGCAACAACAATGGCGAGTCGCTGGCGAACACATATCTCTGAAAAATTCCTCTTCACGGTCCGGAACCTCATTAAAACATCCACCTCGGGTGCACTACTCAACTGAGCATTTTATACTCATGTGGGGAAAAGAGGCACTTTTCCTGGTAGCCATTGGGGAAAGGGGAGCTTTGACCGAGACATCTTCACCACTCTCAGAGGGCCAGCGTATGAGATTCATTTTAGGAGGGTCATCTCTCAAATGGTCACTACTGCCGGACTCCACAGGATTTGCAACCCTTTCTCATGGACATTTATTGTTCTTGTTCCTCATTCCCATGCTGCTGGAACCCTTTGGGATGCTTGTACTTTGTACAGCTTAGCTGTTTGAGCCTTCCAGGGATATTTTCTTTTGGACACGATCTTTGATTTAGGCTCCTCAATCCATAGTGTCCTTTTGTGTGAGTTAGAATTTTATTGATTTGATTTGATCAAACTTCACGGACGGAGAGGAGCCCAATTTGAGCTGAGTCTTTTGGACAGCCTTCTAGATTTTACATGTCTTTTGCTTTTGTCTCAGCCATGCTTTAATTGAGGTGAGAATCCCTGGAAAACAGACTCTTGAATGTAGGCCATTTTGGCTGTTAAATCTGCAGCATGGAGTCATCTCAATACCCTATGTCCTCGAGAGGTGCCACTTTCCATGGGTCCAACTTAGGTAACCTTCTTGAGATGCTTTTAAAGTGTGAGAGTGGGTGGAGCCCAACGATAGTAGTGAAGATGGTCATAGGTCTCTGCTATTAAACAGGATTAGTGTGACTAGCAGGGTAGGCTTCCCTTCTTCTGAACATTTCAGCGAGAGCACAGCGGACCGGGTTTACTGAGCAAGGTTCCAGATTCATGGGTTGCGAGTTTTCTTTGAGAGAGCTATCTTCAACGGGAAACTCATCAAAAAAAAGGGGGGCCTTCAGAAAACAAAACTTGTCAAAAAGTTCAAATAACAAAGAAAGAAACAACATGGCCGAAATAAAACAGCTAAAAGCGACAGTGAAAAGACAACTTTATTTATGTACAGGAAGTCTCGAGGAGACTATGCGAAATATTGTTTCAGAGCGAGGCCATTGAGAGGAAGGGCCACTTCCTCTCCCTCGAGATTTGTCAATTTATAAGTGGATGGGCCTAATTTTGCAGAAATTTGGTACGGGCCTACCCATAGATGTTGAAATTTCGTATGCATTCCTTTGCCCTCATGATTATGGTCCCATTTCAGGACTAAGTCCCCGACTTCAAAATCCCTCTTGCCGGATTTCCTCTTATCGAACCATCTCTTAACTATGTCCTGGTGTTGATGGAATCGATCTTTAGCTTTGTGTCGGGCTTCTTCCAGTTGAAGCAGGGTGTTGATTCTGGATTGTAGGGCTTGGTTACCAGAACCCCGAGAGGCTTGGGACAATTGCAAGGATGGCAGTAAGATGTTTGGGGGAAGTATGGCTTCCTTGCCATAGACGAGAGTGAAAGGGGAGACACCTAAAGCATTCTTTGGGGTTACTCTATCTGCCCATAAGGCGTTTGGGAGAGCCACATGCCAACTTCTTTGGTTTTCTATCACAGTTTTCTTGAGGATTCGAATCAGATTCTTGTTTGAGGATTCAGCTAATCCGTTTCCCTGAGGGTAGTAATTGGCTGAATAATGCAACTTAATTCCCCATTCATAAACAAATTCATTTATCTTGCAAGATGAAAAATAAGTAGCATTATCAAAAACAAGGGAAATTGGAACACCAAACCTGGTTATGATGTTCTCTTTCAGGAAGCTGATGACTGCGTCTTCATTGATCTTGCGCAATGGGATGGCCTCCGTCCACCTGGTGAAGTAATCGGTAGCCGTCAGAATGTATCGGTGTTGCAATGAAGAATTTGGATTTATTTCTCCGATAACATCTATGCCCCATTGCTCAAAAGGTTCAGAGATGATGACCGGCTGCAATGGGCCTGCGGCCTTAGGTAACTTCCCAGCGCTTCTTTGACATACATCACAGTTTCGTGCATATGTGTGGGCATCTCGAAACAGAGTGGGCCAGTAATAACCAGCTCTCAGTATCTTGTGTGCTGTTGTCTCTCCTGAATAATGGCCACCCACGGGGCCATCATGCAATTCTTTGACAACTTTGTTTGCATCCTCCTTTTCCAAACACCTAAGAAGGACTCCATCATAATTCTTTCTAAAAAGAATCCCATCAATGATTTGATAGGGTGCCGATTTCAAGCGGAGTGCCCTTCTTTGTTTAGAATTCCAGTGTTCGGGTAGATATCCCTGCTGTAAATAGTGCACTAGATCCCTATACCATGACTGGGGAGCTGTAAAGATATGGCATACCTCAACCGAATTGAGCTCAGCTTCATTTCTCCAATGGTGCTCTTCATCAGTCGAGTTTCCCGCCAGTAACTTGCATAGACCTTGTCCTTTGATGATTGTAGCCGGTTTAAATTCCAGATCATACTCCTGCAGAGCTGTGACCCAGTTTCCTCTCCTCTCTCCCAATTCCTTTTGAACGAAAAGGGATCTAACAGCTGGATGGGGAACTATGACTTTAGTTCTGTTCATCAAAATGTATGGCCTAAACTGCTTGACTGCTTTGAAGACTGCGTAGGCATGCTTGTCAACTACGGGGTAATTCAGCTCAGCCCCTTGCAGACCAGTGCTCATAAACGAGATTGGGTACTCATCCCCCAACTCCACCTTTTGCGCGAGTACAGCTGCGAGAGAGTCATCCGAGGCGAAGGTATACAGGATGAAGTCTTTATCGAAATCTGGGCTTCTTAAGGAAGGAGCTTTAGCTACCGCTGCCTTGATATCTCTAAATGCGTCCTTCTCCAAATCTGTCCACTTGAACTGTATGCTTTGTTTAACCATCTGCTGTAACGGCTTAACGATTTGTGCGAAATCCGGAACAAATCTGCGGACAAAATTGATGGTGCCCATAAAAGACTGCATAGATTTTTTGTTGTGAGGCATTGGAATCTTATTAATAGCTTGGACTCTTTCCTGGTCGATTGACACTCCCCCTTTGGAAATGATATGACCTAAGAGCTTACCTTCGGGTACAACAAACACGCTCTTCTTGGGATTCAAGGAAATACCATACTTCCGGCAACGGTCAAAGATGTGCCTCAGATGAACAACATGATCTTCCCTTTTCTTCGAAAAGACCGTCACATCATCTAAGTAAACAACAACACATTGCCCACCCAATCCTCGGAAGGCAATATCCATCGCCCTTTGGAATGTGGCTCCTGCGTTTATCAAACCAAATGGCATCCTTCTGTAGGCGAAAGTTCCCCACTTAGTCCTGAAAGTGGTCTTGAGACGATCTTCTTCAGCGACTAGCACTTGGTTATAGCCTGAGAAACCATCGAGGAGAGAAAACAATTCGGATCCTGACACCATTTGGAGGATTTGCTCCATTGAGGGTACGGGGTAGTTGTCTTTATCTGAGGCTTTGTTTAAATTTCTGAAATCTACACATAGCCTTATCTCTCCAGATTTCTTCCTTACGGGAACCAAGTTTGCAACCCATTCAGAATGCCGAACTTTGAAGATTATCTTAGCGTCTAGGAGCTTCTTTAATTCCTTTTGGATCAGCGGTTCTAGAGTAGGATGCATCCTTCTTAATTGCTGCTGAAATGGTTTGACACCCGCTTTCATTGGTATAACATGCTGAATGATGCGGACGTCATATGTTTTCAGATCTTCATAGGTCCATGCAAAAACATCCTTGTACTGTTTAAACAATTTAATGAACCTGTCTCTTTCTCCTGGTGAACAACATTTGCCAAGGTTGACAAATTTCGGTTCTGCCTCGGTGCCCAAATTAACCAACTCATGTTGCATTGATGAGCTGTTAGTTTTGGTATTAGCTGGTCTTTTGAACTTATTTTGAAGATCGAAAAGCATTTCGAGGGACCTGACCCCCTTTGGCATGAAATTTCCTTTCTCGTCATCTCTCTTCATCAAATCAGCATCGTGTTCTTCCTCATCTATTGCAACTCCTTGGAAACTGTCTTCGTTTGTCAGGAAGCTGATAATTTGTTCATCATCATCGAAGACTCTGAAATTTGTGATGTTATCGGGAACGGAAGGCCTGAAAATCAATTCAATTGAGCATTTATTATTTGACGGCACCAATCTAGAAGCAGACGTTGCTAATAAATCAGCAGCAGAATTTTGCAATCTAGGAATTGATTTTATATTGAAAGCGTCAAAATACATGATTAAATCCCATACCTCAGCCTGGTAACCTTTCAAGTGTGGTGAGAGACAATGAATGGTGTCCCTTGCCTGTCTGACAACTATCTCGGAGTCACCAAAAACCTTCAGGTACTTAACATTTAAGCCAATGGCCTTCTTTAAACCATGTACCAAAGCTTCATATTCAGCGGTATTATTAGTACAATCGAATTCTAATCTACAAGACAAAAAATACTTGTTCTTCTTTGGATCCATTAGAACACAACCGGCTCCGGATCCTTCCAGAGTTTTAGAACCATCAATGTATAATGTCCAAAAGGTTTCTTTAGATTCAACTAAGTTAGTTTCTTTGTGGTCTATGTTAGTAACTAAATTAACTATGTTACAATCAACGTCATCAGTCCGAGAGAAATGAAGGAGATCGGACTGTTTATCTGATTCATGGCTAACGATTTCAGATTGATAGTTACCCGGATCCATTTCTAAGAAGTAATTCCCCAGGACCGAGGAAGAGAAAGTTACAGCCTCATTCTTTTCTTCTAGCTGGGTTACGTTTTGTTTCATATGAGGTTCTCTAAGAACTTTAATCTGATTCTGCCTGTTCTGATAAGGCAGCCATAGATGAGACCAATCGGTAGCGAAGTAGCCACTCAACTTGGTAGACCAATCTCTACTCAAAATCAGCCCATAAGCTTCAGGGATATCGACCACCATTATGTCAATGAATTGACAAACTATAGGGTCGGCTGACAGTCTAATTAGAACGTCTTTCATCTCCCCAATTACTTTAACAGCAGTCCTATCTAATTGGATAATTTGAGCTGGAGATGGTACGGGCTGCCCATTAATTTTCCTACAAATTGACAGTGGCATAACGTTTGAAGAAGCTCCAGAGTATACCAAACAGTTATGAACATTGTGATTAAAAATTTCAAATGTCAACAAAAATGGCAACGTTTGGGATTTGGATTTCCCACCGATGCTAGCCTCGTTAATTTCAGGATTGTCTTGAGAGTCCGTTAATGTAGTGCTGGGTTTTGGTTGTAAAACATGCAACAGTTTGTCTCGTTGATGGGGCAAGCTACACATGTCAAATATTGATATGTTTGCTTTGACTTTCTTGATATCTTCGATAATATCATACCCTATATCGGATTCGTTCCCAATTTGAGTTGGCTAATCTGTTTTGTTCATGGTGACCTTAGGCGGCTGAACTGTGTTGTCAGCGCTTGGCTGTTTGGCAGCTGTTTGGTTTACTTTGGGATGAGGTGGGATGATTGGTATATGCCTCCTAGGCGGATCTTTCGAAATCTTAGGCTTATGGGAAGAGGTGACTGGGACAGGATCCGCAATTGGGCCCTTGCTGTGAGTGGCAACATTTATGGTAGAGGGAGAGCTGTCTACATGATCTTCTTCTACTAATTCAGTCATAGGTACCCAATCCCACAACACCATAGTAGTGTCTGGGGTTGGTTCCTCTAACTCAGGGCTTGACTCTTCCGGAGGATCATCCTGATCCGGGATCTGGGAATCTAACATTTGGTTCATGACTAAGCTCATGGAATTGATCCATTGCGGGCAGCTTTTTTCCGAATGTGGTTCTTGGTGAAAAGTGCAGAAATTCTCCATCCCTATCTAATTCAAGTTTAAAACGGGGGCAGCGTTCATTGGTGGATGAGTCTGTTCCCCGTCTTCCCTTCTTTTGTAGAATGGCTTGAAAGGTTTCCTAGATGTACTAGCAGCCTTGTCTTTCTCGAGATCTACGATTTTGTTAGATAATTTCTGCATCATTTTGACTACGTTTTCCATGTCCGTAGATGGCTCGTCTTTACTTCTAGTGAGCAGCAAAGGTTTCTTGCTAGCTGTTGGTTTTGGTTCTACATCTAAGGCATGTTTGGCAATGCTATCAGCCTCTTCTTCTACCTTTCTAGCTTCCTCAAAGTTCTCTATCAGGGTAGCTTTCTTGGACCTCTTCACAAACATTGCTATGGGTCCATCAAGAGCGGTTGTATAGTATTCAATTAGAGATTCCTCGGCTGGTTTATTAGCTTGACTGAAGTTATTCAACAGCGTAGTGAATCTTTGATTGAAATCTTGAACCTTTTCTTTCTTTTCCATCCTCATGGATAAGAGTTCTTTCATGAGTGTGGCCACAGTCTTTTGGTTTCCGTATTTCTTTAGAAAACATTTTTCGAATTCATCCCAACTAGAGATTGAGCTGGGTTGTAAGCTAAAGTACCATGATGATACTTTTGGCTCGAATGTATATGGAAACAACCTGCAGACCACGTCTTCATGTTGTACGTTCAACAGGTTCAGAGCCAAGTAAAAACTCTTGAGGTGATCTTCTGCCGAAATGGCTTTCCCTGGATCGTATTTAGGCAAGAACTTTTCTGGGTTTTTAAGGAGATTATGGAATGGTCCAGCTAAGTTCAGCGCTCCCCTTGCTCTCCAAGCAGGTACAGCCATGTTTGGGTTTGGATGTGGAGACCCTGGTGGAGAATTGTAGGGTGAATCCGGTGGAGTACTTTTGGGAGTGGTAATTTCTTCGAGATTTTCTTGGTCTGACTTGTTAAGAGTGCCGGAGATTTCTTCCAACGTCAAATTTACCAGTTCTTCAAAACTCTGAACGAGGATTGAATCACGGGTGTATTGTGGCTCCTTTCTGGGTGTAGTTTTCTTAGGGAGGAAGTTGACAGCGTTTAAACCACCTAGCTGTCTAACGTAGGATCTGGTATGTCTTCTCAAGTCCTCTATTTCTGCAAAAGGAACAGCGTATAAAGCTTCCTGAGGCTCAGGGTCAGAAATGAGGCGTTCTTGGTCTGTTAATCCAAGATCTGGGCTGTTTGAAAAGTTTTCTTCAAGCGGGTTTTTAGTGTTATCTATGACCGTGGAAGATTTTCCTCTATCAGCCATGCACTTCAGGCCCTCCTTCTAGCGCCAAAAACTGTTGATGCCTCGGATATCGTAGCATCAATCAGAAAGGGATTCTCCCCGAAAGACGGTCCCAATTAGACTATCTCCCGTTTGGTGTAGGGAATCCGTCCGGTTAGCGGTTCCGGCAACCGTGGTTTTGGACTTTAAATCCGATTCTACCGGTTATGGCCCGATCCACCTTTCTTTTGGGTTTTTTATGACTTTTATATGAGATGCAAGTGCCTAAATTATACTTAATCTAAATGCAATAAAAAACAGATCTAAGCCTAAAACTGGAATAAATCTATCTATCCCTGTAGGGACCACGCTAAAGGGAGGAGCAATCAGCTGTAACATGAAGCGTAAGGAAAGAACAGATAGCTGTTAATTTCAGAAGCAAAGCTACAGCAAGATACAGATTTCTAAAAGATAGCTTCTAGTTTATCATGGAATGTATTCGTTGCTCATAAAACAGAAGAAAGCGGAAGAATAAAGAAACAGATCTGAAACGAAATTTAAAGAACGCATCTATTGTTCATAACGAAAGAAAGCAAAAAACTATTTAATCTATGTAACAAGAATAAAGAGACAGATCTAGATGTAACAAAAACTGAAAAATAAACTCAAAGATCCCTGCAAGGAGCAATTTAAAATTATGAACAATGAGCCACATGAATTACCCTGAAGAAAGAACAGTTAGCCATTCGATCTAGGCAAAGAAATCTACAGCAATACATTTCATTGTTCACAAAATAGAGAGAACGCATGCACAGAGGAGAGCAGGATCATTAATGCAAAGAAATAATCCAGATGTCAAGAATGATCTCACATTGCGGAATTACAGTCATTAGAATAGTCCAATATAGAGCAATCCAACATTCCAGGCAAAACGTCCATCTCCCGTGGCTTCTATTAGAAAATTCAATTTACAGACCCGATACAAGATAGCTCATATCGTTTGCCAAAATTTTCCTTCCCTGCAAAAAGTCCATTCTAATCTTTCCTAGATGCTATTTATAGCTACAACTTTGCCCTCTGGGCTGACACCTAGCATGTTCCACCTGTCATTTACAGGGATTTCTACTATAATCGATCACCAAAAATGGCCACTTCCTTTACAAAAAATATTTTGACAAAAATAGGGACAGCTGTCCCATGGCTTATGCCTTACATATTCAAAATATACATAACAGAAAATTTGCTAATATCAAAACGTTCCCTGCTGGGCACGTGTCTGGCTGAAGAGAGTGGCTCACTGAATTCAGCTTCTTCATTCCTGTGCGTGAGCTTCTGCTGGCAAAGGGTCGCCCAAGTTGATTGTCACTGGTGCCGCCTGGGAAGAGGCCCTCGAATCCCCTGCTGATGCTGCTCCTAATCGGGAAGGGGGAATTGAACTGGTCAGACTTTCTGCCATTGCTGGGGAAGAGGCTGCTGGGAGAGAGGCTGCCGGATCTGCTGATGCTCCTGCTGCTGCTGCAGCTTTCCTGTTCTCCTCTTCTATGTAGCTGTGCCACACACCTGTGTCCCTTATGATTACGTTTGCTGCAACAGGAAACAGGATTTTCTGAGAAGTCACATTCTTCCCGAGCTCCGTTTTAATGCTTTGTACTTCTGCTTCAGCAACTTGATATGATTCCTTCAGCAGGTGGTTGTGAAGCGTTGATGAACCGATGTAATGTTGGAGATCATCCATGGCCAGGACATCAATCCTTTTCACATACTCCATCTGGACGCCTAGCTCTTCTTTCAGTTGAGACAGCTGTTGTTCCTTTTCCGGGAAGTCTTCTAGGGTCTGAGGGAAACTCAATGTGCAGCTGTCATGGACTCCTTTGATCTTTTGGTATAGGTTGTTGATTCTATATGTTGTCCTCTGCAAACTGGCCATCATCTTATTGGCACAGTTCCTGCCAAACTCCAACAAGGCTATATCTTCATTAAAATCTTCCACGGCCTTAAAAGGAAGATGCGGGGGGAAACCTCTTGGCCATCTCGATGTTATCCATTTGGCCCAACCATTCGTCAGTCAGAGCTTGTTGGACACGGGGAAATCTGTAGGCCGCCGCAATATACGCGGGTTGAAACGAGGCAATGGCCACTTTCCCGCTATCATTTATCACTCTCCCTTCAGCATCTGCATGTTGGAGTATCCACTCGATCACTTCAGCACAGGGGAATAGCTCAGGGCGGGTAGCGGCTCTGGTTATGCCCGAGGTTCTGATATTTTGATAGATTGGTGCTTCTTCCAGCAACATATCTGGGATTTCCTGGTCCCTGATCATTCTATAGATGTCATCCCATCTGATTTCTGGGGGGACACCAGTGGTGCACCTAGTGTCCTGTAGCGAGGTTTCAATCTTGAGAGGGGCAGGTTTCTTTTTTGTCGTCTTCGCCTTCTTCTTACCGGTTTTCGGCATTTTGAATTATCCCTGATAACATCCATATACAATTCATCATGATCTTGAGCAACATGCTGTGAGGCCTTTTAACAGAAAGCACCATTGTTTTGAATATATCAATAAGATGAGTACAATGAAGCTGTATATTTAGGAAGAAAAAACATAATTTGAAACATAAATTGAAACATTTGAATCTCTTAAAAGGATGGGATTGGGTTGCTTTTGCGGGGATAGACTGTGTTGCGGAAGCCATTGGTTTCCGGACCGATAGGCGGTTTGCGGAAGCAATGGGCTTTCGGGTTAGCCTTGGGGAAGGGATAAGATAGCTTTCGTCACTGCTGTGGTTTGGGAGGCCCGTGGCGGGTGAGCTCGGATGGACAGACCTTTTGCCGAAAGGTGAACCCCTTTCATATCTAAGATTAGGCGAGGGCATTCGGATGCTAATGTTATTTGCGGGACATGCCGAGGTGCTCCATGGGGAGTAGTTCGAGCGAGGGCGCCGGTGCCGGGGAATACTAACGCAAAGGTTCGAGCGGTCATGGTTTTGGGTCCTGGCTGGCGCAGCTTGAGTACTCACGGGTTTTGGACAGGGCCATGGCATCGGAGACAAGGCTTTGGCCCGGGTAGAGGGCGCGCTGGGACCAGGGACTTATGGAAGGGCCCGGGATTTTACGTCCTGAGTTTTGGCCGGGGCATAACACGCCTAAAGGGCTTCGACAAATTTTTTTCAAAACGAGGGGCGCAGCCCGGGGGTTTTAAAAATGGGACAAGATTAACCGCCCACACCCACCATCACTGCTCGAAACAAAAGTTTAAAGTTTTAACGAATGTCTACGACGATTTTGTAAATGACGAAAAACTCCATTCAACTGAATCTGACGGGCAAAACATAGCCTTTGACGGGTGTTTTGCCCGTCAAAACCCCACTAAAACCCATTGTTTTCCCCCAAAAGACAGCTCAATAGTGAGAATCAAGGTTAAAATCCTACCTGGCACCGTGGGGATCGCTTGAACGAGGTGGCCGCGAGCGCGAATGAGCGAGGTGAGCTGGAGTGATTTGCACGGCTTCGCACGTCGTTGGCCAATTCGAAAACAGTGGTGCACTGGTTCGAGCCCCAACCGCATTTTATAAAAATGGGCACGTGTGAACATTCAATTTGGTAGGTGGTGAGGTTAAAATGAGGTTTAAATTCGCCGCGCATAGCGGTCATGTCAAACGATCTCGGTTTTCGTGCGACCGTCATTCGCGGGGCCAGTTTGTGAATCGTATCCGCCGTTGCGGAAGGGTTCAGCGAAAGCTCCCGCAGTTTCGGGGCTTACTGCGGAAAGGAAAATCGAAGCCTTCCGCGAAAGACCGCCGCGTAGCGGACGGGTAACGCTAAGGCTTCCGCCCTTTCGGAACGATATAGCAAATTCTCCCAGTGTTTTTCGGAAGGCTTTTGCGAAAGCTTCTGCGAACCAAAAAATTCGAAGTCTCGTTGATTTTTGGGAAGGTTTGGCGAAGGCTCCCGCTAGTTTCGGAAGGCTTTTGCTAGATCTCTTCGGGCGCTTTATACGAATAGCTCCCGCCGTTTCGGGAGCAAAACTCCTACTCTTCCGCACATTCACCCGGGGTCGTTTCGGAGTCCTTTGTCGAGCGGTTTAAGCGATTGGCTTCCGCCGTTTCGGAAGGGTAGCCCGAAGGCTTCCGCGTTTCGGGAGCGAAGGCTGAAGGCCTCCGCGATAGTTTCCTGAAAAAATTCTAAGTCTTTTCATAGTTTCAGAAACAAAACGTGAATTCTTCCGCGGGACTCATGCGGATGGCTTCCGCCGTTTCGGGAGGGTTTCATCAAAACCTTCCGCAATTTTAACAAACCAATCCGACTTTTTCGGGCGTCTTTCCTAATCCCTTCCGCTGTTTCGGAGCGTTTTACGAACTGTCCCCGCCGTTTCGGGAAGAAAACTCCAATCTCTCCGCGGACGGTTGAAAAATGTTCTAAGTGCTTTTCAGGAGACTAAGGCGAATGAGTTCCACCATTTCGGGAGGAAAGCCGGAACCTTTCCGCGTTTGCGGAAGGCTTGAGTAAAGGGCTCCGCCGTTTCCGGAGGTTTTGTCGTTTCGGAACTTGAACCGTTCCGCAGAAGCAATGATCGAAAATTTTCCAAGTCCTTTTACTTCGGAAGGCTTAGGCGTGCGGTCTATGAGGATGGCTTCCGCCGTTTCGGGTGGTTTCGTTGAATTCCCCCGCCGTTTCGGGAGAATAACTCGAACCTTTCCGCGGTTGCGGGAGGCTTGAGTGAAAAATTCCACCGTTTCGGGGGGCATTGCCCAACGTTCCCGCAGTCTTTTCTAATCGGAAGAAAATCTAAGTCCTTTTCAGGAGATTTAAGGCGAGTGGGTCCCGCAATTTCGGGAGCAAAACCGGAACCTTTCCGCGGTTGCGGAAGGCTTAAGCGAAAGCTTCCATTGTTTCGGGGACTAATTTTCAATGGCTTCCGCGGATTTTGACAAAGAAAATCTCAGTCCTTCTTTCGGAAAGATTGGACGTTTGTCTTTGAAGTCGGGAGATAGTCCGAATTATTCCAGAACGTTGGGGAAAACTAAGTTCTTCTTGGGCTCTTTGGGGAAAAGAAAGGAAGGGTTGATGGCAGGATGTTCAGCAGGGAAATACGATTTTATGTTGAACAGAGCTGACGGCTGGGATGGCTTGTCAGGAAAACCTTCTATAAAATACAGGAGGGGCCCCAACAAGTTCAAAATTTTGGGGGGGGGTGTTGCTGCAACAACAGGCCCTGCATGTCTCAATGGCAGGTTACCTTGCTTTCATCATGAGTTTACATCATTGACTCTTGATTGAAAGATTTCATCTTGCGTTCGACTTCAACTCATTTATTCATGCTTGATGATATTTATTGTGATACCTTGGGAGTCATTGACATCAATGGTGATCTCCCTTGCACTTGTTAATGGTTTACATCAATGGCCGGTAATCAAGTGGTTTCTACCATGTTCGACATCAAGACATTTGTAATCACATGGATAGATTCGTATCATTGCGGGTTCAGCTTGAAGACCCTGGGGAGTCATGTTTTACCCAGGTTGCAATGGAGTTTGTATTTGAGTTATATTACACGGATCCACTTTTGTATTGGTCGTGGTTGTGTTATCATCTCATCATGGATCTACACTTGTGTCTAGTATCCATGATTGTGTTCAGTCGGTCATTACTACCATGGATCTGCAATGTATTGGTCGGCAGCCATGTTGTACTTCATATGAGATTGTCAGTTCAGAGTCAATTGTACTGCAGTGGTGTCCTTCATCTGATGATTCTATTGCCATTACTTCTATCAAAGCACTTCACCTTTCTATCTTCAACAACTTCATGCTTTGGGGGGCATTATATTACACCCAAAATCTACTCATCATAAGATTCAGTGTATACACCCCTGAAGATACCTGGACTAAGTAATCATCCTGGGAGGATTTGCACCCAATTGTGCTAGGTTTTGAAGGCTCATCACAGGTTGCACACTAGAAACATGCGACGTTGCATCTTGCTCCACTGCAGGGTGCGACGAGGTCAGTTAATGGGAAAAAATAGCTTATTCAAGATCCTTCTCGAAACTTGCTCATTTAGGGGCTTATCCCTGACCTCTAGGGGAGCTGGTACTCAACTCTTGACTCTTTAGGGGGATCCCCTATCTCTCTCCTACCATCTCTCAACCTATCCTATCCATACCCTATCCACTTAGTCCTATATAAGTGAAGCTCACTCCCATCCCAAAGGGAGGAAGACTATGGTATCTACATGCTGGTGAAATCATTCTTAGAACATCTCCACTCACCTGTTGGAGAACTCATACTTCCTTGGAAGGATATGGCAATTGGCTTTGTCGAAGAAGGGCTACAACGTTAAGCCTTGGTTGTGGTTCTATATCTCTATCATGTACTCCTCTATTTGCAGTAATAGACATGCTTTCCAATAATATTGTTCACGTGTGCAATGATATTGAGTAGTTTACCTGCTTAACTATTTACTTAGATCGCTTATTGTATAGATGTATTTACTGGTTTCTCTTGTTTCTTGTCTTGACAGGTCTTGCAGCTTGGATCTGACGACCATGAGGCATGGAGCAACATTCAGGAGAAAGGACTACATAGTAAAAAGGTAATACATCTAGTAATTGATCCTTAAGTAGATCTAGGAAATGCAGTGGTAGTCTGTTCTATTTTTTCTAGACTCACTTTGAGCTAGGGAGATCCGGCTCGTGTCCTCTCAAGTGGATTGTCCGATAACAATTGTCTTCGAAGCCTATGCCAGTTTTATTGTGATAGAATATTTGGTTGTTGAGAATCTCATTTATTACCTCAGTTCTCTTAGCAAAGCTTGTTGTTATGATGACTTGGTCTTGTAACCCTTTTAGTTCCTCATCCCTTTCTTGTAATGAGATTCGTTGTTCATCAAGTAATTTCTCAAATTTTGAATTCTTTTCTTTGAGAGAGATAACCTCTAGTTAACTTTCTTGAATATGTTTTTGATTAGCGTAGTTATTAGCATATTTTACCTTCTTTAAACAGATTAGTCCTTACTTAATCTTTATCTTCTGTTATGCATCAGTAAAAAAAAATTCACACATATAAGCACCGCATAATCAACACATAAAACACATGATTTTTACATGGAAACCCAAATAGGAGAAAACCACAGAATGCTTCTTTATAGTGATACAGAATACATTCAAAGAAGCACCAACTTCCTATGTTTTCCAGCACCAATGGGAAAGAGGCACCAACCCCCTGAGTTTTCTCCCGCACCGACTACTATGACTTTAGTTCTGTTCTTCAAAATGTATGGCCTAAACTGCTTGACTGCTTTGAAGACTGCGTAGGCATGCTTGTCAACTACGGGGTAATTCAGCTCAGCCCCTTGCAGACCAGTGCTCATAAACGAGATTGGGTACTCATCCCCCAACTCCACCTTTTGCGCGAGTACAGCTGCGAGAGAGTCATCCGAGGCGAAGGTATACAGGATGAAGTCTTTATCGAAATCTGGGCTTCTTAAGGAAGGAGCTTTAGCTACCGCTGCCTTGATATCTCTAAATGCGTCCTTCTCCAAATCTGTCCACTTGAACTGTATGCTTTGTTTAACCATCTGCTGTAACGGCTTAACGATTTGTGCGAAATCCGGAACAAATCTGCGGACAAAATTGATGGTGCCCATAAAAGACTGCATAGATTTTTTGTTGTGAGGCATTGGAATCTTATTAATAGCTTGGACTCTTTCCTGGTCGATTGACACTCCCCCTTTGGAAATGATATGACCTAAGAGCTTACCTTCGGGTACAACAAACACGCTCTTCTTGGGATTCAAGGAAATACCATACTTCCAGCAACGGTCAAAGATGTGCCTCAGATGAACAACATGATCTTCCCTTTTCTTCGAAAAGACCGTCACATCATCTAAGTAAACAACAACACATTGCCCACCCAATCCTCGGAAGGCAATATCCATCGCCCTTTGGAATGTGGCTCCTGCGTTTATCAAACCAAATGGCATCCTTCTGTAGGCGAAAGTTCCCCACTTAGTCCTGAAAGTGGTCTTGAGACGATCTTCTTCAGCGACTAGCACTTGGTTATAGCCTGAGAAACCATCGAGGAGAGAAAACAATTCGGATCCTGACACCATTTGGAGGATTTGCTCCATTGAGGGTACGGGGTAGTTGTCTTTATCTGAGGCTTTGTTTAAATTTCTGAAATCTACACATAGCCTTATCTCTCCAGATTTCTTCCTTACGGGAACCAAGTTTGCAACCCATTCAGAATGCCGAACTTTGAAGATTATCTTAGCGTCTAGGAGCTTCTTTAATTCCTTTTGGATCAGCGGTTCTAGAGTAGGATGCATCCTTCTTAATTGCTGCTGAAATGGTTTGACACCCGCTTTCATTGGTATAACATGCTGAATGATGCGGACGTCATATGTTTTCAGATCTTCATAGGTCCATGCAAAAACATCCTTGTACTGTTTAAACAATTTAATGAACCTGTCTCTTTCTCCTGGTGAACAACATTTGCCAAGGTTGACAAATTTCGGTTCTGCCTCGGTGCCCAAATTAACCAACTCATGTTGCATTGATGAGCTGTTAGTTTTGGTATTAGCTGGTCTTTTGAACTTATTTTGAAGATCGAAAAGCATTTCGAGGGACCTGACCCCCTTTGGCATGAAATTTCCTTTCTCGTCATCTCTCTTCATCAAATCAGCATCGTGTTCTTCCTCATCTATTGCAGCTCCTTGGAAACTGTCTTCGTTTGTCAGGAAGCTGATAATTTGTTCATCATCATCGAAGACTCTGAAATTTGTGATGTTATCGGGAACGGAAGGCCTGAAAATCAATTCAATTGAGCATTTATTATTTGACGGCACCAATCTAGAAGCAGACGTTGCTAATAAATCAGCAGCAGAATTTTGCAATCTAGGAATTGATTTTATATTGAAAGCGTCAAAATACATGATTAAATCCCATACCTCAGCCTGGTAACCTTTCAAGTGTGGTGAGAGACAATGAATGGTGTCCCTTGCCTGTCTGACAACTATCTCGGAGTCACCAAAAACCTTCAGGTACTTAACATTTAAGCCAATGGCCTTCTTTAAACCATGTACCAAAGCTTCATATTCAGCGGTATTATTAGTACAATCGAATTCTAATCTACAAGACAAAAAATACTTGTTCTTCTTTGGATCCATTAGAACACAACCGGCTCCGGATCCTTCCAGAGTTTTAGAACCATCAAAGTATAATGTCCAAAAGGTTTCTTTAGATTCAACTAAGTTAGTTTCTTTGTGGTCTATGTTAGTAACTAAATTAACTATGTTACAATCAACGTCATCAGTCCGAGAGAAATGAAGGAGATCGGACTGTTTATCTGATTCATGGCTAACGATTTCAGATTGATAGTTACCCGGATCCATTTCTAAGAAGTAATTCTCCAGGACCGAGGAAGAGAAAGTTACAGCCTCATTCTTTTCTTCTAGCTGGGTTACGTTTTGTTTCATATGAGGTTCTCTAAGAACTTTAATCTGATTCTGCCTGTTCTGATAAGGCAGCCATAGATGAGACCAATCGGTAGCGAAGTAGCCACTCAACTTGGTAGACCAATCTCTACTCAAAATCAGCCCATAAGCTTCAGGGATATCGACCACCATTATGTCAATGAATTGACAAACTCTAGGGTCGGCTGACAGTCTAATTAGAACGTCTTTCATCTCCCCAATTACTTTAACAGCAGTCCTATCTAATTGGATAATTTGAGCTGGAGATGGTACGGGCTGCCCATTAATTTTCCTACAAATTGACAGTGGCATAACGTTTGAAGAAGCTCCAGAGTATACCAAACAGTTATGAACATTGTGATTAAAAATTTCAAATGTCAACAAAAATGGCAACGTTTGGGATTTGGATTTCCCACCGATGCTAGCCTCGTTAATTTCAGGATTGTCTTGAGAGTCCGTTAATGTAGTGCTGGGTTTTGGTTGTAAAACATGCAGCAGTTTGTCTCGTTGATGGGGCAAGCTACACATGTCAAATATTGATATGTTTGCTTTGACTTTCTTGATATCTTCGATAATATCATACCCTATATCGGATTCGTTCCCAATTTGAGTTGGCTGATCTGTTTTGTTCATGGTGACCTTAGGCGGCTGAACTGTGTTGTCAGCGCTTGGCTGTTTGGCAGCTGTTTGGTTTACTTTGGGCTGAGGTGGGATGATTGGTATATGCCTCCTAGGCGGATCTTTCGAAATCTTAGGCTTATGGGAAGAGGTGACTGGGACAGGATCCGCAATTGGGCCCTTGCTGTGAGTGGCAACATTTATGGTAGAGGGAGAGCTGTCTACATGATCTTCTTCTACTAATTCAGTCATAGGTACCCAATCCCACAACACCATAGTAGTGTCTGGGGTTGGTTCCTCTAACTCAGGGCTTGACTCTTCCGGAGGATCATCCTGATCCGGGATCTGGGAATCTAACATTTGGTTCATGACTAAGCTCATGGAATTGATCCATTGCGGGCAGCTTTTTTCCGAATGTGGTTCTTGGTGAAAAGTGCAGAAATTCTCCATCCCTATCTAATTCAAGTTTAAAACGGGGGCAGCATTCATTGGTGGATGAGTCTGTTCCCCGTCTTCCCTTCTTTTGTAGAATGGCTTGAAAGGTTTCCTAGATGTACTAGCAGCCTTGTCTTTCTCGAGATCTACGATTTTGTTAGATAATTTCTGCATCATTTTGACTACGTTTTCCATGTCCGTAGATGGCTCGTCTTTACTTCTAGTGAGCAGCAAAGGTTTCTTGCTAGCTGTTGGTTTTGGTTCTACATCTAAGGCATGTTTGGCAATGCTATCAGCCTCTTCTTCTACCTTTCTAGCTTCCTCAAAGTTCTCTATCAGGGTAGCTTTCTTGGACCTCTTCACAAACATTGCTATGGGTCCATCAAGAGCGGTTGTATAGTATTCAATTAGAGATTCCTCGGCTGGTTTATTAGCTTGACTGAAGTTATTCAACAGCGTAGTGAATCTTTGATTGAAATCTTGAACCTTTTCTTTCTTTTCCATCCTCATGGATAAGAGTTCTTTCATGAGTGTGGCCACAGTCTTTTGGTTTCCGTATTTCTTTAGAAAACATTTTTCGAATTCATCCCAACTAGAGATTGAGCTGGGTTGTAAGCTAAAGTACCATGATGATACTTTTGGCTCGAATGTATATGGAAACAACCTGCAGACCACGTCTTCATGTTGTACGTTCAACAGGTTCAGAGCCAAGTAAAAACTCTTGAGGTGATCTTCTACCGAAATGGCTTTCCCTGGATCGTATTTAGGCAAGAACTTTTCTGGGTTTTTAAGGAGATTATGGAATGGTCCAGCTAAGTTCAGCGCTCCCCTTGCTCTCCAAGCAGGTACAGCCATGTTTGGGTTTGGATGTGGAGACCCTGGTGGAGAATTGTAGGGTGAATCCGGTGGAGTACTTTTGGGAGTGGTAATTTCTTCGAGATTTTCTTGGTCTGACTTGTTAAGAGTGCCGGAGATTTCTTCCAACGTCAAATTTACCAGTTCTTCAAAACTCTGAACGAGGATTGAATCACGGGTGTATTGTGGCTCCTTTCTGGGTGTAGTTTTCTTAGGGAGGAAGTTGACAGCGTTTAAACCACCTAGCTGTCTAACGTAGGATCTGGTATGTCTTCTCAAGTCCTCTATTTCTGCAAAAGGAACAGCGTATAAAGCTTCCTGAGGCTCAGGGTCAGAAATGAGGCGTTCTTGGTCTGTTAATCCAAGATCTGGGCTGTTTGAAAAGTTTTCTTCAAGCGGGTTTTTAGTGTTATCTATGACCGTGGAAGATTTTCCTCTATCAGCCATGCACTTCAGGCCCTCCTTCTAGCGCCAAAAACTGTTGATGCCTCGGATATCGTAGCATCAATCAGAAAGGGATTCTCCCCGAAAGACGGTCCCAATTAGACTATCTCCCGTTTGGTGTAGGGAATCCGTCCGGTTAGCGGTTCCGGCAACCGTGGTTTTGGACTTTAAATCCGATTCTACCGGTTATGGCCCGATCCACCTTTCTTTTGGGTTTTTTATGACTTTTATATGAGATGCAAGTGCCTAAATTATACTTAATCTAAATGCAATAAAAAACAGATCTAAGCCTAAAACTGGAATAAATCTATCTATCCCTGTAGGGACCACGCTAAAGGGAGGAGCAATCAGCTGTAACATGAAGCGTAAGGAAAGAACAGATAGCTGTTAATTTCAGAAGCAAAGCTACAGCAAGATACAGATTTCTAAAAGATAGCTTCTAGTTTATCATGGAATGTATTCGTTGCTCATAAAACAGAAGAAAGCGGAAGAATAAAGAAACAGATCTGAAACGAAATTTAAAGAACGCATCTATTGTTCATAACGAAAGAAAGCAAAAAACTATTTAATCTATGTAACAAGAATAAAGAGACAGATCTAGATGTAACAAAAACTGAAAAATAAACTCAAAGATCCCTGCAAGGAGCAATTTAAAATTATGAACAATGAGCCACATGAATTACCCTGAAGAAAGAACAGTTAGCCATTCGATCTAGGCAAAGAAATCTACAGCAATACATTTCATTGTTCACAAAATAGAGAGAACGCATGCACAGAGGAGAGCAGGATCATTAATGCAAAGAAATAATCCAGATGTCAAGAATGATCTCACATTGCGGAATTACAGTCATTAGAATAGTCCAATATAGAGCAATCCAACATTCCAGGCAAAACGTCCATCTCCCGTGGCTTCTATTAGAAAATTCAATTTACAGACCCGATACAAGATAGCTCATATCGTTTGCCAAAATTTTCCTTCCCTGCAAAAAGTCCATTCTAATCTTTCCTAGATGCTATTTATAGCTACAACTTTGCCCTCTGGGCTGACACCTAGCATGTTCCACCTGTCATTTACAGGGATTTCTACTATAATCGATCACCAAAAATGGCCACTTCCTTTACAAAAAATATTTTGACAAAAATAGGGACAGCTGTCCCATGGCTTATGCCTTACATATTCAAAATATACATAACAGAAAATTTGCTAATATCAAAACGTTCCCTGCTGGGCACGTGTCTGGCTGAAGAGAGTGGCTCACTGAATTCAGCTTCTTCATTCCTGTGCGTGAGCTTCTGCTGGCAAAGGGTCGCCCAAGTTGATTGTCACTGGTGCCGCCTGGGAAGAGGCCCTCGAATCCCCTGCTGATGCTGCTCCTAATCGGGAAGGGGGAATTGAACTGGCCAGACTTTCTGCCATTGCTGGGGAAGAGGCTGCTGGGAGAGAGGCTGCCGGATCTGCTGATGCTCCTGCTGCTGCTGCAGCTTTCCTGTTCTCCTCTTCTATGTAGCTGTGCCACACACCTGTGTCCCTTATGATTACGTTTGCTGCAGCAAGAAACAGGATTTTCTAAGAAGTCACATTCTTCCCGAGCTCCGTTTTAATGCTTTGTACTTCTGCTTCAGCAACTTGATATGATTCCTTCAGCAGGTGGTTGTGAAGCGTTGATGAACCGATGTAATGTTGGAGATCATCCATGGCCAGGACATCAATCCTTTTCACATACTCCATCTGGACACCTAGCTCTTCTTTCAGTTGAGACAGCCGTTGTTCCTTTTCCGGGAAGTCTTCTAGGGTCTGAGGGAAACTCAATGTGCAGCTGTCATGGACTCCTTTGAGCTTTTGGTGTAGGTTGTTGATTCTATATGTTGTCCTCTGCAAACTGGCCATCATCTTATTGGCACAGTTCCTGCCAAACTCCAACAAGGCTATATCTTCATTAAAATCTTCCACGGCCTTAAAAGGAAGATGCGGGGGGAAACCTCTTGGCCATCTCGATGTTATCCATTTGGCCCAACCATTCGTCAGTCAGAGCTTGTTGGACACGGGGAAATCTGTAGGCCGCCGCAATATACGCGGGTTGAAACGAGGCAATGGCCACTTTCCCGCTATCATTTATCACTCTCCCTTCAGCATCTGCATGTTGGAGTATCCACTTGATCACTTCAGCACAGGGGAATAGCTCAGGGCGGGTAGCGGCTCTGGTTATGCCCGAGGTTCTGATATTTTGATAGATTGGTGCTTCTTCCAGCAACATATCTGGGATTTCCTGGTCCCTGATCATTCTATAGATGTCATCCCATCTGATTTCTGGGGGGACACCAGTGGTGCACCTAGTGTCCTGTAGCGAGGTTTCAATCTTGAGAGGGGCAGGTTTCTTTTTTGTCGTCTTCGCCTTCTTCTTACCGGTTTTCGGCATTTTGAATTATCCCTGATAACATCCATATACAATTCATCATGATCTTGAGCAACATGCTGTGAGGCCTTTTAACAGAAAGCACCATTGTTTTGAATATATCAATAAGATGAGTACAATGAAGCTGTATATTTAGGAAGAAAAAACATAATTTGAAACATAAATTGAAACATTTGAATCTCTTAAAAGGATGGGATTGGGTTGCTTTTGCGGGGATAGACTGTGTTGCGGAAGCCATTGGTTTCCGGACCGATAGGCGGTTTGCGGAAGCAATGGGCTTTCGGGTTAGCCTTGGGGAAGGGATAAGATAGCTTTCGTCACTGCTGTGGTTTGGGAGGCCCGTGGCGGGTGAGCTCGGATGGACAGACCTTTTGCCGAAAGGTGAACCCCTTTCATATATAAGATTAGGCGAGGGCATTCGGATGCTAATGTTATTTGCGAGACATGCCGAGGTGCTCCATGGGGAGTAGTTCGAGCGAGGGCGCCGGTGCCGGGGAATACTAACGCAAAGGTTCGAGCGGTCATGGTTTTGGTCCTGGCTGGCGCAGCTTGAGTACTCACGGGTTTTGGACAGGGCCATGGCATCGGAGACAAGGCTTTGCCCCGGGTAGAGGGCGCGCTGGGACCAGGGACTTATGGAAGGGCCCGGGATTTTACGTCCTGAGTTTTGGCCGGGGCATAACACGCCTAAAGGGCTTCGACAAATTTTTTTCAAAACGAGGGGTGCGGCCCGGGGGTTTTAAAAATGGGACAAGATTAACCGCCCACACCCACCATCACTGCTCGAAACAAAAGTTTAAAGTTTTAACGAATGTCTACGACGATTTTGTAAATGACGAAAAACTCCATTCAACTGAATCTGACGGGCAAAACATAGCCTTTGACGGGTGTTTTGCCCGTCAAAACCCCACTAAAACCCATTGTTTTCCCCCAAAAGACAGCTCAATAGTGAGAATCAAGGTTAAAATCCTACCTGGCACCGTGGGGATCGCTTGAACGAGGTGGCCGCGAGCGCGAATGAGCGAGGTGAGCTGGAGTGATTTGCACGGCTTCGCACGTCGTTGGCCAATTCGAAAACAGTGGTGCACTGGTTCGAGCCCCAACCGCATTTTATAAAAATGGGCACGTGTGAACATTCAATTTGGTAGGTGGTGAGGTTAAAATGAGGTTTAAATTCGCCGCGCGTAGCGGTCATGTCAAACAATCTCGGTTTTCGTGCGACCGTCATTCGCGGGGCCAGTTTGTGAATCGTATCCGCCGTTGCAGAAGGGTTCAGCGAAAGCTCCCGCAGTTTCGGGGCTTACTGCGGAAAGGAAAATCGAAGCCTTCCGCGAAAGACCGCCGCGTAGCGGACGGGTAACGCCAAGGCTTCCGCCCTTTCGGAACGATATAGCGAATTCTCCCGGTGTTTTTCGGAAGGCTTTTGCGAAAGCTTCTGCGAACCAAAAAATTCGAAGTCTCGTTGATTTTTGGGAAGGTTTGGCGAAGGCTCCCGCTAGTTTCGGAAGGCTTTTGCTAGATCTCTTCGGGCGCTTTATACGAATAGCTCCCGCCGTTTCGGGAGCAAAACTCCTACTCTTCCGCACATTCACCCGGGGTCGTTTCGGAGTCCTTTGTCGAGCGGTTTAAGCGATTGGCTTCCGCCGTTTCGGAAGGGTAGCCCGAAGGCTTCCGCGTTTCGGGAGCGAAGGCTGAAGGCCTCCGCGATAGTTTCCTGAAAAAATTCTAAGTCTTTTCATAGTTTCGGAAACAAAACGTGAATTCTTCCGCGGGACTCATGCGGATGGCTTCCGCCATTTCGGGAGGGTTTCATCAAAACCTTCCGCAATTTTAACAAACCAATCCGACTTTTTCGGGCGTCTTTCCTAATCCCTTCCGCTGTTTCGGAGCGTTTTACGAACTGTCCCCGCCGTTTCGGGAAGAAAACTCCAATCTCTCCGCGGACGGTTGAAAAATGTTCTAAGTGCTTTTCAGGAGACTAAGGCGAATGAGTCCCACCATTTCGGGAGGAAAGCCGGAACCTTTCCGCGTTTGCGGAAGGCTTGAGTAAAGGGCTCCGCCGTTTCCGGAGGTTTTGTCGTTTCGGAACTTGAACCGTTCCGCAGAAGCAATGATCGAAAATTTTCCAAGTCCTTTTACTTCGGAAGGCTTAGGCGTGCGGTCTATGAGGATGGCTTTCGCCGTTTCGGGTGGTTTCGTTGAATTCCCCCGCCGTTTCGGGAGAATAACTCGAACCTTTCCGCGGTTGCGGGAGGCTTGAGTGAAAAATTCCACCGTTTCGGGGGCATTGCCCAACGTTCCCGCAGTCTTTTCTAATCGGAAGAAAATCTAAGTCCTTTTCAGGAGATTTAAGGCGAGTGGGTCCCGCAATTTCGGGAGCAAAACCGGAACCTTTCCGCGGTTGCGGAAGGCTTAAGCGAAAGCTTCCATTGTTTCGGGGACTAATTTTCAATGGCTTCCGCGGATTTTGACAAAGAAAATCTCAGTCCTTCTTTCGGAAAGATTGGACGTTTGTCTTTGAAGTCGGGAGATAGTCCGAATTATTCCAGAACGTTGGGGAAAACTAAGTTCTTCTTGGGCTCTTTGGGGAAAAGAAAGGAAGGGTTGATGGCAGGATGTTCAGCAGGGAAATACGATTTTATGTTGAACAGAGCTGACGGCTGGGATGGCTTGTCAGGCAAACCTTCTATAAAATACAGGAGGGGCCCCAACAAGTTCAAAATTTTGGGGGGGGGGTGTTGCTGCAACAACAGGCCCTGCATGTCTCAATGGCAGGTTACCTTGCTTTCATCATGAGTTTACATCATTGACTCTTGATTGAAAGATTTCATCTTGCGTTCGACTTCAACTCATTTATTCATGCTTGATGATATTTATTGTGATACCTTGGGAGTCATTGACATCAATGGTGATCTCCCTTGCACTTGTTAATGGTTTACATCAATGGCCGGTAATCAAGTGGTTTCTACCATGTTCGACATCAAGACATTTGTAATCACATGGATAGATTCGTATCATTGCGGGTTCAGCTTGAAGACCCTGGGGAGTCATGTTTTACCCAGGTTGCAATGGAGTTTGTATTTGAGTTATATTACACGGATCCACTTTTGTATTGGTCGTGGTTGTGTTATCATCTCATCATGGATCTACACTTGTGTCTAGTATCCATGATTGTGTTCAGTCGGTCATTACTACCATGGATCTGCAATGTATTGGTCGGCAGCCATGTTGTACTTCATATGAGATTGTCAGTTCAGAGTCAATTGTACTGCAGTGGTGTCCTTCATCTGATGATTCTATTGCCATTACTTCTATCAAAGCACTTCACCTTTCTATCTTCAACAACTTCATGCTTTGGGGGGCATTATATTACACCCAAAATCTACTCATCATAAGATTCAGTGTATACACCCCTGAAGATACCTGGACTAAGTAATCATCCTGGGAGGATTTGCACCCAATTGTGCTAGGTTTTGAAGGCTCATCACAGGTTGCACACTAGCAACATGCGACGTTGCATCTTGCTCCACTGCAGGGTGCGACGAGGTCAGTTAATGGGAAAAAATAGCTTATTCAAGATCCTTCTCGAAACTTGCTCATTTAGGGGCTTATCCCTGACCTCTAGGGGAGCTGGTACTCAACTCTTGACTCTTTAGGGGGATCCCCTATCTCTCTCCTACCATCTCTCAACCTATCCTATCCATACCCTATCCACTTAGTCCTATATAAGTGAAGCTCACTCCCATCCCAAAGGGAGGAAGACTATGGTATCTACATGCCGGTGAAATCATTCTTAGAACATCTCCACTCACCTGTTGGAGAACTCATACTTCCTTGGAAGGATATGGCAATTGGCTTTGTCGAAGAAGGGCTACAACGTTAAGCCTTGGTTGTGGTTCTATATCTCTATCATGTACTCCTCTATTTGCAGTAATACACATGCTTTCCAATAATATTGTTCACGTGTGCAATGATATTGAGTAGTTTACCTGCTTAACTATTTACTTAGATCGCTTATTGTATAGATGTATTTACTGGTTTCTCTTGTTTCTTGTCTTGACAGGTCTTGCAGCTTGGATCTGACGACCATGAGGCATGGAGCAACATTCAGGAGAAAGGACTACATAGTAAAAAGGTAATACATCTAGTAATTGATCCTTAAGTAGATCTAGGAAATGCAGTGGTAGTCTGTTCTATTTTTTCTAGACTCACTTTGAGCTAGGGAGATCCGGCTCGTGTCCTCTCAAGTGGATTGTCCGATAACAGTTGTCTTCGAAGCCTATGCCAGTTTTATTGTGATAGAATATTTGGTTGTTGAGAATCTCATTTATTACCTCAGTTCTCTTAGCAAAGCTTGTTGTTATGATGACTTGGTCTTGTAACCCTTTTAGTTCCTCATCCCTTTCTTGTAATGAGATTCGTTGTTCATCAAGTAATTTCTCAAATTTTGAATTCTTTTCTTTGAGAGAGATAACCTCTAGTTAACTTTCTTGAATATGTTTTTGATTAGCGTAGTTATTAGCATATTTTACCTTCTTTAAACAGATTAGTCCTTACTTAATCTTTATCTTCTGTTATGCATCAGTAAAAAAAAATTCACACATATAAGCACCACATAATCAACACATAAAACACATGATTTTTACATGGAAACCCAAATAGGAGAAAACCACAGAATGCTTCTTTATAGTGATACAGAATACATTCAAAGAAGCACCAACTTCCTATGTTTTCCAGCACCAATGGGAAAGAGGCACCAACCCCCTGAGTTTTCTCCCGCACCGACTACAAGGAGGCATTGACCCCCTGTCACTTTGTTTTATAGGCACCAACCTGAAGGAAGTTGTGACTCCCTATATACTTTCCCTGTCCGACTTCCTTGATGTCTAATATATTTTACTATCTTGCCAAACTTCGACTCTGCGCACTTATTCAGGTCTTCTGATGATGATTTTGTTGTGCGCTACCTTCATATGCAGATTATGCTTTGTTACTGCACTACATAATCACTTGACTTCTCATTCCTCTAAAATCACACTTATGTTGATGACTTGCTTCATGTACTGTGTGCTCTGCTGATTTTGCAGTATGCATTTTTGGTTCAACAATATGTTCTTCGTGACTACAATAATCAACTGATATTGTGCTTTCAATTGATAGTTTGTTGTTCAGAAATGAACCACTAGTAAATAAAGGAATTGCACACTTTCTGATGTGTCCATTCTATTTAAGTGTTGCAGTATTTCAGATAATACGCAACATCCTATGCATCAAATAGTTGGTTCGTTATGTTTAACGCACTTGTCTCAAATCAACTACATCGTGATGTACCTGTCGATTTTTGTTGTTGTTCTTTTGTTGTGCATCGGATGAAATCTTCAACTTCGCACACTTTCACTTTTGTTCATATACATCAGCTAGACATCTACGCAACATCTGATAAACATCATTTATATCTCTACGTGTGTGTCATTACAACATCTGTCACTATCGATGTGCTGATTGCATTACTTTCCTTTGATATATCCACCTCTTTGCACATTCTTCAGTATGTATTCCTTTCGGTGTTTGCACAGTTTTCACAAATCTACAACATCATTCTACGCACCATCAAAACTTCATTCTACTGCATGTGCACATTCATCTCTTTTCTAGATCATCTATTCTATCCACGAGCCCCTTGATGCCCCGAAAAACAAATTGAAAATTTCAAACAAAAACGCTTATGTTATTTCTTTCAAACTTACTTCAAATATTCAACTTGCATATCTATTTATACATGTCCTACATGGATTGTATGTTCATAAGTTGATCATGAAATCCGTTCTTCCATACTTCATGGATTGTGCATATGCCATGTGTCATCATCTGTGTTATTCATGTGTCGTCTTAGATGTATCAAATTCCCTCAAGGTCCACAACTCAGTGGAACTCTACACCTTTATTGCGCTCTTTATCTACCATTGCCTTATGGTGTGTGTAAAATATTCTACTTCATCTTGGTGTGACCATGACTTATGCTATACCAACCCTTGTGTGTAATGCACCCTTATGATATCAATACTTTGCATAATCTGCGCATTCTCCAGCTTCTGCGTAGTGAGATTATGACCCATGCTTCATCATTGCATTTGGGTGATGTGCCCTTGGTGTATTGATACTTTACAGAACATGCGCATACTTCAAATTCTATTTGGTAGGACATTGAATTATGCCTTGTCATCACTTGTGGGACTTGTGCACTTTATGTTCTTCGGGTGTGGAATTTTCTCATATATTAGCTTCAATTGTTGTACCATTCGAGGAGTTCGTGCATGTTCCACTTACTGAAAGCATTGGCCATGCTTGCTCACTTTCAGGGTGGTCCGACCATTTATTGTTCCTTTGTTCCTGCACACTCCCAACCATCAACTAAGCAATGCTTAGGATTTCTTTCTTACTTGTCCCATTTGTTCAACTAACTTCTTGGTATTTTGAGAACTTGTACCATTTTCCAACCAACTCCTTCAATTGCTGGCATGAGAGAGTATTACTTGGTGGACTTGATTTATGTGCAAGAGCCACATGTAGTAGGATCCATTACTTGTGTTTCTTCTTGAACTGGATCTTGATGAAGTATCTTATGGATCTGCATGATGTATCATCATATGTACTTGTTGGCTTGAATAACTGTTCTAGAGGTTTCCAATGTAGACCCAAGTTCTTAGCGGTTCGAGGAACCAACAAAACCCCTTTTCACTGACCCTATCGGCAACAATCTGCGAGAAAACTGAGGTCTCACCTAAGGAGAAGTTATGGGGGTGGCTGCGGAATCAGGTTTCCACAACCAGGTGATGAGTGCTTAAACAGATCTGGAGCACAGTGCACTGTGGTGCCGGTGCTGTGGACTCAGACTTCCAAGAGCTAGAATGCTGCACAACTCGTGCATCTAAGGACTATGCGGTTCGGGTCTTTTTCAATATTAGGACAGTGCCACAGATAGCTGTGCTTCCTCCACGATAATTAACTACTTTGATGAACTGTACTTAACAATTATTATGCATCCACTGTTGCTTCGTATTATTTATCTTATGATTCATGCAATATGAAAAACATAATATACTGCGCAATTCCAGTGTTGCGCACTGCGTGGACCTTATCTATTCAAGTGATTGTCCAACCTATTCATACATTCACAGACTTAGAAATACTTGTACCTCGGACATTCATCCACATATGCGATACTTAACATATTATTCCCATCTTCATTCTATGGTGAATACATATAAAAGTAACACACATTAACTGATAAGTGGGATCTCAAGCATTCGTTTTAAGCAAATAAACAAGTGCACACATATGAAAAATCACACAACACAATATTTAACGTGGTTCACCCCCTAGGATGGGAGCTACGTCCACATGAATTGTTGTTATATTATTTCGGCAAGGGTACAACAGTTCCAATCTGCGCACTCAGTTGTAGACTCTCTTCTCTCTCAATAGGTCTCTTCACACACAGCTTGCAGAGCCTTTACAATCTTCTCTCTATAAAGTTTGATGTTCAACAAAGATTACAATTCATACCCAGAAGATTCAACAATGAAGATTATTCAACCCTTTCCCTTCACAAAATGTGCCCATTTATAGAACATGACCATAGGTCATGTCTTTACAATGCATAGGAAAAAACCCTAAGGTTCCCAAAACTGGTGTGGATACCCACCACCCTAACTAGGCCACTCACGGCTCTAACGATCTTCTGACAGCTGCAGTCATCACCAAAATGGTTGCACTACCCCGTGGCCTGTCACCATCGACTTAGTGGCCTAGATCATTAACTGCTTGCCGCCATTCCCTTTTACAGGTCACTTTCCTCTTTCTCTATTCTGATCCTTACCAAAAATAGGTTGCTTCCTCAGCTCGACCTTCCTCTATACCCTTTTACCAAAAATAGTTGTTGCAATAGCACTGCACACCATCATAGTTGCGCCAAAACTGAATATGCACTCCGAGCTGCACACTTCAAAAAATTGTGCCTTCTGACTTCGCAGCCCAAAACTACGCAGATCCCAAAGTTGTGTCCTTATTAAAATTGTGCCTACTTGGGCCACGCCCAACAAGCCCCTAACACTAACTTGTGGCTCGTCCCAAGCAACTTCAATCTAGTTTCTCCATCTGTGCATCCTTTGAAATACCTGATCATGCAGTAAAGTCTTGATCAATAGTTTCACTTAACTTTGAAACTACTTCCTTTATTTCTTGCTCATGTCCTCTTACCATGTTTAACATCTCATCTGAGGTAGGTTCCAGAATTTTCTCTTGGACTTTAGCCTCTATTGCTTGAAGATATTGCAACTTTGTTTCAATTTCATCGGTTAAGATGAGTGCCTCTTCTTGTAACGGCTGTAACCTCGAAGAGGTTTCAACTTATTTTTCCCTTAGAGCCTCGAGCTCCTTTCTAAGTACCTTGGTTTGTTCAAATGCATGCCTCTTCTATTGGACCGACAAGTCCTTCATAGAAGCATATGTGGAATCCACTTCTTGTTGCTTTTGCTGTATTTCATTGTGGATCTTCCGCAACTCCGGTTCCTCTTGCAATATGCTCCATATGTTGGAGACGTCATCTAGCAAATTTTGGCATCGCGTGACTGCTGCGCAGATGCTCTGCGTAGAGGCCCTCAGTTCCTCTGCCCTTGCTTCTTCCACCTGCTATGCTATATCAACTGGTTGTCAAGCTGCCAGCTCGACCATCTCTGCCTAATGGGCAGCTTCCATCTCTGTGATCTTCTCTTTGTGGGAAATTTCTAGTCCCTTCATTTTTTCTTGCAGGGTATCTACAGCAACGTCAATCTGTAGGATAGCTTCCTCAATTTCCGGTTCCTCTGGAATTTCAAGTAGCCTCGCGCAGATAGTTGATACCGCTCCTTGTACCCTGCGCTGTTGTTGGGCCCAAGTTGGGACAAAGTTTTGGTAACACTTTTGATAAGTAGGAAAAGCTGAATTGAGCGCAGCTCAGAAAAAGATGCAATTTTGTCTAAGTATTGAGGGTGCTGCGAAGTTGTGCATAGCATCCGAATTTTGGAAGTACCGCGAAGACCAGCGCTACGAGGAAGCAGTGCTGCGAAGAAGTTAGGCCATGTGGAGCCAGCAAAGCGGAGTGCTGGATGAGGATTAGGTGCAGGTACCAGATGGACCAGTGGTGGTCTGATTTTGGAAAGATGCTCCAGGAGTGTTGAGCGGCGGGCACGAGCAAATCAGGAAGGTGGCCAATGCATGAGTTTGTTAAGGAAAGGACAGCTCAGGGAAAGCGATGGCTTGGCATGCCTAGTGGGAGAGACCGTTAGAGATGAACGGTTCAGTGAAAATGACATGTTGGCACGCGTGCGACAGGAAGGCCGATAGAGACAGAATGAAGACGTGGAGAACCACCACGATGAAGCATACGCTACTAGATGCCAGCAAGTCGGTTTAGGGAAACTGACACAGTTTTGTAAACCCTAAGGGTTTTTGGGTTTAGATCTTCGGCATTGTAAAGACATGACCTTCGGGAATGGTATATTTAAGAAGACAATTTTGTATGGGATGGGGTTACTTTTCATTGTTACATTTTTGGGTTCTGGATGTTGTATTGAAAAATCTGTTTTGAGTTGAGAAGATTGTAAAGGCTCTGCAGCTGTGTGCGTAGAGACCTATCTGAGAGGAAGGTGAGTTTGCAGCTGAGTGCGCAGACTAAGAACGGTTGTCCCCATCCCTTTTTAAAGATATATATTACCAACCGTTCTTGTGGACGTAGCTTCCCATCTGGGGGAGTGAACCACGTTAAATATTGTGTTGTGCGTTTGTGTTTTATGGATGAATGATTATCTGTGTTTTCTATAAATGAATGTCTAGATGTTTCCTTGCATGTTGTTATGAGAGAACTGTTGTATGCATTTTCTATCAGAAGAAATATGGAGATGATATGTTAAGTTCTGCATGTATAGATGAATGGTGAACATTTAGCTTGTGTTTGACAACAATGAATCAGTTAGTTGGTTAAGTGTTAAGGGATCACTTAAGTACTTCCTTATGCGCAATAGAACAAATTCATAACAATTAGATGGATAATCAATTGAGTAGTTGAATGAGTAGATGAGTGATACTCAATTTAGAGCCTTAAGCATTTTCAAGGTAGTTGAGTATAAAGTTGAACTGCATAGTTCGTAGTTTCAGTAGAAACCCCGCAGTAGAAGAACTTAGTGGTGTAGACTGCAGCGTTGTCCATCGCTGCGCAGTCTCACCTCACAGCACATACCCCCTGTTGCGCTGCGCAGTACATTTGTCCAAGCAACTCGTCACTTACTGTGGAAACTTGATTCCGCAATACCCCATAAATACACGTCGGGTGAGACCTCAACCTGCTCGCAGGTTGTTGCCGAAAGGGCCGATGCGAAGGGGTTTTGCTTGTCAAAGGGAAACTGCGAAGAACCTGGGTCTTATAAGAAAACCTCGGGGTCAGTTATAGCCAACAAATGGTTCCATTGCCGCGCTAGAATCTGTGATGAGTTACAACCGTAATGAGTGACGAAGAATACCAGTTCTCGGAAGGCTCTGACAATTGGCATCCTGAAAAGACAAAAATCCAAGATTGGTGGGACAAGACCATAAGAGACTTTGCAAGGCAAGAGAATAGACATCCGTGTCTATGTGACACACAGTGGTCGAATAGATATCTGTGGAAAGATATTCATGAGATTTTCTAGGCATCATTTCCAAACGAGCTGCACGCGTGGATCTCGCGGCTCGCATAAAATAAAACCTATTTTCAAGGAGGAGCTCCTATAGAGTGGACTCCTAAGCTCATAGCGCAGCTCAAAGAAATAGACAACTCATTGACACGCGTAGTTGATTTTTGGGTCGATCATATGCTAGAAGGATTCGTAACAGAATTTGTTGTAGACACACTCAAATCCTACAGCCAAGCAGAAGCATACTTTTTGGGAGGATTCCAAGGTAAGTTGCTGAACAATCTCAATCTATACATTAAGATGTTGTTAGCTGAGAAAGGTGTTTTAAGAATGCAGTAATATTCTTAAGTTTGTCATGGTAAACAGTATATATAGTGATTCTGACGAAGATACCCATAATATTAGAAGTGGCAAGAGATATAAATTTAATAAGAATCTTGGAGGCCTTGGACTCCACATAGATACCGAGATTCCCTGTGACCTTGACAATGAAGCCGCACCACCATTTACCCCTGAGAACCCACCGGCTGCAGAGACCGCACCACCTTTATCTCAAAACCCACCCGCTATGCATCCCACCCCACAGAATACTCATCCCAGTATGTCTATCCTACTAAGACCATTTGTTTTCACTGCACAGAGCCCTTTACAGTAGCCGCGCACTAATATGGGTGCCCCACTACTTAATAGGACAATGGAAAACACAGATATGAAGCTGTCGATATTCAAAGGAACTAAACTAGAAGATCCTGACCAGCATTGGTTCCTTTGCGAAGCCGTATGGAGTGGAAGACAAATCCAGGATGATGCCGTGAAGAGAGCACAAATCATCGCCACTTTCAGGGACAGAGCTTTACATTGGCTCATGAAGTTCTCTAGCACACAGCCGAGAACCCTCACATAAATTAAAGCTGCGCTTGTGGCAGAGTTTAAGAAACCCAAATCTGAATCTCAGTGTATAACAAAGTTGAAATAAATAAAGCAGAAACCGACTGAAACGGTTTGGGAGTTTGATCAGAAGTTCAAGACCCTATTAGACCAAGTAAGCTTTGTTATAGCTCTGGAATAGCACAAGGAATGGTTCATTGCTGTGCTGTTGCCCCATATTAGATTACCATTGATGCAGCAGAAGGTTACGTCGCAGGCAGAGCCTCAGAAATCACAATGAAGCTAGAGGCTTCGCTGATTGGTGAGACGAGTTCTGGAATGTCTCAGATCCATAACCAACTAACCACCTTGACACTAGAGCTGCAAAGCATGAAGAATGGCAAAGAACAAAGGTATGAACCTAGACATGAGGTCTGGTGTACAATTTGTAAAGGAGAAGGCCATGACCGAGAGCATTTCCCTTTATTCTGCGACTATCTTAATAATGGTGCACCCAACCCAATAAATCGAAATCAGGCCCCATGGTGTGAAATTTGTAGATCCACAGAACACGGACTTGAAGACTGCTATCTTATACAGAAATATGTGAAAACACCTAAAAATTTATACTGCACTTTCTGTAAATCAGTTGGACATGATGAATCCAACTGCCGCGCATATGAGCTAATGAATGAGAGAAAATGAGATATGGACTCAATGAGAGGCGCTGGCTTGTATTGTGTACAAGAAGATAACCAGCCGAAACAAGAGAATGCACAATATGACTAAGGAGGATACAGAGGTCGTGGTGCTGGATACCGCAGCAGAGGAAGAAATGTTGGCCTGGCGTAGGGAAGAGGTCGCGGCCAGGTTATTTGCTATAATTGTGGCCAGCCAGGTCATGTATCTATAGATTGTGTTAACCCATGCACTACATGCAATTACTATAAATCATTCGAGCAATTTATTGAAGATTGCCCGGTGCTAGAGGTGGAAATACTGAAAAGAAGACGGACGGACGCACCAAACACGAACATCCAGTGGATTGCGGTGGAGAGCAGACCAGTAGACCCGAGCATCAATGTTGCCACGCGTAGTGGTGCTAAGATAGGCCGCGATAGGGGAGTATAAGCTTATACGTTAGGGGAGGCTCACACATAGCAGATCCCTCTTGAGACAGTATGGATAAGGAAAGCTCCGGGAAAAATACCTGCTCTCGACCTACGAAAGAACAAGGAAGTCTTTATCGACATGCGAGATACCTTCAGAGAACCGACAACAAAGTCACAGCGGATCCCGTTGCACAGTGAAGCACCGCATGTTGAAGACATGCCAGCGGCCTATGACAAAACAAGCATTGCGACGGATGTCAACACCTCCGTTGCACAGTTCCTGCAAAGCTGCATGAAGTTACTAAAAAGTGAAAATGCCATAGTAGAGCTGCAGAAGCTCATAAACCAGTATGTGCCACAAACCAAAACATAGACTTCTGATAGCGTAGTACATCACATAAGGAAGCATAAAAGAACAGGTCGAGAAATGAGGCTTACCACACAGATAGGAGATTTTGAAATGGATGAAGTCATCCTTGATCTGGGATCCGAAGTAAATGTCTTGACTAAGCAGACATGGCAGCAGATGGGTTGACCAAAGTTGTCATGGTCACCTATCCAGCTGAGAATGGCTAACCAAGAGAAAGTCATACCCTTTGGTCGATTAGCTGACGTGATAGTCGACATTGATGGAGTCCAAAGTCATGCAGACTTTGAAGTTATCGAGATTGTAGATGATAGTCAACCTTTTCCTGCACTGCTAGGAATTGAATGGGCTATTGATAACTTGGCTATCATAAATCTGAAGACAAAGAAGATGATATTTGAAGGGAAGCATCTTAGGGTCATCACACCATTGGATCCTGTAGATGGTGACAGATACAGTGAGCCAATTCAGGAGGAATCTAAGGCTCAAGACTTGGATAGACTATACCATCTCACAGCGAACCAGGAAGATTACATTAATCCTATTGCAGATGGTAAACTCAGTTGGAGATGTGACAGCTCCTGTGTCTCTAATTCGGAGTCAGGACTGGAAAATTGGCAGAGCTGGATGCATGAAGTATCGACAAGAAGGTGCGCGCAGGTTACGAAATCACTGCGCTGGATTGGAAAGGAGGTAAGTCCTATTCCCACATATGATGGTTCTGCTAATGTTTACAATTTCATCCAGGATTATACTGCAGCTATTGCAGATGAGCACAGATTACCAGCATTGGATATGGCATTGCACGACACACCTGCCAGATGGTGGAATGCACACAAGCAGACATTGACCACTTCGGATCAATGCAAAATTAAGATGCAGATCCGATTTGATGGAAGGGTTACTTTACACTTTGAAAAGTTTAATGGACAGACAGATCCTAGTCAACATATTGAATTCTCTTTGCAGGCATGGGCGGAAAGGCCACACACAAAATGGGTACATTTATTTGTATATACGCTGGATGATGACATTCCAAAGAAATGGTACCTAGACCTGGAGTTGTGCAGGGAAACCACTGATTGGGAAATGTTGAATGTGAACTTCCAGAGGGACTTCAGCTTCGAGGACGACAACCCACTGATCCATGAGGCATTGCAGTTAATCAAGGAATGCATATTCAGGGAAGTCTGTCCTCACATAAATATGACATTGGAGGAATTCTTCGGGGAAGATCACGTTCCTGCGCACCTACAGTCAGAATGGAAGGAACACGAAGAACACCTCATCGAGTGTTACAACCTAGCTGAAGACATCAATGATAGAAATGAAGACGATGACGATGACCCGCGCAACATAAACATACCAGAATCGGAGGGTGCGCACGATGTAGAAGGACCTCCATTAGAAATCCCAGATATGAGCGGACCAGTAAAAACACAGAAGGTGAATATTGGCACAAGCGAAGAACCAAAGTTCACAGCAATAGGAGACTATTGGGACGATCAGACTATTGCAGAGATCGCAGATACTCTGCATGAGTATCAGGAGCTATTTCCGACAAAATTTACAGAAATGAAAGGAATTATGGGAGACCTAGGAGTCATGAAAATACCTTTGAAGCCAGGCGCAAAGCCCGTGAAGCAGAGACCGTATAGATTAAATCTGCGCTATAAAGAAAGAGTACGCACAGAGTTGGATAAGATGCTTGAAGCAGAAATCATTGAACCTATCGAGGAATCATAGTGGATTAGTCCCATTGTCGTTCAAGACAAGAAAGAAAAGGGTGAGATCAGGATTTGTGTGGATCTCAGAAAATTGAATGATGCTTCCATGCACGACCCATTCCCTACTCCATTTATGGATGAAGTGCTTGATAATGTTGGGGGGAATGAGGCCTATTCTTTTACTAATGGTTTTTTGGGGTATCATCAGATAAGGATTGATCCCACAGATAGGCATAAGATGACTTTTGCTATAGAATGGGGGTCGTTCCAATACATAGTAATGCCTTTTGTCCTAAAGAATGCACCTGCCATATTTTCCAGAGTGGTCGTCGCAGCATTCAAAGAGTTTATGCATAAGTTTCTCAAAGTGTATTTTGATGATTGGACTGTGTTTGGTCTATTGAAGAACCATTGCGCGAACCTCAGAATGATGCTTGAGAAGTGTCGACAGCATCAGATCTCTTTAAATGTAAAGAAGTGTATTTTTTATGTTCCTTATGGGATTCTACTGGGACACATTGTTTGTAAGCAGGGATTGATGGTGGACCCTGCGAAGATTGCCATTATTGTGAACTTGCCAACACCAAATTCAGTCAAGATGTTGCACTCTACCTTAGGCCATACTGGATACTACAGGAAATTTATAAAGGGTTACACGCAGATAAACGTAGCAATAGAAAAGCTGCTAAAGAAAGACGCACCGTTCATTTGGAACGCGGAATGCGAACAGGGTTTTGATACACTAAAAGAAAAGATGGTTACTGCGTCGATTCTAGTCTTTCCAGATTCAATGAAGCCATTTCATGTCCTTGTTGACGCATCATGCATTGCCTTGGGAATCGTATTAGCTCAGCCATGAGAAGGAGGTATTGACCACCCTATTGCATTCTCGAGTAGGAATCTCTCAACAACAACAACAAAAACTATACTACTATTGAGAGGGAAGTTCTTGCGATTGTATATGCCCTACAAAAATTCAGACATTACTTGCTTGGTGCGCACTTCCTTATGTTCACTGACCATTCTGTGTTGAAATACTTGGTCAATAAGCCAGTGTTAGGGGGACGCATATGAAGATGGCTACTGCTGTTCCAGGAATATGACTTTGAGATTATTGTTAAGCCAGGTAGACTAAACTTGGGACCCGATCATCTGTCAAGGATTGAGTCTGGAGAAGAGCTGACAACATTGAAGATGGTCTACATGATGCACATCTATTTGCTATATAGGTTTCCGATGATTATTATAAGGATATCATTAATTTTTTGACAATAGGGCTGGCATCGCAGGAATTATCTGTCCAACAGAAGAAGCAGCTAGTGGTGCGTGCTGCAGACTTCACTATAATTGCAAGTAAGTTATACAAACTAGGGCTGGATGAAGTCCTGCGCAGATGCGTACTAGATCATGAGAAACCGCTTATTCTAGTAGATGCGCATTCAGGGATCGCGGGAGGTCACTATGCAGGAAGGGCTACCGCGCAGAAGATATTGCACGCAGGGCTATGGTCGCCCACGATCCACAAAGATTCTAAAGAACAATGTAGGAACTATGATGTCTGTCAGAGGATAGGTAAACCTTCGCGAAGAGATGAGATGCCATTGAACCCACAGTTGACCTTGCAATCATTTGAAAAATGAGCAATTGATTTTGTGGGTCCTATAAACCCACCAAGAAAAAGAACTAGTGCGAGGTATATTATTACTGCTACTAATTACCTCACCAGATGGGTGGAAGCAAATCCAGTAAAGGACTGCAGCGCAGTTCATTTTTGAAGAAATATTGTCAAGATTTGGCTGTCCGAAGATTTTGATGAGTGAACAAGGTACTCACTTTTTAAACAAGACCATTGAGGCACTCACAGAGGAATTCCACATTCGTCATCAGCGCAATACTCCATATCATCCACAGGAGAATGGCACTATTGAGGCTTTCAATAAAATACTGGAGAATGCGCTGACTAAGGTCTGCAACGTAAATAGAGATGATTGGGATCTGCGCGTCTCCTCTGTGTTATGGGACTACAGAACTACATGCAAGAAATTGACAGGACATACACCTTTTCAGTTGGCTTATGGGCAGGAAGCTATAATGCCAATGGAATATATTGTCCCTAGCTTAAGGATCACTGCGTTCACAGGGATGGCAGACCACGCAGCATAAGAAGAAAGGTTGCTACACCTCGTTGGGTTGGAGAAAAATCGCTTCATTGTTGGCTTCCACCAGCAAGTTCAGAAAGACCGTGAGAAATCTTGGCATGATCGCGATATAAAGAATAAGTGCTTTCAGGTAGGTGACCTAGTCCTCCTGTATGATAGCAAATTCATGAAGTTTCCTGGTAAATTTAAGATGCATTGGCTTGGTCCATATACTCTGATACATGTTACTAACACTGGTGCAGTCCAGTTAGCCAATTTAGCTGGCGATACCCTACCAACTTTGATAAATGGAAGTAGGCTAAAGCTGTACCATGACAGCCCTGCTTCGCAGAATCCTGAACGATAAGCAGAGGGAGAAATTTCTAAGTGTCAAGTAAAGCTGAAATTGGACACTAGAAATGTAAAGGAGGTTGTACATGTATGATAAGAAGAACAAGGTATGATAAGAAGGACGATGTATGTACCGCGCAACACTGCTGAATTTGCGCAAGAAAAAAGAAAGAAAGAGGAGAAATAGTAAAAGAAAAAGGGACCCACGCAGTTCAAACATCGACACTGCGAAGTAACTAAGCAGGATCACAAATGGCTTGCCGCACAGCTCAGTGCAACACTCATAAAAATAACCGTTACACTGCTTTTGAGAAAAATAGTCGTTAGATGATCGTTGCAAGCAATCACTCAAGCATTTAACGAAAAGATAGTTGTTCTGAACACGCTGACGACGGAAGGGACCGAAGGATTTGTTCAAATTGGCCAATAGACACCTCATTAAATGCTCATCTAGCAGTTGGAAGGCGCGGGGGGACTCAACTGCACCTATAAATAATGCCACATAAGGACTCGCGGGCGTTACCATACACTTAGAATTTTCATGCGTTCGCTCCTGTGTCAGAAATCCTTAGTCATATATCATAAATTGTTGCCTACTCTCGTTAGTGAATGTCCAAATCACCAGATAGAGAAGAAGAGCTTACACTTCAAGAAGCAATCTGAGTCTTTCAGCACAGGGGAATTGCAGAGTTAATGAAAACCCCTACGAAGAAGGTTGTACTCGAACCCGGTCAAGCATCCAGAAGATCACCTTGCCATAATCCAGCCATGCAGGACAAAGGGAAAGCCACAACTGGAACATGAAGCAAGACTCCCAAGATAGGCTAGACGGCGATGAGATTGCCTGTCTTTGAGAAGGAACCCTTAAAGTTGACACTGGAGTACATATCACCACGAGCGTTGGATTCCCCGGTATTTAAATTGGCCAAGAATGCTAGATATGAAATCCCATTGTTGCCGATTTCAAAACATGTAGAGGTTGCCAAGAACCTACTCAGAAAGATCGCAGACTGTAAGTGGGAAGAATTTGACCTCCTAGGAGTGCAAAAGGAAGAACCCCACGAGCCAAAGTACCCACAGTTCCAGCCTGACCATTACATGTGCTGGAAGAAAGATGCTAAGGGAATATTTAACTTGGTCGCCGAAAGCTGGTTGACGCCGGTAGTGGAGTCCGGATTGCTGAACCTGCTCTGACTACCTCATTTTGATCATTCACCAGAAGTGAATGTGGTAGTTCACACGCTGATGGTGCGAATCCACCAGGGATATCTGTGGCTCGATAGAAATGTCGATGTAAACACTGATTTAATCCACCGCATCACAGGGTTAAGTAAGCGCGGTAAGGATCCCAAGCAGTTCTTCCAAGGGAAGAGTAAGGAAAAAGAAGTTGTCGAGAAGATGAAGAAAATCCATGCATTGGTGAAAGGGAAAAGAGGTTTTCCCACAGAATAAATTGAAGATAGAGCGAAAATATTTGTCACACGGTTGCTCGCAGGAAAAATCCTCAAAAAAGCTAGGCCTCCGGAGGTGCCTGTAGGCGAATACTACTCGATGCCATAGCGGCTGAAGGCACACAATTCAATTGGTGTTAGTATCTTCTTAATGAGTTCTTGGATGGACTCAATGATACCCAAGAGAATGGCGGACAGTTCCACTTTACATGGCTGATCATCCTCATCGCCTTTTCCGGATGGAAGGAGCCAAAGGACTATGTGGGTGTCATTACAGAAACAAACGATCCTAGAGGATTCTGTTATGCCAACCTCTGGCAAAATATCAGCGCAGAGCGACATCACATGACAACTGAAGTTTTCTATCAGTATTACACTTAGCTATGCGATGTGATCACCCATATAGCCCGCATCACAAAATAGGTAAAGTCAAAGTACATTCGCGTTCTTGATTTCACGGCGGACATGCGATGTATCTTTATTTTACCCAAAGCGAGAATGAAGAAGCTAGAATGGTACTCGAGTAACTACCATATGTATGAGGAGGACATTGATATCCTCATGAAGGACTGGCCAACCGACTTCCGTGTTGAAGTCGTGGATGTGGAAACTAACTTAGAAGAAGATGAACCCATCCCGCTATCATGCCCTATTGTTGAAGAAAAAGGAAAGAGGAAAGAACCTGAAACTCTGCAGAAGCCAAAGGCACGGAAGAAGGTGAAAGCAATAAAGAGTCAATCTGAGACAATGTTGAACGAAGACGACTTCAACATGATTGTAGAAAGGGTCTCAGAGCAGATGGGGGAGCTAATGACAGAAAAATATAAGAAGGACAAGGTCATCCAGGATGACCTGCAAAAGATTGGCTCGCACTGCAAGGTCTTATGAAGAAAATGGATGATGTCCAAAAGAGCATAACCTTGCCGCGCAAAGCAGGAGCTGCAAGGAGGTCGACAGGAACCTTGCAGCAGACACCGCCGCAGCTAGCCATAATGCTGCCTTCAAAGACTAGGGTTGTTCATCTGGAACCATTGACCATAGCGTTACCAATGGCAGAACAGATCATTCTAGACACAAAGGGTGTTGAGCGGGTAGAGCTCGACCTGGCCAAGATTCCTTTGCCTGGATTACACTTTCTGCACACGAAGATCGTCGATGAGATGCATGAAAGAACAGTAGAGTCCATGAAGTCACAAGGGGAACTGCATGCAGCAAACAGGAAGCTCGAGTTGCGCGCAGAAATGTGGCTACGTGATGAACAGGACCGCCAGAAACAATTGGAAACTACCATATCTACTGTTGCGCAAGATATTGAAGATCTAGAACTCCAGGATGATCCCGCGGACACAGTTCTGAGGATCGGAGAGAAGGTGAGATCTTTGAAGATGGAGATGCAGGATAAGGACATCCTCTATGAGGCCGATATTGCCACCTTGAAGGAAAAACTGAATACGTAGATTCCATTAACTGAGCAACAGTTAAGAGAGCAAGCAGTGAGTGCCGCCGCACAGAGCATAACGAGTGAGATGGCTAAGTGCCAAGATCTCTTGGAAAAGGTTTCAAAGGAATTCACTGCCCTTGAAGAGGATCAAGGGCTACTGCAGGTGAAGACCGCGGTAAAAGAAAAGAAGACCACGCTAGAAAAGTTGGACGCAGAGGTATTAGGCTTGAAGAAGGAAGTCCAGGCATTAAGAGAAAAATAGGCTGAGATAGATAATCAGTTGCATCAACTCCTGGAGGATGCCACTGCAGTGTCGCAGCAGATAGAAGACAAGCTAAAGGAACTGTGCGACAACCAGGAGCAGGTACAAGGAAAGATTGGAGAAGAGATAACTCTAGCACTGCTTGAGACAGTAAAACAAGTTGAACAAGATACCAAAGAAGCAGTGGAAGAGTTGTTTGGCACCAATAATGAGTTCGCGGCCAAAATAGCTCCACCGGTCGCGAAGCAGAGCGAGACGGCCGAAGTAGGAATTGGCTCGGGGACAAGCCACATGTAAGTGTTAGGGGCATGTTGGGCCCAAGTGGGGACAAAGTTTTGGTAACACTTTTGATAAGCAGGGAAAGCTGAGCTGAGCGTAGCTCAGAAAAATATGTAATTTTGTCTAAGTATTGAGGGTGCTGCGAAGTTGTGCGCAACATCCAAGTTTTGACCATGCTGCGAAGTTGTGCATAGCATCCTAATTTTTGAAGTACCATGAAGACCAGCACTGCTAGGAAGTAGTGTTGCGAAGCAGTCAGGCCACGTGGAGCTAGCAAAGCGGAGTGCTGGATGAGGATCAGGTACAGGTACCAGATGGACCAGTAGTAGTCTAATTTTGGAAAGATGCTCTAGGAGTGCCGAGCAAATCAGGAAGGCAGCCAATGCACGAGTTTGTTAAGGAAAGGATAGCTCAGGGAAAGCGATGGCTTGGCATGCCTAGTGGGCGAGACCATTAGAGATGAACGGTTCAGTGAAAATGACTTGTTGGCACGTGTGCGACAGGAAGGCCGATAGTGACAGAATGAAGACGTGGAGAACCGCCACGATGAAGCAGACGCTACCAGATGCCAACAAGCCGGTTTAGGGAAACCGACACAATTTTGTAAACCCTAAGGGTTTTTGGGTTTAGGTCTTTGGCATTGTAAAGACATGACCTTTGGGCATGGTCTATTTAAGAAGACAATTTTGTATGGGATGGGGTTACTTTTTTTTGTTACATTTTTGAGTTCTGGATGTTGTATTGAAAAATCTCTTTTGAGTTGAGAAGATTGTAAAGGCTCTACAGCTGTGTGCGCAGAGACCTATCTGAGAGGAAGGAGAGTTTGTAGTTGAGTGTGCAGACTAAGAATGGTTGTCCCCATCCCTTTTTAAAGATATATATTACCAACCGTTCTTGTGGACGTAGTTTCCCATCCGGGGGAGTGAACCACGTTAAATATTGTGTTGTGCGTTTGTGTTTTATCGATGAATGATTATCTGTGTTTTCTGTAAATGAATGTCTAGATGTTTCCTTGCATGCTGTTATGAGAGAACTGGTGTATGCATTTGCCATCATAAGAAGTATGGAGATGATATGTTAAGTTCTGCATGAATAGATGAATGATGAACATTTAGCTTGTGTTAGAGAATAGTGAATCAGTTAGTTGGTTAAGTGTTAAGGGATCACTTAAGTACTTCCTTATGCATAATAGAACAAATGCATAACAATTAGAGGGATAATCGGTTGAGTAGTTGAATGAGTGGATGAGTGATACTCAATTCAGATCCTTAAGCATTTTCAAGGTAGTCGAGTATAAAGTTGAACTGCATAGTTCACAGTTTCAGTAGAAACCCCGCAGTAGAAGAACTTAGTGGTGCAGACCGTAGCATTGTCCATCGCTGGGCAGTCTCACCTCGCAGCACATACCCCCTATTGCGCTTTGCAGTACATCCGTCCAAGCAACTCGTCACTTACTGTGGAAACTTGATTCCACAGTACCCCATAGATACACCTCGGGTGAGAACTTAACCTGCTCGTAGGTTGTTTCCGAAAGGGCCAGTGCGAAGGGGTTTTGTTGGTCAAACAGAAAACGCGAAGAACCTGGGTCTTATAAGAAAACCTCTGGGTCAGTTATAGCCAACAACTGCTTCTCTTGTGTGCATTGAAGCTCCCTTGCCTTCTGTTCGCATTCTTCCTGCAATTTCTTGTAGTTCTCTTCAAGGTTGTGGTGCGGAATGTGCGATACAATGTCTCGTTCGTGTATTTTTGCGTCTATTTGAGTTTGCAACTCATGCAACCCTTCCGCAGGTAGCCTTGCTAGATTAAACTCCAACCGTGCGAGCAGCCTTGCATTTTCTACCATCTCATCGGTCGGGAACAAAATGCACATGGGTGCAATTTAGACTATTCGCGTCCGAGTCGTATAGGCAGGTGACCTACGCATCGGCTCACTAGACTCCCCCAAGTGGCCATTATGGTCTGGTTCCTTAGTCAAGTCGTGATGGACTTGCTCCATTCACAAGACCAGACGGGTCAGTTTATTGATGTTTTCTTTGACCTCTGTGTTGGGTTCCAACCTACTGGTGTAAATTAGACCTTAATTTTGTGTCAATCTGGAGTTTGTAAGACTTAGAGGCATATCCCAAATATAGAGACTCAGAGCTAGACTTAATTGGAAATTCAGTTACTCATAAAATAAATCTAATAGATGCTAGAATGCTGCAAGTAAGAACACCAAAACCTTCCTTACAGAAGTGACTGCATTTGATTTCTTAATTTAACTAGCAATTCATTCATGGAATACTATGAAATTAAAATCAAATTAAAACCTAGATCTTAACGAATGAGTTGCAATGCCCAATACATTACTGTTGGAAACAGTCAACCACTGATTTCTTTTACAAGAAAAAAAATTCGCAATGTACAGCTATTCTCAACAGTTTTGATATCAGACTTAGAAATAAAATTGAAACTTCTCCTACTTTGTTTAACCATTCAACTGAACAAAACTTGTAACCCTATGTTGTAGTGAAATCCAATGCATACATCTAATTGAACTCAAGCTGCAATATATGAATTAATAACTAAGAATGATTTCTACAGAACATGATTAAACATACCAGTGCACAGAAATGAAAACTGTGTGCAGGTTTGGCAATGGGGGCCCTCCAATGCTTTACTCACACACACGAAGGGAAGATTCACAAACTTCTAATACTTAATCGCTTTCATCACACAGAAATGTTCATACACAGTAAAATCACCAAAATCTCGAGTATTTATTTCAAAAGCATATTTTTATCATCTAGGAACTGTTTCCCTCCTCCAAATCAAATATTTATACAACTTGTTTTTAAAAACTGAAAAGCTACATCTATGGAAGATTAATAACGATATCTCAAATAAAATATTTCTATATTCGAAATCGCCCATCATCTCCAGGAAAATAGGCCAGATCAGTACAAAAATTGAACTGCCATGTTCTTGTGCTAGATGGCAGCACAGGTGGTCACCTTTGACTAGCATTGACTCGCCACCTGTAGAAGCCATATCATAATTTTGTTAGAAATTTAACCATCCTTGGACATCGAGGATCTTCTTACACTCTTCAGTTTGTGTCCAGCTGGCCTGCAAGTATCCAACCTAGGAGGAATTATGGGAAGTTAGCAAATTCTGTAATTTTGAATAAAACCTTATTTTAAATGCCTTAAAAATCTCATAATTCAATTTATAAAAAAGCAACGACATTTATACCTTTGACCAAGGTTTTGTGGATGAATTTAAGGTTTTATGAATAACTTATGAAGGTTTATGGAGAAAACTGGAAGGTATTTATATGGCAAAATAGGTGAAAAATGGTGCCCAACATCTCCCCCAAGAGGAAGCTGTTGCATGTCCTCATGCATAAAAAGTATTTCCAAAAATTTGACCTTGTTTGTATCATGCACAAAAATTTGTTGTTGAACCTCTGCTTCTAATCCTCTGATGTACCTCCTGTCTGTGATGATGCATCTGTAGAAGCTCGAGATGCATAAAGGACTTTCAGTTTTTTATACTTGGTTTGGTAAGTCTTCTTTTGTTTATGCCACTTATATGCATGCTTGGAGATTTGTGCCCTCTTAACTTTAAGCTTCATGTTCTTTTCTTTTAACTTTTCATTCCTCAGTTCTAATTCTCTCACTTCCAATTTCAACTTCTTAATCTTTTTACTGTTTTTGGAAGTTTTCTTCTTTTTCATATTTATTGAAGGCTGCTCAGAATCAGTGTCCATCTCCAATTTTTCATTCTCTTGCCCTGAATACTCCTTCTTTTCTTTTTGTTGTTCAAAGAAAGGAGAATCTTATACCTTTTCCTGTCCTGAATGTTCTTTCTCTTCTTTTTCTTGTTCAAAGAAAGGAGAAACTCCATTGCTCTGCTCTATTATTTCATCTGGAATCTTTTCAGTTTCTTGGGTCTCTTTTTCTTCATAGGTCTGTCCTACCTCACCTGCTGGACTTCCCTCTTGACTTTCCAAGGATTGAATGTATGCATATTGTTTTTGCTGACTCTCATCATCTTCTTCTAGTGGTGTATTTTTCTGAGCCTGCTGACGTTTCCTTTACTTTTTCTCATAAATGTTGAAGATTTTATCTGCTTCTTGGAATTTTCTTTCTTCTCTCATCATGCTTCTGGTTTTTATCCTTCTCTGAGGTTGTTTTGAGCTTGCTGCCTCAGGGTCATCTTCATCATCTGTCATCATCAACACCTCATTTTTTTTCTTTTCCCCCTTAAGCAGTTTTGATCTTGTTGCTTTAGGGTTCTGTTCTTCATCCTTGGTGTATGTTATCATCAACAGTTTGTCTTCTTTCAAACTTTCTTCAGGCAGCTCTTCTAGTTCTTCAAACTGATTATGATTTATAAATTGTTGCCATGTCAGGTTCTGCCTTTGTAACTCATGTGTGATGATTATTTTGATGAGCCCACAATGGAAAAGTCTTGTTAGCTTATCTTCTGCACGCTTTTGAACAGCCTTAGCCATCTTAGAAAGGCTCTGTAATAGAAAATGGGGCATGTTAATCTCACAATCACCACTCAAATCCTGCAATGATGCGATAAAGATACACAATACTAAATCGGCCTTCACAGGTGATGAATCTTTGTATGTTATATACTATTTCATCCCAGGGATGAACTAACCAACTCCTTGGTATTCCCTTCTTCCATTTCACTGAGCCTTCCCTTGATCTGCATAAGAAGGGTGCCCATGCCTTCTCCTTGAATTGTTTTGTCTTAAAGAATCTCTCCCCCTGTTGTGGTAAGCCAATGATCTGTGCCAAAATATCTTAAGATAGTCTGAAAGTCAAATTTCCTATTGTAGCCCTCTCTCCATCAAATGAACCAGCAAAGGCTAGGCTAACAATGTCATTATGCCCATCAAAATTTTCAAAAAAAGACACCCATTGTTTCTTCTCAAAAATTTCCATGCATTTCTCATGAATAACAGTGGGATCGAATTTCTCTGGTTCCAATCTAGATACCATTTTATGAATTGAACAACAACAAAACTCTTCTTTTATGCACTAGAAGACTTCCAAATAACTTTTAACCCTAGCTTGCAATTCTCATTTCATGTTCTAAACCCTGTGGAATTTTTTTTTCTTTCAAATTATTTCTTTTGAAGTTTGAATTGCTAGCTAAAAGCAGGGTATCAACTTACCTAGCCTGCATGGTTTCTTGATTTGAACATTCTGTATGTAGTATGCATTCTCATTCTCATATTTCTCCTCCTGTAATGCAAATGGCGGTTCTTTTCACCATACTAACTGAAAATTCGTGCAGTGAAGAAGAATGCTTCGAGCTTCTGATTTAAGAGATTGTGCTCTTCTCCTCTATACTGTGATAGGATCGTTCTTAGATTAATTAAAATCTAACACTCTTCACTATCATGGATATGGAGTTTGGAATAGAGTAAGTCGACTCAGACAACCTGTTGATATATAGGAAATATCACTTCACCGAATTGGATTTTGCAAAATCGTGCTTCTCTATGTAATGATAGGCTACGTGGGAGGTAAAATCTATGATTCCCTCCTTTTTATGCAATGATATCTTGAACAGGGGCTTTAATCCTTTTGATTTGTCACTTAACCCAAATTACTATGCCTCCTTTCATATACTCAATATATATATATATATATATAATCTCAGAGTATATATAAAAGAAATATTTAACTTTCCTTTAATAAACAAAATATATAATCTCTTTGATTCCTGTTTGAAAAGGCCTTCCTGTAGAATGCAGTTTCTTTTAGGTTTTGACCATGCAAATTGCTCCTGAGATTGGCTACGGCCACCATTTGACACCTAGGACAGGATGATGAGGAGTGAATGGACAACTGGCAAGGATTGTGAAAGTACTAGAGTAGACAGTCAGGTGTGTGAGGATAGGTAGGTACTTTTTTGTCATTACTTCCCAAATAAAGAATTATGCAAACTTTTAAAACATAAAAATTAAAATCCTTTACAAACTTTGTTTGATATTCCCTTGTACTTTTCTTGTCGTTTGATGTAGCTTGTCTGCTTTCCTATTGAGAAGAAAATTTGCAATTTGTTTCTGGTTCACACATGTCCTTCTGATGTCTTCTCTTAAAAATGTCTGCCATCTCAAGTCCCTATGCAAAAATTTCAATAGAAATGTGCTTCTTTTCAGGTCCCTTCTGTTGTCTTTTGATGCAATGTCTCAGATTCCTTTTGCAAGACTGGAAGTCAGGTCCCACTGCTAGGATTGAGATCTATGAAATAGAGCTTCATGCCGGAATGAAATTCTAGCATTTGGAGAAGGCTTGGAGGGTTTCAAAAAAAATAGAAAGCATGAAATGCTTATCCCTCGTAGGCCTATTTATTGACTTGTCCTCAAGTCAAACAAAAGTTTTATTTTGCTGATAGAAACTAAAAAAAAAAAACTGCTTAGGAGCCATGAAAGAACTGATGCCAGAAAATGAAAATGTTTTTGTGAATTTTCAATGGCCAAGTAAACTTGGTTTTCCAAGGAAAATTCAAGTTTATGTTGTGCCAGTTGCCTGGTTTTCACAACTAAAATCCCTCTTTGTTTTTTTTTCTCTTTTTTATTTTATTTTATTTTATTTTTTTATTTTTTAATTAAATCAGAAAATGGCTGAGAAGAAAGTGAAGGAGAAACACCAGTGTGTTTATCCAGCACTTCCATCTCCCTTTGTTGTGAAATCTGCTGTATGAAAGCTTCTTTGTTGACAGGCTTGGTGTAGAGTTTTAGCCGATGGCCATTGACCACAAATGTACGTGCTTCATCATCGATTGTTTGGAGTTTGACTGAGCCATTGTCATATACCTCTGCAATCTCATATGGACCAAGCCAATGAGTTGTGAACTTGGCTTTGAATTCTTTGAACTTTGAATCAAACAATAAGGCCCAGTCACCGATGTGAAATTGTTTCTTTTTTATAAACTTGGCATGCCATTAGGCTCTCTATTGTTGTACCAAAATATTGTGTTTGACTGCAGCCTGTCTCATCTCATCTAATTGATTTAACTGTAGTATCCTTTCTTGTTGTGCCTTAGAAAGATTCATCCCTAAATCAACTTCTAACTTAAAGGTATGAATTTGAAATTCTATTGGCAAGAGGACTTGCTTACCATAGACGAGCTGATAAGGAGAAAAACCAGTACTATTTTTCCAAGTGATTCGGTATGCCCATAAAGCTTTAGTAAGCTTAGCTAACCAATCCTTTCTATGCATCTGGACAGTTTTGGTGATAATTCCTTCCAAAGTTTTGTTTGTAGACTCCACCTGGCCATTGGCTTGTGGATGGTAAGGTGTAGATTTTTTGTGCTTAATCTTGTACTTTGCTGCTATCTCCTGCACCATTTTAGAAGTAAACTGTGCACCCTGATCAGTGACAATCTCTCTAGGAACCCCAAATCTGACAAATATTTTTTAAAAAAGAAAGTTTACCACTGTTTGTTCTGTGGCTCTTGGTAATGGTTTAGCTTCCACCCACTTTGTAACATAGTCGGTACATACTAAAATGTACTTATTTCCTTATGATGGTGGATTGATCGGACCAATGAAATCAAGATCCCATTTTTCAAATGGTTCTATGAGGATTTGTGGCTGGAGTGGAATTTCATCAGATCATACTGGCCGTCCCATCCATTGACAAGTATCACAGCTCCTAACATACTTCTTAGAATCCTTGAAAATAGAAGGCCAGTAATACCCCAAATTGAGTATCTTGTATGTTGTTCTTTTCTCTGCAAAATGGCCACCACATGGTTCAGCATGACATGCTTTCAAAATATCTAAAACTTCATCTTGTTGTACACATCTCCTAATAATTAGATCATATCCTGTGTAAAAGAGATCACCATTGACCCATATGTGTCTAGCACTTTGCTTAATAATCTTTTTCTTTTCTTTGGATGACATAGATGGAGGTAGCTGTCCTAATGATAAATAGTTGGCTATATCAGCATACAAGGGAGTGATAATAGAAATTGCAAACAAGTGTTCATAAGGGAAACTATCTAAAACAGGAACAACCTCACCAAAATTGTGTAAGTGAGACAGGAAATATGCCACTTGATTTTCTTGTCCAGGCCGATCTAAAACAGTGATATTGAATTCATGCATTAATAGTAACCATCTGGTTATCCTGCCATTAGTAATAGACTTATTCATCAAATATCGTAAAGCGGAATGATCTGTGTGACAAAAATTTTGTAGCTAGTAATGTAATGACGAAATTTGTTCACAGCATGAACTACTGCCAACATCTCCTTTTCAGTGACTATATAATTCAATTCTGCAGGGGTTAAATTTTTATTGATAAAATAAATAGCATAAGTCATGGTATGCTCTTTTTGTCCCAAAGAGGCCCCTATTGCAGTATCGGATGCATCAGTAGAAATATGGAATGGCAATGTCCAATTTGGTCCCCTTAAAATTGGAGCAGTTGAGAGCTTCTCTTTAAGTGTCTGAAATGCAGATTGACAGTTAGTATCCCAGTTAAAATGTACATCCTTTGAAAGTAATTTAAACAATGGAAAAGCTATCTTACTGAAATTTTCAATAAACCTACGATAATAGCCTGCATACCCTAGAAAGCTTCTCACGTCTGTTTGAGTTGTTGGTTCAGATAGATTTACAATGATTTGAATTTTGGCAGGATCTACTTTTATTCCATATGAAGAAATGTTATGTCCTAAAACTATCCCTTCAGTCATCATCATAAAACACTTTTCGTTTCTAAGGGAAAGATTTGATTCAACACACCTTTTTAAAATTTTCTCCAAGTTTGCCAAGCAATCCTCAAAGGTATTTCCATGCACAGAAAAATTGTCCATATAGACTTCAACACAGTCATGAATTAGATCTGCAAAAATGGCCAAGATTGCTCTCTGAAAGGTATCTGGGGCGTTACATAAGCCAAAAGGTAAAACCGTGTAGGCATATGTGCCCCAGGGACATGTAAAAGTAGTTTTGTCCTGGTCCTCTTTTTCAATGCTAATTTGATTATACCCGCTGAAACCATCTAGAAATGAAAAATATTTCTTCCCAGCTAAGGCATCTAACACTTGATCAATAAATGGCAATGGGAAATAATCTTTTAGTGTTTCCTTGTTTAACTCTCTGTAATCTACAGATATCCGCCATTTGCCATTTTTCTTAGGAACAACAACTAAGGGAGAAACCCATTGGCTGTCAGATATAGGGTAGATAAATCCTACCTTTAATAACTTCTGCAATTCTTCCTTAACTATCTCTTTTAGTATGGGGTTCATTCTACGTTGAGGTTGTCTGAGAGGTCTGTTTTTATCATCTGTGTAAATGTGGTGAGTGCATGTTTCGTGATGAATGCCTGGCATGTCAGTGTATTCCCAAGAAAATGCATGGGAATATTTATTCAGTAATGCAATCAATTGTTCTTCATGTGATGTGGTAAGATGTGCACTGATATTCAAGTGTTTCCTTGGACTGATTTCAACTGTTTTGCTTTGGGCATCAGTGATTGAATGAACATTAAAAATATCATGAAGTGCTAATGCTAAAGAATGTACTGTGCAATTTTCCTGAAAATTCTGTCCCAAAATTTGATCTACGATAGAATACTACATGTCTCTTAATTCCTCAGAAATATCAGGTTCAACAATGAAGTAATCTAGCAAGTCTTTGTTGTTTTCTTCTTGAAAATCAAAGAACTGATTGATACTTAGGACAGGCTGAATTACTTCTTCTTCCTATTTTTTTGTCTCGTTAATCCATGATAACTGATCTAATACAGAAGATCGCTGGGAAGAAGGATAAAGTGTGATTTGTTTTCTCTCTGTCCCATGTGAAATGAGCATACTTCCTGATCTACACCCTATAAAAGCATCAGTTGTTGCCAACCAAGGTCTGCCAAGAATCAATGGATGCCCTCCTAGATTAGACTTTGGTTGCAGCACTATGAAATCTACAGGATACACCCAGGAATCTAATGAAATTATGATATCTTCTAAGATCCCTTCAGGTGTGATTTTAGATCTGTCAGCTAGTTCTAAAACTGTAGTGGTTGGTCTGAGATTTTTCAAGTGAAGATATTCCATTGTCTCTAGTGTCATGACATTGATAGAAGCACCGAAGTAAATCAGTTTTTTTGGAATTGAAAAATTGTTGACAGTTATTGTGACCTGTTTGTGCCAGAAATCGTTACTAAGGCTAGGGTAACAAGGCAACACAATCTCAAGAGTAAAACTCAATTCAAACTAGGGTTTAGGGTTTTGTTTTATATGTTTTTGGTCATAAACTTCAAGAACATGCAGGGAATACATTCAGCAGATAAGCAACAACTAAAGCATACACATATATCGATAAAGATGCATATATATCACAAAAATCCAACAAAAGACTGTACTGAAGTTCACACATAAAGGACAAGCACCACTAGAAAATACACATTAACCAGCAATGAATTTGTCATTCATGAAACTAAATAAGTTCAAACATGAAGCCAACACAGACAAAATGAAGGGGAAAGAGTCATATATTCATAATTTCATCAGTAAATGTATATAAGAGTTACAGTACCTATCTCTGAATAAGTCTGAAAGTACAAGCAGCTAGCAGACCTCCTGATGCTCCCAAAAATCAGAACCCCCACAATGTTTTTCTCACCTTTCTAAATAGTTCTCTTCTCAAAAATAGTTAGGTTTTTCCTCCTAACTCTCCGTCGAATCACTAGGCTAGGTAAAGTAAAATTTACAGTTTTTTACAAAATTACAAGGTTGCTAAAAATAGCAAATTCTTAACCAAAACCAAAAATGCTTATCTTAAATAACCCCTAACTAATAACTGCCTCATATATCCTTCGTTGCCTCCACAAGAAGAGATATACCATCTAGACTTGAAGACCTCTTCTTTTCTCTTTTATGCTTCTTTTCCATATCAGCTATCTTTTTCTGAAGGTCTTCATTTTCCTGCTGTAAACTTTCAATTGTCTTTTCCAACATTGAACAGTGCCTGTCAGAAGCCCTTTTCCTTTTAAGTGCTTCTTTTGCATCAACCACTAGTTCCTGAAAATTGTCATGAACATCCTGGAGATCTTATCTTAATATTCTATTGGCCATCATCAAATCATCGTTGACCTCTTGCATATAATTCATTTGGTGCTTATATTGCTTGACAGTCTTCTATAAATTTTCCCTGTCAGAATTAGCCATTTTCTCTATTGCAGAATCTTGCTCTTCATTAGGTTTCCAAGGAATGTCAAACTTCTTGAAGATTTCTACTTCTTCTGTCAACAGCTTCTCAGAAGTGTCTTCAATGATGGGTTTTGGATCTTCTTCATCTGCTGCTTCCACTGAATTAATCTCTTCCTTTAAACATGGCTGCAATTTATCTATTTCTGATTTGTCATCATCCATGGACTCTTCATCTAAGATAGTCACCTTATCTGTGTTTAATTTAGGATTTAACAACTTCTTCATATTTAACCTCAACTTATTTTTCGACCTAGTTTTAGGTCTCCAGAATGTAGCTGCCTCTCCCATCATCTTCAGTTCTTTCCCTTGGTACTGAACATCAGCTAATTCCACCACTTCCAGCTTGTTTCTTTTCCTGTTAGCCCTTGTGGTTTTGCAATCTGAAGCTTGAACTTCTTCAATTTCAGTTTTGACTTTTATCTCAGAAATAGGCTATTCTTCTTCTAACAAATATCCTTCATCATCTGAAAGAATTGTGATGGGACTTTTTGGCTGAATGTGGATCTCTTCTTTAGCTACAGGAACCATTTTAATGTCAACCTTTTTCTCCTCCTGAGGATCTGTTATAAATGCTGGGTTCTTTTCAAGCAATTCCTTTTTGTCTTCAAACAGTGTGAACTTGCTTTTAGGGTAATCTGAAACCACTTTGAGCTGACTGTCATCCTGTATCTGTCCTGCTACCTGCTCTATCACCTTCTTGGCTTTAACATCATCTTTCCTTGTAGATTTGACTGAGTGACCTAACTTTTTCATCATTACCTTCCCCTTGTCAGTCTGTCTCTTTGGTTGCTGGTCTTCTTTTTTAGGATGGACATTTGACCAGAACAAAAAGAAATCCCAAGTCCTTCCCTCATGTTGCAACACTGTGGTGATGATCAGTTTAATGAGACCATGGTGAAAAAGTGACTGGGAAGTGTGATCATCATGTTGCTTTATCTTGCTTGACATCTTCTGCAGGATTTTTAAGAAAAAGAAGGGCAGGTTCATTTTAGAAACTCCTACTATGTGTTGAAGGAACCTGAAATGATATTTAAATACAAGTGAATATCTTCCTTAACAGGTCACATAACTTTGAAGTATCCTTATGGGATCAATCCACTCCTTCCTGAAATTTTGAATGAGGATACCCTTGTTCCAGTCAGGAGTCACATTAGGCAACAGGTACCTTTGGGGTTCAAACTCAAAAGGAAACTTTTTAAACCAGTGCTCACCCTCATTGCTGATCTCAGTAGCTTCTGCTATTAACTCCACAGTCAATTTGAATTTCAAAGCATCCTTCATAATCGTATCATTTTTAAGTCCCTTAGCAAACTTGCAGGACGCCTGAGCATTGAAACCATCTATCTTCTTGAAAAACTTCAACCAACCTGCTTGCTGAAACGGTTCTGCATAGTCAGGAAGCTTCTGAATCCAGGTTAGGTCTGTGGGCTCAGCCCTGTTGATCTTACCACTTTTGCCACTTTTCCCCATATTCTTCTTTCGGAAAACAGAAACAGTCTGGCTTTAGGTTTCAAAAATGTTTTGTAAACTCGTTTCTTGTGCTTTGAGCTCCTTCAAAATTTGCTACACACTCCTGGACAGGCCTTCAAGTTCAACGTTCCCTTATCTCAACCATACAACTAGGTCTGTATATGAAAGCCGACATGTTCTCCAAGCAATTGAACATGGCTCTCCAAGCAAGTGATTTCACAAATCATAATAATTTTCAACAGCTTTCAAACCACTTAAACAAACCAACAAAACACCTTCTGTGTAAAAAATGAGCATAACAAATCAATCTGTGAGTCCTTTCAATGCTATTTCCTGTAGATTCTGATTTACAATGGCATTAGGTCATGAGAGGAATCCATTCAATTAGCTCATTATAACCAATCTGCATCACTATCAGAGTTTTTGAATGTATAGGAGAGCAAATGATAAACGATCTTCGTTCAAACTGTCATTAAAATTTCACAGGCTGAATACTTTAAACTTAAGACTACTTTGCTGCTCTGTTCATGCAAATTCCTCATAGTAGCTTCAGATAGCTATTTCTGTGGTGAAGTGTTTATTTTATGACCTATTCTATCATCTCCAACAACCAATTTCTCCAGATAATCGTGCAGCGAGAAAGACCCAAATTTTCCAGTTATAAGGGTTTGTATCGGAATACCTGTCAATTACTCATCTGTCATGGCTTAAAGCTTCATTTTGGGGTATCAACGGTATCTTTTTATGAGAATAGGTGTCTTCATATCATCTCTTTGACTGCTGGTAAATGAATTTGGAAGCCCTAATTCTCTCTGCCGTTAAAAACACCGTCTTCTCTTCACAGCAACACAATCCACCTTTTTAGCAGTTAACTCTTCTTCACGAACACTCCTCTCCTATAATAATGCGTGTAGAAAGAGAAATTTGACAGCTTAGACCGGGATTTGCTGGTTTTTGTCCAACTGATTCCGCATACTATGTAATGATGAGCCTGCTTTGCTTCGTAACTGATAACCAACTAAAATCATGCTTAAACTGTAGTAAACACGTGTTAAAACACTCACACAAGGCGATCAGTCACTCACATACTGCAATCATGATTGAAATCTGTTTGAAATTTGAAAAACAAAGGGCCGCGATATTCTTGCAGCGCGCCCTTTGTTAAAATTTTGTCTAGCACTACAAGAATAGCTGCCATGCCTGAATTTCGCAGTTTTTTAACTTTATGCTAATTTGTCGGAGGTTTTAACAGTTACTTGGTTTAAGAAATAAGTCTAACTGCTCTCTAAACACATTAATGAATCAAATTTTGAAAATATGACCTTCTTTAACCCCCTTTAAAATATAAAAGATCAACCAAAATCAAATAAAACCTAAAAAGAATGGGCTCAAAACTTATTCAATCACCCATAGAGTTTCTAAGGAGACTAAAACTTGTTAAATTTTCAGAATTTACTTCAATCTGATCTAGGATCTTAACTGAGAGAACAACATGTACATCATATCTACAGCATATCAATCATGGAGACAATAATGCAAGCACACAAGAGACACAAAGATTTACTTGGGGAAAACCATAAAGGTGAAAAACCCCAATAACTTCCTCAGAGATAGATAGAGCAATGATACAACCAACCAAGAGAGATAGCCATAACCCAGCAGCAGATCCTCCTCCTCCATAAGTGCGCCACTCCTCCTTGAGTGCATGTGTGAAGTGAGTGAGTAAATAGAGTGCCTCCCGCACTCTATTTATACTTGACTTGACTTGCCTTTTTACCTAACTCATGTAGGCTCGAACTTAACCACATAACATAATGCTAACTAGGCCGACCCCCAATAGGGTGGTCTAATAACCCTTTGACCCACATGACTTATACAGGGCCGACCCCAAACAAGGTGGTCTAATAACCCTTTGACCCACATGACTTATACAGGGCCGACCCCAAATAAGGTGGTCTAATAACCCATCAAGTATAAGTTACGACACTTACAATATAAATGATGACACTTCCTTATAGAGGAATAATACCATCTCTATAGGAATACAATATACATATATGTGAAATACATTCCGAAGTTACATATACATCAACACTCCCTCTTAACTAGGAAGGTATTTCTCAGCACAGTTCTTCTAGCACAAGTCATCTTCTCTGGATCATCGTCACTAGATAATCGTCATCGAGTCATCATCATCGTCACTGCTGCTGCTATCTCAATCAATCTCTGAATCTACTCGTCATAGGAAGTTCTACAGAGCCAATCCTTTTTCATACTGGATGTAGGCCCACCACCTGCAGGTCTTCATCATCACTGGCCATACTGTGGAATCCTCAGGACTAATTACGTGCGTCACAAAACCTCGAAAGAGCATCCCAGGCTGTTACGAGCACACGGCTCTACCTATAGGATCTCCCAGGGCACAAATTACATGTGACCTCACCACAAAACCTCGAAAGAGAATCCCAGGACTGATTACGAGCACAAGGCTCAACCTATCGGATCTCCCAGGGCACAAATTACATGTGGTCACCACAAAACCTCGAAAGAGCATCCCAGGACTGATTACGAGCACACAGCTCAACCTATCAGATCTCCCAGGGCACAAATTACATGTGGTCATGGCAAAACCTCGAAAGAGCATTTCAGGATGTTACGGGTACACAAATCCAACCTGAAATCTCCCAGGGCACAAATTACATGCCATAGGACAAAACCTCGAAAGAGCATCTGCCAGATATCCCAGGGCACAAATTACATGCCATAGGCAAAACCTCGAAAGACTATCTGCAGATCTCCCAGGGCACAAATTATATGTCCTCCCAAGAAAAACCTCGAAAGAGCATTTGCCAGATGTCCCAGGGCACAAATTACATGCTTATCTACACAACCTGATCCACGGCCACAGAGTATCAACCTGATACTCACCATACATCATCCTGATGTATCCACGATCATCCTGATCATCATCACTGCAACGTCCTGCTGCATGTCATCTGGAGCAACATCCTGAAGCTCATCATCTATGATAATCCTGATCATCACTGCAACATCCTGCTGCATGTCATCTGGAGCAACATCTTGAAGCTCGTCATCTATGATCATCACTGCAACATCCTGCTGCATGTCATCATACCTGATCCACCTGATCATCAATGCATCTACCTGATGCATACCAAGTATCTACCTGATACATATCATCATACATGATCCTCCTGATCATCAATGCATCTACCTGATGCATACCAAGTATCTACCTGATACATATCATCATACATGATCCTCCTGATCATCAATGTATCCACCTGATACAAATACAAGTACATGATACATATCACCATAGATGATCCACCTGATCATACAATGTACCCATCTGATACATATACAGATACATGGTCCAAGCATCCAACATGATGCATATACAAAATACATACACATGATCCAACTGATCACATCCAGCATCTACATGATGCGTACATACATACATAAAAAAAATTATCCAACTGATCATATCCGACATCTACATGATGCGTACATACATACATAACAATGATCCAACTGATCATATCCAACATCCAACATGATGCGTACATACATACATAAAAATGATCCGACTGATCATATCCAGGCAGAAACCAGAACATCATCCTGATGCTCATCATCCAGCGCTTACATCCACAGCCATGTGAAGGATCCTCCTTCCAACATGCTTGGAATGGCTTCAGCAAATGTGTCCATCACTTCTTCCTCGAAGTGTCCTCGATCTGAAGAACGCCAAGCCTCTCTCTGAAGTACTCGAACTTCACCCTGGCTAGTGGCTTCGTCAGCACATCTGCAATCTGCTCGTCTGTCACAACATATAGGAGCTTCACAACTCCTCTCTGCACCATATCCCTGATATAGTGATATTTGATCTCTATGTGTTTCGACCTGTCATGAAACACTGGATTCTCGGACAGCTTCACACAACTCTGGTTATCACAGAAGATACCAGTAGCTTCCAATGGGAGATCAAATAGCTCAGACAGTAGTTTCCATAGCCATACTACCTCACAACTAGCTGAGCAGGCTGCAACATACTTTGCCTCAGCTGTACTCAGTGCTACGCAGGATTGCTTCCTGCTAAACCAAGAGATCACACCTGATCCCATACTGAAGCAACACCCAGATGTGCTCTTCCTATCTGCAGCACTGCCAGCCCAATCTGAATCAACATAACCCTGCAGGTTAAACTTTTGATTCGCCTCATACCTAAGCCCATAATCCACTGTACCCTTCAGGTACCTCAGAATATGCTTTACAGCAACCAGGTGAACACTCCTCGGATCCGTCAGGAACTGGCTCAATGTGTTCACAGCAAATCAAATATCTGGTCTCGTGTTCGTCAGGTACATCAAGGACCCAATCATCTGACGATCCATAGTGATATCAATCGGCTCAGATGAAGCATCACACCGGCGCTTCAGGTTCGATGCCATAGGTGTGGCCATAGCCTTGTAGTCCATCATCCCGAACCTCTTCAGGATCTCTACTGCATACTTCCCTTGTCCAAGGAAGATTCCTTCTGCACTCTGCCACACTTCCATGCCAAAAACAAATAGTGCATCATCCCCATGTTCTTCGTCTCGAACTCGGTAGTAAGCTTCCGCTGCGTGTCGGCAATCAATCTATCTTCACCATACCAAGTTCTGCACATATATGATTTCCTATCATGTGTCTCAGAACCAAGTGGCTGCTCCACATACACTTCTTCTTCAACTACACCATTCAAGGAAGCTGTCTTGAATCCATCTGGTGTATTTTCTATTTCATCACTTTTATATTTCTCTATGCTGCCATCTGCAACATGCTTGATCTGATAGTTCCATTTGGAAGTCATAGCAAACTTCCCTTCATGTCTTGGGATTACATCCCAAACATCATTCTTCATGATCAACGGATCATGGCATTTCATTTCTTCATCCCAGATCCTGGGAACTTCAATATCTTCAATATCTTCAATAGATATCTTTGTTGCTGGAACAAAATGTTGTAGTTCTTCTTTTGTAGGAGATGGCATACGATCTTTCCTACACAACAAGTTAAATTGCATGATTAGAAAACATCTCATAGTTTTCAGAACAAATTCTTACACATAAAGAAATATGCCATACAGTCATGCAATTATCTTAGCCAATGCTTCAATACAACATTTATCCATATTCTGTAACTTTCTAGATGCCTTCCAATCTCTACCAGAACATTGTTAAGAGTGTGCACAACTCCCAACATGTCAGCAAAGAGGTTTCATTCTAGATAAGTAGCAATGGAATGTTGTACAGTGCCATAGGCCACTTACCCATGCATATTAGGAGTATACTGTTCATCAATGCAATTATTCTAATATGCATAATACACAACCTAATTCTAGGAACATCAGTATATACATTATTGAACAGTATTATTTAAGAAATGACAATTCAAATACTTATCTTTGTTTGTTCATTGGGTGGACTCCCTCTGAGTCTTTGCTTCCTTGCAGGAGCTGCTGGAGTCCTAATCTGCAGTAGCTTCTTCTACACCTTTCTGTTGTGGAATGTAGAGAGATGGTCAACTCCCTCTGAATATCTGCATCCTTGCAGAAACTACTGAAGTGTGCTCCTTTGCTTTCTTGCAGGAACAACTGGAGTGTGCTCCCTCTTGATCTTTGCTTCCTGGATTACCTGTCCTTGAACTCATATTCATCCTTGGTCCCTATGCATGCTTATTAGTATCATGAATGTGTTATCCTTGTGATCTCATATAAAATCATACATTCATTAGTATATTATTAAAACACAATAATCTCAAGCATGTATAGTCATGATCATTTCAAACATAAATAATAAGCATTAGCATTCAAGGTTTATGTAGGATTCTTATGGTTAGTCAAATCATAATAAACATAACATGTCTAAACCTGTAATTACTCAAACCTATGACTCTTCAGGTTAGTTGAATCATCAATCAAGATAAGAGATATAAAATGCATAAAACCTGTGATTATTCAAACCTATACCATCATGATTCTTCTGGTTAGTCATATCATCAATTATGGTAAGAAACATAATATGCATACAATCATGATTATTCAAACCTATGACTCTTCAGGAATAACCATTATCAACAACAGTATAAGATCCTAACACAAGGTAGGATTCTATCTTGATATAGGAAAAACATACCTGGATTAGCATGCTAGCTATTTATGTCTAACATACCCACATGATGTCTTCTTGTTCTTCTTCAATGACTTGTGCTAGTAACCTGTATATCTCATAGGTCAACTATTACAAAGCCAAGTCATACATACCTCGTAAATGGATCTTCTATGAGATCCATGACAATGGATGAATCCTTGTCTTCATGCCACCATGATCATACATTCTTGAAGAAGAACATGATTTGTCTTTCTTGGTGTACCTTTCATGTTAGCAGACAACATTAACCTCATACAACACCATAATGCATTAGTATAATCATAAGTGTCAACACCCTAACCAATGAATATCTTCTATCATGCATTCATAATTTTGTTAAGGTGATACGACAAATCTAAAATCAAGATTATACTAACCGTAATAACATGAAGACAAACATACCATAAACTTAATCAAGAACAAATCTCAAAACATACCTCGATGAGTCATACCTGTTGAGATCGCTTGTAATCTTCTTATGTAAGGCCTTAGCCTCATCTCCCTCTGAAACAGGAATTTCTTCACTCATGTAAATGATCAATCCATCTTCTTGTAGGATTAACCCAATCCTCTTGATTTGCAAGAACTGGACCTGGAGCTGGATATGGGTTTGTCAGAGAAACCCCAAAAATTCAAACTTTGAATTTCAAACTTCCGAAAGGATAGAAATATGCGCCTTGATGAGCTGATCAAACTGGTGTATTCAGAATTTGAAAACTGCAAAGTTTCACTCCTCAATTTTGCTTTTGAAACTTCTGGATTCATTGGACGTGACCCTGAACTGGGGTTTGATGAAGCCCACTCTTCTGCCCAATCAAAATGTTTGATCCAAAGCTCTAAGCTTCTATTTTTATGAGGAGTTTCCAGCTGTGGTCACAGATTTCAAAAATTCCCATTTTTACAGAAGCCCTAATTTTCCACTTTTCTGATCAAAGTCCCAAACTAGGGTCTAATCAAGCCCGGCCTTCTGCCCAACGAAAAATTCTGATCTTGGTCTCTAAATTTCTATTTTGATGAGTAGCATCCAGCCGTGGTCTCCGATTACAAAAATTCCAACTTTCTCCAAAGCCCTAAATTCCGGAAGCCATGAATGAAGGTACCAAAAAATAATTCTGTTTTGACAGAAATATGTACCTGATTGTTTCTGGTGTAACTCTGAAATTTTTGATCCACAGGGTCTGAAAAAGTTTCGTGAGATAGCCTGACCTGTTGTCTTTCCATCCTGATAGGTCTGACCTCAATTAGATTCTCTGAGAGAGAGTTATGCCAAATGTCGCAACGTGACCTGTTTTGGGATAAAACAGGAGAGCGAACTTGTACGGCATGCCACGTGTCACTGTTTTAACTTCGGCCTCTGAGAAAGTTTTTTGAGATAGCTCGGCCTGTTACCTTTCCATCCTGATAGGTCTGACCTCAATTGGACTCTCTGAGAGAGAGTTATGCCAAATGTCGCAACATGACCTGTTTATGGGATAATACAGGAGAGCGAACTTGTACGGAGTTCCACGTGTCACTGTTTGAACTTCGGCCTCTGAAAAAGTTTTTTGAGATAGTACAGACTGTATACTACCTGTCACTTTTTACGAAATTTCATTTGGAGCTTCCTAGCCCAGGTTATGACCTTTTTCCCAAGGTCACCTGATTTTGACTCAGATCTGGAAGAGGCAGAAACCCTATATTGTACAGATCATAAATCACAAAGTACAACGAATTAGAGGTTGTCCTTTGGAAACAAGGTACCTGGATATTTAATCTTCATCCTGTAACAATTTCCGATTCAAAAAATTCGCCAAAATGGATTTATAGCGAAAGTGCTACGATGACTGGTTTTTGCTATATCAAGCCCTAGCATCGTAAGTGCAACAAGTGTCATACATGCCATATCATGCCTTCTTTCAGGCTATCTCTGATACCATGTTAAATTTTCAGAATTTACTTCAATCTGATCTAGGATCTTAACTGAGAGAACAACATGTACAGCATATCTACAGCATATCAATCATGGAGACAATAATGCAAGCACACAAGAGACACAAAGATTTACTTGGGGAAAACCATAAAGGTGAAAAACCCCAATAACTTCCTCAGAGATAGATAGAGCAATGATACAACAAACCAAGAGAGATAGCCATAACCTAGCAGCAGGTCCTCCTCCTCCATAAGTGCGCCACTCCTCCTTGAGTGCATGTGTGAAGTGAGTGAGTAAATAGAGTGCCTCCCGCACTCTATTTATACTTGACTTGACTTGCCTTTTTACCTAACTCATGTAGGCTCGAACTTAACCACATAACATAATGCTAACTAGGCCGACCCCCAATAGGGTGGTCTAATAACCCTTTGACCCACATGACTTATACAGGGCCGACCCCAAACAAGGTGGTCTAATAACCCTTTGACCCACATGACTTATACAGGGCCGACCCCAAATAAGGTGGTCTAATAACCCATCAAGTATAAGTTACGACACTTACAATATAAATGACGACACTTCCTTATAGAGGAATAATACCATCTCTATAGGAATACAATATACATATATGTGAAATACATTCCGAAGTTACATATACATCAACAAAACTAAAACTTAAACCAAAAATTTAACTGAGGTAGATTGAAAAACAAACCAAAACTGGAGAAAATAAATCAAAAATGGAGAAAAATTTACTGACTTAACATTGAAAAATTGAAAAATTGTTGACAGTTGTTGTGACCATTGGGATTCCTGGATCAACATATTTTTCAATAAAAACAGTGTTAGACATTAATCTTGCTAATTTACCTACCACATGAGTTTTTGGTGGATCCTTCCTTCTCTTATTGAGACATAATTCCCTAACTGCTTTCGTATAGATTGGAATATCCTTTATAGCCTGCAGTAGGGGAATTTTGACACATGCGTTGGTTAACTCATTCAAAACATCAAAATCAGGTAGGGAAATTGAAATTTTTTCCTTGACCAACCTTTCTGGAAAGGGAGGTATATGAGGTACTAATGTTTTCCCTTTCTGACTGTGACTTTTCTATATATGATTTTTTTGGAGTTTTCTCATTTTCTGCTTGTTCTTCTAAAATAACAGGAGATTCTTTTTGTAAAGTTTTTCCATATCTTAAGTTGATATTTTGAAGTGGGAGGATTGAGTAGGGGAGTGCCATTCCGTCATCAACATTATACATGGGTTTATCGATTTTATTATTAGGATTTGGTATTGCCTGGGATGGAAATTGTGATGGTCGAGGTGGAGGTAGGTTGGATGGCAATTGAAGCTAGTTGGATGGCAATTGAAGCTGTTGAGGTTGTTGGCCTAGTTGGGGAGCAAGATTGGGTTGTTGGAAAAATGAGGCTTGATTCTGCTGGTATTGGGGATATGCAAAAGGTTGTTGATAGGGCTCTGGATAGGCCTGTTGATATGTTTGGTTACCATGAGTATACCCTCGCCAATTTGGAGCAGGTTGGGTTGGTTGTTGTTGAGGAGACCAAGTTTGCCAGGGCATGGGTGCGCTCCATGAATTTTGAACAGGAGTTTGATAATTTGAATGAAACTGTTGCATAGGATCTTGAGACATACCTGAAAAATGTGGCTGCCAAGGTCTTCGTTGTCCCATGAGATAGAGAGACTCCATGCTTTGATTATCCTCCATTCGGGCTGCCTGCAATTCTTTCAATCTAGGGCAATCATCAGTTTTATGATTTTTAGTACATAAGCCACAAATTTGAACAGTATTTAGAGGGAATTCTTTTAATGGATGTTTCTTTCTACATTTAGGGCAGAAAATAGACAGGGCTTGATCTTGTTGATCTTGTTGGTCTTGTTGTTCTTGTCTTTTCTTGGTTTTTGATGTTTTGACCTATGTTCCCAAAGTACTCAATAGATCAGTTTTAAAATCTTCTAACAAGTTCCCAAGTTCAGCTCTGGATATGCCACTAGTTGCAAATTTTGTTACTTTGGAAGTTACATCCCTCTTCCTATTTCTGGCCTTTCCCCTTGAATACTTCTGACATAAGTCTTGAATCTCATCAAAGGGTAAGTAGGAGATGTCACCTTTTCCCATAACATTTAAAATATCAAGGTATTCTTCTCTTATTCCTTTCAAAAAGATTGTCCGAGTGATCTCAGGTGTCAAGGAACTGTATTTGGATTTTTGCAAGTTGTATGAGAATCTTTCTACATACTCTTCCAAGCTTTCATCCTCCTGGTGAGACATCCTAAAAATATCATCTTTTAAATATTTTGATCTACAATATGCTTGATATTTCCTAAGAAAAATTTTCCTCATCTCATCCCAACTAGTTATAGAATGCTCTCCTAATCCCATGAACCATTTCAAGGCAGCTGCTTTAAGAGTAGCAAGGAAGAGACAAAGTTTTTGGGTGTCATCAGTATATCCATAGGTACGACATAAGATATCAAATTCGAATAAGAAAGAATCTGGGTCTTCAGAAGTCATACCATAGAAATTTGGTAGAACAGATGGTGGAATATTTTTCATCCTTACCTCTTCCCCCAAGATGATGCTAGTGTCCAAGATTGGGAATTTAAAGGTGGCTTCCTGATCTTATTATGCTCTTTCATCCCTTTCATACCTTCTCTCTTCTTCCCTTTCATGTCTTCTCTCTTCTTCCCTTCTCTCTTGTCTTAGTTTATTTTCAATTTCTAACCTTCTCTCATACTCCCTTCTCTATTCTGCAGTTTGCCCTTTTAATGTTTCTTCTTCATCCATTTCTCTTCGTTTATTTTCAATCTCCATCCTACGTTCATATTCCTTACGTTGCTCGAAGGTGAGTCCTCCTTTATTAGATGTTTCTTCTTCAGTCATTTCAAAAGTATAAACAGTTGTAATTAATCCTTTTTCATCAGATAAAGAAGTTCCTGTTACTTCTATTTTTGGGGGGTTTTTGATAAATCTTCATTTTTCGTCTTGTTGTCTTGACATAAAACTAGAATCTGCTCTGTGTTTTTGAAATTTTCTTTTTATAAGAGAACTAAATTTCTTAAGTCTCGCAATGTCCATCCATTCTCAATAGTTTTGATATCAGACTTAGAAAAAAAATTGAAACTGCTTTTACTTTGTTTAACCATTCAACTGAACAAAACTTGTAACCCTATGCTGTAGTGAAATCCAATGCATACATCTAATTGAACTCAAGCTGAAATATATGAATTCATAACTAAGAACCATTTCTACAGAACATGATTAAACATACCAGTGCACAGAAATGAAAAATGTGTGCAGGTTTGGAAATGGGGGCCCTCCAATGCTTCACTCACACACACGAAGGGAAGATTCACAAACTTCTAATACTTAATCGCTTTCATCACACAGAAATGGTCATACAAAGTAAAATCACCAAAATCTCGAGTCTTTATTTCAAAAGCATATGTTTATCATCTAGGAACCGTTTCCCTCCTCCAAATCAAATATTTATACAACTTGTTTTTAAAAACTGAAACGCTACATCTATGGAAGATTAATAACGATATCTCAAATAAAATCTTTCTATATTTGAAATCGCCCATCATCTCCCGGAAAATAGGCCAGATCAGTACAAAAATCGAACTGCCCTGTTCTTGTCCTAGATGGCAGCACAGGTGGTCACCTTTGACTAGCATTGACTTGCCACATGTAGAAGCCATATCATAAGTTTGTTAGAAATTTAACCATCCTTGGACATCGAGGATCTTCTTCCACTCTTCATTTTGTGTCCAGCTGTCCTGCAAGTATCCAACCTGGGAGGAATTACGGGAAGTTAGCAAATTCTGTAATTTTGAATAAAACCTTAATTTAAATGCCTTAAAAATATCATAATTCAATTTATTAAAAAGCAACGACATTTATACCTTTGACCAAGGTTTTGTGGATGAATTTAAGGTTTTATGAATCAAGTATGAAGGTTTATGGAGAAAACTGGAAGGTATTTATATGGCAAAATAGGTGAAAAATGGTGCTCAACACTCTACTTGTGCCGGTTCTTCCTTATCTCCCTTCGATATGACTACATCCTCTAGGTGTGCCGACACCCGTGATGCAATCTGTTCGTAGTCATCATGATACAGCATTCTGTCAAGCGGTGGTTTGTTCGCTTTGGTTTTCTTCTTCTGTGGCTTCTCCGGTGTCTGTGTATCTGGTTCCTTTATTTTCTCGCCTATCTGCGCGAAAGGTGTTTGGATTGGCGTGCTTTGGACCTTGGGATTTTTTTCCGTTTGATCCTCATCTTCCTCCTCCGAAGATGTAGTGATAACAGTTTCTGGTGCATCTTCTTTCCATTTCTCGGGCCAGTCTTCAATGATCAGCTCGATCATCGGTGCGCCAAGCTAATATTGGCCTTCATACCATGTCTTTGTTGAAAAACGTGGCTGTATGTAGATAGAATGAAATCCATCCTTGAAAATCATCTTGGGATTATACATGTTCGTCACCTCTTCTATGATGCGCGGGGTCTTCGTAATAACTGTGCATAACTGCTGAAAATAAGTCAAGAATTGCAGATCATTGAGTCACTGCTTCTCTGCATTTGTGGATGCCCGCATGTTCACGTAGAGGACTGTGCAACAGTCATCTGCTGCTACCGGCAGGCCGTTTTGATGCAGAGGTTCTTTCCATCCTACAAAAGCAATGAGTATTATCAGCCAAATGAAGTGGAAAGGTAACCCTTTGCCCTGAGTGTCTTGTACGTCTAGTAAAAACTCATTGAACAGAAATTTTTCCCAATTATACACATGTCCATCCATGGCTTTGGAAGATAGGGCCACTACTGACGCGGAAACTTCTTTTGGCCTTGCTTTCCTCAGCAAGCTTCCTGCCAATAGTTGAATGGTGAACCGCAGGGGTTCAATTGTAATGGGGTCAGTTTCATACCCCCTGTGCCCTCTTACCAAATTGAATTCAGTCTTTATTTTTGCCGCTAGTTCTTGATCATCTTTCTTGTCGATAAATTCTTTAGCAGGGTCATGTTGGGAACTCTATATGTCAGTTAATTAAAGCTAACACACAGAATGATCAATATAAATTGTCAAACCCAGGAAGGCCTTTTATTTCAAAGGTAATGAGCACAATCTATGCATAAACAGATTAAGCAGTTGATTAATGAATGTAAGTAATGATCCTACCTAAATGCTCAGCCAACTCATTCCCTAAGCAACTAATCTAATTCACACATCTACAAATCCCAATTGAAATAATCCTTCTTACAGAATCAATCCAGAAAGTTAATGATCTAATAATGAAATGAAATGAAATTACTTTTGCAAGAATTTAAATCCTTATGATCATCAAATTACAGCATTCGACCTTTACCAAAATGATCTATCCAATGTATACTATAACTCCAACATTATCTGTCTAATCTATGTATGCAATTAAAGATACAACAGCAACCAGAATTGAAATACAAGCTTGAACTCTACTGATGATTATTGGAAGTCCTAGAAAGCATAAATAACTACCAATTGATTGGGATCGAGCTTGACTGTTACAGCTGATTAAAACACACATGCAATTTAATTGAATTGTTCTACACAGTCGACTATCACACCACTCTGCTACAGCTTATTCAAGATGCAATTATAAACTACCAGCAAGGAAGCTAATCTCTGTTACAGCTATCAGCAATGTCTGCAACATTCCACACCACACAACAGAATTGAAATTAAACTATTCTCTGTTACAACTATCAACAATGTCTGCAACTTTCCACACCACAAAACATAAATGAATTTAAACTATTCTACCTACTTAAATCGGCTATCTCTATGAGAAGGTGGGCCCTGGCCTTCTAACAGAGACACCGAGAGTCACAGCTAATTAAAACTCAGAAGTGAAGAATTTTGCTCTCATATTATTAATGGAAGATCATGAGCTTCAATGCTCTATTATAGCTTACACCAGTAATGATTGTCCAACCCCAGGCTACGAGAGCCTTCTGGGATTTATACAAAAAAAAAAAGACAGTTTCAGATCCACAAAAATAGCGCAGCAATGAAGATCGATGATCTTCATGCTGCGCAGTTACAGCTAGCTGATACAGCGTGTTGAATAATGTTGTTAATACCGAAGGATGTTGCTGTCCCGATGGCAATTGGATAAACAGACTTGACAGTTGGAATGCCACCTGTCTGTTGCAGCTAAGCTCTTCTTCAATAAGATCTGTTATAGTAGAAATCTGTTACAGCTCGCGTGGAGGATGCGTTGTCCCTAAGAGTATGAGGAGCTGACGTTGAAGAGTCACAGCTAGCACTGCTGGGTTGATACACCTGTGCTTTTAGACCTTGGCTAAATAAAATCACATAAATTAGTATAAACCAAGGACTAAGATCCATAATCTTTAAGAGTCTTAGGCATAAAAACAAATAAAGTAATAACAAATTATACCTGTCAATGTTATATATTGACCTAGAAAGACATGGATTAAGCTCATGAAAATAGGATGGAATTAGGGAAAAAAGGTGTAATAGAGGTAGCCAAAAAGGGGCATTTCCTGGACCCAACAGGTCGTCTCCCCTCTTACTCAAACCAGTAATTCTTGCTATCAAGTTTACAGTGATGTTGACCTTAAAGTCTAGCCAAATGTATCCCTGGTGCATACAAGGTAGCAACGTACGCACCACAGCCTTTCATTCTTTGCTGCGTTCAAAATGTGGGATCCGCAGCAGGTTGAGCAAACCAGCCTGAGACAATGGCACCGCCCAGTCCATTGGAACAACCTCTACTTTCTTTTTGGTTCCATCATCTCTATTATACATGTACCTGTCCATCTGCAAGTGTGGGAATTTCTCAGCATCCATTAGATTGTAATCAGCAAATTTGCAGGTAGGAATTTTGCCGAGCAAATCTTCCTTAGTCCGCACATGCTTCGACATCGACAGCAATGGGATGTTGTATTGTGCATTCTTCTCCAAGTCCCTTTCCGGGGCATCACTCTTTCTCAGACTGATATACTCTGGAATGAGCCACCCAGGTGGTGGCAGGTTCCCTTATGGAGCCGCTAGCTTAGAAGCGCCTGGTGTCTTTGATTTTTCCTGTCTGGTGACCGAATGCTTGTCCTTCTTTTGTTGTTCCGGCTGATTTGACTTCGGGCTCTTGGACGAGCCGCCTCGTTCTGGTGCCGTCTGCTTCAACGATGTCTTCATCACTCCACTTATACTATAGTGGCTGAAAGTGTCCAGGATCTCTTCTAATGTCTTCTCTTCGGACATAAAATCAACAAACACTCGTGCTTCTGGTTGCTAAGTTCTTACGATCTTTACAATCGGTAAAATTTTAGCCAGTATCCCAAAAGGTATAACTGTGAGCTGGTTGGCCAATTTCAACTATATAGGTGACCACTACAACTTTGGTCTCCCCATTTGCTGCCATGTCTGCTTAGTCAAGACATTTACTTCTGATCTGAGATCAAGGATGATCTCGTCCATCTCATAGTCTCCTATCTCTGCACTAAGCCGCATTTCTCGGCCTGATCTCTTATGTTTCTTGATCTAGTGGACTGCGTCCTAGGAAGTCTCCATCTCACTGCACGGTTCGTATTGATTTAACAGTTTTTGCAACTCCGCTATAGCGTATGGAATTTTCAACAATTTCATGCAGCTCCTTAGGAATTGCACAGCAGAGGTGCCTGTGTCTACTGCGTTGCATGTTTTTTCATATGCGGCGGGCATGTCGTGTCTATAATACTTCACTGCGCAACGAGATTCTTGGTGAAGTACTTGGTGGTTTTTTGAAAATGTCCCGCGCTTCTTGGAATACTCCTTTATTTTTCTCTAGATTGAAGCCAGGTGCCTTCCCAGTAGCTTTCTGATCCAAATTGTTTCAGCCGGAGTCTGCTTAGTATCAAAGTCTCCTGAAGTCGAATCTTTTGCTCCTCTATCTCTTCCTATTGCAGCGCCACTGCGCATTACCACATTGATTCTTGGATCCGCAGCCCTCCTCTGTGCTCCGATCAACTGAATATTTGGGTTCGGCGCATCTTTATTTCTTTTCTGCATTTCTGCCGCTAACACTAGGGAGTCTTCAATAACATGATCGAAAGATTTACAATAACTACACATCGTGCATGGGTTGGTACAATCTCTAGGTACATGACCTGACTGGCCACAATTATAACATATTACTTGGCCTCGACCTTTTCCTTGTGCTGGGCCAGCATTTCTTCCTCTTCTGTGGTATCCTCCACGACCTCGGTATGGTCCTTGATTGTGCTGCGCATTATCTTGTTTATGCGGAGTCTCTTATTGGACTCTGTATAATCCTCCGTACATATGCTCGATATCTTTCTTCCTTTCTAACATGAGCTCATATGCGCAGCAGTTGGACTCATCATGCCCAACTGACTTACAGAAATTGAAATATAGGTTTTTAGGTGTTCTTACATATTTCTGAATTAAATAGCAGTCCTCTGGCCGGTGCGCCCTAGTTCTGCAGATCTCACACCATGGCCCTTGGTTCTGATTTAATGGGTTTGGTGCACCCATGTTAAGGTATTCTTGGAATAAAGGACAATGATCCTTAGTGTGTCCTTCTCCCTTACATCCTATACACCAGACTTCTTATATCTCTTGCTTTCCCTTCTTCATATCCTGTAGTTGTAGTGTCAGGGTAGCCAACTGGGTCTGAATCTGAGACATCCCAGTGCTGGTTTCTCCAATAGGTGAAGCTTCTAACTTCATTGCAATTTCTAAGGATTCTTCCTGCGAAGCCACTTTCTGTGGCATCAACAGGAGTCTGATATGGGGCAACAGCGTGGCTATAAACCATTCCTGGATCTATTGTGGTGCTATGACGAAACTTACTTGGACCAACAGTGTTTTAAATTTCTGGTCAAATTCCCAAACTGTCTCATTAGGTTTCTGCTTGATTTCCTTTAACTCTGTGATACATTGGTATTCTGACTTCAATTTCTTGAACTTACTTAATAGTGCAGCCTTAATATCCACTAAGATTCTCGTATGTCCAGGCTCTGTCTCTAAAGGTGGTGATGAGCTGCGCTTGCTTCACAGCATCATCCTGCACTTGTTTGACATTCCATACGTCTTCACATAGAAACCAATGTTGCTGAGGGTCCTATAGACTCGTTCCTTTAAATATCGACAGCTTAATATCATCAGTCATCCTCTTTCTAGGTGGTACAGGGTTCTGAGCGGTAAAGGTAAAAGTGGTACTGCGCGGAACGTTCTGATTCAGAATATTTTGAGTGCTAGGGATATTCACAACTAGGGGGTTATGAACTGGTGAGTTTTTTGCATTGGGAGGCATGGTGTTCACAACCGGTGGATTCTGCGAAGTAATGGGATGATAGGTGGAAGATGGAGGTGCGTTTTGGCTATTAGGTTCGGCTTGTGAATCAATATCTACGCAGAGTCCATGTTCACTGGAAGTCTTCTTAGGAGTATATTTATATCTTTTTCTACTTCTCAAATTATGTGTCTCTTCATCAAACTCACTATAAATGCTATTGACCATTATAGATTCAAGAATTTCTGTAAACTTTTACTGCATTCTTAAAACGCATTTCTCAGCTAAATGAATTTTAATATATAAACTCAAATTGTTCAGGTACTTACCTCTGAAACCCTTGAAAAACTCTTCTTCTCCTGCGCTATAGGAATTTAGCATGTCCATAGCAAACTGCGTCACGAAGCTCTCTAGTGTGCTGTCAACCCAAAAGTCGACTGCTCTCGATATTGGACTATCTATTTCTTTAAGCATATGAATGAGCTCTGGAGTCCAATCGGTAGGTTCTCCTAGCTGGAAACAATTATTCCGCTCTGCGAGCCTTGATAACCACTCGTGTAACTCGTTTCCAAAACTTGCCCAAAAAATTTCGTGAACATCTTTCCACAGGTATTTGTTCAACCACTGGATGTCAGAGAGACGCGGGTGTCTATTCTCCTTCCTTGCGAATTTTCTCTCTGTCTTGTCACACCAGTCCCAAATCTCTTTCTTGTCTAGGTGCCAATTTTTTGCAATCAACGGGATCTTGTCTTCGTCGCACATCACTCTTTCAAGCACAACAACTCATCACAGATTCTTACGCGGCAATGGAACCATTTGTTGGCTTGAATAACTGTTCTAGAGGTTTCCAATATAGACCCAGGTTCTTAGTGGTTCGAGGAACCAACAAAACCCTTTTTCACCAGCCCTTTCGGAAACAATCTATGAGCAAAATGAGGTCTCACCCGAGGCGAAGTTATGGGGGGGCTGCAGAATCAGGTTTCCACAACCAAGTGATGAGTGCTTAAATAGATCTGGAGAGCAGCGCACTGTGGTGCCGACGCTGCGGAATGACACTTCTAAGAGCTAGAATGTTGCTCAACTCGCACATCCAAGGAATGCTCGGTTCGGGTCTTATTCAATAGTAGGACATTGCCACGGATAGCTGTGCTTCCTCCATGATACTTAACTACTTTGATGAAGTGTACTTAACAATTATTACGCATCCACTGTTGCTTCATATTATTTATCTTATGATTCATGCAATATGACAAACATAATATACTGCGCACTTCCAGTGCTGTGCACTGCGTGGACCTTATCTATTCAAGTGATTGTCCAACCTATTCATACATTCACAGACTTAGAAATACTTGTACCTCAGACATTCATCCACATATGCGATACTTAACATATTATTCCCATCTTCATTCTATGGTGAATACATATAAAAGTAACACACATAAATTGATAAGTGGAAGCTCAAGCATTCGTTTTAAGTAAATAAACAAGTGCACACATATGAACAATCACACAACACAATATTTAACGTGGTTCACCCCCAGGATGGGAGCTACGTCCACAGGAATTGTTGTTCTATTATTTCGGGAAGGGTACAACAGTTCCATTTTGCGCACTCAGCTGCAGACTCTCTTCTCTCTCAATAGATCTCTTTGCACACAGCTTGTAGAGCCTTTACAATATTCTCTCTATAGAGTTTGATGTTCAACAAAGATGACAATTCATACCCAGAAGATTCAACAATGAATATTATTCAACCCTTTCCCTTTACAAAATGTGCCCATTTATAGATCATGCTCGTAGGTTATGTCTTTACAATGTATAGGCAAAAACCCTAAGGTTCCCAAAAATGGTGCAGATACCTGCCACCCTGTCTGTCGTCGTCGCCAGGTTACTCCACTTGCGTCGGCCACTTGACTAGGCCACTGACGGCTCTAACGGCCTTCTGACAGCCACAGTCATGACCAAAAAGGTTGCACTGCCCCATGGCCTATCACTTTCCGCCCCTTTAGCCTTCCTGTCACCATCAACTTAATGGCCTAGCTCCTTAACTGATTCCCGCCACTCCCTTTTACAGGTCGCTTTCCTCTTTCTTCATTCTGCTCCTTACCCAAAATAGGTCGCTTCCTCAGCTTGACCTTTCTCTATACCCTTTTACCAAAAATAGTTGTTGCGATGGCACTGCACACCAGCATAGCTATGCCAAAACTGAATATGCACTCTGAGCTGTGCACTTCACAAAACTATTCCTTCTGACTTCGCATCCCAAAACTACGCAGCTCCCAAAATTGTGTCGTTATCAAAATTGTGCCTACTTGGGCCACGCCCAACAATACTTCTTCAAACTTGACCTGCAAGATGTATCCTTGATGCACTCTTAGATATTCTCCAAAGTTGCTTGAGTGTTGTATCCTTGATATAAATCTTTAGTCAGAATGCACTCTTAGATATACTCCAAAGTTGCTTGAGTGTTGTATCCTTGACATACATCTTTAATCATAATGCACTCTCAGATATACTCTGAAGTTGCATACATATCTTTCACCTTCACCATTTGCACATATACTTCTGGTGTTCAAGCTTTCTTTATCATGCACATAGACTACCTCAAAGTGGCTTCTTCATACTTCTGCTAGAATGTTGTATCCACTTTGACTTAGGTTGACATCAATGACTCATGCTGAATCAGTTGACATCCTCTTTGACATTGGATGATAGTCAAACACTTGACATCTTCTTTAGTTGACATTAATGACAACCAATGCTCAACAATATCCCCTCATTGAATGACAGTCAAACACTTGACATCCTCTTTAGTCAAACACTTGACATCAAGGACAACCAATGCTCAACATTAAGTAGGGCATTTAGGTAACATTTCATGTCTAGGATGCATGCATTATAGGTAATATTTAGTGTATTTTTGGATGGTTTTATAACATTATAGGTTAAGGGTCAATATATAATACTATAACATTATGAATTATATAATAAATAAATAAAAATTAAATTAAATAAAGTTAAAGAAATTAGAGATTATATGCACCTCCACTTGGTGTGGGGCATGCAAATAATAACATTTGATTTTATGTGAGAATAGTGATAAAAGGTGTGGAAAGAAGTGCCTAGGGTGGAATTTTTTATGCACTGGAAGGATTTCTTACCTACACTTTAGATATTTTTTAAATCTACATGAATGTTTCCCATGTTAATGAGTGAAGAAAGTTTTGCATATTGTGTTGTTGTCTAGGAGTAGTGTTAGTTTGAAGGTTGTGGGATTAGGGGTCTCAACTATTCAAGATGAGGGTTATGGTTGGGAGTAGTTCCTTAATGTTCCCCATATTTTCCATTCTTGCTTGTATATTCTATTATGTTGATGATGTATGTTGGAGAATTTTAACTATGATTTTGTTACAAATATGTTTCTTACCCATTTGTTAAATAATTATGTTTTCATGGTCCATTTGGTAAATAATTATGTTGATCAAAATCTAGGGAAACTATGAGGACATTTTCTGGTTTAATAAGAATTTTTCTACATATCTTAAAATAGGCCTCATACCTTAAGAAAATTATTAAATATATAAAACATTGGAAATTTCCTTTGAAATGTTTAACGAGAAATTTATCTTCCTTCTATTAAATTAAAAGACACTACTAAGGACTCATAGTAGAAGTAGAAATTCAAGTTATTAAGAGAGTATTGTAAAAGTCATAGGAAGAACATTTAGAAATTGGTGACTTAAGCTATGGGTCAACAATTACAAATTACTTGTAATTAATTTGAACCCCTTCTCATTAGTCAAAGTCAAATTTATTGTTTGAGTTAGAGATCATAGTCAATATTGTGCCCCCCTTACCTCTTAGACGTTCTTGATGACTTCAATTTTTATGTCCCACTCTTGGGATTCCTAGTCATGTTATTAATCCTCCTAAATGTGTGAGAATATAACAAAATAGCCTACCTACCACCTAATTCCCTATTGGTATCATCATATTTAGGCTTATCTCAACTTAAATCACCTCCTTCACCTAAATCTCTTACCCCAACAATAAGTCTAATAGACAATATGCATGGAGCTAATAAAAAAAATTCCCCTAAATCTCTGAATCCTCCTAAGCATTATGCAAATACCAACGTGAATACAAATGCAACCATCTAGTGTGAATGCACCTCCCATTCCAAGCCTTCCATTTATGGATAGTATAAATATCTCTTATTTGTCTCAACTAACTAGTGGGCCCAATTAGACGTGATTCTACATGGCCTCTTGTTATATCGTCTTTTGCCACACTTGTCCCATAGATGATATGATGGAAGATCTTATCCATTTACCTCTTTCGTAGGCTCCCTTTATATATGATCAACTATGAAAAATAATTACTCTTGGAGAATCCTTTTAAAAAACTTAATTTTCCTAGATGTACGTGACCTACATGTTCTGAGTATGCATCCATGCAACCTGCCTTTGGCTAGCTAGTGTACATGCTTGTTCGAGGGTAAAAGATAAAATAAAGTTATTTTGCAGGGAAATTTATGGATTTTTCCGTTACCAAACTATCCCAATCCCGTAAGTAGCTACTCATAACCTACCTAACTTCCTTCCCATTAGTATAAAAGAGGAATAAGAGAAGGAATTTGAGGACCCAAGCATTGAAGAGTACCCTCATGCTATTAGATTATATTCAGATCTAAAAGAACTATTGTCCCTGGTTTGCAAAAACCCCCATTTCCCTATATGAAACCAGTTTTTCAACCATTGTTGAGAGTCTCTATTGTGCCAAAGAATTAAAGTGATTCTTTTGGGCATATCTCTTGCAGCGAACTGGATTTAGTTTGTGACAGGATTGGGTGGAAGGACTCTGATCTCAGTTTCAAAATGGTGCCACAACAAGGTTCAGGTGAAATATTTCTGTAACTTGTTGTTCAATTTATAAAAGAACTATCTTTTCCATCCAATTTGAGCATTTCAATTTCAGTTTTTAAATTCTTGAATGTGGATGAGTTATTCAACAATTTGTTTATAAAACCATATTTTTTGTAGCAGTGGCTACTTTCTTGTCAATATTTTCTCATTTTTAGGTTAAATATTGAAGCATTGGTGAGAAGATTGCGACAACAATGAACAAGGGATCTACATCATACGATAGGAATTTGGGTGAGTTATAATTCTGAACCTTCTTTATGTTTTCCAAGAAATCCTACATGTAAAGTGTTTGAATCTATTTTGTCAAAATATTTTGAGTTTTATTTTGGGTATTGATCCATGGTGGTTTAACCAAATACCACTAGGGTAGTTGTTTCCAAAACAAAAATGGTGACTCCACTAGGATTTTTTTTTGTTTTGGGTAGTTAGGGTTTTTTCTATTTCTTGTGTAATTTTGGCATGTTTTTTCTTTGTTTTATGTTGATTTTTTTAATCTTTTTTTTATCTCAGCCTATTAGTTTGTCATCTTAGGACCCTTACGGCAAGAAATATTGGTGTTGGGGCACTATTTTTTTTTTTTACCTTTCCCATGCATGTACACGAGAAACATGCACACAGGTGCATACGTTTCTTGTAGGTTGCACTGTCTTTTGCAATTTTTTTGTTTCTACCCCTATATGTGACCAAACCACTAGTTAGTTGCGTGCACGCGAGTTGGCTATGTATAGCTCATGTACATCAAACTTTCCTTCTATTTTGAGTTTCTATCTATTGAAGATGGAAAAGTGGGTTGTTGTTTATCTAAGTTGATTGTTAAGAACTAAAATTTGTTGTTGTTTTCATAAATCAACTCTTTTTCTTTTTACAAATAAAAAAACAAAAAGAAGTCATTTTGAGTTTTAGGGTTTGTTCTTATTTTCTATCTTTTGTACTTTTTTTGTAAAGTTTTCAGCAATCTAAATTCTTATAAAATATTTCTATTTATACTTGTACTTTTCTGTTCATATCGTCACAGAAAATGAATAAGAAGTGTCTTGCTTTGTAAGTTTTATTGTTGATTTTTTTGCATTTTGAAAAGAAGGTAATTTATTTTACTTCTTTTTTATGCATTATTCAGACATAAAAGTTTGTTTTTCTTTTCAAAAGAAAATTTTTGCTTTCTATGAAAAATTTAAAAGCAGTTATTTGTGAATTTTCAAAAAAGAAAAAGAAAAGTTAATTTCTTTTAAAGTGTGCATTCGTTTTCAGTTTTTAAGAAGAGAAAAAGAATTTTTTTTTTTTAGTTTTGTTTTGTTTGGGTTGTTTCTTTAGTTTTTGAAAACATAAAAGGTTGTTCTTTTTTTCAAGTAGTTTTTGTTAAAAGAACAAAAAATAAAAGAAATTTTTGTTGGAAAAAGTTTCATGTGTAAAGAATTGTTATATAGCGCTTAATTTTGTTGAAGATCATTATGATTTCTATGTTTATATATCTTTAAAGGTGTATTTTATTTCTTGTAAGTGTCGCAACATCACTAGTTTCACTTTCATTCACCTAAGTAAGAATAACCACTTAAAAATAATGCTAATTTAAAATCAATTAGAACTTCATATTTTTCTAGGGTTCACCAATTTAGATTAAGATGTAGAATCTTGGGATAGGTTTTCAGCTAACATCCCAAGGTCATTTTAAAATTTTAAACTTAATTTTCTCTTGAGAAGGATAGGAAGAAATCCAACACCATAAGGGTGTGGCTGGGAAGCTCCACTAACACTGGAGTTAAGCACGAGGTCCTGTGAGGTTGAGTGGAGGTGAAACCCCCCCCCCGATACTTAAACCAAGTTTTTGTGAGATTTTGCATGTACGGGGAATTTTTTTCAGTACAAAAATTGGGCCCCATGAGTTTCCGGTACTATCAAGGTTTCAAGCTTAGTTACCTTTCCCATATGAACAATCTTGACCGTCGATTGTTCCCCTAGACACCAACTGTGGATTGGTAACCAACGTATCTTGTCCTTTAGGGTCTACATAGGTTAAGGTAGGGGGATTCCTACCAACCTTGAATAGACATTGATCCAAATTGATAAAACCCTTGAAGGGTGTCCCTTTACTTGCGAGGGAACTTGCACAAAGAAGGACTGTTAATGGATTCCTTGGTAACTGTTCTCAAACCTTTGTTGTCTAGATGTGGGACTTAATCAACCCACATTGGAATTTGGAATGCCATCTATTTTCTTGGTTTAATTTCCTAGGAAGTTTTGATAGTAGTGTTCTCTTTGTGTTGTGAGTAATGTAGTTGGCCTTAGGACTTGATTGTTTTAAAAATATTTAAGTGTGGAATATAAATCACTTTGTCAATCCAAAAGGATTCAAAACCTTCCTCTAGTTACATATGAACTCCCACCGCATCCACAAAGGCATCGGACAAACATAGCTGGCTCTTTTGAGCTACAGGTTCTATCGATCTACTCAGTGAACCACACCCCAGAAGAAATTACACTTTTTTACCACACACCAAAGTTGAAGATCCTCAAGCCAAAGGATTTATAATACCATATAAATCCCCTTTAATTGAATCAAACTATCCAATATTAGCGCATATTCCAAGCATTTATGATCAAGCAACAATTTCTTATCGGATTAGCAAAATATTAGTGATGGATGATATAGGAGGAAGTCTGGGAGAGGCTCACACTCCTACTTTGGAAATTATCCCAAGAGGATTTTCTCGATCGTTTCAGTACCCAAATGTTAAATACCCAAATGCTAAATGCAACTATAAGCAGTTCATCTCTTGTGGTTACTTTTGGCACTGCATCCTCACCTATAGGTTTGGTGGTTACTCAATCATTAAGTGCCACTTTGTCAACACCATTTGGATATAGTGCCATTGCATTTGGTATACTAGCATTGGGTATGCCTAATTTCCTAAGTATTTCTAGTCCCTTATTTTCAAATCCCTCTGCCAGTTTTAGTGGTTTTGCTACAACATTCCAATTTTTTCCTTGGCATGGAGGTCATATTCCCCCATCATTTCCCTCTTTTTGGATTGGACCTATCTAGTCTACTAGGATTGTTTCAAGCATGAACCCTTTTTTAGGTTTTACTACTCAAAAGGGCGGTTTCCAACCATCTTCCATGGCCACCAAGTCTACCCCCTTTTCACTATTTAGTAGGGGAGGTAGAAACTTTATACCCTTAACTAGGATTCCAGCTAGAGGTAATTTTACTTAGGCCTATCCTAACTGGAAGCAAGGTATTTTTTCGGGGAAACCCAATGCATAACCATTGGAATAATTTTTCAGGAGAAAGCGCATAAAAACTATGATAGGGGGGAATTTTGGGAACATTGGCGGAGGGAAATTCCTGCCCCAAGGCTCTAACCCCACTTCTTTTTCCACACAACCTAGACTCCCTTTTCTTGGAAACTTTAAACTTGTTAGATCTATTGAAAATCATAAACGATCTGGTGTGTCATGATCCTAATTGGCCTCCAGTCCCAACTAAGTTTCCATCATAAATTCCAATGTTTGAAGGAAAATCTGATGAAGATCGAGGAGATCATGTTACAACTTTCCATCTTTGGTGTTCTTCAAATTCGTCGACTGATTATTCTATTTGGTTGAGAATGTTTCAATGCACACTCACTAGAGTGGCCGTAAAATGGTATATTGAATTGCCTTGTTCATCATTCCATTTATTCCATGATCTTGCAATGGTATTTCTAAACCATTTTCATCTTCCCATCCGGTATGATGCTAGTACTAATCTGTTGTCTTAGTTCAAGAAAAATAAAGCTATCCACATCTCAGATCATATCCAAGAGTGGCGTAGACAAAAGAGAAATCTAGGAGGATATTACTTATAATTCCATATTAAATTTGTTAATTTCTAAACATAACCACATCACCATGTAGAGATGTTGGAGAGATTTCCGATGACATGTGTTTCATCTCAAATGGACATTGTATTCTCAAGTTATGATTTTCTGAAGTTTTGTCCAAACAATGGAAAATTGCAAAAAAAATGGTGCCACATGGCACACTCACAATGTGCCATGTGGCATGTATAGGTGGAATCTACACCAACATGGTAGCATCATGAGGTTCCACATGGTATATTGCATATGACATGGAAGGTTGCAGGAAGGGAAAAGTTTAAGAACCCCCCCAAATTTCTATGTATAATAAATGGGCTAATCCCCATGATATATAGGAAAATATGAAGGTTATTTTATCAACGTTATATAATGTATATATAATTTTTTGGTGAATATTTCATTGAATTATATAATATTGTAGTATCTTGGTGAATCTTTCACTAAATTATAAAACCTTATAAAATCTTGGCGAATCTTTCACTAAATTATAAAACCTTATGAAGTCTTAGCAAATACTTAAGCAATTTTCTCCTTAGAAAGTCATGGACCCGAACATGCCGAAATATGTGGCTATAAATGAAGTCCCATCGCCTAGGCATAGTTCCCCAAACACCCACAAAAAAATTATTTCCGCATCACCGATCACAAGATTCACAATCCCCATGTTTCTTGGGAAAACTTTGGATCTAAGGTGATGGGATTTAGATGCTGGCACATATCTTTTGTTGAATATGGTTGTCATTGATGACAAGCCATTAATGAAAAAGGTCAAGAGGATGTTGACATGGCACAAATGACAAGGACATTGCTTGATATGGAAAAAGGACAAGGAAGACAAAGACATGGTACAAGGGAATGACATGAAGACAAGACAAAGAAAGAAAACCAAGCATGGAAAGAAGCAAGAATGGAAGATGACATAGAGGACATTGAATTGGAAAGCATGATAAACATTGATGAGATCACAACCAAAGAATGATGACATGGACAAGGACAAATAAGCATGATGCATGATGACAAGGACAAGGACAAGGAAAAGCACAAAGACAAGCAAGCTTGATGACATGGACAAATATGACAAGGCGATGTCATGGCAGATAGTTGACATGGAGGACACATTGTGGGCATCTTGTTGGAGGTATGCAACCCTTGCTATGGGAATTTTTAATTCCTCATGCGGGAATTTGTTGGAGGAGTATGAGGCCATGTGCAGGCATAACTTGAGGGCCCTGCAGGCATGAGAAAAGAGCTTGTGCGAGCATATTGACAAGCTCATGTGGGCATTTAAAGTAGGCCCATGTGGGCATGGTTGAAGGCCCTTGTGGGCATGTTAAGTGGATCCTGCGGGCATAATGTGGGCATAAAAAATGGCCCTTGTGGGCATTCTAAATGGGGCCTGCGGGCATACTTGTAGGCATTCCAAACAAACATGTAGGCATATTTTTGAAGGCATCAAGAGATGACATGCGATGGGGTATAGTGGTGTTATACCCACTTTAGTAATGTGGCAAGAAAGAAAAAATATAATATATATATATATATATATATATTTGATGAGTAAAATCTGGAAGTGAAATATATCATTTGATTTAATTGATAAAAATAAAATGAATATGCCATGTCGGCCTCCAGAAGTTAAGGAAAGCAAAAGTATAAATAAAGAAGACAAGTTTTGATTTTGTGTGAATTGTGTGGGGAATTCGGGAGGCATAAGTGAGCTCTGATATCGGGGTTTAGAAGAGGATGCCTGAGGAGAATTTTGGGGGTTAGTAGCAGCAACAGATCAACAAGAATAGTGATGGAGAAATTATCTTTGTTTATTTGATTTCTGGGTTAAAATTGAGGCAGCCAGAATGTTGGAATGAAGACATGATGCCAATGGACAGAGTGAGGATATGATGTTGGTGATGGATATAATAATGATGTGTTGGTAATGATGTACAGAGTGATGATATGGTAGATTGAAGTGGCAACAGTTTGTTTGAGCTTCAGTGATTTGGGAAACAAACAAGGATTTCTTGTTTGATGATGTATGTGAATTTGCAGACTTAAGAAAAGTATGAAATATCTTTTGTAAGTCTATATTTGTTGGGGTGTTGAAGCATCCCAGTCAGTTGTAGTTGAAAAAATCACTCTGGTGGGTGGTGCCACCTTTGGGTTGTAGCTCATATTGGAGATTAAAGTTTACAAAGCTTATATTTTGTCTCTTATAATGTGTTGATGATAATGTGTCTTGTTTAATGAATGACATTGATGAATATGTTATTGAAGTGAATTTGTAATTAATGATATAATATTTGAGGAAAGAAGTTGAAATTGTTAATAAGTGTAAGCTCACTGATTCATCCCCTCCTCTCAGTGATCCATTGTGTCTAACATCTTCTGTCTACATTTATACATAACAAAGCCACTCATTTTTTTGATCACATTTGGGAGTGGCGAAGACGGAAGCGACTCATCAAGGCTGAGATTCCCTCAAATTTTCTTTTGGAGTGGTATTTAAAATCACTGCTCCCTTATGTCTTGAAAGATGTTTCAACTTATGGGGTAACACCTGAAGAGGAAGCAATCCTAAGGACTCGGCAACTCGATTTATTCTATGCTCAATCTGGGATCCTTTACGAAATTATACTTGACACACCAAGATCTAATATAGATATTGGTAATCCCAAACGTGGACAACATGCCAATGGCGTCGTTGGTTCGGCTGACTCATCCGCACTGGAAGCTTTAACGAAACAACTGCATGCACTTTCAATGAAGCAATCTGTGGTGGAAGCAACTACGGTTGCATCCTCCCCTTCACAAGCAGAATCTGTACAAAATGTGCAGACAAATCAAAAGGGTCCTCGTCAACCCAAGAAAAAGGGTAAGAAAGGGGAGGAAAACCAACAAAGACCCAAAACTCTAAAAATTATGAGGAGGGAAAAAGAGACAAAAAGTAGGTAATGTTTCCTTTCAAACTCTGTAAGGATGACCACCTCACTCACCAATTCCCTCTCCTCGAAGAAGCCCAGAAGCTATTGAAGGAAAATAAACTGGTTGTTATGAAGGTTCCTTTTCCCAAAGGACAAGGCCCAGCTTCTGGCAGTTCTAATACTAGGGGCACTAATCATGCCGCATTAGCTGATCAGCCATATATCAACATGGTTAACTCACACGCTCTTTTGCAAATGAGATCCAGGAATTATAACCCAAAAACGCAGCAGAAAGATAAAGAGGTTCCCGAGTCATATGTTCCTCTCCACATCGAGATACCAACATAGCCTTTGCCGAAGATACCAAAGGGTGTCTACAAACGGGCTATGCACAACCCTAATGAGAGGGATGCTCCCAACTACTCTGTTGTGGAGGACCTAGCCCAAACACCATGTGATATGTTTGCATTAGAAGTCTTTCAAAGCTTCCCTTCATAGCAGGAATGCACTTCTAACGGAAATAGGTAGTATGGACTCATCAAGTATGCTTGCTAGATTTGATATGTCTAATATCAAACCCCGGTTGTTGTACCACGTAGCCTTCCAGATCGAAGGAGTCCATGGTTCAAATACCATTAGATGAATGGTCGTATATGAAGGCCCGTTGACGTGCGTAATGTCCATATCTTGTTGGAAATCCTTGGGTTCTATTAAGTTAGCCCCATTGATTACACTACTTACCGCGTTTCATGGAAAATCTTGCCGGCCACATGGAGTCTTACCAACATCCGCAATTCAACTTGCTGGTAAAGTAGTGTCCATAGAGTTAGAAGTTATGGATGCTTTTCTCGATTACAATCTGTTGTTGAGAAGAAGTTGGACATATGTTATGCGAGCTATCCCCTCGTCCGTCCTCCGAGTACTCGTGTTACCTCTCGAAGGTAAGATCATTACTGTTGATCAATTATCCTTCACTCGGAAGAACAAAACAATTTCTTCGGATTCAAATATCCCTCCGATTGATCAAGCTCGACTGCCCAGTGAGAGCTTAGGAGTAGGTATGTAGTCATAGTTGATGGGAACTTTCGACCTACATGCTCCTGTATAGTATATTGGTACTAGCGATACAACATCTCGAGAAGTTTTTTCGGTTAGCCAAATGACTGATCTGTGGATCCTTCCGACTCAGGAAGAACCAAACGTGCCCTTATCCATTGCAGAAGTGGCGTACCAAGCATCACAAAATGCTGTAATGGATTATATCTCGACTCCGCTAGTATCAGCTGAGTCAAATTTTGATTAGGCACAGACATGGTCAGTTGACGCTACCCATTCTTTTGACTATTTGGATATTGTTTTTCCTTCTGATGAAGCCATCCTAGAAGCTATGGTAGGACTAGATCATCCATGGGAACACATGCATCACATGTCCTACTTTCTTCCAGATCTAGACAAGATTGAGAATGGTGAGTTTTCATTGATACCTGGTGGGAATATCGATTTGTCCATCACTCCTTCTACTAAACAGACAATTTATGCTGAAGGTAATATGGAAAACATTTCGAAGACTATACCAATCGATATTTCCACCAAACCCAATGTTGTGGAAAACATCTTTATTGGAGCAAATTGTTCTCCACAAGAGATCACTTTGTACACCATTTTATTTAGAGAATTTCGCAACATTTGTGCCTGGTATTACAAGAAGATTCCAGGCATCAAACCCTCTAGTTTTCTAATCCTAGAAAGGGGTCCTACCTGAAAAATTATTATGCTTATGCATACATGATTTTTCTTGTACTACAGCTGTACGTTTTTTGGATTTATTTCCTTATGTGTCTTCTGGATTGTGTTTTCAGATGACAGTCGAGTACTTCATAGGATTCGTCGATGGCGCTAGTCGCCACACTCGTCAGTTGGCTTCAGTAGCTTGGGTTATTTACTCATCCTCTTGCCATCTCGTTTCTTTGGGAGGTTCTTGTTTGGGCCCTACGACGAATAATGTAGTTGAGTATAGCGCAGTTATCGAGTTAATCCGAGATTCTATTCATCACAGCATTTCACATTTGGAGGTACGACTTGATTCGCAGTTAGTAGTACTTCAGTTGTCGGGTGAGTACAGGGTTCGATATCCTTCTTTGTTACGTCAGTTTTTGTGAGTTAGGTTGCTTGAAAGACATTTTGATTTTATTACATATCAACACATTTCAAGGAATTTAAATGCATTAGCTGATTCATTTGCAAATTATGTACTTGATTGGAATTTGTATCACACACAATAACTTTTAAAACACATAAGCACACATGTATATAATTGCTACTGTATATATATATGGTCCAAAAAATGCATATGAGTTTGAGTCATCCACTGTCAAAATTACAAAATGGGCGTAAACATCCTCAAAAAATTATAATATGCATCACTTTCCATATGGAGAGGGAGGAACCTCAACTAGCTCCACTAAGGCCTCCCTATAACATATGACCAGCCTGGATACTTTCCTAAGTAACCTAATCCAGGCTGGGGGCACCCCTACAACATGCTCTTGCATCTCGAGTGGCATCCGCTTGATCTTGCAGGTAGGGATATCATGATTCAAATGACTCATCTTTCCCTCGATGCGCCTCAGCATAGCATCTACAACACCTAGCTCAGTTGGCCGTACATATGTCCTTGGATGTCCAACAAGCCTCGTTGGCCCCACATATGCATACATTATATTTTTTCAGCACTCTTACTCATCATAAAATTCATATATAAAAAAAGACATAAAAATTTTAAATAATTTTTCAAAAAATAAAACATTGTGGTACCTATATCACCCCAGGATGCCCCTGGAGGAAGCACGAGCTATGGATCTCCTCAGAAATCCATGCCTGCATACGGGAACTGTTCCAGATCCGATACTTGGCGACTCCACCACGCCAAATAGTCTTCGTTAGCATATGAAAGGCTAGTCTCGCCACCACCTCGCCGCAAGAAGATATCTCCCCACCGAGTCATCAGTGGCTCGAGAAGGTCCAACACTAGTAGAGCTACCCTAGGAATCAGAGCGGGGACTCTCTCGAAGAAGGTACACAAGATACTTCCATATCCGAAGTTATTTTTCTTCTCGATTTTACATTCTATCAAATGGTGTTTCATATTCACCAGTAGGCCCGAACACCAATCAAATATCACACCACACAAACACTCAACCCCTATATGCATATAGTTTCGAGAGGCCAAATGTTGCATGGCACTCCCTTCGATCCTGCTAAGTGTGCTCAATATCATTTTTAGTGGGAATCTCGCAATGGACCCAATTGGAACTTGGCTTCCGCTTTTCTCGAAGCCAGGAAAGCAATAGGCATTGATGTAATCTTGGATAGATAGAGCACATACCCCTTGAAATGTTCCCTTGATTTTGACTCCCTCACCTCTTCGGGATAAACCGATGATGAAATAAATATATATCATCTATTGTGATATCAAGCATCTCCCCTTGGAGATCAAACATCCCATGATCGACATCCCAGTAGTTTACGAGCATTTGGAGTAAGTGCATTTGCGCATGCATACTTGTTGTTCGAAAAAATTTGAGAATCCCGCATGTTCGTAGTGCATTCAAGGTGAGTGGATCCTCCATGGAATTCCTATCCATGGATTCATGCTCCCTCTCCCTCCAGGTCAAGACCATCCTGCATCATTCACCCCATTCCATGCATTAGTTTTTTATTTTTTCAGTTTAAATAGCAGTACCCGCGGCTTCACCTCTCCAACAGAGGCGGGTACTCGTGGGTCTTCTTATTCTAAACCCGTGCACTTCCACGTAGCCGCGAGTTTAGCATAGCCAAACTCGCGGGTGCGAAGCCCTAAATTTTAAACTCATATAAAAAATAAAAAAACACCATTAAAAAATTAAAAGAATGGATTGAATTCATAGACAAGGAAGAGGTAACTTACTTGCAAGTGGCATAAGTTGATTTCGTGTCCCAGATTGATCACTATCGGTGGTTGAAGTGAGGGGTTTTTTGCTCTTTTGCTCCAATGAAATGAGTTTGTGAGTTATTTTTTCATTTTGACACTATTTATAAAAATTATTTTAAATCTTTACCCACTTTCATATAGTTTCAAAATTCTTTTTAACTTTATTTAATCCTAATGACTTTTTTCAAGTTGTTTTTTATTAGGTGACGCTCTAAAAGGAACTTTCTCACTATATGTGGAATGGGTGACCATACAAAGGTTTGTTTCTCTTTTGGCATGTCAGTTAAGTTCAACATATTAGATCTTTCTGTCATTTTATGTCATATTTAAATTCCCTTTGTTCATCTTTATATTTCATTTTCCACTAATCCGATGGTGTTCATGCTATCTATAGCCTTTCCGTCAGTTGACATATCAAGGAACTTATACATTGTATATCATTTTTACCTAATATTAAGTCCCATGTTCCATATAGAGTCTTTTAAGCCCTTGTTATACTCTTTAAAACTTAACAAGATTGTCGAGCATACTTGTCTTGTTCAAACTTGTTAAAGGACTTGAACATATATCCACTTAGATATTAATTTACCCGTTTTCCGGATCTTTGGGGATTACTTACGAAAAAGGTATACTCTAGTCATTCGTGGCTAGAAGAGTTCTTCTCTCATTGTTTTACACTTTTTCGGGTGAGGAGACTAACTCTATGAAAAAGGACCTTTAGGAGTCTTCTTTAGGGTTTTCAGACTCTCGAAATATGAAAACACAAGCTATCATTCACCAACTCAGGTTCGATGCGAAATGCATGAGTAGGTATATGGATTTATTGTTTAAGTTTTTCAAACTCCTTAAATATGAAAACATCGGCGAGCACATACCAACTCGGGCTCGATATTAAAATCCACGAGTGGGTGTATGGAGTTATTGTTTAAGTTTTTCATACTCCTTAAAATTGAAAACACCGGCGAACATGAACATATCCATGCTCGATATTAAAATCCATGGGTCAATGTTATTGAGTACTAGTCTGTCTCTTCTTCAAACTCGTTAAAACATGAAGAAGGTATTGAGTTTACCTCCCATGGACTCGTTAAATTACACATGGTTGGAATTATACCAAACAGACTTCTCCCTCTTTCTCCGAGCTTGTTTCAAAAATGAAGAAGGACTATTGAGTTGGCTTTCTTGGACTTATTAAAACTAACAAGAAGGACATTTTTTAACAAAAAAGAGAAAAGGGAAGGGAAGAATGTCAAGTATATTTCAGTATAAAGGCAGCAATTCAATTATGTCCTTGAACACAACACCTTTTTGAGTCTTTCAAACAAGTTGGGTTTTTATTTTTGGCCTTAGGATAAACCTAATCTCAGAGTTTTTACTCCTCCGATTGGTTACTCTTCCAATCATATGGAGAATCTGTTAATGTCTCCTACATTACAGATTTATATCATGGTCCCTTTGTCTTCAAAGCTGCCTAATTCACTCTTGTGTCGTGCTCAATGTTCAAGGATAACCCTTGTGTCGGCCATTGATTTACCTTGACCTCATGTGTCAACCATTCCTTGATGTTAGTATGTTTCATCATGTACTCAGTCCTATTCCAGATCAAATCAACCTTTTTATTCTATCTCGTGCTGTATGATGGAGGATTCCTTAAGGCCTCCCTTCCAATGGACTTCTTCCCGTCGACTTCAACTCATCTTGCTTTGGGAATGAAGTTTAGAGTTTCGGTTAGTACCTTGGGGATTGCAGTCATTAGTGGCAATTTCCCTCGCCATTGAATAGTGGGAATACATCAATGTCCCCTACTCGATGGATTCTTTAGGTGTCCAAATTCAAGACCCCTTATTCACACTTGTTAGAATGTACTAGGTACCTTGGGCCCCATTTTCATTAATGCTGGGTGCCCTCGCGTTTGTTAACGGTCTACATCAATGGCCGGTAATTAGATGGTGTCCTCCATGTTCTACATCAACTTATTTATTCACATGGTTAGGATTCGTACCTTGAGACGGTTTGGATTAATACCTTGGACCTATAATAGCATCATCACATTTTGTTATTTCCCAAGTTGCGCAAGACTGAGCCACACCCATTTTTGGCTCTTGATGAGACATAGATCCAGTTTTTTGTTATGGCTACGATCTCCTATTTGACATGGATCCACACTTTTATTTCAATGGCCATGCTATATACATATTTCCGTTATGTATTCGAGATTATGTTCTACCATTCTGAACATATCCTGATGTCAAGATTGTAAACTGCTCGCTGACTTTGTTTCTGTTTTAGGTACTGTTTGTGATCTCATCCTATGGCCTCTTTGCTCCTCCTCTTCTTGGATTGTAATGTATTTTGGACATCGTTTCCATCTGACCTCATACATTAGGGGTAATCTGTTATCAGTCAAAATAGAACTTCTCTATCCGTGACCGCATTGCCCCGTCGGTCACACAAAAGGACACCATGGATGGAAGAGCTTACTTTGACCCTAGATGACCTAGAGCTGAGCCTTACAATCCTTTCCTTTTGAAGCATATTTCTCTTCCTACTTTTAAGCATAACCATGACTCTTATGCTTTCCAACCAACATGTTAGCCGTGGGTGTTCACACTGACAACCTGCGGGTATTAATTAAAAGTTGCACCCTCTAGATGAAAGTTAGGATAGTAGCGAGTGACTTCCTATACTATAGTCGCGGGTGTCTTAAGAAATCTTGAAAAAATTATATTAAAAACACGAATTGGGATTAGTTGAGGCAAGTACCCAAACTACATTAACTTCCCAATCCAACTACCTTTTGAGCCCAACCTCCTAGCCTTTTCATAAATACAAGGGGAGGGAATTGAGAAATAAATCCTAAAGGATCCAATTTGTGGAGAAGGTTATGCTGAAGGAATTCATAATCAAGAGAGAGGAGCAGGAGCCCAGGGTCTGGTTACGACGATGTCGATGCAGGACAGGTATAGCTTTATGTACTTACTGCATTTATCAATAAAGATTGGAAATTCTTCCATTTCCAAATATATTTGTTTATGATTATTGCAAATCTTGTTACAATTTGATGTTACATTATCTAATGAATATCAATCTCTTATTTGCAGTTAAATTGGTTTGAGAAAGGTTTTGTGACTGTTTTGCAGGTTGTTGCATTGGAGAACAAGAGAAGAAAGCTTGGATTAACCTTCTGAATAAGGTACACATTCTCCTAAACCCTAATCCTATTTCTTAATAACAATGTTTGCAGAACTTTATATGTCTATCTGATACCCCAATATGTTGGTAGTCTTTCCCTTGCTATAAGACCACTTTTCCTAACAATAATCACCAAAAGCAACAGACACATTTGCAGCAGTGGGAATAGGGCATTATTCCCCTTAGTGTAGTCAGCATAAGATTTCTTGTTGTATGTCTTTAAGATCCCTAAAAATGTGCAAATTCTTTTGAAATCTCCTCGACAACGAAATCAATCCATATGTTGTCCCCTAGGTTTTACCCCTCACAAAACCTTGCTCTAGATATCACAATAGTGAGGAATATGATAGGAGGAAGAACAAGGTCAGGGCATACTATGTGGTATGCACCTTCCCACACCTCTTTAGGACATCAATGTTTCCCTCGGATTAGAGGCAGGGTACCCTCAATCCTGGGAAACAACAAGCATAGCATAAACACAAGAGACACAGATTTATCCTGGGAAACCCTCATGGGGTAGAAAACCCAGCAAAGCTTCCTCAATATAGATGACTAGCAATATACAAAGATGCAAACCAAAGACATGATCTCCTCCTCCACCATAGCAGACCTCTCCTCCACAAGTGCGCCTCTCTCAAGTGAGTGTGTGTATCAAATGAGAAACACACCTCTTCTATTTATGCACTACTCTGACATATATTTTACACAAGTACATGTAGGCTCGTATTTAACCATTAGGTTAAATACCCTATTATAACTGACTGGGCCGACCCCCACATGGTGGGTCTAATAACCCTAGTTACCACAACTTTTCGGAGGAATAAACATCTCCGGATACATAATAAAATCACCTCGGAGAGATGGAACATCTCCGGAATAAATAATGTATAAATATAATATTCTTAGAAGTTACAATATTCAAAACTCCCCCTTAACGAGAAGGATATTATAACAACATCTGCAGGAGCAAGGAGTCATTCATTACATCATCTATATATCATCGGAAGCTTTCTTCAATTCATCATCATCAGTAACTTGACTAGTTATTGGAACATCAACATCATCAGAGTTGATAGTACTCAATCATCAGCATTGTCATCACACGATCAATAGCATCGTCATCATACGATCATCAGCATCATCATCAGCATCATCATCACACGATCATCAGCATCATAATCAGCATCATCATCATATGATCAACAGCATTGTCATCACACAATCATTAGCATCGTCAACAGCATCGTCATCACACGATCATCAGCATCATAATCAACATCGTCATCATATGATCAATAGCATCGTCATCACACGATCATCAACATCGTCAACAGCATCGTCATCATACGATCAACAGCATCGTCATCACCCGATCATCAACATCGTCATCACATGATCAATCCAGTTCTCTTTAGGACCTATGTCCAAGGATGATGCAATCCAGTCATGTACCTTTTGAACCGAAGTCCAGGGATGATCCAGTCCTATCATGTACCTTTTGAACCGAAGTCCAGTGACGATCCAGTCCTATCATGTACCTTTTGAACCGAAGTCCAGGGATGATCCAGTCCTATCAATTCTCGGAGACCTCATTTCTACGGCTCAGTTCACAGGACCAAAGTCCAAGGATGATCCAATCCTTACCGTACATTTAGGACTGCTTCCAAGGATGACTTAATCCTCAATCGTACATTTAGGACCACGTCCAAGGATGACTTAATCCTCCACCGTACATTTAGGACCACGTCCAAGGATGACTTAATCCTCCACCGTACATTTAGGACCACGTCCAAGGATGACTTAATCCTCCACCGTACATTTAGGACCACGTCCAAGGATGACTTAATCCTCCACCGTACATTTAGGACCACGTCCAAGGATGACTTAATCCTCCACCGTACATTTAGGACCACGTCCAAGGATGACTTAATCCTCCACCGTACATTTAGGACCACGTCCAAGGATGGCTTAATCCTCCACCGTACATTTAGGACCACGTCCAAGGATGGCTTAATCCTCCACCGTACATTTAGGACCACGTCCAAGGATGACTTAATCCTCAACCATCCACCAAGGACTTCATTCTCGAAGACATACGTCTATGGCTCTTCTTTAGGACTGAAGTCCAGGGATGATCCAATCCCCTCACATGTTCACCAAAAACTTCATTCTCGAAGACATACGTCTACGGCTCTTCTTTAGGACTGAAGTCCAGGGATGATCCAATCCCCTCACATGTTCACCAAAAACTTCATTCTCGAAGACATACGTCTACGGCTCTTCCTTAGGAATGAAGTCCAGGGATGATCCGATCCCCTCACATGTTCACCAAGAACTTCATTCTCGAAGACATACGTCTACGACTCTTCTTTAGGACTGAAGTCCAGGGATGATCCAATCCCCTCACCTGTTCATTCAGGATTTTGTTCTCGAAGACATACATCTACGGCTTTCTTTAGGACTGAAGTCCAGGGATGATCCAATCCCCTCAAGTCCACCAAGGACTTCATTCTCGAAGACATACGTCTACGGCTCTCTTTAGGACTGAAGTCCAGGGATGATCCAATCCCCTCAAGTCCACCAAGGACTTCATTATCTAAGACATACGTCTACGGCTCTCTTTAGGACTGAAGTACAGGGATGATCCAATCCCCTCACATGTTCACCAAGAACTTCATTCTCGAATACATACGTCTACAACTCTTCTTTAAGACTGAAGTCCAGGGATGATCCAATCCCCTCACCTGTTCATTCAGGATTTTGTTCTCAAAGACATACGTCTACGGCTCTCTTTAGGACTGAAGTCCATGGATGATCCAATACCCTCAAGTCCACCAAGGACTTCATTCTCGAAGACATACGTCTATGGCTCTCTTTAGGAATGAAGTCCAGGGATGATCCAATCCCCTCAATTCCACCAAGGACTTCATTCTCGAAGACATACGTCTACGGATCTCTTCAGGACTGAAGTCCAGGGATGATCCAATCCCCTCAAGTCCACCAAGGACTTCATTCTCGAAGACATACGTCTACGGCTCTCTTTAGGATGATGCAATCCTATATGTCCACCAAGGACTTCATTTTCGGAGACATCATGTCTACGGATTCTTTTAGAATATATGTTCAAGGATGATGCAATCCTCTTGTCACCTTAGACCCTGTCTAAGGACCATCCACCAACCTCTCTGTCGGCATCACTAATATAGGTATCCTCATCATCGACCTCACTGTCGATGTAGGCAATCTCATCATGAGTTATCACATCACTCCCCCTTTCGAGGAGGGTCCTTCTGAACTATATTAAGTTTGTCTCAGAAAACTTTACTTGAGGTAGAGGTTTGGTTAGTAGATCGGATCGGTAGAGGTTTGGTTAGTACATTGTTACAAATTCGAACTTTTGGTTCCTTTCTGCACCATATCTTGGAACACTAGATTCTTTGCCATCTTGATACAACTCTGCTTGTCACATAGGATCATAGTTGTGTCTATCTCTAAGTCAAACAATCCTGAAGCCATACTGCTTCATAACTTAGCAGAGCAAGCAGCCATATATTATGCTTGTGCTCACGAGATCATGGTTGATCCCAGACAATAACATCCTCTCGATGTGCTCTTCCTGTCTGATACACTTCCTTCCCAATCAACATCTGTGTAGCCATCTTAAGTCATGATCTCCAAGATAACATAGATCAAAGTCTTATTGTATCCTTTAGGTACCGCATCACATGATTTGCAGCTTATCAGGTGAACACTTCTAGTTTCCACTAGACACTGACTCAAGGTGTTCACAGCAAAGCATATATCTGACCTAGTATTCTTTAGACACATCAATGACTCAATATTTTGTTTGTATAGAGTTCTATCCACTAAATCTGATGAGTCATCTGATAACAAATTCAAGAGTGGCCATTCCAACAAATCAAGTCCTTTTAATATTTCTCATCATACTTTCCCTGGTTGAGAAAGATTCCTTCTGAGCCTTGTCATACTTCCAATCTGAGATTTTTCATTTTCATTTCTTCAGCCATCTTCTTCTTTCTTTTCATGATCTGTTTCTCATTCCTTGTTAGAAAGAGATCATCGTCATACAATAATGGTATGATAGGTTCATCATCCACAACCTTAAGGTAAAGGTTAGGAACAATTTTACTTTTGGTAAAGCCCAAGCTTATCAAGAAACCGTCAATTCTCCTTTTGTGACTGAACATCATTCACACTCTGCATTGAATGATCTTCTGCATATCTATCTATGCCATCTCTCATTAGATGGTTCTACTGATATGAGCCTCAATATCATTTGAACTCTGTGGTGAGTTCCTTCTTGCATCCATATCGTCTGTGTATAGAAACAATATTCAACCTTGTAGCAAAGGTTGAGATCCTCATCACCCATGGTGATCATTAAGCTCATCAATTGATTACCAATCCTGGGTACCCATACAAAACCTTAAGAGAATGGTCTTATCTATCCACTTGGAGCAAACATCTGTCATGATTCTCTTCCTCTTTCTAAGAGAATCTTCTAGCAATGAGCCTTCTATATTTTGTTTGATTTGTAAATCTTCTTGTTGAACATCCATCACTTGTTCAGTGTTCATCATTCATCATGATCTTTCCTACAAATCAAAATTAAGTACATGATTAGTAATACTTCATAATCATCAAATCATATTGACATGATAACCTATTATGCATACAGATATCATTTACATAGTTATGCAACTATTTTGACCAATACTTTGGCACAACACTTTCCCATATCCTGTATGCATACAGTGGCTATCTAGATGCCTTCCATCTCTACCAGAACATACTATCGAGAGTGTGCATAGCTCTTAGCATGTCAGCAAAGAGGTTTCATTCTAGACAAGCAACAATGGAATGTTTGTCCAACTTACCAATCATATGCATATTAGTAGCATGATATATTCTAGGAATACAAATATGCATACAAGCAATATCATTTACTATTTCTAATAACAACTCAAATACTTATCTTTTATGTTTGTGTGGTTGCCTCCCGCTTGATCTTCTATATGTCTTCTGAACCTCTATTCATTCTGTACCACTGTGCATGCTCAAGTGTGCACTATTGTCATCCTCATGATCTCATACACAAACATACATTCATTAGTGTATTCTCAAAACATTCTAATTCTAAATAATCTTGAATATGTATAGTCATGATCATTAGTATTCAGGGTTTCAAGGAAGTCTTCTTTTACTCATGCATATTCTTGTTTGATCATAGTACTCTTCTGGTTAGTTAAATCATCAATCAAGATAAGAGACATAATGTGCATAAACCCTTGATTAACTTTATTAATAAGCATAACCAATCATACCAAGTATACTTATATAAGGGATCCTAACATAGGAAAACATACCTGGATTAGTATACCTGCTTAGTTATGTACAAAACAATCTCTTCAATGATTTAGAGATCCTGAGCTAGAACCTGCATGTCTCATAGGTTAAACATAATCTAACAAAGTCATACATACCTCGTAAGTAGAACAAAGATTATGGATGAGTCTTTGTCTTCATGATGTCATGGTCATGGAACTTGATTTGTCTTTTGTGATGTACCTGTATCTTGTTAGCAGACAACATCAACCTCACACAACACCATAATGCATTAGTACAATCATATAGCCCTAATCAATGAATGTCTTCGATCATTCACATGCATTCATACGGTTACTAGGGTGATAAGACAATTCTAACATTAATCAAAATTGTACTAATAAATAATATGAAGACAAACACATCATGAACTTAATCAAGAATCAGATTTCAAGACATACATGAACCTCCTTAAGTCATACCTGTTGAGACTTCTTGTAGTCTTCTTATGTAAGGCCTTAGCCTCAACTCCCCCTGAAACTTGATCTGGAGCTTGATTAGGGTTTGCTAGAGAAACCCTAAAAATTCAATCTTTGACTTTCACACTTCCGAATCAATGGAAGGATGTGTCTTGTTGAGCTGATCAAACTAGCATACTTCAATTTTGAAATCTCCAAAATTTGACCCCTCAAAATTTCCTTTGAAACTTCTGGATCTTCTAGACAGGATCCCGAACTAGGGTTTGATGAAGCCCACCCTTCTGCTCAATCAAAAGGTTTGATCCAAGGCTCTAAACTCTTATTTTTCTGAGGAGCTTCCAACCATGGTTACAGACTTCAAAAATTCCAACTTTTGCTGAAGCCCTAATTTTCCATCTTTTCGATCAAAATCCTGAGCTAGGGTTTTAATCAAGCCTGGTCTTCTACCCAACCAAACAATTCGATCTTGGTCTCTAAATTTCAATTTTCCTGAGTAGCATTCAGCCGTGGATTCCGATTCCAAAAATTCTAACTTTCTTCGAAACCCTAAATTTCGGAAGCCATGAATAAAGGTGCTCCAAAAATAATTCTGTTTTGACAGAAATATGTACCTGATTGTTTCTGCTATAACTCTGAAATTTTTGTTCCACAGGGTCTGAAAACTTTTTCTGCATTAGCCTGACCTGTCATCTTTCCATCCTGACAGGTCTGACCTCAATTGGATTTTCTGAGAGAGAGTTATGCCAAATGTTGCAATGTGACCTGTTTTGGGATAATACAGGAGAGTGAACTTGTACGGCGTGCCACATGTCACTTTTTGAACTTCGGCCTCTGAAAATGTTTCTTGAGATAGCTCGCCCTGCTATCTTTCCATCCTGAAAGGTCTGAACTCAATTGGACTCTCTGAGAGAGAGTTATGCCAAGTGTCGCAACGTGACCTGTTTATGGGATAAAACATGAGAGCGAACTTGTACGGCGTGCCACGTGTCATTGGTTCAGCTTCGGCCTCTGAAAAAGTTTCTTGAGATAGTACAATCTGTGTACTACCTATCACTTTTTACTAAATTTCATTTGGAGCTTCCTAGCCCAAGTTATGACCTTTTTTCCTAGGTCACCTGATTTTGACTGAGATCTGGAAGAGGCAAAAACCCTAACTTGTACTGATCATAACTTACAAAGTACAACGAATCTGAGGGTGCCCTTTGGAAACAAGATACCTGGAGATGTTATCTACGACCTGTAAAGGTTTCAAATCCTGAACCTTCGCCAAAATGGATTTATAGCGAAAGTTCCACGATGACTGGTTTTTGCTATGTAAAACCCTAACCTTCAAATTGTCGTAAGTGAAGCAAGTGTCATAAGTGCCATACCTTGCCTTCCTTCAGGTTAGCTCTGATACCATGTTAAGATTCAATATGCTAAGACAGAAAATAGCAGCATTACATTCCATTTCACAATAATAGCATATACAGGATCACTGAAGAAACAACAAGCATAGCATAAACACAAGAGACACAGATTTATCCTGGGAAACCCTCATGGGGTAGAAAACCCAGCAAAGCTTCCTCAATATAGATGACCAGCAATATACAAATATTCAAACCAAAGACATGATCTCCTCCTCCACCATAGCAGACCTTTCCTCCACAAGTGCGCCTCTCTCAAGTGAGTGTGTGTATCAAATGAGAAACACACCTCCTCTATTTATACACTACTCTGACATATATTTTACACAAGTACATGTAGGCTTGTATTTAACCATTAGGTTAAATACCCTATTATAACTGACTGGGACGACCCCCACATGGTGGGTCTAATAACCCTAGTTACCACAACTTCTCAGAGGAATAAACATCTCCGGATACATAATAAAATCACCTCGGAGGAATGGAACATCTCTGGAATAAATAATGTATAAATATAATATTCTTAGAAGTTACAATATTCAACATGAATAAGGTACACATTCTCCTAAACCCTAATCCTATTTCTTAATGACAATGTTTGCAGAACTTTATATGTCTATCTGATACCCCAGTATGTTGGTAGTCTTTCCCCTGCTATAAGAACACTTTTCCTAACAACAATCACCAAAAGCAACAGACACATTTGCAGCAGTGGGAATAGGGCGTTATTCCCCTTAGTGTAGTCACCATAAGATTTCTTTTTGTATGTCTTTAAGGTCCCTAAAAATGTGCAAATTCCTTTGAAATCTCCTCGACAACGAAATCAATCCATATGTTGTCCCCTAGGTTTTACCCCTCACAAAACCTTGCTCTAGATATCACAATTGTGAGGAATAGGATAGGAGGAAGAACAAGGTGAGGGCATACTGTGTGGTATGCACCTTCCCACACCTCTTTAGGACATCAATGTTTCCCTCGGGTCAGAGGCAGGGTACCCTCAATGTTTCGAAGGCTAATTTCCTTGTCTACCACCCAAGGACAATTTGTTTATCTTTGAATATCTGACTGGATTTACAAGAGAAATTGGTGGTGCATGGAATTGATTTCTGTTGCTAATTAAAGAAAGGTAAAAGGATTGTGTTGTTTTTTTTTAGGGGGGAATAATTAGGAAGCCAAATAACAAGGGCATTCAAAAGGTTTCAATCATAGAGATGATTTTCTGCACCATAATCAAGTTCTGCAATAAGAGGTAACTGAGGGAAAATGAACAAATATAATCTTAAGAGGAGGGCACACTCTACACTCTCTTCACACACATCCAATATATAGCAAGCCAAATGGGCATGATAATTGTAGGATCCATTGGATTATTCAATAATTATTGAAGACAAACAACCATGAAAAGATAACATAATAGCATGCAAGAGATTTCTTTTCTTTTCATCTAGTGGAAAATTTACCTCAATCCTGATTTATTTCAATAGAAATCAAAGTTGTTCATTAATACAATAGAAATGCACCAAGGGCGACCCTTGATCTCATCTTTGGGCCCATTTTATTTCTTTTACGTATAGGGACTTTAGATACATCTACATGAGAAAAAGGAATGAGAAGAAGTAGAATGTTACTCTTTGCTACAAAAAAATAATGTTCTTGGCGGATCTTCAATCTTCGATGACTTCTTGCCTCTCTTCTTCACCCTTTGTTGCTGCTCTGAACTTCGTTGAACAACCTCCTTTGTAAATGAGAAAAATATATTTATTATAGATTGTTGTGAGAGAAACATGAGACCCAAAAATTTGGTTGGAATCTCTTTCCTTCTCCTCCAATGAGAATGCTTGTCATTGTTTTTGTCATTTCCCACTAAAATAGTAACATTTATGACCTTTTTCAAATTCGTGGATAAGTTTGGAGCTAATTTTGAGCTGTTGCAATTCTCTCTTTTACGGCTGTAGTGACTTTCTTGACCATCCCTTGGAAGCTTTGATTTATTGTCTACCCAAAATAATTATAATTTTGACTCTCTTTTGTTGAGTGCATCATGTTGAAGAGAAAAACAATCGATCTAGTGAAAGAATGAGTCCGTTTGATGCTCATTTGGTCCTCTTTGTCTTCAAATATATGGTTGTAGCAGCTCCTTGTTGTGGGAAAGAATACAATCCGTGACCTCCTCTATCCTCTTATAAAATCACTTTACACTTTATATTTAAAAACTCACTTTAGACTTAACACAAAAGAAACCCACTTTATACTTTATAATATAAAGTCACTTCATGTTGCAAAATGATAAATGAAAAGGTTGTTTTAATAAATGGTGAATATAATATATAGGATATTATTATAATACCCAAAAGGGGAGCCACCATTGTGGGAGGCTGAGAGCTACAATCCACCTCGGAACCTGAAATTTTTTCGACACCTTAGCTTTATGGATGGCAGCATATTCCTCGGATGGTTTGATCAATGGTTGACTGTACTGTGCTAATTTGCAGTTAAAAATCAACATAAAGTTTCTCTACAAAAACATCATCTGCAAATTTCTCTCTGTGATGCATTCCAAATCCTGAAAATCCTGAAAGTTAATAAAGATGTTCCTTGAACCTTCACTTAGAAAATCTCGTTTTAGTTTTGGATTCCGGACGACAAAAACGTGGTTGCTAAGTACCCAAAAATGGATTATGCTCATAATTTTTTTGCCGCTTCTATGGGTCACATGGGGACGAACAGATTGTGTGGCCTGTATCCCCAGCCTCATAAAAAACCTCCTAAATTTTCATGTTGAATTATGGACCAAAAAGGGAGCATTATCAATCAAGAGCTTGCATGCAAAACCTAGCCAAAACCATAAAAATTGTGTGTTTGTTTGGTTTCTGAAGTAATAATGATTTATCTCTTGCATACATAATCAGAATGGCTTGTCATCAGAGGCAATGCAAATTATACATAGACGGATTTCCAATGAGTGGTTGCAAAACACTTTTTAATGACCGCTTGATATACTTTTTTAAATCAGAAAGGACAACTAGGCATTTTTGTGGGAATTTTTTAATGCTATATTTTGCACTTCCAGAGGTTGGAATTGAATTATTTCATCTCTATGATGTTAAGTGACCCTAATAAACATGTATGCACCATTCATTTCCTTCAAATGAGCCATTCTTCATGTATGTCTAGTTTTGCCTAAAGTAGGTCCCACCACATTTTCATACTTCTGCCACTCAGAATTTGATTATGTCAAATCCATCATGATCGGTGACCTCGAAAACCCTTTCTCATCCACTCAGAATTTGATTGTACCTGAATTACTCTTCCAACTTGAAAACTCAATTTCACCCAAGGTGGGCCCCACGAGCCAAAACATTTTTTTCAGCTTTTGAATGTCGAAATTGAAGTTTGGAAGCTCCTTGACGATTCATGAGCCTCATAAGCCTGCTTAATCCATTCCTTGCAATCAAATATGTCATTTGGTTGAGTTGTAAAGTTGGCCTGAAGTGAACCCCACATGCAAAACTAGCTTTTGGGCACTGAGCCTTTTAGGTGAACACCTCCCTCTTTCATGTGCTTGAAATTTGAAGAAATAATTGTCCTCCAAATTTTAGCATTTTGACCAAGTCAAGATGGATGAACCAAAGCTTCCGTAGAGCTAGCACTCATTGCTCCCAATATTAAATGTATTGTAGACTTCATGTATTGAATGGTAAACACCAAATTGAAAAAAATGAACGTGTGAAAATTTGACAATATGATATTCTTCATCACTAACTTAGAGTACTATCTCTGTTGAAAAATCAGAACATGGAAATTTGATTACGTTGGGTTAGAATATGTTCTAGAACATTTAAACACAGTAATGTTTTATGAAAGTTTGTGAGAATGTACAGAAATATGCCCTTGACACCATATCTAGATTTCAACTCGATACTTAAAGAATTAAAGTTGTAGAATGGTTGAAAATTGAACTCTGGCTACTCCTAATAAAATGCACCCTATGTTTTCCATCACACTTGGTTTGGGGCATGGACATGACCCTAAAACTAAATATTTTTCTAAGGTTGCAAAATGAGCAAACCATGTAATAGTTCATGAAATGAAACTATTTTTTCTAGAGTGCTCTGTTATTGAATTTGACATGACCCATAATGACTCTTAAATATAATATTTTGTAATGAAATTTTGTAGGCAGGGTAAATTTTAAGGGTTAAATTTTGCTTATAGGTTAATTTTCCATTTTTTTCCAATTTTTTTTTGTCAATTCTCATAAAAGTATTTTACTCTAAAAATCAGCTAAGTTTTTCTAAAAACTGTATAAAATCCTTACAAATTAGAATATTTTACAAAAATATAGGCAAACATTTTATGATTAGCATTTTAAGAATTAGTAAAACTCTACAAAGTATATTTTTACAATATAAAATAAATATGAATTTTTAAAATTTTCCTTATCTGTAACATTGGAAGCAAAAATCAAAGGTTTGGAGTTTTGGAACTGCTAAATATTGAACCTCTATCACGATGACCATATTTTCTAAATATTGAACCTCTATCACGATAACCATGTTTTCTATCACGTGGTGAGTTTGAAACAGTTACACCACTTTTAAACTCAATATATGTTGAGGAAATTTCGTGGTTAAGTAGAAAAATATCTTCTCTACAAGATAATTAAAGGTTTGAAATGAAATGGTTGTTGAATCCTTTTCCAACAAAATGAAATGGTTGTTGAATCCTTTTCCAACCTGAGTAATAAGATATGGTTTCATATGTTGAAATATTTTTCTTTAAATTTCTTTATAGCACAGGTCTAGGTCTTTGTCATTGCTTTTCTCCATCAAAATTTTTTATTCAATGTTAATGTTATTATTTATTAGTATAGATTTATCTTAATTTTAAATTTTTTAAATATTAAAATCAAATAAAAAATTTTCATTAAAAATAACATCCAAATTATAATGAATCTAAAATATATTTTTTATTACTATTTATCTTTTTATATTTAATACATGTGATCATTCTTCTTATTGATACAATTAAATATAAGTAACTCATATAATAATAAAAATTTCACTTAAAGCATAGCAATTAAATGAATTTGTCTAAAATTACAAGAATTCATAAACTTTGTTAATGAACATCTAATACTCTCAATATTTCATTTCAATGGTTAGAAATTAGGATAAATCCTAAAAAGCATGGAATGCTAGAATGCTATGATGCTTTGAGAAAAGATAAAAACAATTATCATGTTCTAACACATCATAACAATATTAATATTGAGAAGATAAATAAAACCATCTATTAGAGGATACATGGAATACATTGTCAATAAACAATTAGAATTTGTTTGAAAATCTATGTTGGGCATTTTATTTGTGTGCTTTCTCCACTTAGAGATGGAGATATGGCATTGGCCATGACTTTGTATGAATTTATTCTTTTATTATGTCCTTGGAGAGGAACATATATGAAACACATTATACACATTATATCAATAGTTTCATATGTGCTTATTTCATTTTTTGTTTTTATTTATAAGGATATTTGCAATTTAGTTAGAATGAGGTGATTTGGAGCCTATGTTAGAAGGTAATAACTTTGTACTACTTGTATACACAAAATTTCAATTTAATTTGTTTTGGGAGTAAGTGTGACATCTTTAGCTTAGAATCAAAACCAAGTATAGTAAAAGCTACACCCAATAAATACTTAAGGCCCTCTGGGTTGTGGAGATGCGAGTATCAAAAGTGGAAACGTGCACTATAGACTGCCTCATTTCTATAGACTGCCTCAAATCTAGATTGAACGGGGTATGGATTGAGCAAGTACATCTTTCTTTTATGTTGGTAACTTGGAAAGTACTAGCTTATTGGAATTCACCTGTTTCTAAACATGTCTCAATAGAGCATAATAAATGGGGATACTAGTAGTATGAGTGCGAGGTTAACTATCATAGTTGTATCACAGGTTAAGGCCCAAGCTCAATATTGAGACGAAACATTAGTTCCTAAGACCAAAGAATCAATCAAAATGTGTGAACATTAGAGTTGGGCAAGTCTAACCTTTTAGGCTAGGATTATATTTATATATATTTAGAAATTCTATGATCAATTTAAAGAAATTATGTTTAAAAAGGATTTTGTGTGGTAAATTTGAGTAGTTGCATTCAATTCCATTATAATTTTAGAGAAATTGAAACAAATTTGCCCTTTAAATATGATAAATTAATTTTTGATTAAGTCTTTGCATAGATTAGATCTTCACCGTGATATGGTATAACACAAATTTGTAAAAAATATAATTTGAAAACATCTCCATTTATTGATGGACCACACCTCTACTTGATGCATATCTATTGAAACCTTTTTTCAATTTTTTGAATAATGCATATCTATTGAAACTTTTTTTTCAATTTATTGAATGATGCATATATCTATTGAAACATTCTTTTCAATCTATTGAATGATGCATATCTATTAAAACTTTCAATTTATTAAATTGAATGATATAGATCAATTGAAACTTTCTTTCAATTTATTAAGTAATACATATCTATTAAAACTTTATTTCAAATTATTGAATCTTAAAGATTAGCCATGGAAATCGTATTCATAGTGCAATAGAAATCCAATGTAAACTTACTGATTTGCTTGTATCCAACCTATTAACAATGTTAGAGACATTGTTACCTCTTACCGACATTGTTAGCTGAGCTCTTAGCTCTTGGTTAATATAGATCACCTTATCTTTTTATTTACTCCTTGATTGTATTTTTAAAAGTTTAATATACACTTTACTATAATAATGCATTTATTGATGATGTTTAGGATATGGACCATTGATTTAACAATTGAATAATGCATTTATTGATGATGTTATTAGGATATGGACCATTGATTTAACAATTGGATCAGTTGCTTCTTGAATACCCTCTCTCCACCTGATACTTGTTCATATGGAAAATGCACTTACTTGTGTTGAACAACGTGAAATTAAATCTTCGACTGCCCCATTGAGTGATCGACGATCGTTCCAAGAACAGTAATATTACGGTCCGTCGACTTCGAGCAGCCATCGACAGAAACACATTCTCGCCACAGGCACTGAGACAGTTCATGAATTATCGTGTCTATCTTATACAGCAGTGGTATAAATTCCAAATAATTGAGACAGTACACTCACATGGATTTAGGTACAGCGAAACGACACTCCCGCACTTGCGTAGGGGGACGCGAAAAACTTGAAAAACTTGTCTTGTGCATAATGTTCTCCCAATTCTGTAAGAACTTTGCTTCTTTTTTCCGCAAATTACATACATGCTTGATGTGATTGCGATAATTTCTACTATTCATCTTAAACCCGCAACTTCAGCGAATTTGATATTATAATTTTTACACAATAATAACCTGACCAAATTATATCTTCATGACTTTCGTGACCAAAAAATAAACATAAGAGTATCTAAAGGCGAACATTATCACTAGAAAGTTCTCACACAATTGTGCGTCGCTTTGAATTGCCCCACAAATGTGCATGTGAATTTCTGTTATTCTGCGTGGCTTTCTAATGCACACATATCCATGTGGACTCTAACAATTGGAAATCATAAATACAGATGAGCGCAATGGCTTCATGTGTGTTCACATATATGTGATCTGTTCAGTGATTTTTTCTCTCAGCAGTAGGCAGATCTGTAAGCAGCCCACGATCATGGCTGAAGAACAAGCAAAGATAAAGATGTTAAGTGTTTCAACCGTGACATCGGCCATTCCCACTGTGAAGCATAACATGTTTCTCTCCAACCTCGATCTGTTTTGGATTCCCATCATTAACTCTCATACGCTTCTGTTCTATAAACCAAATCCAGACATGGAATTTACTGCGGTCACGGATATGCTAAAGAGGAGCCTCTCGTTAGTTCTGGTGGACTTCTATCCAATTGCAGGTCGGTTGAGCACCAAGGGATCAGGAGAGACGGGTCGGCCTGAAATTGACTGCAACGATGGCGGGGTCGAATTCCTGGAAGCATCCATTGATGTGGCTTTTGAGAACCTCGAAAAGGATGATTTTCGTCACAGAAACTTTTTCAAGGAACTTGTTCCGACCCGTGATGGTTCAAAGCATGAAAACTATGAGGGGTCGCTTTTCTCGGTACAGGTATGCAATGTTCTCGAGTTAAATTTGGTTTGTTTCATCTTGTATTTTTAAATAACAATTTCATATTTTTATGTGAAATCAGTGACAAGGAATGACATCCGCTGATTTGGTTACACTGCCTTCCCTCTTCCTCTATAGACAACGTGTTGGCTTTAGTTGCTACCAGTAAAAAACCCACAATCCTTCCTCCTCTTTGTTGCCAGATTTCTCATTGTCATTGAAAGTATGGAAATTAATTGACCTGTTTTATTTAATGCAGCTGAATCCTTCCTTCTCTTTGGTTGTCAGTTTTTTTTTATTGCAATTGAGAGTATGAAAATTAATTGAACTGTTCCGCTTATTGCAGGTGACTGGTTTTCTTGGAGGCGGAATCTCCATCGGAGCCACTCTTCATCATGTTGTTGCAGACGGGATTTCCTTTTGGCATTTCATGAATTGCTGGGCGGAATGTAGCAGGGGATCTCCTATTTCCAATAAACCTGAGCACATTCGAACAATCTTCAAGCGCGAAGAGAAGATCAAGTGCGCCACAATGCCCAACATTTCTTTCAAGGCTGAAGAAGTAGTCACCGATGATATCAAGGGAGCGCAGATTTTCAAGTTTATGAGAGATGATTTACAGCCCAACAATGGGGAAATCAACGTCAGTGAACGCAATACCGATATTATTACTGAGAGCAGTGCCCAGGAATACATGAACGACCAAACAGAGAACTTTGAGATTTCTGGTTTTCATTTTAATGAAGAAATGATTGGGAAACTGAAGGAACGAGCCGGGGCTTTGAGTTCGTTTGTGGCAGTTAGTGCGCATTTTTGGAGATGCGTAACGAGAGCTCGAGAAGTGCCGGAGAAAGAGGCCGTTGATTTTGGAGTGATTGCTAACAGTAGAGGCCGAGTAAAACCGCCTTTACCCCCAACGTATTTTGGGAACTGCGTATGCATGGGCTTTGCCCGAACTAGAGCGAATCAGCTTCTGGGGCAAGATATCCGATTCGCTGCCGCTCTCATCCAGGAGCTCATCAAGTCCTGCACCGCGGAGGAGCAGATCAATAATCTGATAGACTGGGTTGACTACCGCCTTGGAAGCGGGATCCCTCTTCATAGTTTAGCAGCAGAAACCTTAGGAGGTCATTACTTTGTTGGCGCAGGGAATTCTCCTAAAGTTCCTGTTTACGAAATAGACTATGGATGGGGGAAGCCACTAAATGCGAAGACTGCAACACTGAATAATATTGGAGAGATGATGTTGTTCCCAGGAAGAGACGGAGGAAGGAGTATCGAGATCTACACTCGTCTTCCTCGCCTGCAGATGGAAACCTTGAAACGGATCCTCATGATCATCCCGGATTGAATATTCCTCGGCTGGACATGTGCCCGTGTCTTCCATTCTGTGCTATGCGTTGTGTCTTCTATGTGTTGGAGTTATTTAGCTTATTATTGTTAATTTGCTAATTGTGAGTTGATTGCTCATATTGTTTAAAAGGTGGTTGTAGATCCAGTTGGTTATGAGAGATATTTCTCCAACTTGATTTTCTAATTTGGTATGGTATGGAGTTTCCTAATTTAGTATATAGTTGAGATATTTTCTCAACAAATTTGTTAGTATGTCTAAGTTTGATAGATTTTCTATCAAACGTTGTTGATTGAATAATATGTTACTCATTTCACTTTAAGTTTGGTGTTTAAAGAAATGTCTCCTCTTCATTTTTTAACATATCATGTGTATAACTAAGAAACTTGTATGATTCTTTATCATGTTCATTTCAATTATAACAAGTGCTAATAAAATAGCTAGTCCCTATCTCTTAGCCAATAACCAATACCGCTCCAGAAACCCAGAGCATTAAGTTATACTGCATGAAGTTTTGATTATTTTTGTTATAGTTGTTACTGTCACTATGCCATTGTTACAGCATGTAAGATAAGACAAGACGGGCTATGCACGATGTACTCACTCACCATGAACCAACACTATAAACTATCATAAGCAATATATAACGCATATATGAGCATAAATTGGAACAACACAACATTTGAGTAAAGCATGAACTCTGAATGTAGCATATACCGCATGGTAATATGCTTATTGCTTCTGCTAGAACAACACTGTATCGTCAAAATATTAATGGTGTCATCGTGGACTAGTTTTTCTACATGTGTGATCTCAGAATTTTAGTAGCATCTTAAAGTAGTTTTCAGATAGCTTTCTATTGTAAGAAAAGGTTCATTTCTTACACTGTCACTTGGAATGAAAATATAAGGAATAACAAGGATGAATTCCCAAAGATACCAATGAATGATTTCTTTGGTTTAAATGCATAAATTGGATTTCTTCATGGACGAGAGTCAAATGGGAGCAATCTTGACGGTCAATTTAGTGAATCGTTGGTGAGACGGATCTACATATAATGCCCTTGTCGGCTGTGGACGTCATCGTGTTTTAGGTGGTTCCATTTGTCAAAGTAAAATGGCCAACCCATGTTTAACTCTTTTAGCCCATACCGTCGGTGGAGGCCATTGCTCCATACATCGATAACCATCTTGTATTATGGGTTGGAAAAACGTAATTACGAGTTGATTGCGTATGGCCGGCTATGTCAGTGTGCTGTTAGACAGTAACTTAGTTTGCAACTAATTCGGCTCACCTCTCTTTGTATTTATGCAACCGCATTTGTATTTGGCATGTCAGCTATCTCAAGTCGGTGGTTATGCAATTTCTATATATAGAAGAAGATAATTGAAAAAAAGGAGAAATGTGTGAAGGAAGAATTGAAGAAGTGAAGAGCAAGAGTGAAAGGAGAAGAAGCTCATACCCGTGAAATGTATGAAGAGCCCAATCTCTATAAAAAGTGAAAGATCATAGTCAAGTTGCTCTATTTTGATATGGTAATATATATAAGTCTATAGTTTTATATATTCATTCTCAAGAATGTTGAATGTTGTATGTCCCACATCTTCTCCAGATTTACTTGTGTAAAAGTTGTTTATATTTACTGTGTGTAAAAGAAATCAAGATTTCCAAATAGTTCACAGCAGTAAAAGTTCTATTTTAATGAGTAATTTATGAAATGCGAAGTTAATTTCCGACAAGCTAGTGTTTGACAAAGTTAACTTGCTCAGCAAGTGAAAAATTTGGAGTTCCCTATTCTATGATCAGCGAAGTCCAAAGCCAAGAAAAAAAAATGTCAATTTACTATGCAGTTCAATCTTCTTGACTACACAGTGTGCTTTTCCCTTGATTATGTATTATGTTTGCTTTATAGAGAAATGCAATTCCTCCCTGACCAATCGAATTATGGGACAATTATTGTAGACTGTTTTAGGTCATTATCCACGGTGTAGTGAATATGTAGTTGTTGAATCAGTGGAACCTGTTGTTGTCTCCCCTGTATCGTAAGGAAATTGAGCTCATTTGATGAAGAAGCTAATGACCATCAAGGCGACAGGTTGGCCGAGGAATTCATGGTTGAATTGTTGATAACTGATGCTGTGCAGAATTATTGACAATTTCTGTTTTAATTTTAGGTTGCATATGTTTATTAAATAATTAGCAACAAACTTCACTGTATGCTAATGCATGTGAAGAATAAAATAAGTTTGCAGAATTATACATCAACCTACAGCTGATTTATGGCATGTAAAAGTAATGCCTCTATTTCTATGCAATGCAATTTCTATATAAGTATGTACATGTGCAAGTCTTAGAATCAATGGGAGATAAATAATCAAAATGTTTTCTTTTCCCGTTTTGAATAAAAGCTTCTCTCTTGTTTTCTGTGTTGTTTTTCTTTGTGCTATTTTAAATTTGGCTATTTCATAATCTTCATTTGGTATCAGAGCAGTTATTTTGTTTAAAGTTCATAATGTCAAATTCTAACTCTTTGCCCATTCCAGAATTTGATGGAAGTAATTAAGATTATTGGTGCATTAAGATGATGACCTTTTTGACAGGAAAATATTTGTGGGAGATTGTAGAATTAGGTTATGAAGAGCCAGTTGATTGGAACACCCTTACAACATATGATAGAACAACTAAGAGAGAAGCCAAGAAGATGCACTTGAGATTTATTTCATATTCAAATAGCTCTAGATAAGAGTTTATTTCCAAGAATTGCAGGAGCAAAGTAAGCTAAGAATGCCTGGAAGACTCTACATGAAACTTACCAAGGCAATGATCAAGTTAAAGTTGTCAAGTTACAGACATTGAGGACAGAATTCGAGAATTTGAAGATGCAAGAAGGTGAGAAGGTGAATGATTATTGTGTAAGAGTAAATGATGTTGTCAATAAATTGGCTACTCTAGGAGAAACTATTGATAAAGAAGTTGTGATTAAAAAGGTGTTGAGGTCTCTAACACCAAGATAGAACCATGTTTCTATAGTCATTGAAGAAAGCAAGAATTTGACTAACCTTCATTTTGATCACCTAGTTGGATCTCTTATTTCTCATGAAGACAGAGTGAGAGATTCATTTGCAGAAAGTGATGAGAAATCTTTTTCCTCAAAGCTACAGATTACAAAGAAAGAAGATGCTAGTTCTAGCTTCAAAAGAAACCAAGCCCAAGATAAAGTTCAGAATCAATTTTTTTCAAGAGGAGATAGAGGAAGAAGAGGTGGTTTCAGAGGAAGAGGTAGAGGCAGATTGATAAGAGAAACATCTAGTGTTATCATTGTCAAAGGTATGATCATTTTGAAAGGGATTGCAGATTAAAAGAAAACAAAAGTGTTAATTATGCTCAAGAGGGTGATGATGCTTCTCCAAATAATTTGTTTTTATCTTATGGAAAAACTAAAAATACAGTTAAAGATGTTTGGTATTTAGATTCAGGTTGTTCTAACCACATGATAGGAAATTGCAAGCTTTTCTCTATAATGGATGAAAGTTTCAAATCTAATATCAAACTTGGTGATGAAAAAACCTTAGAGATTTCTCCAAAAGGAGATATGGCAGTTCATACAAAAGAATGTATGAAAAGTGTCAAAGATGTTTATTACACTCCACTGTTAAAGCATAACTTATTAAGTGTTGGGCAACTGTGTGAAAAGAATTACAGAGTAGTTTTTGAGGATAGACAATGCACAATTTATGATAAGAATCAAGGCAATAGGGTGGTTACAGTTGTGCCTATGTCAAAGAATCGGATGTTCCCATTGAAGTTTGGAGAAACTAGCATCAACCTTGCTAATATGGCATATGAGGACAAAGGTTGGTTGTGGCATCTTAGGTATGGCCATTTGAATTTTCATAGTTTGAAGCTTCTAACATCAAAAGAATTAGTTTTTGGTTTGCCTAAGGTTGAAGAGCACAAGGAGGTTTGTGAAGGATGTGCTAAAGGAAAACATGCAAGAGAGAAATTTCCTAGAAGCAAGGCATGGAGGGCCTATTATCCACTTCAACTAGTTCATTCTGATATTTGTGGTCCTATGCAGACAAAATTTTTGGGTAAGTCATCATATTTCATTACTTTTATTGATGATTACTCAAGAATGTGTTGGGTTTATTTTTTGAAGAGCACGGGTGAAGCATTTGATACATTCAAAAGGTTTAAAGCCCTTGTAGAAAATGAAAGTGGTTACAAAATAAAGTGCTTAAGGACTTATTGTGGAGGAGAATTTTGTTCAAGAGGTTTTCAGAATTTTTGTGATATGAATGGCATTAGAAGACAATTCACCACTGCTTACACACCTCAACAAAATGGGGTAACTGAAAGCAAAAATCGTACAGTGGTGGAAATGGCAAGGAGTATGTTACATACCAAAGGATTAAGCAATTCCTTTTGGGGTGATGCAATTGCTACATCAGTGTACATTCTCAATAGAAGTCCCACTAGTGCACTTCACATGATGACTCGTTATGAAGCCTGATATAAGAAAAAGCCTAATGTTAATCATTTCAAAGTTTTTGGTTGTTTAGCCTTTGTTCATGTAGTTGATCAAAAGAGACAAAAGTTAGATCCAAAAAGTGAACCATGCATTTTTGTTGGATATAGTGAGCAAAGTAAGGCTTACAAGTTGTATAATCCTCTCACCAATTGCATTGTTGTGTCAAGAGATGTAATTTTTTATGAAGGGGGAGTTTATGGTCATCAAAAAGACCATGTTGAGAAGTCAAAATCTGGTTTGGATGGTGATATTATTGATGATATTAATAATGAGAATCCCACTAATGTTTTAGTTCCAAATGCTACAAATCCACCAAGTAGCCCCTCATCTAGTTCTCCATATTCAAGTCCAAGTACTGCAAGGAAGGTGAGAAGCTTGAATGAAATTTATCAGAGAAGTACAAGTCTAGCACATGAAGAAAATCCAAGAGGTGAGATTGTAAATTTTCCTTTATTTTCACAAGTTGATTTTGAACCATCAAGTTTTGAAGAAGCTTCTACTAATGAGGTTTGGGTGCAAGCTATGCAAGAAGAGATAGATTCAATTCATAGGAATTATACTTGGGAGCTTACAGATCTTCCACATGACAAGAAAAAAATTGGTACTAAATGGGTCTACAAGACAAAGTATAACAGTGATGGAACTGTTGAAAGACACAAAGCAAGGTTAGTTGCTAAGGGATTCACACAGAAGTATGTCATTGATTATGAAGAAACATTTGCACCTGTAGCAAGGAAAAAGACTATCAGAATGTTGATTTCACTAGCAGCTCAAAAGAAATGGAGCATTCATCACATGGATGTGAAAAGTGCCTTCTTGAATGGGTACTTAGAAGATGAAGTCTTTGTGGAACAACCACAGGGTTTTGAAGTGCAAGGAAAAGAACATCAAGTATACAAGTTGAAGAAGGCTTTGTACGGCCTAAAGCAAGCACCAAGACCATGGTATGCCAAGATTGATTTATATTTTCAAGAGAATGGCTTCAAAAGAAGTAAGAGTGAACCTACTCTTTACTATAAACAAGAAGGTAATGATATTCTTATTATCAGTTTATATGTTGACGATTTGTTGTATATGGGTAGCAGTTCTAAGCTGAAGGATGAATTCAAATTTGCTATGATGAATGAGTTTGAGATGAAAGATTTAAACCTCATGCAATATTTTCTTGGAATGGAAGTTTATCAAAGTGAAGATGAAATTTTTGTTTGTTAGACAAAGTATGCAAAGGATATGTTGAAGAAATTTGATATGGTTGATTGAACCATCTCCTACTCCAATTGCTCATGGAGTTGTGTTGTGTAGAGATGATGGTGCTGAAATGGTTGATGAGACAGTTTACAGAAGTATTGTTGGAAGCTTAATGTTTCTAACCCACACAAGGTCTAACATTGCTTATTTAGTTTCACTTGTTTCTAGGTATATGACAAGCCATCTGAAATGCATATGAATACAACTAAAAGAATTCTGAGGTATGTGAAAGACACTCTAAATTTTGGCATTCATTAATACACTTCTAAGAGTTTTGAATTGGTTGGATTCAGTGATTTTGATTGGGGAGGTAGTTTGGATGATCGAAAGTCTACATCTAGTAACTGTTTTTCTTTTGGTTCTGGTTTGATCACTTGGAGCTCAAAGAAGTAAAGTATAGTTTCTCTTTCTTCTAAGAAGCAAAATATGTTGCAGTCACCTTAGCAGGCACACAAGCATTTTGGCTTAGAAAAGTTCTAGAAGAAATTGAAGAAAAAAAAATTCAACCTACAATATTTTTTTGTGATAGTATAAGTGCCATCAAATTGGCCAAGAATCCAGTACACCATAGTAGGACAAAACATTTTGACATGAAGTATCATTTTATTCAAGATTTGGTGCAAAAGAAGCAAGTTGAATTGAAATACATCAACACTCCAAAACAACTAGCAGACATCTTCACTAAGGAAGTCTCAAAGGCCCAGTTTTTGAAACTCAGAGCTCTTATTGTGAGCCCTCTCAGCATCAAGGGGGAGTATGTTGATAATTGATGCTGTGCAAAATTATGGACAGTGTTTGTTTTAATTTTAGGTTGCATATGTTTATTAAATAATTAGCAACAAACTTCACTGCATGCTAATGCATGTGAAGAATAAAATAAGTTTGCAGAATTATACGTCAACCTATAGCTGATATACAACATGTAAAAGTAATGCCTCTATTTCTATGCAATGTAATCTCTATATAAGTATGTAGCTGTGCAAGTCTTAGAATTAATGGGAGATAAATAATCAAAAGGTTTTTTTTTCCTGTTTTGAATAAAAGCTTCTCTCTTGTTTTCTGTGTTGTTTTTCTTTGTGCTATTTTAAATTTGGCTCTTTCATAATCTTCATGAATTCTATGAACAACTGACACTACAGAACCGGATGGCTTTGCTACAATATCGAGAGATGCTTAAAAGGTGTACAACTTAATTACTTCGACATGGAAATCTCCAATACTAGATATGGAAAGGGTGTCTCTAGAAATGACACAATTTCAGTGTCTTTAATATGCCTTTGGACCATCTTAGAAAATGTATTGCCCACTACAACATCTAAACGTCTGCGATGGACAGTCAATAGAGATCATAACACCTTCCCTTTACAATGGCTTGTTGTAGTTTTTTCTACAATGGCACGCTAATGAAATAAAAGATGTTACACAGGAAGATGTGAGGCAGATTCTCAATTCTCACGCATTAGTAATTATAGCTTATGAGTTTTTCTTATAGCAAACATTGCCAGAACCAAAACTATAAGACTTTCTTTTGAACTATTTTCCTTCTTTGGGTCAATATATGCATATGAAATGTAAGCTTCTTGTAAGCTTCCTCACAAATGTTTCATAAAAGATTGCCTTCTTGTCAAACTCAGTCTGAGAAGAAGTGCAACATAAGAATCAATCCTATTGTCGGCTTGGTCCCTTTTGATAAAATTCTGAGTTGTGTACACAGTGTGTTCAAGTGGTGAATAACGGTCCCCAAGGTGTCGTAACTTGAATTTGAACCACATATGGTTCAGATCAGCAACTTGCAGGAATTTTATCATCTGGTCTATAAACATGGTCTTGTTCTCTCAAAGAGTAAGATGGAGATTGGAAAAATTGAAATTGAGTTTCTCGGTTTCAATATTAATAAAGGACATGTAATTCTTCAAGACCATGTCTTGAAAGTATTCTCCCAATTCCCAGATCAGATTCTAGAAAAATTCCAGCTTCAGAGATTTCTAGGAAGTCTAAATTATATCAGACCATTCTATAAAGGACAAGCTGAGGATATCCATATCCTTTAAAAAGACAGTCAATTAGTTTCGTTTATTTTTAAAACCTGTAAATTTTTTTATTAGGACCGATTTGAAAATAATGCCTGGGATATTTAAAAATGAAAATCCGAAGGCCGAAAATAGTTCTAGGATTTTAAAATGGTTTTTGGGGTTACAAAATTTTGATTTTGATCTTATATATAAACCTGGTTATCTTAATTGTGTTGCTAACATGTTAACCAGAGAAGAACCACATACTCCAGTTTTTCCCTAGCTAAATATGTTCCATACAGGAGCCTCAATCTCCCAGCAGCAGGATAAAAGCAAAGGGCCTACAAGACCGTTTCCTTCCCCTCTCAGCCATTCTCAGGCAGGGTTGTTCTTGAAGCCCTAGGATGAATCAGTGACACTTGAAGAATGCAATCTATCTTTGGAATATGCAAGCAGAATAGAAGCTGAAAAGTTCCTCTCTTTGACGCTTATCAAACAAATCTAAGAATCCCCACTTAAACTCCAAATTTTGGAGAAATGGGAGAAAGACGCCTTTCTTAGCTTAGAAAAGGCACAAGATAAACTAATTGGTTGTCATGAAGTCTAGCTAGATTGTAATGAAGAAGAAGGAAGATATGTTTGGTATGTTGACATTGGACATGGTGATCTTACCTGGACAACATACAACCTTATTCTTCAATTTTGCAGAGAAGAAAGAGCGATTGTTATCTGTGCATATCCATCTAATCTGCTCAACACTAAGTGGTCAGGGTGGACATAAATCCTTTTGGATAAATTCTGCCCAAGGAAAGATTGGATCCAAAGGAGAGCCAACTTTATTCTTCACCTCCAGGCTGATATGCAAGTTGCTGATCTGAACCATATGTGGTTCAAATTCAAGTTACGACACCTTGGGGGTCGTTATTCGCCACTTGAACACATTGTGTACACAAATCAGAAGTTTATCAAAAAGGACCAAGCCGGCAATAGGATTGATTCTAAAGTTCACACCAGATGGATTCCTCTAAATTTTAGAGTTGAATCGACTTTTCAAGGCGAATTCATGTGTGAATATAACAAAGTTATGTTTGGTTCAGATGTTGAGCAATGCTTTGATTATAATCTATATCCATATACCTTACCCGATGAACCTGAGTATTTTGGCGGGGATCTGGATTCTGGCGAGGATCCATTTAATTTCCCATGTGGTGGCGTTGATCTCGGCGATGGACAAGAAATTTGTATTTGTCTTAAACGGTGGGACCCTTATGATTGAAAGGCATGGTGGGTCGCCTTTACAGGTTCCACATTGTTTAATTTTGTCGGACATTTGTCCCTTTGTCAATATGTCAAAGTCTATCAGAAGTATTTTATTCGGGTCCCCACATGTCTACTAGACCATTCAAGGGACGAGATAATGGTGGTGGTGGTCCCCACTCACTGCCCCGAATCTTTGCTTTTGACCGTGTGTTGCCAATCAGAGGTCACCGGGTGACCGCTTCAAATTTGTATAAATAAATCCCTTCAGGTCTCTTTTGAGACATTTGGAAGTGTGCAAGTCAAGAGATCTTCAAGTTTTAGAGTCGAGGTCTGTGTATCCTCAATGCTTGTGTCTAGTGCGAATTGGCATATGAAAAACAGATATCTCAAGTGTAAAGAGTCTGTGAGAGATCAGTAGCATATGCTCTCCCTCTGCACTTTGTGCGACTAGCTGGGATCAAAAGCTGTCTGGTTTTCTATGTGTCATCAATGATGATCTTCGCAGTCCGAAGACGAGCTAATAGTCTATAAATGATTTTGTATTGTGTGTGAAATATTAATGCAAAGGGATGATTGCCACTGAAGATTACGAAGACGTTTGTAAAATCGATCTTGGTGTACCCTAGCTGTGGTATCAAAGCCACTGGCTTTTGTTGTAAGTTTCATTTTCATTTATGGATGATTTGTCTTTTCTAATTTTACAAGCTGTTTATTCACTGTTCCAGTCTTAAATCTGCTTCCATTTATATAAGTGAAGGTTCTATGTTAGATAAAAGGGTGTTCTGAGTTTGTTTGGGGCCACATCTATTGGACTAGGCACAATAACCCCTCTTGTAACTATTTGAGAGTCTATAGGAAATCCACGTGAGCAATTTATCCATTTACTGCCCGAGAAAGGTAAGTGTTCCATGGACCCTTCAATGGATGCAGTTTCACTCCAAACCCTTGACTTTCAAACAGAGAATGATACTGAGGTATCCGTAGTAGCCAGAGGATCTTCTTTGCAGAATGACACATCAAACTCTTCATCCATCATAAACATTCAATATCTCAATCCCTCTATAAATTGGAAATTACCCGCCATATTACCCATTGACGTTTACAAGTTATCATCGTGGAAATTCCGTACTCACACTTAAATCAAAGTCAGTTCCATAGATGTTTATTTTACTGATAAAGATGAGCCTATGCATATTAACTTGTTAGATAAATCTCAGAAAGACTCGGCAAAAACCCAAGGATATAAGTATGCCTATATTGGTGCTATCAAGCTAGGCCTTGGTCCTTTAGTTTGACCTTATTTACCTATTTCCTCTTTATGTGTTGCCATTGATACCCGACATATAGATTTCTCCGATGCTATTATTGGCGGTTTTACCACGACTTTGCATAATGGCCCTTGTTTTGGTACTATCTTTCCTAAATATTATGTTAGTCTAGATGATCCATATATATATGACCTCATTAAAGCCTATAGTTTACCCCGTGGTTTTAAAATGGATTCTGGATTGAAAATCATCTAGCTTAAAGCATGTGTTCTTGTCCGATCTGGAAATGATACCCTTCCCCCCCTTCGGTCTAAGGTCCATCAAAGCTCGCACATGCAAAGCATGGTGGAAACCAATAAGTCCAAACACTCAACGCCAGTTACTTTTGACTGGACAGGCATAAATTACCCTAAAGAATGGGAAGTCAAATATAAAGAGCTAAGTAACCAAGAAAATGAAGTACAAAAAATAGAATCTTTTGTGAATACCCCTATTACTTTTGATAGGTCCTCTCACTCGTTTAGAATCCCTGAAGGACGTCCTACGCCTCGTTTTACTCCTCCTCTTCTCAGGACCTCATCTGCAAACAATTTCACTTAGTCACCAAGGTTTGAACCTGATGCCTCCTCAGTTCAGCCTTCCTTTACTGGACTTTATGATACTGAATATAAAGGCCAACATTCAGATTGTCTGGCCTACAAAAAGATACTCTTGAAATTACAACATCATCAGTCTAGAGAACCTCCTTCTCTTTCCATGTTCTCTTCTCTACCTCGGAGTGGCCCAGGAATGGAAGTAATCTCTACTAAGGGCGATAGGTCTTTTATCCCCGAAAGGAATCTTCCAAATGTTCCCTTTAGACAGTTCTCCTCAAATGGCATGACAAAGAAAGAATTTATGCCATATAAATCCTCTGCAACAACAGAGACTGTCTTTGATGAAATGAAACTCGCAAATTTTGGAAATTTGCAACATCATCTCACAGCACAGAATTTGGATGATATAGCCATGGATATTATACAGCTAAAGCAGATAATGAAAGAAAAGCATGAAAAGATTTCATTGCTCCAAACTAAGCTTGAACTTCTGGATGATTTGTTGCATAATATAGAAGAAATCAAGTCTGCTATTTCAACAGTTCATATTAAAACTGATAAACGAATGGATGTCTTGGGAAAATTGTTAACTCAAACCCAAGATTTGAAAAAGAAAGCTGCTCCAGTCAACCAGGCAGCAATGTCCCTTGCAATGAAAGGACACAAGAGACAACACTCGAAAAGTTACTCTTTTAGGTTGTTGAGTATCCAAGATGAGGATGATAGACCAGAGTTTTCTTTTGGTGAAGATGAGGAACAATTACAAGAAATCCATAGCCTAGTCACCCAATTTCATAGCATTCCTCCTGCTTTATCTAAGAAATATTTGGCTATGATGGCTTTTCCCACTAGACAAGAGAATACGCAAACCACTTCCGGAATCAGTCAGGAAAGTGGGTCTTCCTCTTTTCCAGGTCCTCCTCCTCCTACTTTTGATACCCATATGCAAGATGCCTCCTCTGCACCTTCTCACAAATTCCATTTTGGAATGAATAATCTTATGTCACAAATGCCTGAATAACCAGTTCTAAATATTCAATGCTAGTTAAGGGCAGAAGTTAAGTCGGCGATACAGCTTCTTGGTCAGTGGGTTTTGTATAAAAAGACCCAAGATACTAATATCTCTGGAAAACAATTAAGTTTACAGTTAATTGCTCGATTGTTTGGCCTAGCCCATGAATGGTGGTGATGCCTACCTCAAGAAGCAAACGATGAAATTCTGAATGCAGATGATGCAGACCAGCAGATACTGCAAGCCTTGGGAAAATAATTCTATGGTCATGATGCTAAAGAACAATACGAACATTTAGCTTCTTTATTTATGTCTGCCAGAATATGTGACTTAAGTCAAAGTGAGAAATACTTTTACTATATGTAGAATCTCCTTATATCGTCTGGTAAATCAGGTCAACCAACGTATTTGAAGCACTATCTATGAAGTTTCCCTAGTCATGTTCTAGATGCCGTGGAACAATTTTTGAAAGATAAGAATATAACTCTTCGAGGACTTTCATTAGCCCAGCTCCATGCTTTTATCATGGAAACCTGGCAAGAACATTGCCTTGAAAAAAGAGTCAGTCGAGATTTTAAAAGGAACCAATCCATGTATTCCCCTAGTTTTTGTAAAGATGTGGCAAAGATGCCAGATTGGGGATGTGGTGCTTATAATTGAGGGCATTTCGGCAAAGAATCCTGCCACTGTAAACCAAAAAAGAAAGGATTCCATACAAGCACCCCTAGATTTCATCATGCCAAAGCTTATAAGCACAAGGATCATAAGCCTTATCATAAGAAATCTCGTCACCCTTTTTATCAGAAAGCTTTTGTTCGTAAAAGGTCTGAACGAGCTGACAAAGAATACTATTTCATTTGCGGTAAGAAAGGGCATTGGGTAAGTAAATGTCCACAAAAGAAATCCAAGCCTAATTTTGCAGCATTTTTCGCCCAACTAGATCTAGCCTGGTGGGATCTTTGCTCCTGTAAATCCAACCAATATCCTTCGAGTGAAATTATATTTCTCCCTGGGGAGAATTCTTCTAATTCAGATTCTTCCATCCAATTAAATAAATTTGTTCCCTCCAGTTCGGATTCTTTCCCCTACGACTCCAATTGTGCTTCGGAAGCAAATTTAGGGGGGTGTGAAGGACCTCTAGATTTTCAATTTTCTTGTTTCATGTTTTTAGCTTCAGCTAAACCATCTCCTCAACAACAATTAGCTTCAATTGTTCTGCAACTCTCAGAAATTCTAGTTTTTGAATATATTCTCAGAGGAGAATTAAGAGAAGAAAAGCAAAGATTATTGTCATTACTAAAGGAAAGAAAAAATCAATTAGAAGAGAATAACCTTGCATTCTACAATCCTGCAGATTTATACAAACACTATCCGGTAGAACATAGGGATAGACAGCAGCTTAGACAAGACAAAGAAAATCTGCTCAGATTACAAATCAAGGAAAAACAAAGTTCCCTTTGAAATCTTGTAAGGGAAATCGAAGACTTAAAAGGACTACTTGAGGAAACAATCTGGGAGAAAGATCAGTCTTCTGATGATGAAATGAGAAGGAAGTATGAAGAAGCTTTAAAGATCCTAGAGCATAATGAGGATTCCCCTAAAAAGGATTCCCATAATAGTCTCACAATGTTTCTAGAACCATCCTTAGGACTTTTCACAGGTCCTAAAATGTATATTCAAGTTTTGTTTTGTCCTCCAGAGTTCAAATCTTATAAGATGGATTGCATGATTGATTCAGGATGTCATATGAATCTAGCAAAACGTGTGCAATCCCCTAATTTTACTGGGAAAAGGATTCAGATCATGGAGTTGCAATAGAAGGAACCCCTGTACAAAATTCAAGTAGAGTAGCAGATTTCCTCATTCAAGTAGGTAGCTGTCTAAACGCTTTATCTTTGAATAGATTAGATAGCATAAAAGATGATTGTATTCTAGGTTCATAGTTTTTGAATAGAGTCAGCCCTATCACTGTGGATACAAAGAAAATGTTGTTTACTTGCACCATAAATGGAAATTCGATCTCCTGTCCCCTATCCTTTGAAGCTCAAACGAAATGCAAGATCCCTACTAAGAAAACAAACCTTAAGCCAAACATTGCAGAACTGTTCAAAAGGGAAAGATCCATTGCTTATGCAGAAATGCATAAGGAAAAAGCCTTGGCCAAGGTCTCTGCTAAATTAGAAAGGATTGTACTTCAGAAATCCCTAATGCTTTTTGGACCAGAGAGTAATATTTTGTTTCCCTTCCCTTTGATCCTCTGGTAAAACAAAAATCCATAAAATCCTCTGCTTGACTGATGTCTCCCTCTGAAAGGGAATTCTGTGCCAATGAAATAAAAGAGCTGCTTTCAAAAGGATTGATTGAGCCCTCTAAGAGTCATTGGGCCTGTAGAGCCTTTGTTGTCAATAAACATTCAGAGATAATAGAGGAAAACCCAGATTGGTTATAAACTACAAACCTCTCAATGTAGTACTCCAAAAAGTCAGGTATCCTTTACCTGATAAAGCTAGCCTTCTGCAGAGAATTGCTGGATATTCTATATTCAGTAGGTTCAATCTAAAATATGGATTTTATTAGATTGTAATTGATGCTAAAGATAGATTTAAAACTGCCTTTGTTGTTCCTCATGGCTAATATCAGTGGAAAGTCTTACCCTTTGGGATAAACAATGCTCCCTCATAATTTCAAAATAGGATGGAAGATATTTTCAGAGAAAAGGGATGGGCATTAGTCTTCATTGATGATATACTGATATGCTCCAAGAATTTGCAGGAACATTTAAAGCATTTCCAGGAATTTTGGCATCTGGTCTATAAACATGGTCTTGTTCTCTCAAAGAGAAAGATGGAGATTGGAAAAATTGAAATTGAGTTTCTCGGTTTCAAGATTAATAAAGGACAGGTAATTCTTCAAGACCATGTCTTGAAAGTATTCTCCCACTTCCCAGATTAGATTCTAGAAAAAGTCCAGCTTCAGATATTTCTAGGAAGTCTAAATTATATCAGACTATTCTATAAAGGACAAGCTGAGGATATCCATATCCTTCAGAAAAGATTGAAAAAGAATACTTTGAAATGGTCTTAAGAAATGACTGCAGCAGTCCAGAAGATAAAGACTAAAGTACAACAGCTCCCTGCTTTGTCTCTCCCTCATGGAACTGGTCACCTAATCATAGAAACAAATGATTTGGCTAATTCATGGGGTGGGATTCTTATTTAATTATAGGATGGAAAAGAAGAAATTTGTGGCTACGCTTCAGGATCATTCAAATCTGTAGAACTTAATTATCCTTCTAGTCATAAAGAAATTCTGGCTGTTAAAAAGACAGTCAATCAGTTTCATTTATTTTTAAAACCTGTAAAGTTTTTGATTAGGACTGATTTCAAAATAATGCCTGGGATATTTAAAAATGAAAATCTGATGGCCAAAAATAGTTCTAGGATTTTATAGCCAGGGAGCTCGCACCACGCTTTGTAGGTGTTAGCTCTGCCAGAATGTGTGACTTAAGTCAAAGTGAGAAATACTTCTGCTATATGCAGAATCTCCTTATATCGTCTGGTAAATCAGGTGAACCAGCGTATTTGAAGCATTATCTCCGGAGTTTCCCTAGTCATGTTCGATATGCCGTGGAACAATTTTTGAAAGATAAGAAAGTAACTCTTCGAGGACTTTCATTAGCTCAGATCCATGCTTTTATCATGGAAACCTGGCAAGAACATTGCCTTGAAAAAAGAGTCAGTCGAGATTTTAAAAGGCACCAATCCATGTATTCCCCTAGTTTTTGTAAAGATGTGGCAAAGAGGCCGCATTGGGTATGTGGTGCTTACAATTGAGGGCATTTCAACAAAGAATCCTGCCACTGTAAACCAAAAAAGACAGGATTCCATATAAGCGCCCCTAGATTTCATCCTGCCAAAGCTTATAAGCACAAGGATCATAAGCCTTATCATAAGAAATCTCGCCGCCCTTTTTATCAGAAAGCTTTTGTCTGTAAAAGGTTTGAATGAGCAGACAAAGAAAACTGTTTCATTTGCAGTAAGAAAGGGCATTGGGAAAGTAAATGTCCACAATAGAAATCCAAGCCTAAGCTTGCAGCATTTTTCGCCCAACTAGATCAAGCCTGGTGGGATCTTTGCTCCTGTACATCCGACCAATATCCTTCGAGTGAAATTATATGTCTCCCTGAGGAAAATTATTTTGATTTAGATTCTTCCATCCAATTAAATAAATTTGCTCCCTCCAGTTTGGATTCTTCCTCCTTCGACTCCGATTGTGCTTCGGAAGCAAATTTAGGGTGTGAAGGACCTCCAGATTTTTATTTTTCTTGTTTTATGTTTTTAGCTTCAGCTAAATCATCTCCTCAAGAGTAATTAGCTTCAATCGATCGACAACTCTCATAAATTCCCATTTTTTAATATATTCTCAGAGGAGAATTAAGAGAAGAAAAGCAAAAATTATTGTCATTACTAAAAGAAAGAAAAAATCAATCAGAAGAGAATAACCCTGCATTCTACAATTCTGCAGATTTATACAAACACTATCCGGCAGAACATAAAGATAGACAACAATTTAGACAAAACAAAGAAAATCTGCTCAGATTCCAAATCAAGGAAAAGCAAAGTTCCCTTCGAAAGCTTGTAAGGGAAATTGAAGACTTAAAAGGACTACTTGAGGGAACAATACGGGAAAAAGATTAGTCTTCTAATGATGAAATGAGCAGGCAGTATGAAGAAGATTTAAAGATCCCAGAGCATAATGAGGATTCCCCTAAAAAGGATTCACATAATAGTCTCACAATGTTTCCAGAACCATCCTCAGGACTTTTCATAGGTCCTAAAATGTATATTCAAGTTTTGTTTTGTCCTCCAGAGTTCAAATCTTATAAGATGGATTGTATGATTGATTCAGGATGTTAGATGAATCTATCAAAAGGTGGTGCAATCCCCTCATTTTACTGGGAAAAGGCTTCAAATCATGGAGTTGCTATAAAAGGAACCCCTATACAACTTTCGGGTAGAGTAGCAGATTTCCTCATTCAAGTAGGTAGCTGTCTAAACGCTTTATCTTTGAATAGATTAGATAGCATGAAATATGACTGTATTCTAGGTTCAGAGTTTCTGAATAGAGTTAGCCCTATCACTGTGGCTACAAAGAAAATGTTGTTTACTTGCACCATAAATGGAAATTCGATCTCTTCTTCCCTATCCAATGAAGCTCAATCGAAATGCAAGAACCCTGCTAAGAAAATAGACCTTAAGCCAAACATCACAGAACTGTTCAAAATGGAAAGATGCATTGCTTATGCAGAAATGCATAAGGAAAAGCCTTGGCCGAGATATCTGCTAAATTGGAAAAGGATTGTACTTCAGAAAGCCCTAATGCTTTCTGGACCAGAGAGAAATATTTTGTTTCCCTTCCCTTTGATCCTCTGGTAAAAAACAAAGCCATGAAAGCCTCTACTAGACTGATGTCTCCCTCTGAAAGGGAATTCGATGCTAATGAAATAAAATAGCTGCTTTCAAAAGGATTGATTGAGCCCTCTAAGAGTCCTTGGACCTATAGAGCCTTTTTTGTCAATAAACATTCAAAGATAAAAAGAGGAAAACCTAGCTTGGTTGCAAACTACAAACCTCTCAATGCAGTACTCCAAAAAGTCAGGTATCCTTTACCTGATAAAGCTAACCTTCTACAAAGAATTGTTGGATGTTCTATATTTAGTAAGTTCGATCTAAAATCTGAATTTTATCATATTGGAATTGATGCTAAAGATAGATTTAAAACTACCTTTGTTGTTCCTCATGGCCAATATTAGTGGAAAGTCTTACCCTTTGGGATAAATAATGCTCCCTAAGAATTTCAAAAGAGGATGGAAGATATTTTCAGAGAAAAGGGATGGGCATTAGTCTTCACTGATGATATACTGATATGCTCCAAGAATTTGCAGGAACATTTCAAGCATTTGTCGGAATTTTATCATCTGGTCTATAAACATTGTCTTGTTCTCTCAAAGAGCAAGATGGAGATTGGAAAAATTAAAATTGAGTTTCTTGTTTTCAAGATTAATAAAGGACAGGTAATTCTTTAAGACCATGTCTTGAAAGTATTCTACCAGTTCCCAGATCAAATTCTAGAAAAGTCCAGCTTCAGAGATTTCTGGGAAGTCCATATCAGACCATTCTATAAAGGGCAAGCTGAGGATATCCATATCCTTCAGAAAAGATTGAAAAAGAATACTCCAAAATGGTCTCAAGAAATGACTGCAACAGTCCAGAAGATAAAGACTTACAGCAGCTCCCTGCTTTGTCTCTCGCTCAAGGAACTGGTCACCTGATCATCGAAACAGATGCTTCGACTAATTCATGGGGTGGGATTCTTATTGAATTACAGGATGGAAAAGAAGAAATTTGTGGCTACGCTTCAGGATCGTTCAAATTTGCAGAACTTAATTATTGTCTAGATATATTTGTATCTTGGGTCTTTTTATACAAAACGCACTGACCAAGAAGCTGTATGGCCAACTTAAATTCTGCCCTTGACTGACATTGAATATTTAGAACTGGCTGTTTAGGCATTTCTGACATAATATTGTTCATTCCATTTATTCCAAAATGGAATTTGTGAGAAGGTGCAGAGGAGGCATTTTGCATATGGGTATCAAAAGTAGGAGAAGGAGGACCTGGAAAAGAGGAAGACCCACTTTCCTGACTGATTTCGGAAGTGGTTTGCGTATTCTCTTATCTAGTGGGAAAAGCCATCATAGCCAAATATTTCTCAGATAAAGCAGGAGGCATGCTATGAAATTTGGTGACTAGGCTATGAATTTCTTGGAATTCTTCCTCATCTTCACCAAAAGAAAACTCTGGTCTATCGTCCTAATCTTGGATACTCAGCAACCTGAAAGAGTAACTTTTCGAGTGTTGTCTCTAGTGTCCTTTGATTGCAAGGGACATTGTTGCCTGGCTGACTGGAGCAGCTTTCTTTTTCAAATCTTGGGTTTTAGTTAACGATTTTCCCAAGAAATCCAATTGTTTCTCAGTTTTAATATGAGTTGTTGAAATAGCAGACTTGATTTCTTCTGTATCATGCAACAGATGATCCAAAAGTTCAAGCTTAGTTTGGAGCAATGAAATCTTTTCGTGCTCTTCTTTCATTATCTGCTTTAGCTATATAATATCCATGCCTATATCATTCAAATTCTGTGTTGTGAGATGATGTTGCAAATTTCCAAAATTTACAAGTTTCATTTTGTTAGAGACAGTCTCTGTTGTTGCAGAGGATTTATATGGCATAAATTCTTTCTTTTTCATGCCATCTGAGGAGAACTATCTAAAGGGAACATCTAGAAGATTCCTTCCAGGGATGAAATACCTATCGCCATTAGTAGAGATTACTTCCATTCCTGGGCCACTCCGAGGTAGAGAAGAGAACATGGAAAGAGAAGGAGGTTCTCTAAACCGATGATGTTGTAATTTCTGGAGTATCTTTTTGCAGGCCGGACAATCTGAATGTTGGCCTTTATGTTCAGTATCATAAACTCCAGTAAAGGAAGGATGAACTGAGGAGGCACTCGGTTCAAACCTTGGTGATTGAGTGAAATTGTTTGCAGATGAGGTCTTGAGAAGAGGAGGAGTAAAACGAGGAGTAGGACGTCCTTCAGGGATTCGGAATGAGTGAGATGACCTATCAAAAGTAATAGGGGTATTCACAAAAGATTCTATTTTTTCTACTTCATTTTCTTGGTTCCTTAGCTCTTTATATTTGATTTCCCATTGTCTAGGGTAAGTTATGCCTGTCCAGTCAAAAGTAACTGGCGTTGAGTGTTTGGACTTATCAGTTTCCACCATGCTTTGCAGGTGCAGAACGAAGGGGGGGAAGGGTATCATTGCCAAAGTGGACAAGAACACATGCTTTAAGCTGGATGATTTTTGAGCTAGAATCCATTTTAAAACCACGGGGTAAAATATAGGATTTAATGAGGTCATATATATATGGATCATCTAGACTAACACAATATTTGGGAAAGATAGTGCCAAAACAAGGGACATTATGCAAAGGAGTAGTAAAACCGCCAATAATAGCATCGGAGAAATCTATATGCCAGGTATCAATGGCAACACATAAAGAGGAAACAGGTAAATAAGTTCGAACTAAAGGACCAAGGCCTAGCTTGATAGCACCAAGATGGGAATACTTATATCCTTGGGTTTTTACCTAGTCTATCTGAGATTTATCTAGCAAGTTAATATGCACAGGCTCATCTTTATCAGTAAAAGAAACATCTACGGAACTAACTTTGATTTGAGTGTGAGTATGGTATTGCCACCATGATAACTTGTAAATGGCGGGTAATTGCTAATTTATAGAGGGATTGAGATCTTGAATGTTTATGATGGATGAAGAGTTTGATGTGTCATTCTGGAAAGAAGATTGTTTAGCTGCTACAGATACCTCAATATCATTCTCTGTTTGACAGTCAAGGGTTTGGAGCGAAACTGCATCCATTGAAGGGTCCATGGAACACTTACCTTTCTCGGGCAGTGAATGGATAAATTGTTCATATGGGTTTCCTATAGACTCTCAAAGAGTTACAAGAGGGATTATTGTGCCTAGTCCAACGGCTGTAACCTCAAACAAACTTGGAACACCCTTTTATCCAACATAGAACCTTCACTTATATAAATGGAAGCATATTTAAGACTGGAACAGTGAATAAACAGCTTGTAAAATTAGAAAAGACAAATCATCCATAAATGAAAATGAAACTTACAACAAAATCCAATGGCTCTGATACCACCTCTAGGGTACACCAAGATCGATTTTACAAACATCTTCGTAATCTTATGTGGCAATCGTCCCTTTGCATTAATCTTTCACACGCAATACAAAATCATTTATAGACTATCAGCTTGTCTCTGGACTGCGAAGATCATCGCTGATGACACATAGAAAACCAGATAGCTTTTGATCCCAGCTGGTCGCACAAAGCCCAGAGGGAGAGCATACGCTACTGATATCTCACAAACTCTTTACACTTGAGATATATATTTTTCATATGCCAGTTCACACTAGATGCGGACATAGAGGATACACAGACCTCGACTCTAAAACTTGCATATCTCTTGACTTGCACACTTTCGAATGTCTCAAAAGAGACTCGAAGGGATTTATTTATACAAATTTGAACCGGTCACCCAGTGACCTCTGACTGACAACACATGGTCAAAAGAAAAGATTTGGGGCGGTGAGTGGGGACCACCACTACCGTTATCTCTTCCCTTGAATGTTCTAGCAAACATGTCGGGACCCGAATAAAATATTGTCGACAGACTTTGACATACTGACAAAGGGACAAATGTCTGACAAAATTAAACAATGTGGAACCTATAAAGGCGGCCCACCATGCCTTTCAATCGTAGGGGTCCCACCCTTTAAGACAAATACAAATTTCTCGGCCATCGCCGAGATCGACACCACCACATGGGCAATTAAATGGATCCCCACCAGAATACTCAAGTTCATCGGGTAAGGTATATGGATATAGATTATAATCAAAGCATTGCTCAACATCTGAACCAAACATAACTTTGTTATTTTCACACATGAATTCGCCTTGAAAAGTCGATTCAACTGTAAAATTCAGAGGAATTTGTCTGTTGTGAAATTTAGAATCAATCCTATTGTCGGCTTGGTCCCTTTTGATAAACTTCTGAGTTGTGTACATAGTGTGTTCAATCGGTGAATAACAGCCCCCAAGGTGTTGTAACTTGAATTTGAACCACATATGGTTCAAATCAACAACCTGCATATCAGCCTGGAGGTGAAGAATAAAGTTGGCTCTCCTTTGGATCCAATTTTTCCTTTGGAAAAATTTATCCAAAAGGATTTCTATCCATATTGACCACTTAGTGTTGAGCAGATTAGATGGATCTGCACAGATAACAATCGCTCTTTCTTCCATCAGAGCTCGCACCTGCAAATCGTGGTGGAAACCGATAAGTCCAAACACTCAACGCTAGTTACTTTTGACTGGACAGGCATAAATTACCCTAGACAATGGGAAGTCAAATATAAAGAGCTAAGGACCCAAGAAAATGAAGTACAAAAGGTAGAATCTTTTGTGAATATACCTATTACTTTTGATAGGTCCTCTCACTCATTCCGAATCCCTGAAGGACATCCTACTCCTCGTTTTACTCCTCCTCTTCTCAGGACCTCATCTACAAACAATTTCACTTAGTCACCAAGGTTTGAACTCGGTGCCTCCTCAGTTCAACCTTCCTTTACTGGATTTTATGATACTGAACATAAAGGCCAATATTCAGATTGTCCGGCCTGCAAAAAGATACTCCAAAAATTACAACATCATCGGTCTAGAGAACCTCCTTCTCTTTCCATGTTCTCTTCTCTACACCGGAGTGGAACAAGAATGGAAGTAATATCTACTAAGGGTGATAGGTCTTACATCCTTGGAAGGAATCTTCCAGATGTTCCCTTTAGACAGTTCTCCTCAAATGGCATGACAAAGAAAGAATTTATGCCATATAAATCCTCTGCAACAACAGAGACTGTCTTTGACGAAATGAAACTCGCAAATTTTGGAAATTTGCAACATCATCTCACAGCATAGAATTTGGATGATATAGCCATGGATATTATACAGCTAAAGCAGCTAATGAAAGAAGAGCACAAAAAGATTTCGTTGCTCCAAACTAAGCTTGAACTTTTGGATCATTTGTTGAATGATATAGAAGAAATCAATTCTTCTATTTCAACAGCTCATATTAAAACTGGTAAACGACTGGATTTCTTGGGAAAATTGTTAACTAAAACCCAAGATTTGAAAAAGAAAGCTGCTCCAATCAACCAAGCAATGTCCCTTGCAATGAAAGGACACAAGAGACAACACTCGAAAAGTTACTCTTTTGGGTCGGTGTGTATCCAAGATGAGTACAATAGACTAGAGTTTTCTTTTGGTGAAGATGAGGAAGAATTACAAGAAATTCATAGCCTAGTCACCCAATTTCATAGCATTCCTCCTGCTTTATCTAAGAAATATCTGGCTATGATGGCTTTTCCCACTAGACAAGAGAATATGCAAACCACTTCCGGAATCAGTCAGGAAAGTGGGTCTTCCTCTTTTCTAGGTCCTCCTCCTCCTACTTTTGATACCCATATGCAAGATTCCTCCTCTGCACCTTCTCACAAATTCCATTTTGGAATAAATGGAATGAACAATCTTATGTCACAAATGCCTGAACAGCCAGTTCTGAATATTCAATGTCAGTCAAGGGAAGAAGTTAAGTCGGCCATATAGCTTCTTGGTCAGTGGGTTTTGTATAAAAAGACCCAAGATACTATTATCTCTGGACAATAGTTAAGTTTACAGTTAATCGCTGGATTGTCTGGCCTAACCCATGAATGGTGGCGATGGCTACCTCAAGAAGCAAAAGATGAAATTCTGGATGCAGATGATGCAGACCAGCAGATACTGCAAGCCTTGGGAAAAGAATTCTATGGTCCTAATGATAAAGAAGACTACGAAAATTTAGCTTCTTTATTTATGTCTGCCAGAATATGTGACTTAAATCAAAGTGAGAAATACTTCTGCTATATGAAGAATCTCCTTATATCGTCTGGTAAATCAGGTGAACCAGCGTATTTGAAGCGCTATCTCCGAAGTTTCCTTGGTCATGTTCCAGATGCTGTGGAACAATTTCTGAAAGATAAGAAAATAACTCTTCGAGGAATTTCATTAGCCCAGCTCCCTGCTTTTAGCATGGAAACTTGGCAAGAACATTGCCTTGAAAAAAGAGTCAATCGAGATTATAAAAGGCACCAATCCATGTATTCCCCTAGTTTTTGTAAAGATGTGGCAAAGATGCCATATTGGGGATGTGGTGCTTACAATCGAGGGCATTTCGGCAAAGAATCCTACCACTGTAAAACAAAAAAGAAAGGATTCCATACAAGTGCCCCTAGATTTCATCCTGCCAAAGCTTATAAGCACAAGGATCATAAGCCTTATCATAAGAAATCTCGCCTTCCTTTTTATCAGAAATATTTTGTCCGTAAAAGGTCTAAACGAGCAGACAAATAAAACTATTTCATTTGTGGTAAGAAAGGGCATTGGGCAAGTAAATGTCCACAAAAGAAATCCAAGCCTAAGCTTGCAGCATTTTTCGCCCACTTAGATCCAACTTGGTGGAATCTCTGCTCCTGTACATCTGACTAATATCCTTCGAGTGAAATTATATTTCTCCCTGAGGAGAATTCTTCTGATTCATATTCTTCCATCCAATTAAATGAATTTGCTCCCTCCAGTTTGGATTCTTCCTCCTTCGACTCCGATTGTGCTTCATAAGCAAATTTAGGGGGGTGTGACTGACCTCCAGATTTTGATTTTTGTTGTTTTATGTTTTCAGCTTTAGCTAAACCATCTTCTCAATAGCAATTAGCTTCAATTGATTGTCAACTCTCAAAAATTCCTGTTTTTTAATATATTCTCATAGGAGAATTAAGAGAAGAAAAGTAAAGATTATTGTCATTACTAAAAGAAAGAAAAAATCAATCAGAAGAGAATAACCCTACATTCTACAATCCTGAAGATTTATACAAACACTATCCGACAGAAAATAAGGATAGACAACAATTTAGACAAGACAAAGAAAATCTGCTCAAATTACAAATCATGGAAAAACAGAGTTCCCTTCGAAAGCTTGTAAGGGAAATTGAAGACTTAAAAGGACTACTTGAGGGAACAATCCGGGAAAAAGATCAGTCTTCTGATGATGAAATGAGTAGGAAATATGAAGAAGCTTTAAAGAGCCCAGAGCATAATGAGGATTCGCCTAAAAAGGATTCCCATAATAGTCTCACAATGTTTCCAGAACCATCCTTAGGACTTTTCACAGGTCCTAAAATGTATATTCAAGTTTTGTTTTGTCCTCCAGAGTTCAAATCTTATAAGATGGATTGCATGATTGATTCAGGATGTTAGATGAATCTAGAAAAAGGTGGTGCAATCCCCTCATTTTATTGGGAAAATGCTTCAGATCATGGAGTTTCTATAGAAGGAACCCCTGTACATCTTTCGGGTAGAGTAGCATATTTCCCCATTCAAGTAGGTAGCTGTATAAACGCTTTATCTTTGAATAGATTAGATAGCATAAAAGATAATTGTATTCTAGGTTCCGAGTTTCTAAATAGAATCAGCCCTATCACTGTGGATACAAAGAAAATGTTGTTTACTTGCACCATAAATGGAAATTCAATCTCCTGTCCCCTATCCTTTGAAGCTCAATCAAAATGCAAGAACCCTGCTAAGAAAACAGACCTTAAGCCAAACATTGCAGAACTGTTCAAAACAGAAAATATGCATTGCTTATGTAGAAATGCATAAGGAAAAAGCCTTGGCCGAGATCTCTGCTAAATTAGAAAAAGATTGTACTTCAAAAAGCCCTAATGCTTTCTAGACCAGAGAGAAATATTTTGTTTCCCTTCCCTTTGATCCTCTGGTAAAACACAAAGCCATTAAAGCCTCTGCTAGACTGATGTCTCCCTCTGAAAGGGAATTCTATGCCAATGAAATAAAAGAGATTCTTTCAAAAGGATTGATTGAGCCCTCTAAGAGTCCTTGGGCCCGTAGAGCCTTTGTTGTCCATAAACATTCAGAGATTAAAAGAGGAAAACCCATATTGGTTGTAAACTACAAACCTCTCAATGCAGTACTCTAAAAAGTCAGGTAACCTTTACCTGATAAAGCTAGCCTTATGCAGAGAATTGCTGGATGTTCTATATTCAGTAAGTTTGATCTAAAATCTGAATTTTATCAGATTGGAATTGATGCTAAAGATAGATTTAAAACTGCCTTTGTTGTTCCTCATGGCCAATATCAGTGGAAAGTATTACCCTTTTGGATAAACAATGCTCCCTCAGAATTTCAAAAGAGGATGGAAGATATTTTCAGAGAAAAGGGATGGGCATTAGTCTTCATTGATGATATACTGATATGCTCTAAGAATTTATAAGAACATTTAAAGCATTTGCAGGAATTTTATCATCTGGTCTATAAGCATGGTCTTGTTCTCTCAAAGAGAAAGATGGAGATTGGAAAAATTCAAATTGAGTTTTTCGGTTTCAAGATTAATAAAGGACAAGTAATTCTTCAAGACCATGTCTTGAAAGTATTCTACCAGTTCCCAGATCAGATTCTAGAAAAAGTCCAGATTCAAAGATTTATGGGAAGTCTAAAGTATATCAGACCATTCTATAAAGGACAAGCTAAGGATATCCATATCCTTTAGAAAAGATTGAAAAATAATACTCGAAAATGGTCTCAAGAAATGACTGCAGCAGTCTAGAAGATAAAGACTAAAGTACAGAAGCTCCTTGCTTTGTCTCTCCCTCAAGGAACTGGTCACCTGATCATCGAAACAGATGCTTCGACTAATTCATGGGGTGGGATTCTTATTGAATTACATGATGGAAAAGAAGAAATTTGTGGCTACGGTTCAGGATCGTTCAAATATGCAGAACTTAATTACCCTTCTAGTCATAAAGAAATTATGGCTGTTAAAAAGACAGTCAATTAGTTTCATTTATTTTTAAAACCTGTAAAGTTTTTTATTAGGACTGATTTGAAAATAATGCTTGGGATATTTAAAAATGAAAATATGATGGCCGAAAATCATTCTAGGATTTTAAAATGGTTTTTTTGGTTACAAATTTTTGATTTTGATATTGTATATAAACATGGTTATCTTAATTGTGTTGCTAACATGTTAACCAGAGAAGAACCATATACTCCAGTTTTTCCCCAGCTAAATATGTTCCATAGAGGAGCCTCCAGCTCCCAGTAGCAGGATAAAGGAAAAGGGCCTACAAGACCATTTCCTTCCCCTCTCAGCCATTCTCAGGCAGGGTTGTTCTTAAAGCCCTGGGATGAATCAATGACACCTGAAGAAGAACAAGGAAGATATGTTTGGTATGTTGACATTGGACATGGTGATCTTACTTGGACAACATACAACCTTATTCTTCAATTTTGCAGAGAAGAAAGAGCGATTGTTATCTGTGCAGATCCATCTAATCTGCTCAACACTACGTGGTCAAGATGGACATAAATCCTTTTGGATAAATTCTACCCAAGGAAAGATTGGATCCAAAGGAGAGCCAACTTTATTCTTCACCTCGAGGGTGATATGTAGGTTGCTGATCTGAACCATATGTGGTTCAAATTCAAGCTACGACACCTTGGGGACTGTTATTCGCCACTTGAACACACTGTGTCCACAACTCAAAAGTTTATCAAAAGGGACCAAGCCGGCAATAGGATTGATTCTAAAGTTCACACCAGACGGATTCCTCTTAATTTTAGAGTTGAATCGACTTTTAAAGGCGAATTCATGTGTGAACATAGCAAAGTTATGTTTGGTTCAGATGTTGAGCAATGCTTTGATTATAATCTATATCCATATACCTTACCTGATGAACTTGAGTATTTTGGTGGGGATCTAGATTCTGGTGGGGATCCATTTAATTGCCCATGTGGTGGCGTTAATCTCGGCGGTGGTTGAGAAATTTGGATTTGTCTTAAAGGGTGGGACCCCTACGATTGAAAGACATGGTGGGCCGCCTTTATAGGTTCCACATTGTTTAATTTTGTCGGACATTTTTCCCTTTGTCAGTATGTCAAAGTCTGTCAGAAGTATTTTATTCAGGTCCTCACATGTCTGCTAGACCATTCAAGGGACGAGATAAGGTTAGTGGTGGTCCCCACTCACTGCTCCGAATCTTTGCTTTTGATTGTGTGTTGTCAGTCAGAGGTCACCGAGTGACCGATTCAAATTTGTATAAATAAATCCCTTCGGGTCTCTTTTGAGACATTCAGAAGTGTGCAAGTCAAGAGATCTGCAAGTTTTAGAGTCGAGGTCTATGTATCCTCTATGCCTGCGTCTAGTGTGAATTGGCATATGAAAAAAAGATATCTCAAGTGTAAAGAGTTTGTGCGAGATCAGTAGCGTATGCTCTCCCTCTGCACTTTGTGAGACCAGTTGGGATCAAAAGTTGTTTGGTTTTCTGTGTGTCATCAGCGATTATCTTTGCAGTCCGAAGACGAGCTGATAGTCTGTAAATGATTTTGTATTGTGTGTGAAAGATTAACGCAAAGGGACGATTGTCACAGAAGATTACGAAGACGTTTGTAAAATCAATCTTGGTGTACCCTGGCTATTGTAATTTCTGGAGTATCTTTTTGCAGGCTAAACAATCTGAATGTTGGCCTTTATGTTCAGTATAATAAACTGCAGTAGGCTGAATTGAGGAGGCACCGAGTTCAAACCTTGGCGACTGAGTGAAATTGTTTATAGATGAGGTCCTGAGAAGAGGAGGAGTAAAACGAGGAGTAGGACATCCTTCAGGGATTCAGAGCGAGTGAGAGGACCTATCAAAAGTAATAGGGGTATTCACAAAAGATTCTATTTTTTGTAATTCATTTTCTTGGTTCCTTACCTCTTTATATTTGACTTCCCATTGTCTAGGGTAATGTTCAGTGTGAACACTTCCATGTAAGTCATAGATGGTTGATATTATTAATCCAGCATACCTAAAATCCCTTCTATATAAATTAGAATTCAAAATCGATCATCACAATCAATAATATTTCCTCTCTATTGAAAGATCCATGCATATTCAATATTTCACTGGTCATCTCCGAATTTGGGTTCTCTGCTAAAATTATTATGCAACAACCACAAAGGCAGATGACATGACTTTTATAATTTCTAGCACATAATTTTGATACAACACCATCAACAGAGGGATTATATTGCTAAATATGCATGTATAAAGAAATTTTTTTTTTCTTGTTGATGGTAAACTGTGATATGTGGAAGAGTTGGAAAGAGGCCAACTAATATGTCTTGATTTTTGCGTTTGCGTTGATTTTCCCCTATTCCGCCCATTCCCAACTTACATATGCACATATTCATTAATAATTGTCGATCTGAATCCATTAGATGGTTGGATCGTAGACGAAGCATTCATATCATAAAATGTCTTCCCATTGTGGTCTTAGAAAACCTTAAAGTTTAGATTTCTCAAACAATTGCTTCTCCCCCAGATGTAGCTGCAATTTCATGCATGTTGGGTCATGGATTTGTCCCTATTTTCATTACTTATTTCATCCATCCTCTTCCTATTATCACCCATTTAACTGCTCGAGAAATGCCATATTAATCTTATTGATGCTTTAGTGGTTAATTATGATTATTTTCCTTTTTTTTGATGAATTGAAGACTCTTATGCATAATTTTACTGATGATGGTTTATGGAGTGATTGTTCATATTAGCAGCTGTAGCAGCCATGGTTCAAGCCTCCAAAGTTGGTATGCTAGCACACGTCCACATGGATATTTCACAACATGGTTTTAGCTTATGATTAATTATGTGGATTTGTGATTTCAATTCATGCCCAAGTCCAACATGGCAGCCTCCACCTCATGAGCAAACAACCTCAACAAAAAACGTGTGTCAAATAAAAATACAGTGATTCGTGTCTCGATTTGAGGAAAGATGAAGAATAATCTCACAAATATGGGACATGGGTTTTGTGCGTGACGGCCCCAATTACCTAACTCGAGTGGAGATCACCAAACAAAGCTACGGTTTGAGATATACAGGTGGTTCTCTGAATGTGTAATTCTCAGATTTACTATTACAACTGATTTTACAAACTAGCAATTGGTTGAAATAGATCACAAGTTGGGGATTTGGTTTCTCATTATCGTGAGATCATTTTATGTATAAATATGTAATCATTCTAATGTATTAGGAGGAGGAGATAAAGCAATGTTATGATGTAGAAGTTCATCCAGACTATTGTAATAATTCCATTTTGATAATACATGCTGGCAATTTCTTAATTCTGGAGTTGTAGACTTTCATTGTGGAGATCCAGCTCTGCTCAGTGGAGGAAGGGCCCTCTTTCCTAAGTAGATGCTGATAGTGTTGATTGTCATTGTGTAGATTTGTTTATCATTTAGTTCATGCTTTTTTTCATTGATAGATTTATAGTTGTTGTTATTCATGTTAATTTCTTTTGATAGATTGTTAGCCAACATAGCATTTCTTTTAGATTCATGCAATTAGATCTTGCTTCATAAAGAGTTGATTTTGTTTTAAGTTAGATTTGCAGTGTGATTTTATGAATAGGTTTCAGGTTTGATTTATTTTCAAGAAGGTGTGATCTAGTTTACAAAGAGTTTTGATTTCATATCAATAGATAAACAGTGTCAGGTAGAAATTGTGCTTGCATAGATATTGCACGATAGCTTTGAAATAAAATACTTCAGAGGGTTGATAATTTATGTTAGAGAGTTTCAACTATTTAATTAATTAGACAATTAATCCACCCAACATTTTGGCGCCGTTGCCGGGGAAGTTATCAATAGTGCAAAAGTACATTTGACATTGTTTTGTAGATGAATTGTTAAAGTAGAGCATGTAGGTTGGCACGATTACTTTTCAGTTTATTGAATTTGCTTTGAGTGTGAATTTTCTCTTTTTTTTGCATTTAGTTTCATTTCATTTTTAGTTTTTGGAGCTTAAATCTTATCATTCCCCTTAGTGGTGTTGTAAGCACCACCCATTATACTAACCCATTGACAGGAACATTCGAAGGAGGAGCCTCCAGATAACACACGAATAATCTAATGAAGAGATGGCAGGTAAAAAAGATGCAGAAGTTGTTACCTTCGAATTTCTCATCAGAGATTCAGGAGGAGTGGTACCAACTAAAAGCATTCCCCCACATGTTCTACCAAATTTTCACGGTTTGGAAAATGAGGACCCTGATGTATTTTTGTTTCAATTTGAAGTACTTTATAGAGGATATGGTTATTGTTCTAATGATCAAAAGTTGAATGTGTTTCCCCTTACTCTAAAAGGAACAGCCCTCCGATTGTTCATGAGCCTTAGTGGGAATTGTATATAAACTTGGGAAGACATGAAACATGTATTCTTGAAAAGGTACCAAGATTATTGCAGGGTCAATCAAGATATCTTCGAAAAGACAAAAGGTGAAGAAGAGAATTTGGAGGAATATGTTGAACGCTTTCAATACAACCTTCAACGATCAAAACAAAGGCAACTGGGGAAAGAGACCTTAAAAACACTTCTACTTAAGGGAATCCAAGATGAATCTTTAGAAATCTTAAATCTGATGGGAACATGTGATGTATTTAAGTTAGAATATGATGATATTTGTGAGTTATGTAGAAGGTATTCAAGAGGAAAATTCAAGGCTGGTAAGAATTCTAGTAATCCTTCTTTTCAATCTTTGAAATCTGCTGCAAGAACAAGAGTTATAGGAGCTAAAATCAGTAATTTATTTGAAAATTCTAATGCTAATATCAATGGTTCACTGAATTCACAATTGGGTGTTTTGCAGGTTAAGGAAAAGCATGAGGAATTTGAAGAAATAGTTTTCCCTCTGTGCCAGAAGAAACATCTTGCAATGGATTGTCCTTTGGATGGTCTCACAATTTGTGGCATGTATGACTTGAATCACTCCACAGATTGTTGTCCCTCCTTACCAAGGATGAAAGAAAAATATCAAAGAGATCTGGGAGTTGCAACCAACTCATTGCAACAGTGGCCTACATGTATGGTTCAAAACTCTATTCCTCCATTTCCTTACTCTCATACTCAATCATTGAATACTCTTCCACCATGGTAGCGGTTGCAGCCTTAATTTAACTCTTACCTACCTTATCCACAAGGTTGGAATGGCCTATCTTATGATCACATGGACACTTTCCCTCATGCTATAACACCACTTGGTCCTTCAAGATCATCCTCACAGACAAATCCTCTACATCAGCCACATCTATCTTCTCATCAAACTCCTTGGTATCCAACACAATTTCCTGTCCAATCCACCCTCCACCCTAACCATAATAAAGTAGTACAATATGCTTACAGTGCTGAACTCCAAAATTTTCCTACATTTCCCTCATGTTCCACCTCATCTACACTGCTGCAAAAAGACTGTGCACTATTGTAGCAAATTCATACAAGGCCTGAACATGTTTTAAATCCAAGACTTGGAAGTGAAGTTTTTTATGATCATCAACAAGTTAACAAGATCAACAAATCTGATGAACGAACATTGGAACCAAAAGCATCCTTCACATCATTAGATTCGAATCTCTTATGCAATCAGGAAGATCAGTTTACTAAGGAGATTCATGGTGTAACAACCATGAGAAATCAAGGGAACAAAGACTATATTGAAGCTTGGTTTCAATCTGTTATCAATTTGCAGTATCATTCCTTACTTCACCAATTCTTGGCACCATCATTTCAAGGGAAGTTGACCTCTCATATCCTAGCATTCATAAATTTATATTTTTCTGTTGGGAGTATGAGAATACTTGAGTCATTTCTTCGAAAGTGGCTCCATTGGAAGTTCTCCTACACTTGAGAAGATTTTTTTATTTCCAAGTAGTGTAGGACATTGTAAATAAATAAAATTCGAGTTTTTTTTTTCACTTAGATCTAGGATGCATAGATAGTATCATTTTATTTTGAATTAGAACTCTTGGACACATGGTGCATTAAGATCCACCCATATTATTAATCTCTCTTTTTCAAGAAGTTGGTGAGAGGAAGGAAGCATTGGTGAATGAAGACTCCATGGAAAAGGAGCTAAACGATTATGGAAACATTGAAGCTTGAAACTTATGTTATCAACATGGTATGTGTTTAGTTTTTATTTCTATATAACAAATCCATAAAAATACACAGACTTTATTTCAACATTATATCATTTTTTAAGAGTTGCTACTGCAGCTGTAACACACTGTGTAAGTCAATCTAGGTACTCAATGCTTGAAATTTTTGGTATGTGTGTGTGTTCTATTTAAATTTACATAATTAAAAACATTCATACCTATTCCAGTCACTTTTTGGGAGTCAAATTTCATTTATTGGATTTTTGTGGCATTTTGACTTGAAATGTTTACTGAAACACAGTCGGGACAGTCCACTTTTGGGAGATCAAATGGGATTATTTTTAAAACCCAGTTAAATCCCAAGTAGCCCTTTGAATCTAGTTTCCAAACCAATTTGAATTTTTGAGATTGGGCATCAAACGAAAACGTTATGGTCAAAATACTACAGGGTGTATAGCAGGCAGCTTAGGAACAGAGCTGGGACAATCACTTTTTGGATGCCTTATTGGATATATCTTGAAAAATTATTTCATTGGTATATTACCCTATGAATATAGTTTAAAACAAAATTTGAATCACTCAATTCCAATATCGTATGCAAATTTTATGACCAAAATACCGACTGCCTATCACAAATCAACATTTTTAAAACTCGGTTTCCTAGACTGTTCATTGGCCTATTTGACCCATGTATTCTCATTGGATTCAAAACATGTTTGTATTGGATATCCCTACATGAGTCTACTTTCATCTCCAATTGGAATCATGTCAATCCGTTATCAAACGAAAAATTTATGCCTAAAACAATGACTATTGGTCTAGTCCATAATTCGAAAAACACTTGGTCATGCAAACTGTTACTGAGCAATTTGGAATATCATTATATAGAATTTTTAAAACCTATTTCTAATGTAAATATACCTATGAATTTAATTTCATTTGGATTTTGAATCACTCAAATCAGACAAGGAACGAAGAAGTTATGACTAGAATATTGTTGGTGAGTCTAGATGGCCATCGCTCTCCCGCAGGTATAAAGTGGATTTTGCTTCGTTCATTTTTCTTTGGATTTGTTTTATAAGTAATTGCTTGTTGTTTTTTTCATAAGTGTTGGGTGAAGAGAGACCAATAATCTCTCTTCTTCCATCATCTCATTTTTTATTGCAGCCAATTGCTATGTTTTTGCAGGTCCTTGGAAGAAGAAGGTCAATACATGCACAAGTGACTCTTGAAGACATTTTCTCAAATTGAAAATGGATTGAGCACATAAAAAAAAATGGAGAGATTGATGTGCAAACCATACAAATTCCAATGTTTCCGAAGTCAAGTCCCATTTCTACATTCCAAGAATCCTTTTAAGACGACATTATGCCCATCATCCTCATTCACCAACACCGTGACTGCCCATACATTTCCTTCTTGCCTCCACCATTCCATCACTTCCATGACCTTCTGCTCCATTTCATCACTCTCATACTATCCACTCCACTCACACCTAACCCATGAATAATGTCTCTCAGCTCTCTTACATGTTGAGTCACCCCCTATCCTTTTCATTTTACCAATAAAGCCTACCCGTTGGAAAAAATATTTCATCTCTAGTTCTTCACAATCATTTGTTTTGTACTCATATTGGATGATGTGGAATTCATTAATGTCCACCTTCCAATGGTCTTGTCCCATCGACCTCAACACACTATCTGGGAAACAAGACTTAAGTGATGCATAGTACCTTGGAATTTGCATGCATCAATGGTAAATTTCCTCGTTGATGATCAAGGGAATACATCAATGTCTCTTGTTTGTCAGATTCTATAGGTGACTCAACTTCAACACATGCATTCGTACCTGAAAGGTTGTACTATTGTACCTTGATAGCTCATTGTCATCACTGGTGAGTTGTCTCGCGTTGGTTAACAATTTTCATTATTGATTGGTAATCCAACGAAGTTTCTCCATGTTCGACTTCAAGAACATTCATTCGCATGGATTAACTTGTACATAAGCGTGGATATCGGATGAAGACTATATATTTTTATTGTTCTAGCAGTTCAACAATATTCTTTTCATTCAGTTGGCATCATTTGTTTTCAGTCAGCTTGCACAGTTCCTCATCGTGGATCAAATTCAGCCTTCATAATCTTCATCTTCCAGTAGACATCAGTCCATCCATGCTAATCAAAGATTCCATTGAGGCAACACATGAGGTAAAATAGCATGAGTTTTTGATTTATTGAAGATTTAGGAATATGTCATGAAAGACCACTAAGCATTATCCATTTCCATTTTCTATATAGCATTTTCTGTCCATCCATTCCCATCCTTGCCTACTCAACTCTAACATTCCATCATTCCAATTCATGCACACCCAATTCAAGTCCTTCCCAACATCCAAGTATGAAAAAATGGTCTATTGCTGCTACACAAGAACCAGCAGTAGGAATACCAAGCATTTGTGTTGCTCCACGAGAACCCACAGCTGAAGAAGATTATGCTACCATATAACAGAGAAAGAAGTATTGTTGACAGAGTAGCATACTACCATGATGATGAAAGAAAAACCAACATTTGAGGTATTTTTAAAGATCAATCATGCTGCTAAATTCTTATTAATGCATTACTGTCCCACATTGATCTTCAAGGTTGAATGTTGCTATAAATAATTGGAGCAGTCATTTCAGAAGTTTTACAAGTAACACCATGATCAGATCTGAGGGCATGAAAAATCTTCATTTTGGGGGAGAAAATTTGAGTAGCATTGAACAATGGTACCACTTGTGGCAGCTTCAATACAACCACTGAATACCATGTTATCATCACTGTCATTTCTTTTTTGATCATGGACCAGTAGTAGAGAAAAATAATGTACCAACTAACCAAAAGGGATATATTGCCATCACTCTTCGGATTTCCAAATTTGAAAAAAATGGTTCTGTCATGTATTGTTCTATTTGATATTAGCATTGCCATTATTTTACAATACATTTTGAACTTCATCTACAACATTAGTTACATTTTAGCAGTTTTTTGGGTAAATATAGTTGGGTATTACTCAACATGACTATTTTGGAATGATGGCCTACTCTCTGATGCTTCAGCAAGTTCTCTTGGGATAGCTTCAATTATGATTTGCATAGTAATGGCAACCTACATGATGGAGAAACAGGGAAAATTGTTGCTGCTATCAACATGTTTTCTTCAAGAATGATTGTGGTTTGTTATTATTTGGCAATGGTGTTTATACTCATAAAATCTACAGGGATGTATGATACTGTTTATGTTTGTTGAATGCATGGCAATTTGATGGCAATGAGTTGAGATGGATATAGGATAACAGTGCTAATGAATAAAGCCTCTATTTGCAATCCTAAGGGAAGTTTTCAATCAACTATCCAATCAATGATGATCTTGTAACCATTGCAAAGAACTTTCCAAATACTATGAATCTTTAGTTTCAACTCATGATTTCATAATTCATATTCAACCATCTATTTTGCTGGTAAAATCTACAAAGAGAAGGTATTTTCAAGACAAAATCAAGATCAGCTTGTGTCATTTTTTTAACAGCAGAATACATACTTCAGGGATGATGATTTATGCAGTAGCCTGACCATTTATATGGATTTTTGGAGTAGCAATACACATACATTTTGCTTTAGCAAGATTCATGCTTTGTTTTCAAATGAATTCCCAATCTCTAATAATAAATGAATCCTACAATAGTCATCATCTTCAACAAAAACATGGTTTACTTTTCTAGCGGTGAATGTTGGCTATAGAATGCATATCACAAAGGAAGCACGCAATAAGTTGATCTGCTAGCAAGAAGTGTTGTTCTTTTAAAAACAACAAGGAGGCCATGGGAAGAATTGATCATGCACTTGGGATGAAGTTGATTTTGATTGCATGAGGACATGCTATTTCATTAGTTTGGGGGAGTGGTTTTCGGCATTCTTTGTGTAATTCACTGCTAACTACTGTCTGCTAATGTGAATGCTTAGATCAATCTTGCAAACATACATGTTTTTCGTCATTCACAACTTACAAAAGTGCAGATATTGAAGTGAGGATAACTTGCAATTGGTAAACTGGATTCTCATGATTTTTGGACAGGAAGTGCATAATATCAAGATGAACAAACCTGGTAAGTTTCAGCCCAATCCAATGCACGGTTTTTGAGAAAATGACCACCATCACCTACAGACATTTTTCTTATATCTTGAGATCCATGCATAAGATGAATTTGATCTTTGGGGAGCAAAAGCATTATGTAAGAGGAAGATACTCACCAATTTTCAGAAAAAATACTTCACAGATTGAGAAAAAATGGCCATGATCACCTACAACCAATTTGCATTTTTCGCGAAATCTGTGATGTGGGTATCTCTGATTTTCGGTGTGGAGATGCATTGGACTTGTAGTAACTTTCTTGCAAAATTTCAGTCAAACCCAGTTTGTAGTTTGGGAGATATTAGTTCAAGAAGTTTGCTGCAACACCAGCTGTGACTCTACCAATATTGTCCATTTCCCTATTCTGGCAGCTGTGACTCTGTCAATTTCTCCGCTAAATGGCTAGGACTCCGCTAAATTTTTCACACAGCTGTGACTCCGCCAATTTTGGCCATTTTTCGCAGCTGTTACTCGCCATATTTGGCCATTTTCGTAGCTGTTACTCCGCCATATTTATCCATACAGTAGTTGTTACTCCACTAGATTTTGCCATTTTTGTAGCTGTTACTCCGCCAGATTTGGCCATTTTCGCAGTTGTTACTCCGCTAGATTTATCCATACAGCAATTGTTACTCCAGTATCTGTTACTCCGCAGCTATTACTCCAACAGCTGTTACTCTGCCAATTTTTCGGTCGCAACTCTTCCGGCTGCAACTATGCCAATGGTAAAATGAAAACAACAATTGAATGAGTTCTTCTAGTTTGGATGCTACACATGTTTCGGGTTGCATGAGGACATGCAACAAGTTCAGTTTGGGGGAGATGTTGGGTAACAGATTTGTCCCTATTCTCATTACTTATTTCATCCATCTTCTTCCTATTATCACCCATTTATCATTCCATTTTCTATCCATCTGTTGTAACTGCTTGAGAAATGCCATATTAATCTTATTGATGCTTTAGTGGTTAATCATGATTATTTTCCTTTATTTTTGATGAATTGAAGACTCTTATGCATAATTTTACTGAAGATGGTTTATGGAGTGATTGTTCATATTAGCAGTTGTAGCAACCATGGTTCAAGCCTCCAAAGTTGGCATCCTAGCACACGTCCACATGGATATTTCACAACATGGTTTCAGCTTATGATTAATTATGTGGATTTGTGATTTCAATTCATGTCTAATTCCAACATGGTAGCCTCCAGCTCATGATCAAACGACCTCAACCAAAAACGCGTGTCAGATAAAAACACAGTGATTCACGTCTCGATTTGCAGGCAGATGAAGAATAATCTCACAAATATGGGACATGGGTTTTGTGCGTAACGGCCCAATTACCTGATTCACGTGGAAATCGCCAAACAAAGCTACAATTTGAGATATATAGTTGGTTCTCTGAACATGTAATTCTCAGATTTATTGTTACGGTCGGTTTTACAAATTAGCAATTAGTTGAAACATATCACAAGTTGGGGATTCGGTTTCTCATTCTCCTGAGATCATTTTATGTATAAATATGTAATCATTCTGATGTATTAGGGGGAGGAGAGAAAGCAATGTTATGCTATAGAATTTGATCCAGACTGTTGTAATAATTCCATTCTGATAATACATGCTGGCAATTTCTTAATTCTGGGGTTGTAGACTTTCATTGTGGAGATCCAGCTCTGCTCAGTGGAGGAAGGGCCCTCTTCCCTGAGCAGATGCTGATAGTGTTGATTGTAGTTGTGTAGATTTGTTTATCATTTAGTTCATGCTTTCTTTCATTGATAGATTTATAGTTGTTGTTATTCATGTTAATTTATTTCGATAGATCGTTGGCCAACATAGCATTTCTTTCAGATTCATGCAATTAGATCTTGCTTTATAAAGAGTTGATTTTGTTTTAAGTTAGATTTGCAGTGTGATTTTATGAATAGGTTTAAGTTTTGATTTCATATCAATAGATAAACAGTGTCAGGTAGAAATTGTGCTTGCATAGATATTGCATGATAGCTTTGAAATAAAATATTTCCTTGGGTTGATAATTTATGTTTGGGAGTTTCAGCTGTTGAATTAATTAGACAATTAATCCACCCAATAATGAACTAGTGTTTTAAAGGGACTAGCAACTTAGGCTCATCAAAGGTCTCCATAGAGCACCAACACTCGAAGAAAATACAAAGGAGTAACATAGGCATTAAGCGGACCCTTTGAATATTCTAGAAATATTCGTGTTAGATGCTTCTATGATTTCCCATACGGAATTTCGGAGCAATTCAAATTCATCGAATATTCAATATAGATATGATACAAATATAGATTCTTACTAATGAAAAAGTAAATTTTAAAAACCAATTTTTAATTATTTAATAACTTTAAAATATAAATAACATTCAATTTATTACTTTCTTATAAAAATGAATGGTTTTTAATGTACATTTATGCTAATTTGGTTTTTATATATTTGATTAAAAGTATTATATATAAAAAGTCTACTTTCATATTTTATCAGTATTGGATTATTTTATCAGGTATCTTTTCCGTATCGAATCGTATCCGTGCTCGAATTATGCTACTATGTATTTAATAATGCTTACTCTTTGAAACTAGAAATAGCGATCATGGATATATGTGACATGGCTTTAAGACTGTGAAGTAGCATAGCAACACAGGCGGTGCAGAACGGGTAGCAATCATGACAAGTGCAACAAACTTCGTCGATTGTGGCATGAGTTTGTGGCACGTGTGATCATCTTGGTTAAAATTATATAGAATTTACTTAACAGAGTATGTTATCTAAATAATGGCAGCATTATTTTAATAGCATAGCTACAAGTAAAGTGGCTGGTGAACACCTATAGGTGTTAGTGGAGATGGCCGGTTGTTAAATAAAGGCTAAACATTAAACTAATTAATATAAACATTAAACTAATATCTATAAATATAAAACAAAAACTATTTAATAAACATACTACTTTTCTTAACCACCGCTTAACCAAGCTTATTTAAATCTTAATCAAGATGCATTTGAGCATAATGAGATACTATGACCATGAAATGAATCTCCACTATACACTTGTTACACTTAGGTTAATCTTGTTGATCCACTCAAGAAAGTCCAAAATCTTAAATAATTGAAGTTGCTACGGATGCAAAACATACAACAACAACACAACACATTAACTATAGAATTAATTGAACATTTGCATTCCCAATAAATTGATAATCCAATCAAGTTGCATAAAAATTGATTTTTGTATTTATAAATATAATATTTTTTATTTTATTTTTCTATTTATAAATATAATATTTTTTGAAACTTTGGTTTAAAACCTACAAATGCGATAAAGTGAACTACAACTAATACAAAGTCTAGTCAATGTAAAAATGAACTAATATTTTAGTAAATTTTAATAGCGTAGTTTAAATAATAAAGAAACGTTTTATTTTTTTTTTTTCTAACTAGTTAGGTCCATGTTTAACTTCCTCAATTTTAATTTGTTTTTTTATTTCTATTTTAGATATGCAACATTAATGGGTTTTAGTTAAATTATTAATATCAATATAGATTTATCTAACACCAATTTTATAAAAAGTTGAAAAAAATCAAATCTACAAACCTTTCACCACTAAATTACAATACCCATCTCTCTCAACATTATGATACAACAAACTTATGCATGCATTCTTTCTCATATATATATATTATCTATTACTATTACTAAGTTATTAGTACACATATTCTCTTTATATTTATATTTTTAATATGTAAATTTTGATTTTGTCATGGTTTTGTTTTCTCTCATTATTAGGTAAATTTGACTTGATCATGGTGTTTTTGGACCTATAATAATGGCTAATTGTATTGCTTGTGAAGAAGACTATTTAAAGATTTCAAAAATAAAAAAAAATTGTAACTTAATTTAATCATTATATTTATTATATTTTTTATACTTTTTATTTTATATTATATGACGCAAGATATGAAAATTCAATGCTTCACATAATTATTGTTTTAAAATTTTCGATATAATAAAATAATAATAATAATATTAAACAGTGTAATAATTTTTTTTGAATTTTACCAATCCTTCTTTTACTTTCTTTGTTTAAAGAACTCCTCCTCCACCTAGAATCGATGTAATTTATAAATAAATTCAAATAATAATTTACATTTTATTTATTTTTTACTCAAAACATGTTTTAGGTTACTTTTTGTCACTTAAAAGTGTGGTTATCATATATATCGATTAACCAATCAATATAGAGAATGAATATATTCACATGTTCAACATAAACATCATTGTATTCATCGTATTAGTTCATACCTGATTTCTTTTATTATTATTATTATGTTAATATAATGTTTCTTCTATTTTAATTTCAATTCATCGTAAATAAAGTTGAAGTTTGTGCGTGCTTAATTTCAATCTATGGTAAAGCATACTTTCTTATAATTTAAATGTCGTTTTTTATATAAATTTCAATACATGTCAAAAGAAAGGGAAAAGTTGAAGTTTGTATATGCTTAAGTTGTTATACAAAATTTTGTGATTGAAGAGTGAATCTTCTCATAACTTCGTTTGTGCAATTCTAAAATTGTTCCTAGAAGTACACATATAGATTAAAATTTAAAAATCTTTTTATTTTGATTTTGATTTTGTTTTTTTTATTTATTTTTATAATTTTTTCAAAATAATAATTTCCAATCATATTTTATGTAAGCGATCTAAATTAAAAAGATAAAATATATGAATAAAGAATAAAATAATTATATATATATGATGATGATTAATTGAGACCAAATTTAGTTTATTGGACTCGAAGAAAGTTATTACTTAGTTTGCTTTAAACTTTTGTTCCTATGCTAAAAAATCTTAGAAAGAAGCTTTCCAAGAACACTATAGTTTTGACAAGTCAGGAGGATAGAAATGTTTGTATTGTAGCAAATATTATGAAACTCATATCTAATGCGGGTGTAAGCAGGACACTCTAAGAGAAAGTGATTTTCATCCTCAATGCTGAGAAAGTGATTTTCATCCTCAACGCTCATAGACTCACAAAGATGACAAACCCGTTCCTCCCATGCAGTTTTGGGAATAGACTAACGCCATGTTTCTCTATGGAGCTTATGAGAGTTCATTCTAATCTTGACTATATTCATTTTCTTCTTTGAACTAGTTATTATCGAGAGATAGTTATGATCTTCCAAATTAGGGTTAATGACCTCCTTATAGTATCTTAGTTTTCTTTTAATCACTAAATTTCCCTCACACCACAATTTCTCTTTAAACTTAGAAGAAATAATATTTTTGACATTATCGATATTCTGCAAAGTGTCATTTTCATCAATGCCCCAATGGTCTAACCAAGCCATCGTATCTTTAGACCAACTCCGCTTGAGGCGTAATTGGTTTTGAATTGAATTTAAAGCAATTTTAGGAAGTCTCTCATTTTCCATGTTATTTATCTTATGCTTGTACATCAGGTACCTAGTCATAGCCTTGCTCTCGATGGAGACAAGACCCACTTCTAAGAAGAGAATATGATAAGCTGTGTTGCTTTTAATTTTGAGGTTATGAGTTATAAGTCGCTTCTGGATTTGCTCAATCTTTCTCCAAGATTTTCTAGAAATGCTACACTCCCATACTTCACAACCATATAAGAAAACAGGAATGATAAGAGTTTCAAAGAAAAAGTTGTTTTTATCATATATAACCAAATTAATTGATCTACAATTATTTTCAAAACCAATATATATTATAGAAATATCGGTCATCGATCATTTCGTAACATTACATTACTTTAAAAATGAAAAACAATTTACTATTAGCAACACGTTTTTTTGTAAGATTAGTCCTTAAAAAGTGATGTGTTCACTTTGATAGGGAATTTCCATATAAGGTCTTCATAATATTTTTCAAAAAATTGTCTATATGATTTTACATTTTTTTTATTTCCATTTTCTTATGGTTGTACATTATTTTATATATATTTTTTTAAATTTAGTGTTTAGTGATTTTTTTAAAATATTATTATATATATTAATTATATTAAATATTTTTAAATATATATTTAAATAATTTTGTATTAACTTTATATATTTTAAAAACAAATATATTTAATAACATTAAGATTTTGTATAATGAAAAATGGGAAAAATAAATAATCAGTAAATCTCAAATAAAAATTTTGTAAATCAATAAACATTACAAGTAGAAAAGAAATATGAAAATAATTTTTTTTCCTAATTTTTTATAAACATTAATTTAATATTTATATATTATTTTTTCTATTAAAAAATTTAATTTACAAAAATAATTATAAATAAATATTTACAATGTTTATGGATAAATAACTCAAAACCTCATAGATATGAGAAAAAGATGAATTGAAAATGGTTTGGAATGGAGGGTTTGGGTGTTTCGAATGTGGTGGAAGATGTAAACATGTTTATTACTCTCATAATATTCTTTTTCGATCGTAGATTTTTGTGTCCTCTTTTCCTCATTCAACCTTAGATTTCAGGTCATCTGAGATGACAGGGGGGTTGTGTACAACATTCTCCTTTGAGGTGAAAAGGAAAAATGAGTGTAAAATTTACGATTAGTGTAAGCTTCATATAAGTCATTACCTCAGCTAAAAGCTAGTCCAGATATAGCCTTTTCCTTCATAGATAGGATAGGTCATAGATCTAGTACATAAGTAAAGGAGGATCTGAACTTGAAGTTTTACTCTCAAGGTGATGAGTGGTTGTTGAAGCTTTCTTCTTTTTCTTCTTTAGTAACCCGCTCTAGTGTGGGGGATTTTTATTTTGGTGAGGAGGTAAGAGGTGTTGGTTTTATTGGAGGGAAACTTCATCTATCAAACTTTCTATGTGTTAGTCCTTTGAGGGCATTAGAATTGGGCCATAAGAAGCATCGTAGAGTGGTAAAGAGTAAGGGAGACAATTATCTTTGTTTGTTGGCCAAGATACTATAATATATCAAATTTTATTCTTTAAGGGTCATACACTAATCAGAAAATTTATGGGTCAAAGGGTTTCCATGGATTCTTTTCAGGCTTGGATTCTCCTGTCTTGGGAGCCCATTCTCAATTTTAGACTAACCTCGCATATTTTATCGAGAGGGTGGCTGGATTTCCAGTTTAGATCTGAGGGGATTGTAGTGAATATCTTCAAGGGTGTCTGGTTGTTAAATAGAGATTATCTATCCTTAAAGCCTTGGGACCCATTATTTGATTCAAAAGATTAATACATGGAAAATAATCTAGTGTGGGTGGAACTTCCAAAGTTGTCGATTGCATTGGAAAGACTATTTTAATGGATGAATCCTTGAATCTACTAATTCTCAGTTGGTGGCTTAGCTTCTAGTAGAAAGGGATATTAGAAGAGGTTTGTTTGAATAAATCAAATTGGTGAATGGTGGATGGAGATATATTCAAACTATATATTACCAAAACATTCCCTTTAGATGTTCTATATGACATATTTTGCGTCATATTTAGAAGGATCGTGATAAGCCTTTTTTAAGAAAATTTGGTGGAGGGTTGAGGGCTCAAAGGGGGATTATGATAAGAGGCCATTTCGTTTGGGCTTGAATAAGTACATGGATTTTTTGGAGGGCTCTCGGAATCCAGTTCACCAGTCTCAGGTTCAGGATAATTGTGCAAGGTGACCGCATGAACCTCATACCCAAAAAGGCCGCAATGGAAGCACACGAGCGGAAAAAAAAGGGCGTGCACACACATTCAAACATGCGTATGTGCCCCTACTTCGAAAATGTCGATCATCCACGTTGGTGATTTGACATGGAAAAAATGTGCGCGCATGCATTATTAACGCATACGCAAATATATGCGCGCACGCGTCATTAACACGTGTGTGCGCCTATGTTTTTTATATGAAAAAAACAGACCGCGGGTTTGTTATCACAATAACAAACCCGCAAGCATGGAGTGGAGATATAGAGACCTCGTAGCGCGTGTTGGAGAACCCAACAACCTCCTACTCAACATCAAACTCAACCTCCATTTCGTTGCCGCTATTGCCTCCAGGTGGGTGCTCAACCAATCAATTTTTTGTTGTTGTTGTTTTTTTTTTCATTACAATTTTAAATATAAAAAAAATACAATCCATTAAAAAACCAACAAATTGTCATTGCAGATTAAATACACCTAACAAAATGACAAACACACCACAACCATCAGAGGAAACCAATGAAACCAAACCATTAGAAGATAACATCAACATTGGAATCGACAATGAACCTGGTGATGAACCATCTGAAAAACCTGAGGATGAATTACATCAAGATTTAAACGAATTAAGGGTATTAAGCGATGAATTGAAGAGCACCAAGGAACCCTCTCGGGTTTCCCTGGCTACATCATTGAATCCATCAACATTGCCCACAGTGAGATCACAAATCTGATCCAATACAGGGCTTGAATGAGGGAGCACTATTCCATTGGGATATACAAAGAAAAAATTAAAGACCTCAACATCACGAAAGCACAATTCTACAACAAATTCATAGATCCCAGGACAAGACAGCCTCTAGATGTGAGGAAGAGACGGGTTTGCATGGGTTGGTGTATTTACCAGCCATGGAGAGATAAATGGAGAAAGAGATGGTTTATGGTGTTTGACAGGACCCCATGCAATAATTTGGAGGTCCCACAGTATTTTCTTAGGAAATTGTGGGTTGAGTTTGAGCTAGGCTACCATGTCAATTATTTTCACATCACTGAGTTTCAGGGTGTTGGTCTTGGCTCTGCCCAAGATCGACCTCATGCCCACCGCAACCCACTCATAGGACCTCCTGCACCTAGGAGAGAGCCAAACCCCCCTCCTCATCCACCTAGGTTTGGTAGCGGCCTAGATGAGATTGATGACTCAGTTAGACGTGCCACACGTCATTTGCTTAGACATACCACATTTGTGGCTATGTCTTCACAGAGCTAGGAGGACAACGATGAGACATACACAGCTACACGGTCTATGGGTGGTGGTCGGGACATGCCAGGTACAGGTGGAACCCACACGGGGCCATCTAGTTCGATTGGAACAACGGCACATCATTGTTCTCACTGTGATCATTCTTGTCATGGTCATACATAGCAGCATGCCATGGAGAGCTACATGGACCATGTTAGCTATTGCTTTATTTAATGTTCAATTATTTATTGTATTTTATTTGATATCGTATTTTTTAATATATTTAACTTTGAATTACACATTGTTGACTTTACTTGTTTTAATGTATAGTTATTCAGGGCTGAGTCTGCATCCTCCAGGTGGGAGGACATTGGTTCCTTCGACCTAGACCGATCCATGGAAACATCAGAGGAGATTACGACACCATACACACAGGTAACTTCTTTACTTTGAATAATTAGATCCAGTTATGAGTAATTTGTGTTCAGTAATTACAAATTAATTAGCACTGAGTAACCATTTTTTATATTATCATCGTTTAAAACTAAAATCAAAATGAATAATTCTCACAAAACATGTCTATCATATATCATCGGATTTACAGTTGTGTTTATCATATTGTCTAAATTATTTGAGAGTTATAAATTCATATAATCCAACCAAACAAAAATGAAACCTTATAAAACATGAAAACCTAAGAAAAATAGACATGTGTTCATGTTCACTTTAGGCATCCTTTTCTTCTCCATTTTCAACTTATTTCATTTATGATGCTACTTGTGATTATTCTGTGTCTTCATAATCACCAAAATCCCATTGAACTGCAAAGTCTTTTGGACGAATACCATTCATTGAACCTATGGAAACTATAGGGTGTAATGTTATGAGGCATTTCTAAATATGTAGCCAACTTCTATAACCTTTCACTTTGTGTTTCCATTCTCTTTTCCATATCCAAAATCATAGCCAATTGGTCTTCATGATGACTACATATACTTTGATTAATATGCAAAATTATCTCTTGTAAGTTGTTCATCTGTGGTGATAAGCACCTCAGGATGTTGTGAAGCTCTGTAAATCCACAATGAACACACTCATAATTTTGGTTGTTTTCTTCCATAGTACCAAAATAAAGTACAAGAGAAAGGGTGCTTGGATAAATAACCTAAATTACAAAGAAATTGCCTAAGTTTCTATTGAGATCACCTAGATAATAAACTCAAAAAAGATTTCCTAAAAAACAAGAGTTCAAGTTTTCATCCACAAACCAACATTTCCAATTAAAATAATCATGTCATAGTCCAATTATTAACAAAGAAACAAACCAAACAAAAGTATTCCCATCCTCTTCACTACCCAAAAACATTCACCACCACCCCTACAAATTATGAAGTAACCCAGAACCAAATTTTGGCTCAACACAACATACCATATGATGAGTTTCTTGGCATTAATAGTTAGAGATATCCTACATGCACCAATATTTTCCATCCAAACCAAATTAAAACTCCCACTACAGAATAATCCAAGTTCAAGTGTGCATTGATTACTTGAATGAGGAGGACTTAAAAGTGAGTTCCTTAATCGCATCCATTGCCATTTATCACATAAATACCAGTAAGTGTGATTGCTAATGTATTTCATGAAGGAATTAAGTGAGTTATAACACTCATTTTTCCAATTTCACCATCACATTCACCATGGTTTATGTAAATTTGGTATCACATGAACAAAGAATATGAAAATATTCAATAAATTCAAACTTTGTAGCTATACCATTAATACCTCTAATGATTATAGAAATGGGAGAGAAATTTCGAAAATATGTCATTCTTACTTGACCAATGATGAGAGAAGAGTCCCCAAAAATAAAAACATTCCTAATCTCTAAATTCTTCAAAATTACCATTCCTTGATACAAGGCAATAACTCTTTCAAAAGATGGGCAGGGGCTTTCTTGCCATGTCAACACTTCAAGCATAAATTGTCAATCTTCTTTGCCACATTATCTTCAACAAATGACCACAAAATGGGTCATTTATTTCTATCATGGGCCCAATACATTGTGGGTCAAAGGACAATATCCCCACAACCATGTTATTTACCAAGTCTTGAAAAAATGGACTGCACCAATACAATAAAAACTTTATATAATATCCAAATCCCATCAAACCAACACATATGTGGCTACAATTCCTGTAGACATTTTGCATTACAGGTGGCAGGAATTTTTACTCATTTGTCATTAATGGCTTGTCATCAATGACAACCATATTCAACATTGTTTTACTTTGTGGTTGAAGATACCCCCTGCACTTATTGCCCCTATGTGCTTATCTCTGTTGTTTTTATTGTGGTGATTGATTTAAAGCTCTAATTATTGTGTGTTTTAGTGTGGATTCTTGAGTCATTGATGTCATTTGTAGGTTGGTGGAACCTAGTTTTCTAATAGAAGAAATGATCGATAAACCCAAGAAAAATAATTAAATCTACCATATCACAACGTTAATTCACTTAGTATATTTGGGCTCTAATCCAATTTACAATGAGACTACAATCAATCAATCACTAATTGACCCACAATACTCTCTGCTTACACCTAAATCACCTTGCCATTTCATCTCCTAAGTCTACCTACCATACCAAATTGGTATACTTGGCACACTTCCATCCTAAACAAACCATCTCACCTAGTGCAAATGTATATCAGATATGAGTTGTCATATCAGATATACATTTAAACCTACTGCTGGTATAATCATATCAGATTTGGATTAACATTAAACCTACTGAGGTGAAATTTCTACTGCTGGTATAAGCATATCAGATTTGGATTAACATTTAAACCTATAAGACAATCACACATAACTCCCATAACAAGGTAATCATTAGCTTATGTGACCATCTACTTCCTCTCATTGGATACTATACTTTTACTGCTATTAAGGAAGTAATTGTTTGTCTTGGGTAATCATCTAACTCGAATCTAAATTAATTGCAGTGATGTTTTTTAAGTACTATCGTTTTCATTCTCATTGGCATTGAGTTTAATATTGTTAACACTGTTTTTATAAATTCAATCAAAATATTATAGTGTTTGCACAGGTGTCCGCAAGCTCCAATGACCAGCCATCCCCACCGGGGATCAACAGATATCCACATGTGCAGGTATCGTGTGTATTAAAGTAAAATTTAATTTCAAATATGATGACTTGTATGTGTATATTTATATTTTTCTATATTAAACTATGAGGTTATAAATGTGTATGTAGGTGCAAGCACCTCGTCCTACTAGTGCCACTATCCCTCCCTCCCCAGCCTTTCGGCCATCGTATATGCCAATTGTATCCCCTAGAATACATGCCCCATTCCATGCATACCTACCCACCCTGTTCCATCTAGCCCCCCCTCCTATCCAGCACCACACTTCCATCCATCTCCCCCTTTCGTTTCATATCCTGCGTTCCATCACCCCATCCCAAGCTTTCCACCACCTTTGTTACAGTTTCCCATGTTTCCACCCTCCCCCATCCCTCCACCGCAACACAGACCTTCCCCCCCCACATTCCCCCATGGCACTCGCTTCCCCTTCCACGTTGGCCCCATCCATATTACAACCAGTTGGGGTTTATGGCCCTAGACATGCATCTCCACTTCACCCATGCCATTCCCCGCCTCCTTATTCCACCTCTCCTTCTTCCAATGTGCTCCTCAGTGGTGTAGCCACTGCCGATGTGGCTACATCCACCCCTATACCATTCACCCTAGCATCAGAGAAAGTTGTCCAACTGACTTCTCCATCTGCCATCCTTGAAGGCCATCCAGTTGTGTTCACGTTGAGATTGACTAGTTTATGAAAATCTCGTTCAATTTTAATGAAAATTACTATATGCATATAATTTCATCATTCATCTGATTGTTCTAAATGTTGCAAGGTGGCATTGTTGAGAGACTTGGAGCACGGAGGAGAGAGACCACCTCAGGACTTACAGTCTCACATGCGGTGAGTTATTTAAGATTTGAAAACTATTGTTATTTTTAAATTATGTTTTATACTTGTATAATTGCCACAAAAAGTTGACATATTATTGTTGTTGTTTCAAGGCTCACGGGGATATGGTCCAAGTCACCAAAAGAACCTAGCTTCCTCTAGCACGAAGAAGAGGAAGATCGATTTTGGAGATGCACCTGGGAGCTCCGAGGGTGGGCAGGAGGATTGAGAGACCCTCCTATGTACACTAGCCATGATGTGGCATTCTAGGCTTGGGTTTCCATATTTTGTATAGGGCACAAGTTGCAATATTTTGTATAGGGCACGAGTTTCCATTATATAGACGTTGGGAACGATGTTCCATTTTTCCAAAAAGTGTACATGATTGGATTATTTTTGCATATTAATAGATGGATCTGCACTTGTCTATATGACTTTGTCTTTGATTAAATTTTTGCATATTAATAGATGGATCTGCACTTGTCTATATGACTTTGTCTTCGATTAAATTTTTGCATAAATGATTTTGTCTTCAATAACAATGTTATGGAAAAAATTTCACATACATATAGATGTTATTTCTAGACACCAAGTGACCTCAATATGAGTCCCTTGTATTTGATTGGGTCTTGCATCTTACACTTTTTCACACATCAAGCACATGGATCAAGATAGTTATTGAGTGTAAAATGAAAATGTATTTTGGCATAGTTTGCAGTGTGTATAAAATCATTCTCTCATATACTTATTACATCGCATTAAAGTGTAAAATGCAAACCTATATATCAATAGTTTTCATTGTGCATGTTCTAAGAATAAGAAAGTAAAAAAGGAACAATAAAATTCCCTAAACAATGATATCAATGTCTCACTCATATCACACTATAATGTATGTTATTAGCTTAGAAATGTCACAATGAATTATTATGGTTCCAGGAATGAACTCAAGAACAACTCATTCATTCATTATTTCAAAAAAGAAGCGTTTTTCCAAACACACAAATTATCTCTACACATTTCGAATTTTGTCTTTTCCAAAGAATTAATGAAGATGCCATGCACATTCTCATTTGTATTATAGTAGACCAAATACTAGATTTCCTTTCATTATATCTTCTCCTTATGAAAATGATGCAGCATTTCAATAATCTTGGACCTGCCATGATAAGTTGGATTATTTGTCAATTTGATGGAACTTTGGCCATCTCATTTGATGGTTGTTGGTTCTCCTTAGCCATGAACTCACTTTCTGGTCTAGTTGATGTAACATAATTTAGACTTTCCACCAACTCTAGATACAAAGTGTCATTCATCTTTTTTGTTTCATCTTCACTATTGAGCTTCACATTTTGTTCCAATACACTAGCTTGCATTTATTCATATTGAACCTCATGATGATCTCATTTGTATAGTTGCTTTGTGTGATCAACTACACACCATCACCCCTCCATACTTATTCAAGCACTAAACAATAATACAACTCCCCGAGGTCCTTCATCTCAAATTCCTGTGAAAAGCTTCTTTTCATTTCTTCAATGAACATAGTAGCACTTCCTTTTATGATTAGATCGTCAGCATATAAAGAAATCAAATCAATAGGCCCATCTTCATCCTTCTTGATATACCACGGAGGGTCACTTTTACTTCTTATCAAACCTTGCTCAAAGAATAATGTACTAATCTTCACATATCATGACCTAGGTGTTTTTCTTAGCCCATATAATGCAGTCTTAAACATGCAAACACGATTTTTATGTCTTGCTTTAGGAAAAGGGGTTGTTCATGTTCTTACTTCACAAAGAGGATGTTCATGTTTTTGCTCTATAAAACCTTCTTGATGAACAAGATACATTTATTCCTTTATTTCTCCATTCAAAAACTCCTAATGAACATTCAACTAATGCAATTTCCAATCATACTTAATAGGAAATGCAATCATGATTCTAATGGTGTTCATTTTTACTATAGGTGCAAAAATATCTTCATAATCTATCCTTTTTTTCTTGAATAACTCTTGGTTACCAATTTAAACACTTATTTCATTAAACTTGGACTTATTCCAGTCCAAGTCACTTTGAAGACAGGGCTAAAACCACCTTTCTAAACTCCAAAATCAAGCAAAATCCGGTTCCAAAACTGCCAAATTCAGGTTCCAAAAGTGCCAAAACCGGTTCCGAAAGTGCCAAAACCGATTCCAAAATTGCCAAAACCGATTCCGAAGTACCAAATCAAGGTTCCAAAAGTGACAAAACCGGTTCCTAAATAGCCAAAAACTGGTTCCAAAAGTGCAAAATCCGGTTCTGAAAGTGACCAAACCGGCTCCGAAATTGCCAAATCCGTTTCCAAAAGTGCCAAAATCCAGGTTCCAAAACCATAATTTTTATTTTGATATTTATGTCTGTATAATATGATGGTCATTTGAAGTTGAATGTCATTAACCAACACCCCATTTTTGAATGAGGCTCGAGCTAAATGAATGAAGGGGCGGCCGACCCTTCTTCTGCCCATTATTATTTTCATTATAGTTCTAGACTTCAAGAAGGGTGGTTCGATTTTTCTTGTGTTCACCATTCTGGATACAGGTGAATTGTCAGATATTTATGTTCTCAATTATCTACTAAAACAAGGGGTGGCCGATCCTTCTTGTCGGCAGTTAGGATAAATATTGTTTACATGTTATAACATAGGCAATGTCCCGATCCATGCCACATAATGAGGAACGCGGTAGTGGGGAAATTTTGTCCCAACCTTCGTAGATTAATTGTTCTTCATTTATCTTTTAAATGAAGGGTCGACCGACCCTTGTTGTGCTTAGTATTTTTGCAGTCTTCGACATTCAGGATATACATGAATTTGCAGCCTATACTTTGTAGGTTGAATATTTGCACAATTCCCTCATAAATGAAGGGGTGATCGACCCATGTTCTGTGCAATATTATTTCAATACTAGTTCTAGACCGCCCGAAGGGTCGACCGACCCTTCTTGTCATTTATATTTATCCAGTCTTGACCCTTATGGTTATACATGAATTGATCTCTATTTTGGAAGGCAAAAATCTCACACGTGTGAGCGTCAAAGAGAGAATTGACGCCATAGGAAGTGATGAAATGGCATGTATGATGACATGGCATCTATGATGATATGGAATGTGTCATGATGACATGGCATGTATGATGACATGGCATCGAAAGACACATGATGGTGTCTGGTGTTATCATTAAGTCAGTGTTGCAATGTGACATCATTCTGGAAAAGTATGGCAAGTTTGTGAAACTTTGGAAATTGACAAAGTATGGAAAAAGTAGTCAAAACTGCTTGAGAGAATGCCCGCCATAATTCATAGTTTCAGAAAAATGCACGCACCATCATATCATGCTATAACTTGTTGAAGTATCTATCTATAGTTATACATGATTGCGGATTGCGGGAACTATTTGAGTAATGGATTTGCGACATGCGTTTCCGCAACCCGTAATTCAAATTGCGGATTGCAGATTGCGGGAAACTTTGGTTTGTTTTTATTTCGAGTAGTAGTCTTGCAACCCGCAATTGCATATTGCGGGAACGTTGTATATATTTCAAAACAATTAAATCCCCGCAACTCATCTTCCGCATTCCCCAGATTAGATCTCAGCTGTCGACTTGTCTGAATCTTCCAGTCCAGAATTAAGCCGATGGAATTAATAAATATGTTGATTTTGTTTCTGTTTCCTTTTATTATTTTTCCTTAAAAAATTACCTACTGTGTGGATTTTACTACCAAATCCGTTTCAAAAATTGCCAAATCCAGGATCCAAAACCATACTTTTTCTTATGATATTGCCACTTTTGAAATTGGTTTTTGCGGTGTTTCGATATAATAATTATGACGGTCATTTGAATTAGTAAAAAATATACAAATTATCAAATGAATCGGTGTTTGCATAATATGACGGTCATTTGAAGTTGAATTTCATTAACCGACACCCCATTTTGAATGAGGCTTGAGATAATTGAATGAAGGGTCAGCCAACCCTTCTTCTGCCCACTATTATTTTCATAATAGTTCTAGACTGCAAGAAGGGTGGTACAATCCTTCCTTTGTTCACTATTTTGGATACAGGTGAATTGTTGGATATTGGTGTTCACAATTATCTACTAAAAGAGGGGGGGACCGATCCTTCTTGCCAGCAGTCGAAAGTCCCGCGAAATATTATTTAGATGTTATAACTTAGGCAATGTCCTGATCCCTACCATATACTGAGGAAGTCGGTTGTGGGGAATTGTCGTGCCAACCTTTGTAGATTTAATATTTTTTCATTTCTCTTTTAAATGAAGGAACGACTGACCCTTCTTGTGACGTTAGTATTTTTGCAGTCTTCACTATTCAGGATATAGATGAATTGACAACCTATACTTCATAGGTTGAATATTTGGACAATTCCCTCATAAATGAAGGGGTGGTCGACCCTTCTTCTGCCCAATATTATCTTCATACTAGTTCTAAACTGCAAGAATGGTCATCCAATCCTTCTTGTGTTCACCAGTCTTGATACAGGTGAATTACTGGATATTTGGATTTGATTCCCGCAACCCACATTTGCGGATTTCGGGAAGATTATTGTAAATGTTTGCATTCTGCATTTCCGCAACCTGCAATGCGGATTGCGGGAATAGTTCGAATAATGGATTTGCGATTCTCATCTCAACATAGTTTGTCATTGCAGAGTCTTGATCAAATTCCTTGGTGGTCTAGTGAAGAGGATCAATGGAGTTTTACGCATTCCAGGTTTTGCGTGTAACCTAGTATTATTAAGAAAACTTAGTCATGTTCATGTCAGGTTCCTTTTATCTAACAAAGGGTGTAAAATGGTCTAGTAATCTATGGTGTTTGCTAAGGGTGATGTGTGGGAACTCTATTCAATGTTGATGCATGTATTGTTCAATGTAATAGTTATTCAATTTCTACAGTGAACAAGCAATCACTAGGATCTACAACCTCACAATTAGAACTTGTACATACCTCTAATGGTCATGAATTTTAGGTACCTAAACAATCCCTTGCTTCAGAAATGAAGTTACCTACAAAGGTGAAAAGTCCAATGTCTAAAATATTCACTCATTGTTTGAATAGCTAGTCAATTGACTAAGTTATAACATATAAAAATGGTTTCTCTCGACTTCTGTTCGTAGTTAATTGTGAAAACATTTATCTAGCAATTCAGATCTATCCATAATGGAGAACACAAGAAGGGTTGACCAACCCTTCTTGCAGTGTCAAACTATTATGAAAATAATATTGAGAATACAAAGCGTCGGCCAACCTTTCAATTACGAGGCAATTTTCAAAATAGAACACCTTGGATGTTTTAACATATAAAAATTGTTTCTCCCGACTTTTGTTTTTCGACAAGAAGGATCGGTTGCTCGTTCTTTTCGTAGTAAATTGTGAAAACCTTGATCCAACAATTCATCTATATCCATAATAGAGAACACAAGAAGGATCGAACGGCCCTTTTTGTGGTGTCAAATTATTATGAAAAGAAAATTAGGAATAAGAAGGGTCGGTCGACCCTTCATTTATGAGGGAATTGTAACAATAGAAGACCTTGGAGAAAGAGCGGTCGCTCTTTCTCTGAGAATATTTCCACTTGCCAACCAAGCCTTTGAAGCAAAACGTCTATAAATTTTGTTGTTTAAATGTTGATATCTAGTATCCCAAGGTGACATGTGGAAGGATCATATTGTGACACGTGGCATATTTGATTTGGAAAATTGAGTATTAGAAATATAGTTTAATTATAGTATTGACTCGTATAAAATATTTTCTCCTCTGAGCATCACTGAATCCATGCTATGTTTTATTCTCTATTAAACACTATGTTTTAAATATGCTTGGGTGAACTGCAAGAAGAAGTGAATAATTATAGTATCATTTGTGGTCTCACAGTATCACTCCCTCTCTAGCTACCGGTACACCCTATTATCTTGGTCATTCACATTGAGTCATCTTGATACTTGCAATCGTTGAGACCTATGGATTGGAAATATTGACACCTAAATCCTCCAAAAACAAAGGTATCGAAGGCAAAGACCATGTTTTGAATATTCTGTGACTATGTTTCATGTTCTAATTGGCCATCAAACCCAAATGGTTTCATGTGCCCTGCTTATGATCCCGCCATATTGTGATAATTACCATTGACCCCAACCAGACTTTGTTGGTGACAAGAGATAAACATTATGTAAACTAAAAGCATGATGAGATTATTCACACAAGTGATATAATCCATCGTTTATGGCGAATATTATTAACGTGCTGGCAATAGGCATGTTGGTCGTTGGATTTTCAAGGAATCGATTGGAGTGATACGTGTACGATTACTCTAGAAAAATCTGTAGTCTCTACAGATGATATCTTTGACCACCATGATCCCGCCATACTGTGATAATTACCATTCCCCATCCGTCCTAGAATCCCATCCCATTCAATCCATCAACACAGTGGCCACTCACTATATATAGGCTAATCCATCAACACAGTGACCACTCACAGCAAACTGAAATGGAATTTTTCAGTTTGTTCGCCTTATATTCCCTGGGTATGCATGGATTTGTCATTATGTTCCTACAACCAGGAGGGGACATAGGGAGATTAAGAAACATTCTCATATAGGTAGATGGTAGATGAAGAAATGTTCTCATATAATGGATCTATTGCACCATTTTCCTGCAAAGAAATTTGGGGAGATAATAGGTAGCTGGAAATCATTGAAGAATCTTCATATCCATATTCCGAAGCCTCTTCCTCTTCTCAATTTATTAGAGCAACTTCCTAACCTTGAAAGACTACATATCCACAAAAGGTTTTTCTCGGTAAGAAAGAATTTTTGTAGTCATTATTATACACACGTCTAATTTAAGTGTTTGCTTATCATTTGCAAAGTATATTTCATTGGTTGAATGCCTTTGCTTCCACTAACTATGGTGTTAGGAGCTAACCCGTCTAAGCGGGATGCCCAGACCCACTGTGTTAGGAGGTAACTCGTCCAAGCAGGATGCCCAAACCAACTATTATGGTGCACTTGGCAATTTAGGAATAGTTTCTCTATTTTTATTGTGCATGATGATATGTGTGCTCACGCGTTGGCTGCAATAAAATGATTATTTTTGCATTTGTTGGAAATGGTTTCTTTTTACGGCAGCGTGATAAACAATTATTTGTTTTCTATGCAGGTATTCAGAGAGAGATGCAATACCATCGTGTCTAGGCTATCTTCAAATCTTTGTGCCTCTAGATCATGCTGTCAGCTTCTTCTAACTGCGCATAATTTGTTTTACTTGTTTTAATGATGCACACCTCACACATTTCCACTACATTTTATAGTCAGTCCCATGACAGTCGAAAATCTAGAGACTTTCCAGCTCCACAGAATGAAAAAATAGAATATTATCAATCGTTTATGTTTCTTCCTTGATGAATTTCAGCTCACCAACTTAATTCCATGCATCATTGCTCTCCTTTGTTCTAAAACGTTTAGCGACTTTAAATTATTCTGAAGTTGAATTTAAAATCAAAAAATGCAATTGAAAAGGACCTTCTAAAAGTGGCAATATTGGCTTTGAAAAGGGTGTTTTTCTATTGGAATGGTGTGTTTTTTTACTACTTATGAACCTTAAATTGTAGTTTCTTGTTATAAAACTATGAACTTCAATTCAAAAAGTGTGAATTTAAAATAAACAAATGCAATTTCTAATTTGAAAAGTGTGAATTTGTAAATGTTCTAAATTTTAAGGTGAGAAAATCAATGTCTAAAATATTCAAGTCACTTTGAAGAAGGGGCTAAAACCGCCTTTATAAACTCCAAAATCAAGCAAAATCTGGTTCCAAAATTGCCAAATCCAGGTTCCAAAAGTGCCAAAACCAGATCCAAAAGTGCCAAAACCGATTCCAAAATTGCCAAAACCGATTCCAAAAGTGCCAAATCAAGGTTCAAAAAGTGACAAAACCGGTTCCTAAAGAGCCAAAACCAGTTCCAAAAGTGCAAAATCCAGTTCCAAAAGTGACCAAACCAGTTCCGAAACTACAAAATCCGTTTCCAAAGTGCCAAAATCTAGGTTCCAAAACAATACTTTTTCTTTTGAACGAGGCTCGACATAAATGAATGAAGGGGGGACCGACCCTTCTTCTTCCTACTATTATTTAATAGTACTAGATTGCAATATGGGTGGTTTGATCCTTCTTGTGTTCACCATTCTGGATACAAGTGAGTTGTCGTATTTTGGTGTTCACAATTATATACTAAAAGAAGGGGTGGTCGATCCTTCTTGTCAGCAGTCAGAAGTTGGGAAAAATATTGTTTACATGTTATATCATAGGCAATGTCCCGATCGCAACCACATACTACGGAAGTTCGTAGTGGGAAAATGTTGTCCGAACCTTCGTAGATTAATTGTATTTCATTTCTCTTTTAATTGAAGGGTCGATCGACCCTTCTTGTGCTTAGTATTTTTGCAGTCTTCACCATTCAGGATATACATGAATTGACAACCTATACTTCGTAGGTTGAATATTTCCACAATTCCCTCATAAATGAAGGAGCGGCCAGCCCTTCTTCTTCCCAATATTATTTTCATACTAGTTTCAGACTGCCAGAAGGGTCGGTCGACCCTTCTTGTGATTTATATTTTTCCATTCTTGACCATTATGGTTATACATGAATTAATCTCTATTTTGGAAAGGGAATATCTCACACATGTGAGCCTCAAAGAGAGAACTGACGCCAAAGGAAGTGATGACATGGCATCTATGATGACATGGAATGTGTCATGAGGCTGGAAAGACACAAGATGGTGTTCTGGTGCTACTGTGCTATCATTTAGTCAGTGTTGCAATATGACATCATTCTCAAAAAGTATGGCAAGTTTGTGAAACTTTGGAAATTGAGAAAGTATGGAAAAAGTAGTCAAAACTGCTCTAATAGAATGCCCTTCATAATTCACGATTTCAGAAAAATGCATGCACCATCATATTATGCTATAGCTTGTTGAAGTGGCTATCTAGTTATACATGATTGCGGATTGCAGGAAGAGTTTAAATAATGGATCTGCGACATGCGCTTCCGCAACCCGCAACCCGCAAACTGCGTTCCCTAGATTAGATCGCAGCCGTCGACTTGTCTTAATCTTATGGCCCAGATTTAACCCGACGGAATTAATAAATATGTTGATTTTGTTTCTGTTTCCTTTTATTATATTTCATCTTCAAAAATTACCTATTGTGTGGATTTTACTACAAGTTTTTTCCAGGGGTCGTTTTCACCATTTTTTCCAGCTTTAATGAAGGATTGGCCTACCTTTCTTGTGCTTAGTATTTTTGCAAACTTCACAATTCAGGATAAACATGAATTCACAGCCTATACTTCATAGGTTTAATATTTGCACAATTCCCTCATAAATGAGTTGGGAGGAATTATTCCTCGAGAATGGGGCAGCTCCCCAGTTACAGACAGAGCAAAGCGAATGGGGAAGCTACCCAATTACAGATGGAGCAGAGAGAATGGGGAAGCTCCCTAGCATACATGGAGCAGAGAGAATGGGGTTGCTTTGAATGCGTAGAGGATCGAGGTACCAAAGTTGCGGCCAGTTATCCGGTGAAGGAACTTGCTAGTAGTGCAAGAGCGGCACAACATAATGGCTAAGATTAATTACTAAGAAGTACAGGGTATAGGGTATAGTATAACAAGCATTAAAATTTCTGAGAGGAAATGTAAATTCATGGACGTCAAATAGAACAATTCAATTATATCAATAATGGAGAACACAAGAAGGATCGACCGACCCTACTTACAGTGTCGAAATATTATGAAAAGAATATTGGTAATTAGAAGGGTCGACCGACCCTTCTTCTAGTGTCAAACTAATATGGAAATAATACGGGGAATATGAAGGGTCGGCCGACCCTTCAATTACAAGGAAATTGTAAAAATAGAACACCTTGGAAGTTATATCATATAAAAATGGTTTTTCCCAACTTCCGTTTTGCGGCAAGAAGGATCTGTTGCCCCTTCTTTCCATAGTTAATTATCAAAACCTTTATCCATCAATTCAGCTATAGCCATAATGGATAATACAAGAAGTATCGATTGACCCTTCTTGCACTGTCAAACTATTATGAAAATAATATTGGGAATAAGAAGGGTCGGTCGATCCTTCATTTAGGAGGGAATTGGAATGATGATATTGTGACATGTGGCATATTTGATTTGGCACATTGAGTATAGCGAGGTTAATAATGCGGGTTTAACCACAACACAACCAGGAAATGAAAAATAACTCATAGCAAGATTACCCTCTAGAAATTGAATAGCAACACTTTTTCGATGGAATATGACGACTAACAAATTGCCCATATTGGTTTGTGTGTTTAAGAAGAGCATTAAAGATCCCATAATGATTAACTGTAATGAATTTCCAGGCAATTGCTTAGAACCTTTCGGTCTGAGAAATGAAATTATTACATCTGTAACGAAATAACATATAGCATGCGCCAACAAAATTTGATTATTTGTTTTGGGATGAAATTATTGATCATATATATAGGCAGCACAACATCGATGCAGATAAGCTTTCAAAAGATGCAATGAAATAAGAAGTTGGTTATTTGTTTTGGGATGAAATTATTGATCACTTATGTTTTGATAAGGGATCAATAAAGTTCTTTGACTAAGCCATATTTTGGACTACTTTTTGACCTAGAAGGGCTAAGTTTCTAAATAGCTGAAAGTTTTTTATTTTTCTGGCAGAAGGATGAAATTCTCAGACTATTTTTGAGAAATTATTGTAATTTTCCAGGAATTCTTTTTACAATATCTGGTTTACTTCGGCTCTCTAGTGAGTCAAGTAATCTCATGGCACATCATGTACTATTTTATTTAGTTTTGAATAACAATAGTATGATTTTTTCTTTTGAAAAAAATGGATTATAATGTTCATGTATTTAATTATGCTTGATATGTTCAATTTGTGGAATGAAATTATGTGTAAATAAATTTAAGCCATGAATATGCTATTTTAATCTTGTTAGAAGGTTAATATATATACATGAATGAGGTTTCTTTCAATTGCATAAGCTATCTGTTGTATTAATTTTGTATGTGAATGATGAATGGCTAAAGTCCATTTATGTAATACATGTATGCTTATGCTATCACAACCTCATTGATGGATGGATTCCTCCTATATGTTCTTAGAATTATAGGCATAAGCCTAGTTATGAAGCTATTAATTAGATGTTTAATAACTTAACTTAGCAAATTAACTTAATATGATGATATTAATGACTGTTATGAAATTGCAAAATGTGAAACAATATGAATCAAGTAAATAAATTTACTAGCGCATAACCTGCATATAAATCATATGAATGATAAATCAAGCACACAAATTTATATGTTTTATGATTTAACAATACAATATAAATAGACTTACATTTTCGGAAACCAAACTCGACACTTTACAAGAATTATAATCACAGTGAAATTGGACATACTAGTACAAACAAACATTCAACTGTATTATTTAACAAAATAATTTCATTTTTATTTTATTCACAATTGGCCTCACATCACCCACGCCATCCAGGTGCAGCAAACAAGGCCATAATTTATCTAACAAAAATGTGTCATTAACATCGTCGGAATAATTATAAGTTTTTGTTATAATACAGTTTCCTTCATCGTTAGAAACATGTTTTTCTTCGAAGTCATCGACAATCACAGTATTTTTTCGATCCCAACCATGGTTCAAAGTGTCCCAAACTATACTTAAAGGCTTGCGATATACATTAGGATTTCCAACACCCTGAAAACCCTCTCTGGGTACGGAAGAACAATTTTCCTGTGTTAAAATTAATCTAAATTGTTCCCTTTTCAATCCTATTCTTTGTAATAATCTAGGCAAAAACTCGTCAACATTTTTTCATTGAGCAGATGTCCATACCCCAACCTCAAAAATACGAAATCATTTTTCAAAAAATTCCTTTAAGCCTGGGCATATTAAATAATACTTTGTTGATGTTTCGATGTCTGGTGGTCGTCGCAATCCGAGTTTTTGTTTTCTATGTATTGCGTGTAACAAAATGCCATTGAAATAAAAAATGATCAATGGTTTACTAGAAACAAATCTTCTAGTACTATCTGCAAAGAAAACACACACACACACAAACCAGTCAATAAGATATTATGGTTCAATGTTTCTAAGTATATTGCTTTCATGTTCAACAATTTTTTAAACACATTACCAGATACATGGTACGATGTCCATAAATAAGATGAGAACTGTGCAATAAAACTTACATCAATTAAATGTAGGAGTAACTGTAAAAAATATACAAATCACTAAATGAATTTGTTTTGTACAATATGACAGTCATCTCAAATTCAATGTGTTTAACCAACGCCCCATTTTTGAACGAGGCCCGAGTTAATTCAATAGAGCACACAACATTGTTTTTATAGTTATATCACTCTCTTGTGAACCGTCAAATTTTCAACTAGTTGGCATTTTCAAGTAGTTTTCCTTGCTATTATCTATTGATTGATATTGCTCTTCATCTATAAACAACATGTCTGTTTGTTTATATATATCTTCATATTGGATAAGTACATCCTTGAAGGACTTTTTTTATATGTTCGGTACTTCACCAACATTATAGTATGCAGACATTGAGTGATTATAAATAGTACTAGGTTCGCATTGCTCTCAACCCCAAATAAATACAAATTCTTCATTTTTCCACCATTCAAATACACCTAAGAAATTTTTAATTTCCATGTTGTCGAGCTTGGAAAACCACAGAGCAACATCGAAATGCTCTCTGGCAACACTGATAATTTTGCGGTTGAACATGCATGTATAATAACGATAGCATTTATTGACAAAATGCAGTTGTTTGGAAGAATCTTCAATGTTGGATAACATCCGAACTCCAAATAGCAATCCCTCTACTCCTAGGACCAATAGTTTCTTTTGCGGTGATATCCTCATTGCATACAAGAACAGTGACTATATATATAACAACAGCAACAACAACACTTTGTTCATGAAGTTAATGATCACAACAAATTCAATTGATTTAATAAAAGCATCACACTAAACTAATAATATGTTACATTCATATGAAAATAACAATGTTTCCAGAAAAAACAAAAAACAAATTGAATGGTTTAAAATAGGAAATGATAGATTACATCTAGAAAATTTAGGCAATGATAGGTTACATTTGATAGTTTCTGATATCAGTTGATTCTTGCATTTTACTCAAATGCTGCCAAAATCCATGTACCAATTCAGTATCTGTCTGAGGGGATGATCCAACAAAGGGCTTACACGAAATATAGTTTTGAAATGGAACTGCTTTCTCAACATCACCCTCCAAAACAATCATTGATGTATTAATTTCTAAAGTTTGTATTGGGAACTCCTTCCACACACTCTCCATATTTTTTGTGTATTTCCTTCTTGATCGGAGGTACATTTGTCTCGAAACCAAATAAATAAAATATGTTGCTCATATGATTTATCTTTATCGCATGCCAACAAAAATTTTGTAAGCAGTAGCTTCCTCTCAGTGACACCACATTTAGATGACTAAATCCCAACATTGAATTTGGAAACAAGTAAATCCAAAAATCGAATGGCATTTGTTTGTGCCTCATATGAAGTTTTTCTATGTTTAAATTCATGATTTATTAGAGTAGTCTCTTCCCACTTTTTTACTCTTTCCCCTTTTTATCTCTTTTGGAGTCATTTTCTGTGACTTTCTTGCGAAATAGAAAACCTTCCATTTCTAATATCAATAACATTTTTGTATGGGGAGCTGCACATAAATATTGTTTGTCATTATATATACTTCGGAATAATTTTTTTTTATCAATTTAAGTAGAAAATATTGTCTTTTACATGTCAATGGCAGGTCAACATTTGACTAGTGAGTAACATCGCTGGAGACACCGCATTTTGACACCAAGGCGCCCTCTCTAGGTTCAATATTGGCCAAGTCCCCTTCTTGTGCTGCATTGTTCAAGCTCTCGCCTTGTTCATTATTGTCCAAGCTCTCGCCTGGTCCCTTATTCTCCAATGTGACTTGCTGGCCAATCTCCAGGGACATCGTCGATGCCTGCTCTGGTTGTCGATGATCCACATGTTGACCTGGAAATGTGCATGCATACATTTTATATAATTTTTGCAGGTCACTATCCCCTTTCATAATTTACTTAATTTAACCACGATCTATGAAAAATAATTTTTTACCTTCTTGTCCTATTTATTAGTTCTTTGTAGATTGTGTATCACCTTCAGTTTCGTCATCGGATATTGTAATTCGATTGGAGGATACCTGGATATGCTCTTTATTTGAAGCTATAGTAGAATAGGAATTTAAAGAAGTTATTGAACATAACCGACCGATAAAAGTAAAATAAAATCAAAGACATCTGAAAATGTTAATAGAAATACCTTGTTTGAGAAAAAAGTAAAATAAAATTCAAAAGTAAAATAAAATTCAAAAGTAAAATAAAATCAAAGAAATATGAAAATGTTAATAGAAATACCTTGTTTTATACCCAATTCATGATAGAAGTTGTTCATGAACATCTCTTGTTGTACTGTCTCCACAATAGAAATAACTATTCTATCTGGAGACCTGGTCAATGAACGAAGAAGCCTACCTCCTGTGTACAGCGAAAGAACCATGCCTTTAGAAGAGACCTGTCTGGAAACTGTGTGATCCCAGAATTCCTGTGTCCTTTCTTTTGGAAACACATGGCTCCTCGCACTATCGTTGTTAACATTGGGCCAAGGTAAATCAAGCATTGGTAGGCCCTCGTCTTTCCAATCCATATCAATTTTAGAGGTAGATAAAATATCCTCATCATTTGCAATGCGCCAACATTGTATAATAGAGAATCCTATAAACAGGTCCCCGGAGAATTCTCTATATACTCTCATTGTAGGATTTGCCGTAACATGTTTTTTTGATTTCTTGCTCCAACTTGTGAAAGCTTTAAAAATCATACAAGAGTTCTCCATAATAGCTAGAAAAATACAAGTACATTCCTCTTGATTTGTTTCTAACTAGTACAAAAATGCCAGCATGTCTTCTTCTATCCATGGAATAGCACAATTACACATATCCACAGCAACAAATTCACAGCTGACTATCGCACCAAAAAAAGGGAATTGTTTTGAGTGTGGTGACCAAACAATTAGGGTAAGAACATTGACAAATAAACTGTGAACTATTTTCGGCATCTTCAATGGACATCCTCTCTTTATTGATATATAAATTCAATATTTTTTGAGCACCAATTGGTTTTGGTACCAATATCCACTTCATATTTGCTCTTTCTCTTTTTACTCGGAGATTTTGGTTGCTTTCCCGAGCATAAAATACTGCACAGTTGCTTGAGATGGTTTGGTGCAATTTTATATATTTCAATGACGTTATGGTCAGTGACATTTTGTGATCGTTCAGTTTGAACATCATTAACTTTGAAATATTCAACGATCGAATGCTTGGTTGACCTCTCGTCCTTTATTCGTTTGCAATATTGACTTAAATTTTTTGCGCAAAACTTTTTATCGACTGATGTGCTGAACCAAACCGATCCTTTGATTATATTGTCTGCACAGCGGTCAATTCATCTTCATCAAGATAACGCAATGGTCTGAAAAAATTAGAGCCATAACTCTTTATTTTATTTAGAGAAAAATCATCTTGAGCGATGCTCTTCAGCGAGCAATCCAAGGCGCCACTTTTGTAAAGCTCGAATACAAACTACCATATGCTCCACAGCCGTTCCGATGTCAAAACAAGAGTTAGCTTGTCTTTAAGTCTCTCCGGGTTAACAAGAAAGATATCCATACATTGAGTTTGGAAAGACTGCAAACATATAAAATTGAATATTCCAGTTAATTTCCTAATTTCATAACACAGGAAGCAATCTAAAGAATTTGATTGGTAAGAAGAAAAATTCTATACCGTTCAAACATCACTGGAAGTGTTTCCCTTTCCCGGGCAAGATGGAGAACCGCACAATAACCATCTCTCCCTTGCTTTTTCAACTGAAGAAATGAATGTACTGTTTGAAAATTCTTTGTTTGACAAATTTTGTTGTTTGCATAATTGGCTAATGATGTCCTGAGGAACGTCTCTATGTAGAAGACGAGCTGTTCAATGCCGATACCTTTTATGGAGCTGTTTATATTGATCATCTGCAATGATTATTTTCTGTGCAGAAATAGTATGCTGCCCATCTAATATATAAAAATTTACTAATAGCAGATCAATTTCTTTTTCATTTTCAGGAAGAAAGGGCAATCTGGTCTCCTTATTGAAAGGCAATAGAATAGCATCTCTCAATGTTGTTGTAAATGTATGGACAAGTGATACCACCATCTTTTGCACCACCTCCTCATCAACCTTTCGATATTGTAAGCGTGGAGGCACAACAACACATCTTGTTACGTCAATGGAAAAAACTTTCTCATCAAACAAAACGTGTTTGATTTGATATTGTTGAACTTCTTTTGAAGTTTCGAAGCTCTTAGTCACTTTCCGCAGCATCGCTTTAGAAGGACTTCCTTTGAGTTGTTTCAAGGTATATTTCCCCACATCTTTTACAATATATTGGAGAAATTCTCTTCTGTTGTACGTTAGAATCTTTTCATGGCATACCATTATCGACCCCTTATTAATATTCATATAATGTAATACAGAGGAAGTTTTCCTAGCCAACATTCTTTTCCTCCATACCGACAAAATTCCTTTCTTCAAGGATGTCGCAGTATCAATTCTGAAACGATTAGAAACAACATAGGAGGGAAAAACCCACCCTTGCTTTGCACAAGAAATCAGATCTGGATCGGGACCATTTTTCATTAGATTTGGTTGATAATCATAAACCATAAGATCACACTGTATAAGGCCATACTTTTCACCAATCATCGCTTCAGCTTGAACTCGCAATTTTTTATCAGAATCAACAGGTTCCGCATATGTCAATATCCCAGCTCTAATCGGGTTTCCCTCAAAATCCAAGTAGAATAGATATATATCTGGGTACAAATTATCTGGTTATTCCATCTCAACATACCATCCATTTGTGAATGGCGGAAGGTACTGATCTTATGTCAATTCAAAGCAAGGGATTTCCTGGTAGTTACTGAGGCTCAACAAATTAGCCATGCTTTATCTGCAAAATAGTCAATCAATATTAAGTAGTCAATATAAGAATGCATACAATGTCTATAATTATAAATTAGTGTTTTAATATTAGATGTATACTTGCAAATGTTCATGCTAATCATCGATGGTTAGGGAACGACCCCTCATTTTCAAAATCAATTGATTGATTAAAATCAAATTTGCTAGCATTATCCATGAGAGATAGAATGCACATTTTATAGAGTCATTTGGGATAAGTATCGATCATAGAACGAACGATCATCATAGAAGGGGCGGTCGATCCTTCTTGTTTATGTGTATGAGTTTATCACATGTTTTTTATTCGAGTTTATGTGATTTTTTGTGCTTAATTTATATGTATGTGAATGGTAATTGCACATTGATTAATTGGAATACAAGTGTGTGATTGTGAAGAAGAAGCACATAGTTTGACGAATTCGTAGCAAACTGGTGAATACATTAGAGATTCAACGTAGTTCCGTATACTACAATAGCTGCCAAGTGCGAAGTCATCTGGTGTTCTAGTTGATGTTAAATAGAATGTTATGTGAAGATGGTAACGACGTCTGTGCATCGCCATGGTTAAGAGAATCTTGATTATGCAACCCCCATATTCACTTCAAGTTAGACTTCAACCTGTTTACAAGGTGATGCCGAAAGGTCGGATGACCCTTATCTCAGTCTTCTTCCAGTGTTCACCATCCTTCATATACATGAATTGACACCCTCACCTTCGGAGGTTAAATATTTTTACAATTCCCTCGTAAATGAAGGCTAGGCCGAAACTTCTTGTACCCAGGACTCATTTCGTAATAGTTCAATACAGCAAGAAGGGTCGGTCAATCCTTCTTATGTTCACCATTTTGGATACAGGTGAATTCACAATTCTCTACTAAAGGAAGGGGAGGCCGATCCTTCTTGCCAGATGTCGAGAGTCAGGATGCAGACAGGGGCCAGATCAACAGTTGATAATAACTATGCAGATCCAAGGTGCAAGGAAGGCAGCATTTGAGAGATTGAAGAATGTGGAAGGCCGTGGGGCTAAGCATGGAAGGAGCTCAACGGTACCAGATCGATCATGCAAGATGGACGGCTCAGAAAAATTCCTTTATCCCTAGAGGTGCAAGAATGATAGGAAAGGATAGATAATATAAAAAATGGAATGCATGGGGATCTGAGTACTATTTTATTCGGTTGCCCCCTTCCTCCCTTGGTGAATGCACATTCTATCTGGGACCAAGTCCAAAAAAACTAATGCAATAACTAAACAACTAGCTCAAAGAAAAATTCAAAGAATCAGGTAAGAGAGATACAATGGAATGTCACATTACACATATGGAACAAAGTTATATTCATTTTGAATCTTTGATATAATATAAGCAAAACTAATCCAGGGGTTTAATCTTGCTCCCATGCATATTGCAAGAAAATTTCCCACTTCCATAGGTATGTTCTTCTCCATGACATCAAATGAGCTAAGCCTTAAAATTGGACAAAAGTATTTGTAGGCCACCCGATAATTTGAAATGATTTATGGTATTAAGAATGGAATTTAGCTGCATTGAATAGATGGAAACCTTAATTAAGCTTGGACAATTATTGGACAACAAGCTCTACAAATCATACAAAGATAACAAATAAAAATTATTAAAGAGTATTGATTGGATTGTTTCTTATCTCTTCTTTCCTACCAGACCAAATCATTTTGAAAGTAACTAAATGGCTACGTTGCCTTTGTTAAAAATTTCCATGCAATGAAGGGGCGATCGTCCCTTCTTCTACCAAGTATTCTTTTCATAATAGTTCTAGACTGCAAGAAGGGTCAACCAATCTTTCTTGTCTTCAACATTCTGGATACAGGTGAACTCTTGGATATAGGTGTTCAAAATTTTATACTAAACAAAGGGGCGGCCGATCCTTCTTGTAGCCAATCTCGGTTCCCCACTATTTACAGTGGATGTAGGGAGTCAGGAATTGTTGTCCCATCCCACAATCTGCATTCCGGGTTGCGGGATAGCGGTATTGATGGAACGTTTTAAGAAATCTAGGTATCCGCAATCCGCAACATATTTGCGTCTTTGGTAAATGTGATGAAATCCTCATGCGGGGTGCAAGAAGGGTCGGCCGACATTTCTTGTGCTAAGTATTATGTTCAAAATAGTTCTAGGTTGCAAGAAGGGTCGGTCGATCCTTCTTGTGTTCACCATTTCGGATACAGGTGAATTGTAACCTATAGGTGTCTATAGTTTTCTACTAAACGAAGGGGCGTCCGATTCTTCTTGTCGCATGTTGGGACAAATATTGTTGGTATGTTATAACTTACCCAATATACCAATCCCAACTATAATTTCATTGCGGAAGTCGGAAGTCTGGAATTGTTGTCCCGGGATAGGCGGGTTGAATATTTTTACAATTCACTCGTAAATGAAGTGTCAGTCGACCTTTCTTCTGCCGAGTATTCTGTTCAAAATAGTTCTAGACTGCAAGAAGGGTCGTTCGATCCTTCTAGTGTTCACCATTCTGGATACATGTGAATGGTTGGATATAGTTGTTCACAATTTTATAATAAATGAAGGGGCAACCGATCCTTCGTGTCGAAGGTCGGAAGTCGGGATAAATATTGTTTATATGTTGTAACTTAGCCAATCTTAGTTCTAGGATGAATTCTGCATTAATTTGGAAGAAAGAACATTGACAATATTTAAATGTGTGGATCAGATCATATAAAATGAATTATAACCCAGGTATTACAGTCAACTATGAGGCAGAGCGATAAGATGGTGTAACACGAAATACATCCACAAAAGAGAAATTAAAAGACTGAAGAAAGTAAAAACATATGAATCTCTGTTTCGGATATACTTTTACTTATGTTCTTCATTAAAGTCTTTAAAAAATATTACATCACTGTATTTTTTGTTTTCGGATCCAACCCCTATTACTCTGTAAAATCAAATCTTATACAAAACGATCTTTGAAATTGTCGCTAAAAAAAGAAATTTCAAAGAAATCTCTCTAATCCAACCCCTATTATCTTGTTCAAATTTGAATAAATTTTCCATTTATTTCAATCCTTCTACTATTTGATTATCAAAAGCCTTGTTTCCATTTAGGTGTCTCCTTTGCGATATAATGGTGAGGATCATGATGAGGATCATAATTCATCCTTTCAGCCTCTTGGAAATCCATAATCTTCAGTAATTTTTCTACTACAGATAGCGATTCCTTATTCTTAATGATGAATGGACCAACTTTAAGGGGGAATTTCACATCAGAGGCTTTTTTGAAAGCATAGAAATGTTCTTCTGAATGCAACCTTTGTCTAATAAATTCCAAGGCAAAAACCCTCACTGTTAAAAAGGCTGGAAACAGATATGGTGCTCCAGTAAAACCATACACCCTAATTATAGTATGTTCTCTATACAAGAACCAATCACCTGTTTGGCCTTCTAGTGTAGGCTGCAAAGTTTCTTTTTCTTCTAACACTCGGGGCATTTTAGCATTAAAAATAATTCTGTAAATTTCTGCCATGATTTTATGGGTGAACTCAAACATATTGACCTATTTATTAAGGTCATGAGAAAATATGGTACCAAGAAACTTGGATTTCAAAATGTTTAAACAGTATGACTGATACCTGAAATGGTTCAACTGGTTGAAATTCACCAACTGGACATGAATCGCTTCAGCTAGGAATTCATCAAAATTAAAACAACACACCGGACTCGACTGTGACTCTGGTGAAATTACTTGGAGAAGGAAACCTAACATAACTTCCATGATTCGACTTATCACTATCCAGACCTAAAATTTGGCTCAACAAGGACAAAACCAACTGGGTATCTCACTGAAAGACATCAATACTCAATGGGAACGATAGGTTTTCATGCGACTGACTATCTTTCAAGACTTGTAATAAAAACTTGTCTTTTTCTGCAGGACTGTTGTTTCTATAAAATTTGCCAAATTTTCTTCGTTAAACAACTTATGGATTTTGGGAAATGTTTCAGGTAAACTTAGAACCTCATGGACAGTCTGCGCATTTATTGCGCATAGAATTTTGGTCGTTTTTACATTAATGATTACCCGTTCGCCCTGCGAATAATTCGCCGCACACCAACAAACAAATTCGTGGAAGTGTAGGGTTTGTTCGACGCAAAAATAGTACATAAAAGAACCAAAAACATTAAATACATCCTTTCCCTGCGACTTAAACTCCATTAATTTCTCCTTAGACTGTGAAATACTACACACAGACAAAACAGGGTTGAAAACAGGGTAAATACAAGCTTCTCGTTTTCATCTAAACTTTCATTGAAGGGAAGAAGGTCTCAGGTTTTCGCCATTTGGGACACAAGATATAAACACTGAGGGTTTCAAGCTACCTATGAACTATGAAGTGAGCTTCTTGGGTGCTGTTCCAGTTGACGAAGACAACGACGTGTTTCACGCAAACTGTTCTTTTCCTCAAGGTAATAAGCGACAAAAACATTTTTTAAAACTTCGAACAAACCTTTTATAGAACATATGCTTAGGTGGTTTCCGAACTTGCAATGAGTGGTTTAAATTTAACCTCTTTTCATAGCAGACTCCACCAACGATTTCCCACGTGGTAAGTGATTTAATTTCCTCTCTACCTTTTCCAATTTTAACCACCGTGCACTTTCTAGCGCGGGAACCCATTTCCACCGTCGATTATCTGGGTGTGTGTGTCTGGGTGTGTCGTCTAATTTTTTAGCGTCTTTTCCACCTCCGCCCTTGGAGTGAGAGACCTTATGTAGAGACCTTAGAATAGTGACAATATTTGCATTGTTCCTCTCTATAAACATTAATAACCCAAGAATCCATATAGAATAAATTTAAAAAACATAAAGACAAAAATGCCAACAATATGAAGAAATCACTTGTTTGATGAGTAATACCAATTCTAGACATTGTTTGTAGATGGGTTTGTAGAAGATCTAGTGTAACATGGGAAGAATTCGATGAAGAAGAGGGAGAGATGACCATAAGAGATAAGAGAAGTCTAAACAACAAGATCAATCTTCCAAGATGGTATTGATGGCATTGAGATGAAACATTAAATTAGGAAAAGGAGAGATCACATGTCGTAGCAATAACATCTAAGCTTGTGTTGTTTTTTTAAACAACCCATTTCATATTAGCTCCATAATTATATTGTTCATGTTTGACTATTAATAACTCGAATTATTCCAAATGGCTCCAAATGCTTTTGATTTGGGTCTCAAGGTGTTCGAAAGGTATTAGGACATAAAAAGCGACAAAATTTGCATTGTTTCTCTCTACGGCTTTTAATAAGCAATGTCTAACGGAGATAAACCAAGAACCCATATAGAGGAAATTTTAGAAACATAAAAAATACCTAACAATTTGAAAAATATTCATAACCATTGAGATTGAATTGACAAGTAATCAAACTTCTAATAGAAAAACCAAGGTTGGATGCAAATGGAATACAACTTATGCAATTTCCAATGAATACAGAGATCGATAAACACAAAAGAGGGAGTGAATCTAAAAAATATCTTCATGAATACAAAAACTATTATCTTGAATCACTTCATTAACAAACGCCATTCCTTTGAAGCCCTTTGGAAACTTGAAAGTGGACGACAAAGTGCAAAGGTAACATTAACCAAAGCTAAAGCTATAGCCAATTCGTGAGCCTTTAGATAGTTTTAGAAAGTGCTTTTGACAACTACGGGGTTTTATGATTTTAGTAAGCCTTACTTTCTTGTGTTTTTCAACTAGCCTTTAAGGAATTCTTTACGTTAAATTCTTGTGTAATGTCCCCAACTTGGAACTTTTCCCAATTCGGTCAATTTTCAAAACTTGGACTAGTGAAGCCTCAAAATGTCCCAAATGATCCCAAATGCTTTCGAACTATGTCTAGAGTGGATTGAGGTGTAATATGACACATTTATGAAGCTATTATAAGCATGGAAACTTCCAATAGACTTCAACCACTTGCATTTACAATTAGATAATGAAAGGAAGAATCACTAGGAAAATCTATGTGGAAGCCCCCAAGGGTAGATGGCTCCAAAAGACTCTTTAAAGGATTTCAAATTGGGTCTGAAGGTATATGGAGGGCATTAAGAAATAAAAAGGAACCTCATCGGTGATTATAGACTAATATCACAATACTTCTGCAACATCCATTTCACTTCAGGAGAAGTTGGGGAATTTTACTAGTCAAATCGAGGTTCAAAACACCCAAGGGTAGGAGACGAACATGGATTGTGATAGTGACATCAATACAATGATACATGTATAATGACATACAGGTACAAGGACATAGATACACATATAGGTTGATGGAAATCGTGATACAATGGTAGTGGAGTATTGTTCTGCTTATTTATATTAGGGTGGCAGGATCGAGCAAGGATAGGAGATTGAAGACTCCTTTGGTTTGGTGCTTGTGATCTCAGGGAGTTGGGGATTCCATCTAGTTGGTGCTAGTAAAAATATTGAGTTGGACTTTACTAAGGTCTAGATTCCTATCTATAGGTTGGAAATTATGAAAACCAAGGGGTTGTAGCATCGTTTTGTTAGCTTTTCATCATTTAATTCAATATGATCTAGGATGTTAACTGAGAGAACAACATGTACAGCATGTCAAACACAAGAGACAATAAACACAAAGCTTTTCACCGGGGAAAACAATAAAGGTGAAAAACCCCACAACTTCCTCAGAGATAGAATAAGCACCAATACAAAGATCACAAAGATGAAACCCCAAAAGATAGATGTCTCCAGCAGTTCTTCCTCCAGGCTCCTCCACTTGTGTGCACTCCTCTCTCTCAACTATGCGAGTTGGATGTGTGATTGAATGAGAAAATATAGTGGTGCAACCACTCTATTTATACGTTAAATTAACTTGACCTGCCTTTTATCCTAACTAGGTTGACCCCCTAGGGAATTCTAATAACCCTTCCACTTAACACATACTGGGCCAACCCCTCTAACGAGGTCTAATAACCCATCAAATATAAGTTACGACACTTACAATAAAACTTGTGACACTTGCAAATACAAATGACGACACCTCCAAACATAGGAATAAGAACATCTCCGTCGGGGATACAATAAAGTACAAATGTAATACATATAATATAAAAGTGAATAATATCTTTTGAAGTTACAAATAGTACATTAAGACTCCCTCTTAACTAGGAAGGTATTCTCTTGACATAGGCATCAATACATATAGGCACAAGTCTTCAATACTGGAGCTAGATCATCAACACTAGATCAATGGAGCATCATCGTAGGTCTTCAACATCTCTGCAAGCAAGCCATCAAGTAGGTACATCTCAGGACTAATTACACTGTCTCCACAAAATTTTGTGTACCCTAATGTCACCCCATAATCTCTGAGGACTGATTATACTATCTCTGCAAAATTTTGTGTACCCTAATGTCACCCCATAATCTTCAGATCGTACAAATATTTCTTCAGTTTGCACACATGAGTCTCCCTGTCGTGTGTCTCAAACCTGAGTGATTGCTCCACATATACTTCCTCTTCCACTACACAATTAAGGAATCCTGTCTTGACATCCATCTGGTGTATGATCTTCCTTTTCTCGATCTTCATTATATTTTGGTTTTACTTCATTCATTGTTGCATATCGATTCCTGAGTACTTCTGGTTCTTCAAAGTCTTCTTCTTTACTTCATCAATCTTCTTGCTGAATCATCGTCACTTGTTCTTCGAAACAAGTCTCTCTTGTAGGTGATGATACAAGGTCTTTTCTACGGGACAAGTTCAATTGCATGATTAGAAACATCTCATAGTATTCAAAACAAATTCTTACACATAAAGACATATGTCATACAGTCATGCAATTATCTTAGCCAATCATGCTTCAATACAACATTTATCCATATCCCGTAGCTTTCTAAATGCCTTCCATCTCTACCAGAACATTGTTAAGAGTGTGCAAGTGTACTCCAACATGTCAGCAAAGAGGTTTCATTTTAGATAAGTAGCAATGGAATGTTTTACAGTACCATCGACCACTTACATCCCATTACTTGCATATAAGTAGTATCTTGTTCATTAATGCAATTTTTTTCTAACATCCTAATATACTCAGGGCCGACCCCACTAGGGAGTCTGATAACCATATCACACACAATGATGACCTTTCTGATCGGAGGAATGAAACCTCTCCGTCGGAAGTACAATGCCATATGAATACAATATAAAATATACAAGTGAAATACATTCTGAAGTTACAAATACATCAACACTCCCTCTTAACTAGGAAGGTATTTCTCGACACAGTTCTTTAGCACAAGTCTTCATCATCGACTACACCATTCAGGAAAGTTGTCTTGACATCCATTAGGTGTAATTCTTCCACTTCATCACTGTAACCATAGCAAGTACCATTATGATGGAAGTGTATCTAGCTCCAGGTGCAAAAGTTTCTTCATAATCTATCCCTTCTTTTTGGGAGAAGCCACGAGCCACAAACCTTACCTTGTATTTCTCTTCCTCCACTTGTGCGCACTACTCACTTGAGAGAATGAGTGAGTGAATGAATGAATGAATAGAGAGTCTAATAACCCTACCTCCTACACTTATTTATACTTGTCTTCCACTTTCCTTTTACCCTACGTGGGCCGACCTCTCTAGGAGGGATACAGGTGAAATATGATGAATTAATCAAGCAAGTTACAGGTGAGACCTCCCTGCAGGAAGCAAAGCAAGTCATTTGGGATGAAATTATTGCGGAGGCAGAGAAATTGAGGCCATATCTTGATTTCATTCTGGACAAAGAGGGTGTAATAAAGTTATCTAGGAAAATCCTAACAGCAGTCAAGGAAAATTTCAACAAGAAGCCCATGGACTGTGCAGAAAAGGTCATAGAATTTCTGAATGGGTTGACAGAGGATGAGGTGAAAACAACTAGCATAAACTTAGGATAGAGTGTCTAGTATTATTTGGGAAAAGAAGGTGGTGAATAAGTATCACCATATGAACATGATTCAGGAAAGGATAGACATTTTAGCACACCAAGTAAAACTCTTCAAAGAAATGTTTGATCCATTATTCAAGAAGGGACTTTCTATCTTTTGGGAGGAGGATGGCACCACAAGGACACAGGAAGAAGAATATTAGGGCAAGTTGTGGGGATGTCGATTCAATTTGTATTATGTATAATTTAGGTAAATTTATTCTAATGTTTATGTATTGATTCATTGTAATTTTTTGCATAATTAATGAAATTCATTCGGTTTCTCTTGGCCATCTTTTTTGGATATTAATTTGTCAAATTTCTTTTAACTATGTTTTATGTTTCCAATTTAATGAATACATCGATCTGTCGATTGGATTTCTATTAATATATGATTCATGTGTTATTATGTGTTAAATGAATTTCTTCATTTAACTCATTTTATCTATAATTTTCTGCAACTGATAAACAGCCACACATTTATATTGATGCTAGTAAGTGGAAAAGCACTCTTACAAATCCAGTTGCTTGGATCTGTGTTGGATAAAGATAAGTAATCTTATGCGTTTGATTCTAGTGTGTTTTTAATTCATTCTTGCATGTTGTGATTGTGTAATTGAAAGGTTTTTAATTATGTTGTGATTGTGTAATTGAAAGGTGTTTTCCACTATGCATGTGTAGGTTGACGTGGAGAAGCCATGTGGGCAGGAAGTATGGCACAGAGGAGACACATTGGTAGAATCCCCAACGTGGAGGAATTTTGTAGGCAAAAGGTGTGATGTGGACCAGACACATCATATCCACACGTGCCAGTGACCGTGAATGATGTTTGAAGGTGGTTTCGCAAATGGAGGATGGTGGTTTTCCTTACCGCCCTTCCAACTTGCGAAATCATGTGGTGCTGCCACGTGGAGAGTGGTGAGATCCTAATATGGATGCCTAATGAGGGAAGCTATACCAAGAGCCTACTTTAAATGTCAACCCGGGGAACGTACAAACGTTAGAGATGCATGCACTATCTGTGCTCTTATAGGATAATCTCTGTCACAATTGGATGTCAGTATCGATGTTCTAAAGGTTGCCTACTAAATATGTAAAACTGGTTTTACTACGGAATTAAATACTGGAAAGTAATAAATCTATTTAAAAGAATTAAAGTACCAAAAGCATTAAATCTGTTCTAAGAAATAAAGATACCAAAAGCAGCAAATTTTTTCTAAGAAATAAAGCAATAAATCTATTTTAAATAATTAAAATGTTGAAAGTGAAGGAGATGATCTTATGAAATTACTCAATGCGGAATGGTAAATCTAGAAAATGAAAGTGTCATAACAGATCTATTCTAAGATTTGGGAAAACGAATTTTGTAGTTACTTTATGCCTAAAACTAGAATTCTGATCTAAACCATTTTAAATCCCAAGACTAACATTGAAGTGCAATCATTTCAAGCTATCCATCTACTACTAAATAAATTGATCACGATGAGAAACAATCAAAAAACTTAGATATAATCCATGATATTGAAAGAAAAGCTGATACACATGCAATCGTTGATTCAAATATGCGTTGAAAGAAAGAACCTACAAGACTACTGAAACTATTCTGCTGTACTACAGAATGTATTATAAACTACTACAAAAATAATAAATCATTCAAGCGCTTCCATATGTAATAGAATTGTTCATCAATGTAAAATGCATAATTGAAAGAAATACCTGCAAATAGAAACCTCCTGACCCACGTGTTTGGGGGGCCCTCCCCAACCCGTACTCAGAAGAGAATAAAACTTAGAAATGTTGGCTTGAATTAATCATCAATCTCTTATTAAAATATAAAATCCATGTCAAACAAAGGTCTGTACTTCGTACTATCGATAGGGCAGAAAACGTTAAAACAATGTTTTTCTCAAAATAACAGAAGGGGCCTCTCGCTACTCGAGAGGTCCATATTTATATGATTTAATGTTGATCCTAACTGATTGTCAAAATGTTGATTCTTCTTGAAAGTGGGAGTGCGTCCTCTATAAATCAGGAAACAGGGCATTGAGCTTGGTGATCCTTTAGTCTTCTACACATCCATCCTTTAATGACCCTGAACCTGCTCAATCACGCTTGGTTTCCATATAATTAGTTTATTTGATATGCATTCTAACATTCAAGAATAATCATAAAAACAATTTCATTAAATAATTAAAGTAAAACAGTTTTCCCACAATTAAGTGTGTTTCTTCGTCATTGCTTGAGCTGGACTATGGAAAAAGGGTTATCAAATACCTGAAAATTGGACCCATCATTCCCTCCCCTACTTGAAGGATTCACCCATCCTTGGGTGACTTATACAATTCATCGATGACCTCCCTAATATCCCATGCTACCACCTTAGGTGTCCCTGCCTGCCTATGATATCCAAAATTCTGATCCTCCCTGGCCCATGCCTTCCTCTCTTCCTCTTCATTAATATTTTATTTGAGGACTGGGGAAAGAAAGAATGGGGGATTCAGCCTCATCCTGATCCACCTGAGTTGGTTTCTTTCCAGGGATTCTTTGTAGAGTGTGGTTTTGAAAAGAGCATCCTCAAGCCCGAGGGGAGAGTGGAGTTCTCTTCTTTTTAGATCGTTTTCCACCCTGCTCCACCTTTCCCTGATGGACTCATTAACTTATTTTTTTGTGCTGTGGAGTGTAACGTCAAAATGAATCACCGACTCCTGTTGTTTTGCTAGGAGAATGGGTATTAGTTCCTTGTCTTGAGTGAGGATCCTATGGTTATAGATTATTCCCTTAGGGTGAGTTGGCTCTGGTCTAATCATTAATGGGGTTTTCCATTTGGATGCAACATAGAGATGGTAGTCCTGGGCTCACTCAATTTCGTGGTTCATCCATGAACACAATGCCCTTAACTGGAAATCGCCCACATATGGGTTTGGTGACCAGTTGGGAGAGCCAGAAACTACGAAATTATGCAAGAAGAACTCACTCAATTGGTCTTTCTCCAGTTCTGTGGAGTTCAAAGATGCATCAATAAATTCTTTGGGAGTGCTTACCTCTATAGGGAGTCCTTTCTTTAACCTCTGGAGCTGGAATTTGCCCCATTTCTCTTGTAAATAAACTGCATATACCGTCGATGGTTTTCTGAGGTCACGTAGTCTCTCATATATGCCGACCGTAGTGGAAAAAACATCCTTAAATTTGATAATCTCCTGGTCTTTCTTTGCTAATTCGTTCTGTGCTTCGGCCAACTTTTCTTGCAGCACTAAATTCTTCTGCTCGACCAGCCGGAGCTCTTCTGCATGATGCATCTTTACGATTTGTGTCTTCTCGACTGAGAATGGGGGGAGGTGTGGCCTGGCTTCCTGGACCAATTCTTAATGTTGCCAACTCATTTCTGAGCCTTTCCAATTCTGCTCGTCCTTCAGCGAGCTAGGAAACAACCTCGGGGTCTTCATTACGTTCTGGAGGGTTTTCCTGAAAGTTGCCTCGCTCCTGTAAGCTCTGCTCTTCTTCTTTATCCATTTATTCTTTTGTATCCTGTTTTTCCTCTTCTACATCCTCTTCTTCTTTTTCTTCTTCGTCCTCTTCTTCATCTATAGTGGGATCCTTCTGATCTATAAAAGGATCAATGTCATCATCAGACACATTGGTAATCAGGGGGCTGGGTTCCCTTTATTTCTCCTTGGAGACTCAGATTTTAGATACCTACGTGAATCTCTTGCTGCACCTCTTCGACCCCTAGCTACTGGTAGGAATATCTAGGTATGATTTGGGGGAGTCCTCTTTGGAGTGTTTTATTTTGACCAAGGTGTTGGCCACACTGTCCAAGTCAATTTTTCTTTTTGCCCCTGAAACAAAGGTTGTCTTACTTTTCAATTCAGGTGGCAAGGGCGTAGTCCTCATTCTCTGAACATCCTCAACAGACACCATGACGAACTCCTCCCAGGAGAGATCTGGAATCTAAGCTTTTAGCTCCTCACCAACTACTAGTTTGATCAGCCCATGATGGGCCAAAGCATCCTCTTTTCCCTTAGCCACCTTCCTGCTCATCTCTGCTAGGGATTGGAGTAGGTAAAATAGAATGCTAATATTGTTGTTTGATGAAATGTGACTTATGTTCCTGAGAAGCTCTAAAATACGAAAATGGAAAATGGGAACATAACTTAATCTTCTAGTGCATGTAATATACTTCAGGACAATTGCAGCCATTACATCCCATGGTGCTGGCATGGAGGGTCTTTTGACTCCATTTTTGTCTTCATCATAAACCTCTCCACGCTCAAAGAATGCTGCTTTTGCTATGTGGTTTTCCTCCCAGCCGTTGCTACTCCAATGCAGGCCCATTAGAAGACCAATGTGTTTGGCTATCATGTCTTCATCCACTTTTATGCATAACCCCTTCACCCGGGTGACGTACTATTCATCCTTAATATGCTTGAAGTTTCTTGCGAACTCCTGGGATACCCCTGTATGGTATCCTCTCATTCCAAGGATAAATGGCATCCATCCTGAGTTGTGAATGATCTGCAGGACTCTCAGGTTTGATAAATGGCACTGTGATCTTCCAGTTCACTCTTTTTAAAACCCTTTGTCATTTTTAGAATCTTCTTTATAACTAGAAAAAACCAGGGCTTTTGGAATGCAGTTTTATACATTTAACTTGGTCGGGCTCTTCCTACAGGCTCAAGGAATACAATGGTGGTTGCTTCTCAGGAATTCTGGGTGGTTACTTATATGCAAAATCGTGGAATATTATGCACCCTAATTCACTGCCTTTCTGCACCTATCCCTTCCATCATACCTGTACTTGCCACTTTTAATCCCCTATTTTTCATGATCGATCTCTGCCTTCTCATGATCGACCTCTGTACTTCATGTGGTGAAGGTTGCAATCATGATTTGCTGAGGGTGACGGGACTTTGGTAGCCATCATGAGTTATGAAGGTCATTCCACCATGCTATCAATTTGAAATGGAAGTTGTCCTCAGCTGACTAGAAACGAATGTATTGTGGGAAAATGTTTTACCTTAAGAATCAAATAAAATTGTTTTAGAGATTACCTTGGTATGTATGCGTACCTGCATTGATGATCTGGTGCGTTTTTCATGCATGGTGGATTCTGTAGTATATTTTGGTGGTGTCTGTAGTTGATTTATGCATGTTAGTAGTTATGTGCGTAGGCTGCTTTTTTCGTTTTGCGCATTTTGAATTTGTTGAATATGTGCTTTTGAAAATTGTGCCAGTTGTTGATATGACTCAGGCGATCGTGCTTTATATTTGGATGATTGCATGGTTGGATGTGATTGGCTTCCTTGAATAACTTGCAGGCTCGCTTGAATATGTTTGAAAAAGGTTGTCATGGTGTGTCTTGAAGAATTTCGTAGTAGATGATGACTGATTTCTGCATGTAAACGTGGCTGGCTCGCTTGAATTGATTTCAGGCTCACTTGAATAAATGGTAGCCTCGCTTGAATTGGTGGTAGCCTTGCTTGAATCATTGTGCAGGCTCGCTTGAATAGGTGGTAGCCTCGTTTGAATGCATATCTGGCTTGCTTGAATTGTGGTTGATGCCCTGTAAACTTCCTGTTACCCTTTTTTTTGTTTTCATTTTTCTCTTTTCTTTTTTTATATATATATTTTTTTCTCTTTTTTTTGTTGTTTTTTTTCATGATATGCGTTGAATTTTATTGATTTGTAGCATGCTCTATCAGCATCAATTGTTGCTGGTAGAGTACTTGTGTAAATTCTTCTTTGGACTTTGGTTTTTTGTAGAGTTTTAGGCGATGCCCATTCACTACCATGGGGAACTCATCATCATCAATTGTAATATCTCACAGCCCCATTGTCATAAATTTTTCTGTATATTGTAAGGTCCAAGCCATCTAGTGGTTAGCTTTCCTCTGAATGTGTGAAATCTAGAGTCGTAGAGTAGTTCCCAATCACCTTCGTTGAATTTCTTATCCTTCAAATGTTGGTCATGCCATTTCTTTCTTTGCTATTGGATGATTTCAGTATGTGTAAGTGCTTGTTGGTGGTGTTCATCCAATTGATTTAGCTATAGCATGCATTCCTTTTTAATGTCTAATAGGTTCATATTTAGATCGGCTGCAATTCTTAATGTTTTTACTTCAAATTCGATTGGCAGCATGACCTTTTTTCCCATAGACCAGTTCATAAGGTGTGAATCCTGTTGTTGTTTTCCATGTAGTATTGTAAGCCCAGACTGATTCACTAAGTCTATCAGCCCAATCCCTTTTGTGAAGTTGGACAGTTTTTGTCAAGATTCTCTCTAATTCCCTGTTGGTTACCTTAGCTTGACCATTTCCTTGAGGGTGGTAGGAGGATGACTGTCTATGCTTTACATTGTTTCTTTTCATCAAGTCTTCAATTAAATTTGATGTGAATTGTGGTCCTTGATCAGAAACTACTTCTCTTGGCACCCCAAATCTGTAAAAGATCTGTTCAGTAAAAAATTTGGCCACACTGGTTTCATTTGCAACAGCTAGTGCTGCTACCTCTATCCATTTTGTAAGGTAATCAGTGCATACAAGGATGTAGCTCTTCTGGTTGGACTGTGGGTTGAATGGGCCAACAAAATCGAATCCCCACTTATCGAATGCCTCTAAAGAGATTTGTGGATGTAGTGGCATTTCTTGTTTTTGTGTTGGTTTTCCCATTCTCTGGCAATCGTCACAATGGGACACATACTCATAAGCATCTCTGTGGAGTGTTGGCCAATAATACCCTGTTTGCAAGATCTTGTAGGCTGTCCTTTTTGCAGCGTAGTGTCCTCTACAGGGTTCATTGTGGGTGGCATGCATTATGTCATGTACCTCATCTTCCCTAATGCATCTTCTAAGTACTTGATCTGGTCCCTGTTTAAAAAGCATGCCCTCTATCCATGTATATGTGGCACTTTGTCTTATTACTTTTGTCCTTTCTTTATAGTTGTAATGTTCTGGAAACTTCCCGGATACCAAATAGTTTTCTATGTCAACAAACCATGGGCTTTTTATTGATATGGCAAAAAGGTGCTCATCAGGGAAGTTATCTTGAACTAATTCATTATCTTTTCCATGTGTTACTCTTGAGAAAAAGTCTTCTACGACATTATGCTTGCTTGGTTTATCTATTATAGTGATGTCAAATTCCTGTAGAAGTAGCATCCATCGAATAATTCTTGCACTGGTATTAGGCTTGTTCATAAGATATCTGATCACTGAGTGGTCAGTATGAATAGAACTTTGGTATCCTGTAATGTAATTCCTGAATTTATTGATTGCATGTATGACTGCCAGAAATTCCTTCTCTGTGACTGTGTAGTTGAGTTCTGCCCCAGCCAAATTTTTGCTTATATAGTATATGGCATAGGGTTCCTTGTCTTGTTCTTTCCCAAGCATAGATCTGATGGCTTTATCTGATGCATCGGTGTGAATGTGAAATGGAATTTCCTAGTTTGGTCCTTGAAGTATTGGTGTTGTGATGGTTTTTTGTTTAAGACTTTCAAAGGCTGACATGCAGTTGCTTGTCCATATGAACTCATTGTCTTTTGTGAGAAGTGCAAACATGGGGGCAGCAATTCTGCTATAATTCGCAATAAACCTTCTGTAGTATCCTGTATGTCCAAGGAAGCTTCTCACATCTCTTTGTTTGACAGGTGGGGACAGTGTTCTAAATACTGAGACTTTGGCTTGATCCACCTCTATACCTCTCTGTGATATATGATGTCCTAGAACAATTCCTTCTTCCATTAACATCCTGCATTTGTCATTTCTTAGGCACAAGCTCATTTCAATACATTTCTTTAATAGTAATTCAAGATTTTTCAATGTCTAGTCAAAGCTCTGTCCATAAGGTGTGAAATCATCCATGAAGACTTCCATTTTGTTATTCATAAAATCGGAGAAAATACTCAGTATGGCTCTTTGAAATGTTGTTGGGGCGTTACATAGACCAAAGGGCAGGACCCTATAGGCGTAAGTTCCCCATGGGCATGTGAAGGTCATCTTATCTTGATCAACTGGGTGTATTAAAATTTGATTGTACCCACTGAAACCATCTAAGAATGAGAAGTACTTGTTTCCAGATAATGTATCCAACACCTGGTCTATAAATGGAAGTGGAAAACGATATTTCTTTGTTGCTTTATTCAGTTCCCTGTAGTCCACACAAATTCTCCATTTGCCTCCTTTTTTGGGCACTATGACTAGTGGAAAGTGGTGAGATCCTAATATGGATGCCTAATGAGGGCAGCTATACCAAGAGCCTACTTTAAATGTCAACCCGGGGAACGTACAAATGTTAGAGATGCATGCACTATCTGTGCTCTTATAGGATAATCTCTGTCACAGTTGGACGTCGGTATCGATGTTCTAAAGGTTGCCTACTAAATATGTAAAATTGGTTATGCTACGGAATTAAATACTGGAAAGTAATAAATCTATTTAAAAGAATTAAAGTACCAAAAGCATTAAATCTGTTCTAAGAAATAAAGATACCAAAAGCAGTAAATTTGTTCTAAGAAATAAAGCAATAAATCTATTTTAAATAATTAAAATGCTGAAATTGAAGGAGATGATCTTATGAAATTACTCAATGCGGAATGGTAAATCTAGAAAATGAAAATGGCATAACAGATCTATTCTAAGATTTGGGAAAACAAAGTCTGTAGTTACTTTATGCCTAAAACTAGAATTCTGATCTAAACCATTTTAAATCCCAAGACTAACATTGAAGTGCAATCGTTTCAAGTTATCCATCTACTACTAAAGAAATTGATCACAATGAGAAACAGTCAAAAACCTCATATATAAACCATGATATTGAAAGAAAAGCTGATACACATGCAATCGTTAATTCAAATATGCATTGAAAGAAAGAACCTACAGGACTACTGAAACTGTTCTGTTGTACTACAGAATGTATTATAAACTACTACAGAAATAATAAATCATTCCAACGCTTCCATATGTAATAGAACTGTTCATCAATGTAAAACACATAATTGAAAGAAATACCTGCAAATAGAAACCTCTTGATCCACGTGTTGGGGGGGGCCTCCTCAACCCATACTCAGGAGAGAATAAAACTTAGAAATGCTGGCTGGAATTAATCATCAATCTCTTATTAAAATATAAAATCCATGTCAAACAAAGGTCTGTACTTCGCAGTATCAATAGGGCAGAAAACGTTAAAACAATTTTTTTCTCAAAATAACAGCAGGGGCCTCTCGCTACCCTAGAGGTCCATATTTATATGATTTAATGTTGATCCTAACCGATTGTCAAAATGCCAATTCTCCTTGAAAGTGGGAGTGCGTCCTCTGTAAATCAAGAAATAGGGCGCCGAGCTTGGTGATCCTTTAGTCTTCTACACTTCCATCCTTTAATGACCCTGAACCTGCTCAATCACTCTTGGTTTCCATATAATTAGTTTATTTGATACGCATTCTAACATTCAAGAATAATCATAAAACAATTTCATTAAATAATTAAAGTAAAACACTTTTCCCACAATTGAGTGTGTTTCTTTGCCACTGCTTGAGCTGGACTGTGGAAAAATGGTTATCAAATACCTGAAAATTGGACCCATCAGAGAGTGGTTTCAGATTCCGCAACCACCCATCCCCTCGTCCCAACGTGCATGTTGGGGATGCGGAATGGAAGTGGGACCCTTGATATTTCGCTGCCCGATTGATCTTTTCTACCATTTTAAATGGTTTGGACGTTGGCATGGAGGTGATCTTTTCTGCCATTTTAAATGGTTTGTACGTTGGCATGGAGGTGATCTTTTCTGCCATTTTAAATGGTTTGTACATTTGCACGGAGGTGATCTTTTCCTCCATTTAAAATGGTTTGTATGTTCACATGGAGGTGATCTTTGTTAAATTTTCTGAATTTACTTCAATATGATCTAGGATCTTAACTGAGAGAACAACATGTATAGCATATCTACAGCATATCAATAATGGAGACAATAATGCAAGCACACAAGAGACACAAAGATTTACTTGGGGAAAACCATAAAGGTGAAAAACCCCAATAACTTCCTCAAAGATAGCTAGAGCAATGATACAACCAACCATGAGAGATAGACATAACCTAGCAGCAGATCCTCCTCCTCCATAAGTGTGCCACTCCTCCTTGAGTGCATGAGTGAGAAGTGAGTGAGCAAATAGAGTGTCTCCCGCACTCTATTTATACTTGACTTGACTTACCTTTTTACCTAACTCATGTAGGCTCGAACTTAACCACATAACATAATGCTGACTGGGCCGACCCCCAATAGGGTGGTCTAATAACCCTTCGACCCACATGGCCGACCCCCAATAGGGTGGTCTAATAACCCTTTGACCCACATGACTTATACAAGGCCGACCCCAAACAAGGTGGTCTAATAACCCATCAAGTCTAAGTTACGACACTTACAATATAAATGACGACACTTCCTTATAGAGGAATAATACCATCTCTATAGGAATACAATATACATATATGTGAAATACATTCCGAAGTTACATATACATCAACACTCCCTCTTAACTAGGAAAGTATTTCTCAGCACAGTTCTTCTAGCACAAGTCATCTTCTCTGGATCATCGTCACTGGATAATCGTCATCGAGTCATCATCATCGTCACTGCTGCTGCTATCTCAATCAATCTCTGAATCTACTCGTCATAGGAAGTTCTACATAGCCAGTCCTTTTTCATACTGGATGTAGGCCCACCACCTGCAGGTCTTCATCATCACTGGCCGTACTGTGGAATCCTCAGGACTTATTACGTGCGTCACAAAACCTCGAAAGAGCATCCCAGGCTGTTACGAGCACACAGCTCTACCTATAGGATCTCCCAGGGCACCGAATTACATGTAACCTCACCACAAAACCTCGCAAGAGCATCCCAGGCTGTTACGAGCACACAGCTCTACCTATAGGATCTCCCAGGGCAACGAATTACATGTGGTCATGGAAAAACCTCGCAAGAGCATCCCAGGATTGATTATGGGCACACAGCCCAACCTATCGAATCTCCCAGGGAAACGAATTATATGCCATAGGACAAAACCTCGAAAGAGCATCTGCCAGATATCCCAGGGAACCAAATTACATGCCATAGGCAAAACCTCGAAAGACTATCTGCAGATCTCCCAAGGCACCGAATTACATGTCCTCCCAGAGCAAAACCTCAAAAGAGCATTTGCCAGATGTCCCAGGGCACCGAATTACATGCCATAGGAAAAACCTCGAAAGACCATCTGCAAATCTCCCAGGGCACCGGATTACATGCTCATCTGCACAACCTGATCCACGACCATAGAGTATCAACCTGATACTCACCATACATCATCCTGATGTATCCATGATCATCCTGATCATCACTGCAACATCTTGTTGCATGTCATCTAGAGCAACATCCTGAAGCTCGTCATCTATGATCATCCTGATCATCACTGCAACATCCTGCTGCATACCAAGTATCTACCTGATACATATCATCATACATGATCCTCCTGATCATCAATGTATCCACCTGATACAAATACAAATACATGATACATATCACCATACATGATCCACCTGATCATACAATGTATCCACCTGATACATATACAGATACATGGTCCAAGCATCCAACATGATGCATACATACATACATAAAATGATCCAACTGATCATATCCAGCATCCACATGATGCGTACATACATACATAAAAATGATCCAACTAATCATTTCCAGCATCCAACATGATGCGTACATACATACATAACATGATCCAACGGATCATATCCAAGCAGAAACCAGAACATCATCCTGATGCTCATCATCCAGTGCTTACATCCACAGCCATGTGAAGGATCCTCCTTCCAACATGCTTGGAATGGCTTCAGCAAATGTGTCCATCACTTCTTCCTCGAAGTGTCCTCGATCTGAAGAACGCCAAGCCTCTCTCTGAAGTACTCGAACTTCACCCTGGCTAGTGGCTTCGTCAACACATCTGCAATCTGCTTGTCCGTCGCAACATACAGGAGCTTCACAGCTTCTCTCTGCACCATATCCCTGATATAGTGATATTTGATCTCTATGTGTTTCGACCTGTCATGAAACACTGGGTTCTCGGACAGCTTCACACAACTCTGGTTATCACAGAAGATACCAGTAGCCTCCAACGGGAGATCAAATAACTCAGACAATAGCTTCCGTAGCCATACTGCCTCACAACTTAGCTGAATAGGCTGCAACATACTCTGCCTCAGTTGTACTCAGTGCTACACAGGACTGCTTCCTGCTAAACCAAGAGATCACACCTGATCCCATACTGAAGCAACACCCAGATGTGCTCTTCCTATCTGTAGCACTGCTAGCCCAATCTGAATCAACATAACCCTATAGGTTAAACTTTTGATTCTCTTCATACTTGAGCCCATAATCCACTGTACCCTTCAGGTACCTCAAAACATGATTTACAGCAACCAGGTGAACACTCCTCGGATCCATCAGGAACTGGCTCAATGTGTTCAGCAAAGCAAATGTCTGGTCTCGTGTTCGTCAGGTACATCAAGGACCCAATCATCTGACGATACATAGAGACATCAACTGGCTCAGATGAAGTATCACATAGAAGCTTCAGATTCAATGCCATAGGTGTGGTCATGGCCTTGCAATCCATCATCCCAAATCTCTTCAGGATATCTACTGTATACTTCCCTTGACCAAGGAAGATTCCTCCTGCACTCTGCCACACCTCCATACCTAGGAAATAGTGCATCATTCCCAAATCTTTCTTCCGCTTCATGTCGACAATCAATCTATCTTCACCTATAACAAACAGGTTATCCGCATACAAAATTAGTATCACTGGATTGCCTTCCTCAACCTTGTAGTAAAGGTTGGAATCCTCTTTACTCTTAGTAACGCCCAAACTGGATAGAAAGTTGTCTATCCTACCATACCAAGTTCTGCACACATATCTGACTACACCATGCTGTCTTGAAATCCATCTGGTGCATCTTCTATTTCATCACTTTTATATTTCTCAATGCTGCTATCTGCAATATGCTTGATCTGATAGTTCCATTTGGAAGTCATAACAAACTTCCCTTCACGTCTTGGGACTGCAACCCAAACATCATTCTTCATGATCGACGGATCATGGCATTCCATTTCTTCATCCCAGATCCTGGGAACTTCAATATCTTCAATAGATATCTTTATTGCTGGAACAAATGTTGTAGTCCTTTTGTAGGTGAAGATATACGGTCTTTCCTACAAAACGGGTTAAATTGCATGATTAGAAACATCTCATAATTTTCAGAACAAATTCTTACACATAAAGAAATATGTCATACAGTCATGCAATTATCTTAGCCAATGCTGCAATACAACATTTATCCATATTCCGTAACTTTCTAGATTCCTTCCAATCTCTACCAGAACATTGTTAAGAGTGTGCACAACTCCCAACATGTCAGCAAAGAGGTTTCATTCTAGATAAGTAGAAATGGAATGTTGTATAGTGCCATAGGCCACTTACCCATGTATATTAGTAGTATATTGTTCATCAATGCAACTATTCTAATATGCATGCAACCTAATTCTAGGAACATCAGTATATACATTATTGAACAGTATTATTTAAACAAACAAATATGCAAGAAATACTTATCTTTCTTTGTTCGTTGGGTGGACTCCCTCTGAGTCTTTGCTTCCTTGCAGGAGCTGTTGGAGTCCTAATCTGAAGTAGCTTCTTCTACACCTTTATGTTGTGGAATGTAGAAAGATGGTCAACTCCCTCTGAATATCTGCATCCTTGCAGAAACTACTGAAGTGTGCTTCTTTTCTTTCTTGCAGGAACAACTGGAGTGTGTTCCTTTGATTTCTTGCAGGAACAACTGGAGTGTGCTCCCTCTTGATCTTTGCTTCCTGAATTACCTGTTCTTGAACTCATATTCATCCTTGGTCCCTATGCATGTTTATTAGTATCATGATTGTGTTATCCTTGTGATCTCATATAAAATCATACATTCATTAGTATACTATTAAAACACAATAATCTCAAGCATGTATAGTCATGATCATTTCAAACAAAAATAATAAGCATTAGCATTCAAGGTTTATGTAGGATTCTTATGGTTAGTCAAATCATAAGAAACATAACATGTCTAAACCTGTAATTACTCAAACCTATGACTCTTCAGGTTAGTTGAATCATCAATCAAGATAAGAGATATAATATGCATAAAACCTGTGATTATTCAAACCTATACCTTCATGATTCTTCTGGTTAGTCATATCATCAATTATGGTAAGAAACATAATATGCATACAACCATGATTATTCAAACCTATGACTTCATGAATAATCATTATCAACAACAGTATAAGATCCTAACACAAGGTAGGATTCTAGCTTGATATAGGAAAAACATACCTGGATTAGCATGCTAGCTAGTTTATGTCTAACATACCCGCATAATGTCTTTTGGTTCTCTTCAGTGAGTTGTGCTAGTAACCTGCATGTCTCATATGTTAACCATTACAAAACCAAGTTATACATACCTCGTAACTGGATCTTCTATGAGATCCATGACAATGGATGAATCTTTGTCCTCATGTTATCATGACCATATGTTCTTGGACCAGAACATGATTTGTCTTTCTTGGTGTACCTTTCATGTTAGTAGACAACATAAACCTCATACAACACCATAATGCATTAGTACGATCATAAGTGTCAATACCCTAATCAATGAATATTTTCTATCGTGCATTCATAGTTTTATTAAGGTGATATGACAAGTCTAAAATCAAGATTGTACTAACCGTAATAACATGAAGACAAACATACCATAAACTTAATCATGAGCAAATCTCAAAACATACCTCGATGAGTCATACCTGTCGAGATCGCTTGTAATCTTCTTATGTAAGGCCTTAGCCTCATCTCCCTCTTAAACAGGAACTTCTTCACTTATGTAAGTGACCAATCCATCTTCTTCTAGGATTAACCCAATCCACTTGATTTGCAAGAACTGGACCTGGAGCTGGATATGGGTTTGTCAGAGAAACCCCAAAAATTCAAACTTTGAATTTCAAACTTCTGAAAGGATAGAAATATGCGCCTTGATGAGCTGATCAAGCTGGTATATTCAAAATTTGAAAACTGCAAAGTTTCACTCCTCAATTTTTCCTTTGAGACTTCTGGATTCACTAGACGTGACCCTGAACTGGGGTTTGATGAAGCCCACTCTTCTTCCCAATCAAAAGGTTTGATCCAAAGCTCTAAGCTTCTATTTTTTTGAGGAGCTTCCAGCCGTGGTCACAGATTTCAAAAATTCCCATTTTTACAGAAGCCCTAATTTTCCACTTTTCTGGTCAAAGTCCCGAACTAGGGTTTGATCAAGCACAGCCTTCTGCCCAACCAAAAATACTGCTCTTGATCTCTAAATTTCTATTTTGATGAGTAGCATCCAGCGGTGGTCTCCGATTACAAAAATTCCAACTTTCTTCAAAGCCCTAAATTCCGGAAGCCATGAATGAAGGTACTCAAAAATAATTCTGTTTTGACATAAATATGTACCTGATTGTTTCTGGTGTAACTCCAAAATTTTTGATCCACAGGGTCTGAAAAAGTTTTCTGAGATAGCCTGACCTGTTAGCTTTCCATCCTGACAGGTCTGACCTCAATTGGATTTTCTGAGAGAGAGTTATGCCAAATGTCGCAACGTGACCTGTTTTGGAATAATACAGGAGAGCGAACTTGTACGGCGTGCCACATGTCACTATTTCAACTTCGGCCTCTGAAAATCTTTCCTGAGATAGCTCGGCTTGTTATATTTCAATCCTGATAGTTCTGACCTCAATTGGATTCTCTGAGAGAGAGTTATGCCAAGTGTCGCAACGTGACCTGTTTATGGGATAATACAGGAGAGCGAACTTGTACGGCGTGCCACGTGTCACTGGTTCACCTTCGGCCTTTGAAAACATTTTCTGAGATAGTAAAGTCTGTGTACTACCTGTCACTTTTTACGAAATTTCATTTTGAGCTTTCTAGCCCAAGTTATGACCTTTTTCCCAAGGTCACCTGATTTTAACTCAGATATGGAAGAGGCAGAAACCCTATATTGCACAGATCATAAATCACAAAGTACAACGAATTAGAGGTTTTCATTTGGACACAAGGTACCTGGAGATTTAATATTCATCCTGTAACAATTTCAGATCCGAAAACTTCGCCAAAACAGATTTATAGCGAAAGTGTTACGATGACTGGTTTTTGCTATATCAAGCCCTAGCATCATAAGTGCAACAAGTGTCATACATGCCATATCATGCCTTCTTTCAGGCTAGCTCTGATACCATGTTAAATTTTCTGAATTTACTTCAATATGATCTAGTATCTTAACTGAGAGAACAACATGTATAGCATATCTACAGCATATCAATAATGGAGACAATAATGCAAGCACACAAGAGACACAAAGATTTACTTGGGGAAAACCATAAAGGTGAAAAACCCCAATAACTTCCTCAGAGATAGATAGAGCAATGATACAACCAACCATGAGAGATAGACATAACCTAACAGCAGATCCTCCTCCTCCATAAGTGCGCCACTCCTCCTTGAGTGCATGAGTGAGAAGTGAGTGAGCAAATAGAGTGCCTCCCACACTCTATCTATACTTGACTTGACTTGCCTTTTTACCTAACTCATGTAGGCTCGAACTTAACCACATAACATAATGTTGACTGGGCCGAACCCCAATAGGGTGGTTTAATAACCCTTCGACCCACATGGCCGACCCCCAATAGGGTGGTCTAATAACCCTTTGACCCACATGACTTATACAAGGCCGACCCCAAACAAGATGGTCTAATAACCCATCAAGTATAAGTTACGACACTTACAATATAAATGACGACACTTCCTTATAGAGGAATAATACCATCTCTATAGGAATACAATATACATATATGTGAAATACATTCCGAAGTTACATTTACATCAACAATCTTTTCGAACATTTAAAATGGTTTGTACATTGGAATGGATTTGATCTTTTCCACCATTTAAAATGGTTTCTACAGCGCTAATGGTAAATGATGGATTGTATCACTCATGTGAATAATCTCATCACATTTACGAGGCACCCATTTATGATGGATTGTGTTTATGTGTCACAATGTACAGATGCTATCCCTCCACATTGTGATAATAAATGTCACAAACTTTTCTGCATTGATATCCCACCACACTGCTTTTCCCGCCCACACTGCTCTTCCTGCCCACGACCTACATTGAAACTTATCTCGCCACACTGCTCTTCCCGCCCACTGCCTACATTGAAACTTAAAGATAAAACTCTCTGTGTTTGCTAGTTTGGATCTTTTTTTTCTTTGAAGACTGAGGTTTGCTTTTGCTGAGGTGGAACTGAGAAGAGTGTTGGGCGGGTAGAGCAGTAAGATTGGTTTGAAGAATCAACTACTAGTTTTTCAATTGGCAGGTATTTATATTATTCAAACCATAAATCTAAATCTATAACAGAGCATGCTTATTCAACCTCCGAGCTAAAAATCCATATCTTCCATGGTTGTCAAAAATCAATGCAATGATAGTTTGAAGTTCACAGTAGTTTAAAGTCGCTGAACGTTTTAGATTCTTCATATTTTTAAAATTTATTTCCTTCAATTCCGGGTAGTTATCTTCTTACAATCCATTAATATGAATTCACAACGCTATATTTGCAAAATCGGGCATTACTCATTAATGTCGATTCCCACCATCTTGCATACGTTTTCTATCTGGTGATGTAGCGTATTATTTTCATATATTCCATATTGTTTTCTAAAAATCCTCTAGCATTAATTTTGGCTAGTTTTGTTGGAAAAAGATAACGACAAATGAACTCATAAAATTGAAACGTGTTTTTTCTTTTTAATATAATTTTGCAGTGTTGATGTATATGTAACTTCGAAATGTATTTCATCTATGTATATTGTACTCCTATAGAGATGGTATTATTCCTCTATACGGAAGTGCTGTCATTTGTATTGACAAGTGTCACAAGTGTTGTAACTTGCTGTGATGGGTTATTAGACCACCAAGTGTGGGGTCGGCCCGGATTAATATAACCATGGGTTATTAGGCCAAGTTAGACAAGTCGACCCTGTTAGTTTATTGGGCAGGACAGGACATGTATAAATAGAGATCGAGAGATCTCTATTTGATCATTCACTTACTCACTCTTCCATCACTCGAAAAGTGTGTCACATTTCCACCCATCATACCAGCATGGGAGAGAACATGATTCTGATTCAGGGACATCTAGTATACAAACATGCATATAGAGAGAAGATGGACTTATGGAAATACAGAAGTAATTGAAAACACAACAGAATTAAGTTCTATTACACATCCATCATACATTCAAAACATTCATATCATTCATCCATTGAAACAATATAGAATTAGCACATGAGAGTACTTATCTTGAAACAGAGTAGTCCCTGAGCAACCAGCTATGCAACTACAACATTCCTCCCAACCATAGGCCAGTTGTGATTATCAATCTCTTGATGCAACTGCCACCCCCGAGCTGGGCATGATTTCTACAAGGAACCAGGGAACAGCGGACTCACACATAGCCAAACATACACCAAAATGAGCCAAGCCAATCTACAATTGGGTTTATCAGGCTGCTAGGAAATGGAAAGGAAGAATTGCTAAGCTAGTGAGCTCAAGCATAGAGCCATGGGTTCCTCTACAAGATCCATCCAGCTTGGCACCCATAATGCCTACACACCCCACTCAAGGAAGTATTCCCTTCACCAATTCACAGTCCCTCAAGCTATACCTTCCAATTCTAGAGTGTCCCAAGTGTGCATAGAAGAGTAGCCAGCCCTCTTGATCTTCTTGAGAGGTTATTTTTCCCCACTAGGTTTATCAAGCCAATTCTGTCCACTACCACTCCAAATCTCTTGCTCACAGGTTCAAACCAAAATAGGGGATGCGCATAACAGCAAAACCAGGGCATGAAGAAAAATGTTTCCTCAGTGGGATGTCCAAAATGGGGCTTCTATCAGTTTAGAAAAACGTGGGAAAGCCCAAAAATGAAAATGGCAATTCGGGATTTAACCCTGGAGAGAAAAACCATTTTCAGAAAAATGCCTATGGGCATTTTGTGGCAAAAACGACCTCCATAACAGTCCCAAATCGTGGCCCTCCTCTCCTAGCTACTGTACAAAGAAAAAACGAGCTCCCAGGCATGGAAAATGCAGGAAAAATGGTGAAAAACATGATGGGGAAAGCCCAGCTAGCTCAGACTGCGTGAGAAAGCAAAGTCCATGGGTTCAGAATGGCTTTGGGCACCATTTCGTGGGTGTTTTCTTGCCCAAGAAGGAAAAATATGATTTCCCAAGTTGATGGCTTGCCCATACACAAAATTGGCTTCCATACCTCTCCATTCCCAAGGCATTAACTGCCTCAACCAACTCTTGGAAGAATTAAATGATTGGGTGCATAACTCAAAATGGGTAGTTGGTGGTTTATGGGTTTTCTCAATGAAATGGATTAACCCCATTGACTCAAGGGTTTGAATAATTTCCCTCCTTATTCCTTTAAAAATCATGCCCCATCTCTTTGTTGCATTGCATAGCTAGATGTGGGTATTTCATTAAAATTTGTATTTACATGATGTCTTCATTTACATTGTGCCTATCTAGCACAAGAGCCATATGCACCGATTTTTAATTACCGATACATAAAATGATAAATCAATGGCGGGGCCTTGGCCTTGAGCTCCTCACCATGATTAGATAACGATATTTACATCATTTACAATTTTAATGCCACAAGGTCAAAATGGGGACGTGACAAAGTGGCGCACATGTGAGGAGGAGGAACAGCTACTAGGATAAGACTATCTCTTGTACTTTGGTTATATCATTTCTCTTTCTATCTCTGAGGAAGTTGTGGGGTTTTTCACCTTTATGGTTTTCCCCAGTGAAACTCTGTGTGTCTATTGTCTCATGTGATTGCTTGGTGTGATTAATATGCATTGTTATACTTGATATTCTGTACATTTTATTCTCTTAGTAAAGATCCTAGAGTATATTGAATTAATGCTCAAAAATTAACATGGTATCATAGCTAACCTGAGAAGAAGACATTGTGCAGTGGCGTAAACTAGGGTTTCTTGTTTATTGGGTTTCTCTCCATGGATTTTGGAAAAGCAGTAAGGTATATTGACTCTACTCATCAAGGAGAATATTTCTGCCCAATCAGAATTCAATTCTTGGCACTTTCAGCTTTGGCCCTAAAATTTAGGGTTTCCACAAAAATAGGAATTTTTGAATTCTGAGGACATAGCTGGAAGCTCCTTGGAAACATCGAAGTTTAGAGCTTTGGATCGAGATTTTTGGTTGGGTGAAGCTCTGGGAAACTCAAACCCTTATTCATGGTCCTCCCTAGTGAATCCAGGAAGAGTAAAAGGCATTTATGAAGGGTGAAACTTTGCAGATCTCAAATTTTGAATATTCTAGGATGATCAGCTCATTAAGGCACATCTTTCTATCCTTTCATAAAGTTGAAATTCACATTTTGAATTTTTAGGGTTTCTCTGACAAACCCTAATCCAGGACCAAATCCAGTTTTCAGCAAATCAAGTGGTAAGACCTAAATCTTTTTTATTTCCATTTGAAGTACTCTTTAAATATGTCTCACCACACCAAGCTTGAGGATAAGCTTGAAGGGGCTGATAACTTCCGAGCATGGAAGTATAAGATTGGGTTAATCCTGGAAGAAAATGAGTTGGACACTTATATAAGTGAAGAGGTCCCTGTCCCAGAGGGAGAAGAGGCTAAGGCTCTTCACAAGAAGAACTTGGTCAAGGCAAAGAGGATCATTGTTGATTCTATCAAGGACCATCTCATCCCACATGTGTCATCTCTAAAGACACCCAAGGCAATGTTTGACTCTTTGACCAAGCTATTTGAAGGGAAGAACATAAATCGAAAGATGACTTTCCGGAATCAATTGAAAGGGGTAAAGCTTCAGAATGGAGAGACCATTCAATCCTATTTCTCCAAGGTCTCTCAGATCAAGGAACAACTTGAAGCTATGGATGAAATGGTGGAGAATGGTGAAATTGTCATGACCACTCTGAATGGCCTACCTAGGTCATGGGATTCCTTTATTCAAGGAATTTGTGCAAGAAGGAAGGTTATCTCCTTCAGTAGACTGTGGGAGGAATGTTCACAAGAAGAGGCTAGGCTTGTAGCCCGAGAAGAAAAGATGGGAAGTGAAGATCAAGCTCTCATAGCTCACACCAAAAGAAGCAAGCCTAAAAAGGAGCACTCTCATTACAAGAAATACCCTCACACCCATCAAAAGAATAGGAAAGATATGAGATGCTTCCCATGTAATGAGAAGGGACACTTTGCTGCAGATTGTCCCAAGAAGAAGAAAGGAAACAAGAAGAGATATCATGTTCATGCGGCTGAGGATGATGAACCTCCCAAGAAGAAGACTAGAGCAGAAAGTGATGACTCATCTAGTGAAGATGAATATGTTCTAATATCTGCTCTCACAGGTACCATCTCTCATGGATGTAATGATTGGCTCATTGATAGTGGGGCTTCCAAACACATGACTGGGTTTAAAGAATCTTTTTCAAATCTATCTGAACATGAGTCACCCCATAAGGTGAAACTTGGGGATGACTATCAATATCCTATCAAAGGAAGTGGTGAAGCCTCCTACAACCTAGACTCTGGGAAGTCTTTGAAGATGAAAGATGTTCTATATGCACCTAGGATCAAGAAGAACCTACTCTCCATATTTTCATTGGATGCCAAAGGCATGAGGGTTGCATTTGTAGATGGCCAAATCCTAATGTGGCCAAAGGGTAAAACTATAGATGAGGCAGTAGTGATTGGAGAGCAAGAGGGAGGATTGTACAAATTCAAGGGACAACCTGAACATGCTATGGTGACATGAAGACAAAGATTCATCCATAGTCATGGATCACATAGAGGTATGTATAATTTGGTTTTGAAAAGGTTAACTTATGAGTTATGCAGGCCATTGAAGAGAACAAGAAAACATTGCTAGACATAACTAGCAAATATGATGACCAGGTATGTTTTTCTTATATCAAAGGATCTTATACTTTTGTATGATTGATAATGATTACTCATGAAGTTACAAGTTTGAGTAATCTAGGTTTTATGCATATTATGTCTCTTACCTTGATTGATGATATGACTAACCAGAAGAGTTCTACAGTCAAATACGAATATGCATGAGTAAGAGAAGTCTTCCCTGAAACCTAGAATGATAATGCTTATTATATGTGTTTGAAATGATCATGACTATACATGTTTAAGATTATTTTGTTTTGATAGTATACTAATGAATGTATGATTATGTCTGAGATATTGAGGATAACACAATGATGATACTTGTAAACATGCATAGTGATCGAGGATGGATATAAGTTCAAGGACAGGTAATCCAGGAAGCAAAGATCAAGAAGGAGCACACTCTAGTAGTTCCTGCAAGGAAGCAAAGATTGAGAGGGAGTCCACACAACAAACAAACAAAGATAAGTATTTGAATTGTCATTTCTTGTATATTCTGTTTGTTTAAATAATGTTATTCAGTGATGTATATGCTTATGTTTCTAGACTTAGGTTGTGTATTATGCATATTAGAATAATTGCACTGATGAAAAAGATACTACTAATATGCAAGTAATGGGTAAGTGGCCTATGGTACTGTACAACATTCCATTGCTACTTATCTAGAATGAAACCTCTTTGCTGACATGTTGGGAGCTGTGAACACTCTTAACAATGTTCTGGTAGAGATTGGAAGGCATCTAGAAAGTTGCGGGATATGGATAAATGTTGTATTGAAGCATTGGCTAAAATAATTGCATGACTGTATGACATATATTCTTATGTGTAAGATTTTGTTATGAAACTATGAGAAGTTTCTAATCATGCAATTGAATTTGACTTGTAGGAAAGATCATGTACAATCACCTACAAAAGAAGGTCTATAACATTTGTTCAGCAACAAATCTATCTATTGAAGAATCTAAAGTTACCAGGATCTGGGATGAAGTAATGATGCCATGATCCGTCGATCATGAAGAATGATGTTTGGGATGTGGTCCCAAGACCTGAAGGGAATTCTGTGATGACTTCCAAGTGGATATACAAGATCAAGCATGCTACAGATGGCAGCATAAAGAAATACAAAGTGAGATTTGTAGCTTGTGGCTTCTCCCAGAAAGAAGGGATTGATTATGAAGAAACTTTTGCTCGTGTATCTAGGTACACTTCCATCAGATCAGTAATTGCCCTTGCTACAGTGATGAAATGGAAGATACACCATATGGATGTCAAGACATCTTTCTTGAATGGTGTAGTCTAGGAGGAAGTGTATGTGGAGCAGCCACTCGGGTTTGAGACACATGACAGAGGGACTCATGTGTGCAAACTGATGAAATCCTTGTATGGCTTGAAGCAAGCTCCTAGAACTTGGTATGGTAGGATAGACAGCTTTCTATCCAGTTTGGGCTTTACTAAGAGTAAAGCAGATTCCAACCTTAACTACAAGGTTGAGGAAGGAAATCCTGTGATACTACTCTTATATGTGGATGACCTGTTTGTAATAGGAGAGGATGGATTGATTGCCGATTCCAAGAGGAAGCTTGCTACCGAGTTTGAGATGAAGGATTTGGGTATGATGCACTACTTTCTAGGCATGGAGGTGTTGCAGAGTGCAGATGGAATATTCCTTGGACAAGGGAAGTATGTAGTAGAGATCCTGAAGAGGTTCAGGATGATGGACTGCAAGGCCATGGCCACACCTATGGCATCGAACCTGAATCTTTTGTGTGATGCTTCATCTGATCCAGTTGATGTCACTGTGTATCGTCAGATGATTGGGTCCTTGATGTACATGACGAACACTAGACCAGATATTTGCTTTGTAGTGAACACATTGAGCCAGTTCCTGACGGATCCCAGAGGTGTTCACCTGATTGTTGTAAAGCATATTTTGAGGTACCTGAAGGGTACAATTGATTATGGGCTCAAGTATGATGCGAATCAAAAGTTTAACCTGTAGGTTTATGTTGATTCAGATTGGGCAGGCAGTGCTACATATAGGAAGAGAACATCTGGGTGCTGCTTCAGTATGGGATCAGGTGTGATCTCTTGGTTTAGCAGGAAGCAGTCCTGTGTAGCACTAAGTACGGCCGAGGCAGAGTATGTTGCATCTTGTTTGGATAGTTGTGAGGAAGTATGGTTGAGGAAGCTATTGTCTGAGTTATTTGATCTTCCGTTGGATGCTACTGGTATCTTTTGTGACAACCAGAGTTGTGTAAAGCTGTCTGAGAACCTAGTGTTCCACGACAGGTTGAAGCACATAGAGATCAAATATCACTATATCAGGGATATGTTGCAAAGAGGAGCAGTGAAGTTCCTGTATGTTGCGACGGATGAGCAGATTTCAGATGTGCTAATGAAACCACTATCTAGAGTGAAGTTTGAGTACTTTAGAGAGAGGCTTGGTGTTCTTCAGATTGACGACACTTCGAGGAAGAAGTGATCGACATATTTGCTGGAAGCCATTCCAAGCATGGTGAGAGGAGGATCCTTCCCATGGCTGTGGATGTAAGCGTTGGATCATGAGCATCAGGACGATGCTCCAATTACTACTATGTATATGCATCATGTTGGATGCTTGTTATGATCAGTTGGATCATGTATATGTATATGCATCATGTTGGATGCTAGTTATGATCAGTTGGATCATGTATATGTATATGCATAATGTTGGATGCTTGTTATGATTAGTTAGATCATGTATATGTATATGCATCATGTTGGATGCTTGGACCATGTATCTGTATATTTATCAGGTGGATACGTTGTATGATCAGGTAGATCATGTATGTTGATGTATATCAGGTAGATACATTGTATGATTAGGTGGATCATGTATCTGTGTATATATTAGGTGGATACATTGTATGATTAGGTGGATCATGTATGATGATATGTATCAGGTAGATACTTGGTATGCATCAAGTGGATGCATTGTATGATCAGGATGATCATGGATGACAAGCTTCAGGATATTGCTCCAAATCACATGCATCAGGACCATTCAGTGATGATGATTAGGATGATCATGTGTACATCAAGATGATGTATGGTGAGTATCAGGTTGATACTCTGTGGCCATGGAACAGGTTGTGCAGATAAGCATATAATCCGGCCCTGGGAGATTTGCAGATAGTCTTTCAAGGTCTTGCCTATGGCATGTAATCTGGTCCTGGGATATCGGGTAGATGCTCTTTCGAGGTTTTGTCCTATAGCATATAATATAGCCCTGAAGATCCGATAGGCTCAACAGTATGCTCGTAGTCATTCCTGGGATGCTCTTTCGAGGTTTTTCCATGACCACATGTAATACGCCCTAGAGCTCTGGACAGGTTGTGCTATTCACGTAAAAGGCCTCGGATGCTCTTTAGAGTTCTTGCTAGTCAAGACACTCTTTAAATTTTTTGTGGTGGGGGTCACATGTAATATGCCCTGGAGATCCGGACAGGTTGTGCTAGTCACGTAAAAGGCCTCGGATGCTCTTTAGAGTTATTGCTAGTCAAGGCACTCTTTTAAGGTTTTGTGACAGCCACATATAATACAGCCCTGGGAGATCTGACAGGTAGAGCCATGTGCTCGTAACATCCTGGATGCTCTGGCGAGGTTTTGTGACGCACATAATACGTCCTAAGGATTCCACAGTATGGCTAGTGATGATGAAAACCTGTAGGTGGTGGGCCTACATCCAGTATGAAAAAGGACTGGCTCTATAGAACTTCCTATGATGAGCAGATTCAGAGATTGATTGAGATAGTGGCAATAGTGACGATGATTATGATTCAATGATGATTATCCAGTGACGATGATCCAGAGAAGAAGACTTGTGCTAGCAGATCTGTGTTGAGAAATACCTTCCTATTTAAGAGGTAGTGTTGATGTATATGTAACTTCGGAATGTATTTCACCTATGTATATTGTACTCCTATAGAGATGGTATTATTCCTCTATACGGAAGTGTCGTCATTTGTATTGACAAGTGTTGCAGTGTTGTAACTTGCTGTGATGGGTTATTAGACCACCAAGTGTGGGGTCGGCCCAGATTAATATAACCATGGGTTATTAGACTGAGTTAGACAAGTCGGCCCTGTTAGTTTATTGGGCAGGATAGGACAAGTATAAATAGAGATCGGGAGATCTCTATTTGATCATTCACTTACTCACTCTTCCATCACTCAGAAAGTGGCGCACATGTGAGGAGGAGGATCAGCTGCTAGGAGAAGACTATCTCTTGTACTTTGGTTGTACTTTGGTTGTATCATTGCTCGTTCTATCTCTGAGGAAGTTGTGGGGTTTTTCACCTTTATGGTTTTCCCCAGTGAAACTCTGTGTGTCTATTGTCTCATGTGATTGCTTGGTGTGATTGATATGCATTGTTATGCTTGATATGATGTACATGTTATTCTCTCAGTAAAGATCCTAGAGTATATTGAATTAATGCTCAAAAATTAACATGCAGTTAATATTCACTATAGTATACTGATCTATGTAAACGTTAATACTTTATTTGAAATATTTGAAATTGATAATTTATGTCTTAATTTATATAATATTGATTACATTTATTTTAATATAAATATATATAATTTAAGTATTTAATTTAATTGAATAAAATTAAGCAATCAAATAGCTTTAAACAATATTAAGGTATAATTGTTTGCCAATACAGTATCTTGGCTAGAAAAGTCCCATGTATTGCGTAGTTGGACGCGGTGTATGACTCAAATTGTTGGAGCAATGAGAACACATGTGAGTCTTGCATACAATACCAAGGCATTTAGTTATAAAGATAAAGCTGATAAAAATGTTCTTAAAATTTAGGCAGGAGACCGTGTTGGAAAATGAATTTAATAGTGACGATAATGTAGATAGTGATGCCATTAGTTGGAAAGATTCGGACTGCGATTAACTAGACAAACATTCTTTCATACTTTTGGGCCGAGACTGCAGTGAATGATATAGCAGCTTCTATTTCGCCAAGTGTAGCATAGATCAATTTTGGAATAATCAAAGCCACGTGGCACAATTTGAACATTCCACGTGTCACCCTGGAGACTAGATTTCGACATTTGAACAAAAAAATTAACAGATGTTTTGCTACAAAGAGTTTACCGTCAAGTCAAAATTTTGTCAATGAAAGCGAGGTCGCTCTATCGTAAGGTTGTTCCATTTCGGGGTGTTGGAAGTAGATGCTGAGGAGAAAGAGTGTCCGCTCCTTCCTCCAGGGATGAGTTTTTGGAGTGGCTAAAGTAGATATTGACACTCTAAACACATATTTCATAGGATCCTTCTTTCTAAAGTAGAGATCAGCCGCTCTTTCTCCAAGTTCTATTTTTAGAATTCCCTCGTAAAAGAAGGGGTGTACAATCCTTCTTCTTCCCAATATTCTTTTCATTATAGCTTGAGACTGCAAGAAGGGTCAGTCAATCCTTCTTCGTCTTCACCATTCTGGATATCATTGAATTTCTAGATAAAGGTTTTGACAATTATCTACTAAACGAAGGGGTGTCTGATCCTTCTTCTTGAAAAACAGAAGTCGGGGCAAACAATTTTATATGTTTTAACTTAGTCGTGCTCAATATTATTCCGTTGTTCACCATTTTAGATATAGACTAATTGACGTACTAGCCTTCGTAGGTTGAATAATTTTACAATTCCCTCATAAATGAACGCGCGGCCGACCCTTCTTATGCCCAATATTGTATTCATAATAGTTCTAGAATGCAAGAAGGGTCAGCCGATCCTTCTTTCTTTCGCCATTCTGCATATAGGTGAATTGCTAGATATAGTTGTTCACAATTATCTCCTAAATGAAGGGGCGGCCAATCCTTCTCTTCAGAAAATGGAATCCAGGACAAACATTTGTATATGTTAGAACTTAGATGATGTCTGAGTCCCTACTATTTACAACAAAAGTTGGAAGTTGAGAATTGTCTACATAGCCTTCGTAGATTAAATATAATTAAATTTATTTCATAAATGAAGTGTCGGTCGACCCTTGTTGTGCTCAGTATTCTTCCCTTGTTCACAATTTTGGAAATACATGTATTGATGGCCTAACATTTGTAGGTTGAACATTTTTAATATTCCGTCATAAATGAACGAGCAGGAGATGCTTCTTCTACCCAGAATTCTTTTCGTAATATTTCTAGACTGCAAGAAGGGTCGTTCGATCCTTCTTGTGTTCGCTTCTTCTACAAGAAGGGGCGGCTGATCCTACCATTCGGAAAATTGGAAGTCCGAACGACCATTTTTTATATATTATAATTTATGTTATATCTTTGTTTAAAATAAATATGATTGTTAATGTGCTCCTGTTATTTTATATTTCATAAAATGCTTCTGAACTAGATTTTGGTTCTGAACAATTTGTGCTATTGTTTTATATTTCAGATATTGTTTATGAAATGGATTTTGGTACTCAACAATGTGTGGACCTACTTTTGAATGGATGAAAGTTGCTGAAGGAATCTCATTTCCAGAAAGAAATTTTTTTCATAATATTAGCTTTAATGAAGGATGTATCATTGTAAATGTTACCAAGTCTTTGAATGCAAGTCTTCCATTTCCCTATCGATCAGAAGGTGCAGATACATTGTCAGAGGCTATTGGTGGTTATATTCAATGGCCTGTATCTAAGATCGTTAACCAGATTGGGTCCGCTCTTCGCGAGAACGAGGTGAATGGTATACCAGCTTCTTCTTCGACGAGTGTAGCACATATCATAACAACTGAGAATGAGGTGAATGATATACCATCTTCTACTTCGACGAGTGTAGTACATATCACAACAACTGAGAATAAAGCTTATTTTATTATGAGAAAAGTTAAGTTGTTACATAAGTGTTCAGAAAGAAAGGATTGCATTTCCATAGGTTTTGTAACAAATGTGAGTGAGACTGATTTTGTTGGGGGAACATTTTTGGGTGACTTCTCCTTTGGTATTCTGGTCAATGAAGTGGTGTTTTCTTGTATGGCATGTTGTCCAGGGGTGAGTAGTGGATCTTTTGTTGTATGGACGATTAAAAGAATCATCGATTTTAATACAGAAACACTGCTTTCTATTCCAAGCGCTTTCAACAATAATAAATCTGAATCTACTAGTTAATTTGATACATCAATGTTCTTTAAAGCCACGGTATGTTGCTCGGGGATTAGTGTCAACTATTTTTAAGGGAGACATTGTACAATTCAAAGTACTAGATGCTGGTGAGTTTGGTATTTTAGTTCATAAAGTCTTCCGCAATTGCAAGGATTGTGGTCTATTTGAAGGCTCTATTATAAGATGGCCTGCAAACACTTTGATTGACCTCGATAATGTTCCTTTGGATGTTATACATTTGGATTGTTTTTTAAAAATGTCCTTTACAGATGGTCCTTCTAGGTACTCCCCATTGTGAATATACACATGTTAAAGGTAATCGAACAAGGCCATACAATTCTGTAAATGAGGTAGCACATATCATAACAACTGAGAATGAGGTGAATGATATACCAGCTTCTACTTCGACGAGTGTAGCACATATCACAACAACTGAGAATAAATCTACTTTTATTATGAGAAAATTTAAGTTGTTACATAAGTGTTCAGAAAAAAAGGATTGCATTTCCATAGGTTTTGTAACAAATGTGAGTGAGATTGATTTTGTTGGGGGAACAATTTTGGGTGACATCACCCTTGGTATTCTGGTCGATGAAGTGGTGTTTTCTCGTATGGCATGTTGTCCAGGGGTGAGCAGTGGATATAACAACTTCTTCTAAAATTTCCGAATGAAATTTAAGATCGTTACCTTATAGGCCTGCAATAAATCATGGTGCACACCTTTCAAACATTGGCACCGAACATTGTTGCTCAAATTTTTGTATATCAAAAATTTCACTTCGATCAATAGTTGAATGTGCTAAGAAATTTGATAGTTGAATGTTATAAATTCTATGGGATCAAATGCTCCTATGGCCAAAGAAGGAGATGACAGAAAAAGAAGCTTGTTTACAATGAGATTAGACATAATAGACGTCTGTCAAAATGCATGGTATAAATGCCATCAGATAAAAAAGAGCACTTTGGGTAAGGCAATTGGTGATATTTATCAGGAGTCAGATGCTAGTACTGTCATATTGGAATCGTCATGTTAAACTGTCACGTTTTTTTCCAAAACTTATTTTCAATGGGCACTTTATTCTCTAAACCGTCATTAATTTTTGTGGGTCACTCTTAACATAATTTGGATTTACATTTTACAGCTAACCTTTCTAATTTCTTTTAATTTTTTTTTCCATGATCATTAATTTGTTTGATAAGTTAGCATAAACAACTTGGCATTAAAATAGAAAACTCTGAATTGTTAACTTGACACGTAACCATTGGACCCTTCTATGCATATCATACCTGGAAATAAATGTACACATTGAAAATATTTTCAGCCATGAGCATTTGCTATATAGTTAAAACTTCTATTTTCTATGTAAATGTGAAATTTTAATCAATTTTAAAATATATATTAATAAAAAATTTACTATGGACAAGTAATTATTTTATCTGCTGAAGGGAAAAATTTAAACCAGGCCATTTTTGGACAGGGAATATATATACTTAAAAAATGCTTAGATAGACAACAACAATGGGTTGTTGGTGCAGAAGAAAACATGAAGATCGATGTAAATAGCATCATATGGGCATGGTCACCAAGAAGGGCCTTGCAGTAGAAAAAATTAGAATAAACGAGAAGGGCCTTGCAGCAATCAAGGCACAACAAGAAAATATGGGGAATAGTGTTCAGAGTGGTGGATGTTCTCAAGGGTTGATAGTAGACAAAATTGGTTTCTAAATTTCTTTATGTGGCAATTTTAAGCAACAAAATTGTTGTGTTTCTAAATTTCCATTTGGTCAACAAAAAGTTGTATTTTCTCATTTTCATTAAAGTTTTATAAAAGGAAAGATACAACTTATAGCCATTGGGATTGATAATGGATGGTTATTTGTTACAAAATTGGATTTGTGATAAGTGTCGTAATTTGCGCACTAACTGTCGTTAAGTGTTGTAATTGTGCTTAAGAATAATTGGCCTTTAGAAGTGGTTTATCCGTTGCACTTAAAATCAAGTAATTATCCTCAGAGTAACTACCTAAATACTAAAATATGATCTGCTATACTCAAACTGCCAAATTCAGCGGCGCTCATAGGAAAATATATTCTATACGAGCCAATATTCTATGTGAGCCAACTATATTTCTAATACTAAATGTGCCAAATCAAATATGCCACGTGTCACAATATGATCGTTCCGCGTGTCACTCTGGGATATTAGATATCAACATTTAAAAAACAAAATTTATAGACCTTTTGCTTCAAAGACTATGCCGGCAAGTGGAAGTATTCTCAGAGAAAGAAGTCGCTCTTTCCCAAAGGTGTTCTATTGTTACGATTCCCTCGTAAATGAAGGGTCTGGCGACCCTTCTTATTCCAAATATTCTTTTCATAATAGTTTGATACTGCAAGAAGGGTCGGTCGATCCTTCTTGTGTTCTCTATTATGGATATAGCCAAATTTTTGGATAAAGGTTTTCACAATTAACTACAAAAAGAAGGGGCAGCAGATCCTTCTTGTCGAAAAAAGGAAGTCAAGAGAAACCATTTTTTATAGGTTAAAACTTCCAACGTGTTCTATTTTTAAAATTGCCTCGTAATTGAAAGATTGGCCGACCCTTCGTATTCCCAATATTATTTTCATAATAGTTCGACACTGCAAGAAGGGTTGCTCGACCCTTCTTATTCCAAATATTCTTTTCATAATAATTTGCCACTGTAAAAAGGGTCGGTTGATCATTCTTATATATTCCATTATGGATATAGCTGAATTATTGGATAAATGTTTTCATAATTCACTATGAAAAGAAGTGGCGGATGATCCTTCTTGTCGGAAAACAGAAGTAGGGACAAATGATTTTTATATGCTATAACTTAGCCGATTGACTGGATTTTCAGAAAACATAAGTCAAGACAAATGATTTTCATATGTTATAACTTAGCCGATTGTGGAATCTTGGTTTTTGGTTTTGATATATTTTCTTTCCGCAATCTGCAACCCGCAATTGCGGAAAGAATGTATATATTTATGAAATAAAACCCCGCAACCCTTCTTTTCCTTCCGGCATGTTTACGTTTTAACCGTCGATTTGTATTGATCCTACGGATGCGATTACATTGGGTGATTAAAATGAAGTTTAGCTTTCCCATTTAGCTTGTCGGTGTTAGCACTAGCGTTGTCCTGGATGAAACTGGGAGGCTCAATTTCTAAAAAGAATGAAGAAATCCTCGGTGGTCTGAGCAAAATAGAATCATCTGGGTAGGTATTGACGGCCTCAAGGGTGAACTGATCAAATCCCAAGCCCGAAACTTTGCAAGGAGAATTAAATTACTGGGGTCCACCTATAGTTACATATCTGCACAAATAAACGGTCTAGATCGGCGGTGGTGAAGATCTACAGTCATGAGAACGCTTCGCGCAAAAAGGGTGAGGTGTTCTAAACGGAGGTGGTAGGTTTAGCCCACAAGCTTCTTAAGTAGCAGATCAACGGCCAATGGAGCAGATTGACGGTCTGGAACTATTTCTCTGATACGACATGCGCAGAGCAAACAAACTTTCAGATCCATGAACTTTTGGTAGAGCCCCGTGGGTTTGGACGGCGCAGATCTGAGGAGGCCGAGATCTATGGCCGAGGTTTTGTTCGCGGATCTAACTTGCACGAAACATCAACGCAAGCCAAATCCATGAAGTTGTTGAAATTCACAGCATTTGACGGCCAGGATTCAAGGCCACCAGGGATCAGGAAAATGGATGGCCAGAGAAGCTTCCACGCCGCAGGAGATGCAGGAGTGATAGAAAAGGATAAATAATATAAAAAACTCACCTGCACAGAGAGCTCGATTCCTATTTTGCATCTGAAAGTGACAGGATCAAGCTGTGAAGAAACAGATAGGTCAACCAGGGGCCCAAGCCAACCTCAAAAAAATAGGTAGGTTATCTGCTCTACAGTAAACTATTTAATGGCTGAATTGAGTGATAGAGAACCCATAGAAACACTGTTTACAGATAGAGACATAGAGGTCTACGACACGATGATGACCAATGACCCCATGGAAATTGTAAAAAACAAACTGAAACTGGTTAGGGAGCGAGGTATCGATGTGCACCAGGTCCACCAGTCCTATTTCCATCTGTTTACAGTCGGCCAAACCCCTTCTTTTCCCAAATTTGTTGAATGGTGCACCTCTAATTACTCTTCTACTGAGAGGGCAATCATGGATGCTTCCAAGTCCAATATCCTTTGCGAAATCAATACCCAAACCCTTAGAAAATCCCTGTCAGTCCCAAAAGAGTTTTTCCAGAATGATATAGGGTATACCGAGGAATCCCTAATCCGGTTTTTTAGACAATCCCCTATTGAAGTAAAACAAAATTTCTATAGGTCCTGTCTGAATCCTACTGTCCAAATACAAGAGCAGGATTTCCCAGCTAAAGCCAGACTATTCACGGAAGAATCTAGAGGTGTTATCGCCATGATGAGCCAATTCCTAGGTCTAGACTCTGATATGTATGTCACAGAACCTCTAATAAGTTTGATTTTTGTCCTAGGAACCTACCCCCTGGTATCTGATGACCCAATCCAGTCTACCCAATGCGCATGCCTCAGGTTTGACGAATTTTTGGTTGAAAGTATACACTCCCAGCTAAAGAATTTCCAGGAAACAAGGATTTTCAGATTTCAGTCCTACTTACTAAAAATGTTCTTGGCATTCCATGAGGAAAACTTGCAAATGCCTAAGGTACTACTTACTCAGGATATGTACACTGATTACAACAAGTTCCATGACGAGCTCATGTCTGAGGTTTATCAAGTCATTTTACAAAATAAGCTGCCTAGAGTACTACTAGAAATGCGGGAGTTACTACAGCTTTCTCCTGAGAAGAGGGCCAGAGATTGGTTCCTTTCAGAGCATGGCAGAATCATCAGGGTTTATGGGTTTGCTTATGCACCCTACATGCTACCATTTTTCCTGACCCCTAGAATGTTTGCATTAGAATTCATCAGACAAAAATTGAAGGCAGAAGCTTAGCACTTTCTAGATCATAGAAAGGGCTCTGATATTGTGTTTCCATGGACTGTAGGTCCATTCTTAATAAAAAACAAAGGAGCTCTTACATCCATCGAATGCAATATAAAGGAGATGGGTTTCAAAATAGATGCAGCCTTAAACTATGATCCTCACCACATCATTTCCAACAGGAGGAAGGAAAGCAACAGGAAGGATTTTGTGCATTTCAAAATTCTAGGCATGGCAGAAGCTGCAAATATATTGGAATGTCCTAGCAGGAGCCAGATGGAAATAGACACACCTAAGAGCTCCTCCCTGCTGACACAAGGGAACACACCCACAGTGGCTGGCTCTTCTAGCCTAGTCCTATCAATGCCAGCAGCCATTCCTATGGCGATCAACTTAATAAACTCTAGCAAGGAAGCTGACAGTGTCCCTATTGACACAGAAGGGGAAGCTGAGAGAGCCCCAAAGAGGCAGAAAACTGACGAATTTGAGTAGCATCTAGTACCAGTGGGGACTCGTAAAGGAAAAAAGAAACAAGTGGATAAGCTACCAGCATTTGAGATCAAAAAGTATGTGTTTAACCCAACAGCAACTCAGCTTGCTGCCTTAAGCAAGACTAGAGATGAGTTGATAGATGATTACAAGGTGGACTCATGGGCAGCCTTAGAGGATTCCAAGTTATATACTGAACTGAGGCAAATTTCAAGCAAAGAAGTGTCTCTAGTGACTAGCAGAAGCCTCGCTCAGAACACCCTGAGTTTGGCCTTGGCCACCAAGAGCAAGGCCACTAAGATAAGGATGAATTTAGAGGACATCCCTATCCCAAATGTAATAAACTTGCACAAAGAAACCTAGGATGTTATTTATACTAAACTGTTGAGGACAGCTTTGGAGCTATTAAAGGTACAGGTCAGTAAGAGTAAGGTTTCCAGCCAGATCAAGCAAGAAAATATGGAAAACAAATCTCATAAGGAAAAGATCAAGAAATTACAGGGTGACATAGTGGCCACTGGGGGCCAGCCTGATAAAAGAGCCATTATTCAAAACCTACTCAACGAAAAAGACAACATCATCCGATCTCTAAAAAAGGGGCTGAAAATCCCTTCTACCCAGTTAGTAGCAGTCTCTGAGCTAACACAATTAGAGCAAAAGAAGGAGAAGTTGCAGACTAACTTGACAGACTGTAGGGCCAAGCTATTGAAGCTTGAAGCGAAGGAAAAATAATGGCATATCGATATAGCCACTGTGGTGGCAAGTGAGAAAATATCAAAGGCCAGAGTCGAAGAGCTTGAGAAGAGACTGCAGCAGAAAGAGCAAGAAGTAGAAAGCATGGCCACACCATCCATAGAGGCCAGTGATTTCTCCCTGGTAGGGGCTATAGCTGAAGCTAGTCTGGAAGACGTGGAAATAACAAGATTAAAAAAGCAGAATGTTAATCTAAAAACCCTAAAGGATAATGTAGAAAGAGAAAAGGAGGCTTGGGAAGCCAAGCACCAGGAGTTGCAGGGTAAATATGATGAGTTGGAAAGACAAGCTACAGGGCAGACTTCCTTGCTAGAGGCCATGCAGGTCATCTAGGATGGCATTGTTGAAGAAGTAGGGAAATTGAGGCCCTTCCTCGATTTTGTCTTGGACAAGGAAATAGTGATAAAATTAGCCAAGAGTAGTGTGACAACAACAAATGAGAAATTGAACAAAAAACCTGTAGAGTATATGAGAATGCCATCGAATTCCTAAGCAGCTTATCTGAGGAGCAATTCAAGAAAACTGGTGTAACAGATAGGGTTTCCATCATCATTGGATTCAAAAAAGTGATGCACAAGCACCAACAGGTAAAGGCTATTCAAGCTAAAATAGATGTCATGGAACAGCAGATCAAGTATTTCAAAGACATGTTTGACCCTTTGTTCAAGAAAGGGTTACCTCTCTTTTGGGAGGAGGATGGAACAATACTCACAGAAGAAGAATATCAGAAGAAATTGGTAGGATGTAAAGTGCATTTCAACGATTTTGCAAGTATGGATCAGTTGCTATCAGGGAAGACAATGGTGGAGAAAATGGAAAAGGATTTTGAGTTAAGCATGATGTTCAAGGAGGCTAGTGCACATCTGCAAAGTTACTCTTATAGTGACCACACTGATATCCAAGTCTTAATGAAGGAGTTGGACACCTCAGAGCTGCCAGCTATTGAGATATGGAAGCTCATTGAGAAATATGGGAAGGGGAAGCTGATATTGAATAGCTGAAGATTCGATGATTGTGGGATAGTAGCATGGAGGAAATATTCGCTGAAGCATTTTGTTTATTTTGTTAGAGTCTGTTGTCTTTCGGTAAAAATGCTCAGTAATTTTGTAAAAGGAAATTGAGCCATTTTTACCAGCATTTTCATTTTGTTGTAACTAATTCCTGAGGGTGGTGAACCTTTTTTAATAGGTGTCACCTAAATTATAACAACTTCCTGTTGAGGCAGCTCGAGCCGGAAGGCTCTGGGCATCTATGTAAGCAATGTAATAGAAGGAGAAAGGGTTGGAAACTTTTGTTGGACTTGTGAATTCCCTATGTTATTAAGCACTCTGAGATATATTTTAATAAAATCTGGCTAGGCCGAGCAAGATTTTCTATCAGAGATTCTTGTGTTATTCGCCTTACAGTCTGTTTACTTCTTCTCTTATGTGAATGTTTCTCTCACTGTTTAATTTATACTGTTATGATTTTTCATGCTTGGATAAGTGTTGTATCAGGACAGAAGTCATAAATATTATGCTCTGTTGCTTTCATTTCAAGCATCCACTACCATTTTCTACTAAAGTCGGTATAGAATTCATTATCATAAGCTCTATATTGATGGGTTGTTCATATCTTCTTCTTTAATTGCCAAACAAAATCTCTTTAATCAGCTATCCTACCTGTGATTAGTTTTCTTTGCATAGCATTGTCATGTTTAATCATATCCTACCTCCTGCCTCTGATTAGTTTGATCTACAGTTTGGATTTGTCTTTACTCATTATCTGTGTGTGTTTTATGTTTTAAGTGAATTTATTTAATTAGAACATTTATCTATTTCTGCAAATGATTAACATAAATTAATAAATTCATGTTAATTTTTCAATTAGCATTCCAGCTACAGGGTAATCTTGCATGTGCCTAATCCTTAACACTACTGAGTGAATTTTCATTTCCTGATTGTGTTGTGGTTAAACCTGCATTAGTAACTTCGCTATACTCAATGTGCCAAATCAAATAAAAAATAGTAACCTCCCTATACTCAGTGTGCCAAATCAAATATGCCACGTGTCATAATATGATCATTCCATGTGTCACCCTAGGATACTAGATATCAACATTTTAACAACAAAATTTATAGACATTTTGCTTTAAAGACTTTGCTGGCAAGTGGAAATATTCTCAAAGAAAGAGCGGCCGCTTTTTGTCCAAGATGTTCTACTGTTACAATTCCCTCCTAAATGAAGGTTCGATCGACCCTTCTTATTCCAAATATTATTTTCATAATAGTTTGACACTCCAAGAAGGGTCGGTTGATCCTTATTGTATTATCCATTATGGCTATAGCTGAATTCCTGGATAAAGGTTTTGACAACTAACAACAAAAAGAAGGGGCGACCGATCCTTCTTGTCGTAAAATGGAAGTCAGGACAAACCATTTTTATATGATATAAATTCCAAGGTGTTCTATTTTTACAATTCCCTCGTAATTAAAGGGTCGCTCGACCCTTCTTATTCCCCATATTATTTTCATAATAGTTGGACACTACAAGAAAGGTCCATCGACCCTTATTACCAATATTCTTTTCATAATATTTTGACACTACAAGAAGGGTCGGTCGATCCTTCTTGTGTTCTCCATTATGGATATAGCTAAATTGTTGGATACAGGTTTTCATAATTAACTACAAAAAGAAGGGGCGGCCGATCCTTGTTGTCGGAAAACGGAAGTCGAGAAAAACTATTTTTATATGTTATAGCTTTTCACCTTAAAATTTTGAACAATTACAAATGAAAATTGCAATTTTGAACACTTTTCAAATCAGAAATTGCATTTTTTTATTTTAAATTCACATTTGAAGGTTATATATTCATACATCCCTTCTAGCATGAAGGGATTTAATTAAAAAATAATAATAACTAACAACACTTTTCATTCTTTTTATGAGATTTCATTCTATTTAGAAAAAGAAAAAAAAGAAATAATGCTTCGATTTAAAAAAACAAAAGGAAAGAATGTTTCTATTTTAAAAAAAAAGAATGTTTCTATTAAAAAAAAGAAAAAGAAAGAATAGAATAGCTTTTGTATAATGCTACTATAATGATACTATTGTAAATGTGTAAAGTTAATTATTTACAATTACTTCCACAAGTAAACTTCAATTCAAGGAGCATTATCCCCCGACTGTGGATGTCAGCATGATCGATGGGGCCATCCCCCCAACACGTGGAGAGCACGAGGGGAGGGATCCTAATCTAAGTTAGAATCTATCCTAAGGAAGACTTCTTGTTGTGCATATCGGTCTTGATGTGAAAGGAACAAGCATGTTTGCCAACTCCAACAGAAATGTAAAAGATGCATTTTACCTGTTTACTTAAATCATCACCAATTAATGAAAATTAAAAGAGAATAATTCAAGTAATTTAAACCTATTCAAGATCAATTTGTGATCATTGTGTCAATTGAAAAATTAACATTAATCAAATAGCACGTGAATCATTTCCAGAAATCGATAAAGAAAAATATCTTAATTAAAGAAATTCAACAAGATATTTTATACATAGATCAGCCATAAGAGAAATCAGTACAATAGACCTGTGCATTAATTCATACATGCAAAAGGGATCCCATACTGTAGATGACAATTTGAGATACAAAATTAGGTGTTGTCAAAGAAACTTGAACAATAAACAGAAAAAGATTCAATGAGATTAATTTACTGTATTAATGAGTTCTGCAAAGAAAATTACAAAGCTCCAGTAAGACAGAGAATCCCCAGTCGTCTTCTGTTGATTCCCAATCCCAAAATTATCCACCCCTTTTCAAAAGAGGCATTTGTCCTTAAATAAGAACTACAACAGGGTACAAAAATGGAGATCCACATAAAATAGGGATTACAAAATTAAAAAAAAACCTAATGTCCTAGGACATCTTGCCATTTGCCCCAAATCTCTAATAGTTCATCTATCATGGGATAATTTGCTGACTCGAGTCCCAATTGGGCCTTGCATTCGAATGTCTCCATCTCATTATTTTCCATCTTATGCCATATACAGATGTAGACTTGGATCTTACGTTCCAGGGAAACCGGCTTCCTAATCAACTACTCCACATCATCAACCTTGACTTCTTCTAGAAGCTGAATTTGCTGCTGAACTTCATCAAACTTACGCTCGACTTCCTCAATATTCAATTTAGGTGGACAGGCATCTTCGATGAGTTCCATGGCAAGCAACTGGAGAGCCAACATAACATTATCTACTACATACCATCGCCTGCTACAGATGGCTCGGAAATTTTTAAGAATATCTTCAACTAATTCATTTATTTCCAACCAAGTATTCAACGCACCTATGATCTTCTTAAATTGAAAACTGTTAAGCATGGGAAATCCTTCTGGAATGTCTTTGATGTACTTCTACCATTCAAAAATGTCATTATATTCCTTGGAAGCCTCAATCCTTTTACCTTCTTGCCTTTCAAAGGCACTAAGCATCTTTCCAAAAGTGATATGAGTTTCTCTAATTTCATCCAATGTGCAAAACAACTTTTCCAAGTATTCGTGATACTCTTTATTGACTTGAGAATCCAAGTCCTTGAATTCCTAAGATGTCATCTTGAAGAAAGTAGAAGAGGCTTCACTTGCAGTTGCATCCTCACAGTGTTTTTGCAATAAAACAAATTGTTGAACATTGGCAGAATTCTCAACTTGTAACCTTTGAAGTTCAACCTGCAAAGATTGGCTCGTGTGCTCCTCATCTCCCAACTTATCTTCCCAAATACTTCTAAGATCATCAACATAAATTTGATGTTCCTCTTTAGCCTTTGCCAGCTCTTCTTGAAGCTTCTCCACTTCTTCCCTCTTCTGATCAATTTCTCTATTGAGAACCTGTATTGAATCAAGGTTTGCTCCTGCAAATGCCCCTAGGGCTGTAGCTGTCTCAATTGCCCCTATCTGAGGGTTACTAGCTTGTTGATCCCAGACTATATAATTAGGAATAGACACTTCTAAGCCTTTTTTATCAATGCTTCTCTTCTTACCCCTCTTTACCACTACCTTATTATCCTTACTGTAGAAGTAATGTCCAAGAGGGACTATTTCATCATCCTCCCATTCAGTTATTACTTCAGAAGTGACTGAAATAACATTTTCTGTTGAAACTAATGAGGGAGTTTGAGTGGCCATGGCATCGAGCATAGGCATGGTAACTTGAGGAACAATCATAGGGGTAGAAACAATTTGAGGAATTGATGAGAGAATAGTAGGAGAAGGAATTGAAGTGATAGCTTCAGAAAGGAGAACTTGGTCACCATTAGCAACTGATCGTAATGAAGAAGTAGTTGTGACTGAATCTCTGTCAATGGGTAATGATGAAGTAGATGTGGGTAATTGCAAGAGGCCAATCGAAGACTGGGCTTCTGCAAGTATAGAGGAAGGAATGGAAAAAGAAACTGAGTTACTAGGAAAAGGGGTGGCCCTATGAGTCAAAGTGTGAAAAAACTGTGAAATAGAGAGTGGTGGGATTTCCCCTCTAGGAAAAATAGAAAGATCCTGGATAGGTGGTAACAAAAGTGATGGAACTGTGATGTCAGGGTTAGTAGAGGTAAGTTCCAAAATTGGTTGATCAAGATCAAAATGGTCCATTTCAATATGTTCCAACAAGTATGTAAGTGACTGTGATTTGTCTGTCACTTCCCTAGTGACTTCTTACACAACTTTGTCAGTTACCTTTTCAGGTACTTCTTTAGTCACTTGAACTGCAACCTGTGGCTCGTCTTCTACATAACTGTTAGTGAGAACAACAGTAGGAACTTCAGATGTGGAAACCTAAAATTTCTGTCTCTTAGGAGGATTATCTTCAATCATTGTCGAGTCATCAACCAGCTGCGAAGCTGCAGCAATTACTTGAACACTCATAGCAGCCTTGGGCGATTCAGCTATCTTGGTACCCAACACTGAAGTCAATTTTTCCAAATGTTGCTGAAAATTCTGAGATGTCTGTAACAAGGCTTTAACCTGCTCAGTGGTTTTAATCTGAGGAGGTTCCTCCATGGGATTTTTACCATTGTCTCCATCTGTATAAGTAAGCATTAAGGGAGCATTGGCTAGCTGAATTTTTGTTCTCTGCTCCTTCTAACCTGTTCAGTGATATTCAACTCCAAGGTTCTTTTCCCATAAACCTGAGATTTTATTTCTTTATGAAATGACATAATCTGTCGCTGCTCATCCAAGCTCTTGGCTCTTGCTAACACTTCAGGGAAGGTGTTCACCCCTCGATAGATAGAGTCATTTGGCAAATCTTCATGGACATAGTCCATTTTCCTGTGATATTGCTTGAAGTGTGCATCCAAGAATTTCTTGGGATCATGCTTTCTTTTGGGTGCTTTTCTCAACTTCAAAGGAGCCAACTGATCACCAAGTATAGCAGCCCAGGTTGAAGTAGGAATAACTAGTGGGCCAATATTTAGAGAGAACTTAGGCCAACCTCTCTTTTTAGGACCAGTAAGTTTCTTGTAGACTCCAGCAGTGACAGTCTAATAGGAAGCTTCTTGAATAACCAACCTGTCAGGTACAATTATGGGCAACAGGTGAACAGTGTCACTTTCCAAAACTCTAATATATGCAAAAGACTCATAAACATACCAGTACCAAATGGTGTTGATGAAGGTTCTGGCATCTGCTGAGAAGGCAGGAGCTTCCTGGTGAAATAATTTAAAATAAATGGTACCCATGAAGTGGTCACATATTTCATAAAGCAAGGTTAGATAATTTCTTTCCCATAATGCAGAATGATATATATGAACTGGTGGAGCCTCAGGGATCCAATTCCACCCCAAGTTAGGATATTGAAATTCAGTGCAGAAGACATCAAGGATGTAGGTTGATAGATAAAAATGTGGCTTCTTTGAGGCGGGTGCCTTTTGATAGTTTTGAATTTGTGTCTTAATTTCTGATGACAGGATGGATGCCCAGGGAAAGGATTCACCTGTTGTTAACACATGATGGGCTATGGGAGCTCATTCAGCCTTGAAAATTGAACAATTGGGGAGACCAAAAAGCCTTCAAAGCATGGCTGTGAGTAAAGAGTAAGTTTCCTTGAACCAAATAATAGGATAGAGATCATCCACCTTGGGCACGAAACTATTAGGTTTCATCATCCAACATTTCATCATCTCGTCAAAATTATTTCTGGTCTTGGAGGATTGAATAAAGTTAGAACTCAGGGTTTGTATAGATGGCTTGAGAGCAAAAGCTCTGATAAAAACCTCCAGGCAAAAGGTAGTCAATTGCGAACCTGTGCAATCATTGAATGACCGGTCTTTGGTATTGGCATTTTCAACAATCCATTTTACAGGGTCTATATAAGGTAAGATGGAAGGGCGAGCATCAATGGCATGAATTTGGGAAGCCCTAATTTTTTCATAGGCTAGTCAGTCTTGTTTGATGCCTGAAAGGTCATGGTTGTCAAAGATTGAATAAATTTTTGCCCAATCCATTTGATAATCCTCAGTCACCCTCTCACTAGTGTCTGAGAAAATGCCAAAATTGGGATCCTTGGTCAGTGAATCCCTATATAGTGCCTTGGACCGGGTAGTTCGAGACATTCTGATGAAGGTTTCGGGAAATTCTAATAAATAAACAAACGAGAGTCAAAATCAACCCATAAACAATAAAAGCGCGAAAAGAAGATGCAAAATTCATGACAAACCAACCTGATTTCAGCTGAAAACCGTGCAGGTGACCCTAGTAAAAAATCCACAGTAAAATCCACGTAGGAGCGTAAAAACCGACAATAAAAATGATAGTGAAAAATCAGAAGAAAAAAATTGTTTATTTAAGGCTTTTCGACCGGATGAGATATGGACCGTAGACCTAGCAAGAAACGAACGGCCGAGATTACTCCTACGGGATGCAGGATTTGGGGTCAAGTTTCAAAATTTTTCTTTATTCAACGTTCCTGAAATCCGCAATCCGAAAATGCGGGTTGCGAGTTTCAGGTTCTCGAAACTTTACCAAATAAGCAATCAATAATCCACACTGTCTATGAACACTGTTTATTTTTTGCAATCAATAATCCACATTGTTTATGAACACTATTTAATTTTTGCAATCTATAATCCATACATTGATCTACAGTTTGGATTTGTCTTTACTAATGATCTGTGTGTCTTTTATGTTTGAAGTGAATTTATTTAATTAAAACATTTATCTATTTCTGCAAATGATTAACATAAATTAATAAATTCATGTTAATTTTTCAATTAGCATTTCCAACTACAAGGTAATCTTGCATGTGCCTAATCCTTAAAACTACTATCAGTGAATTTTCATTTCTTGATTGTGTTGTGGTTAAACCAACATTAGTAACCTCACTATACTAAATGTGCCAAATCAAATATGCCACGTGTCTCAATAAGATCGTTCCACGTGTCACCCTAGGATAGCAGATATCAACATTTTAACAACAAAATTTATACAAGTTTTGCTTTAAAGACTTTGCTAGCAAGTAGAAATATTCTCAGATAAAGAGCGGCCACTCTTTCTCCAAGGTTTTCTATGGTTACAATTCCCTCCTAAATGAAGGGTTGGCCGACCCTTCTTATTCGCAATATTCATTTCATAATAGTTCGACACTACAAGAAGGCTCGGTCGATCCTTCTTGCATTCTCCATTATGGCTATAGTTGAATTGTTGGATAAAGGTTTTCACAATTAACTACGAAGAGAAGGGGAGGCCGATCCTTCTTATCGTAAAATAGAAGTCGGGACAAATCATTTTTATATGATATAACTTCCAAGGTGTTGTATTTTTACAATTCCCTTGTAATTGAAGGGTCGGCCTACCCTTCTTATTCCCAATATTATTTTCACAATAGTTCGACACTGCAAGAAGGGTCGGTCGACCCTTCTTATTCCCAATATTATTTCCATAATATTTCGACACTGCAAGAAGGGTTGGTCAATCCTTCTTGTGTTCTCCATTATCCATTTAGCTGAATTGCTAGATAAATTTTTTCACAATTAACTACGAAAAGAAGGGGTGGCAGATCCTTCTTGTCAGAAAACGGAAGTCGGGACAAACAATTTGATATGTTATAACTTCCAAGGTCGTCTATTTTTATAATTCCCTCGAAATTGAATGCTCGGACGACCCTTCTTATTCCCAATATTGTTTTCATAATAGTTCGACACTGCAAGAAGGGTCGGTCAATCCTTCTTGTGTTGTCCATTATGGATATAGTTGAATTGTTGGATAGAGGTTTTCACAATTAACTACGAAAAGAAGGGGCGGCCGATCCTTCTTGTCGAAAAACAAAGATTGAATACAAAAGTCATCAGAAACCATTTTTATATGTTATAACTTACAAGGTGTTCTATTTTTACAATTCCCTCGTAATTGATGGGTCGAGCGCCCCATCTTATTCCCAATATTATTTTTATAATAGTTCGACACTCTCAAAAGGGTCGACCGACCCTTCTTATTCCTAATATTATTTTCTTATTAGTTCGAAATTGCAAGAATGGTCACTCGATCCTTCTTGTGTTATCCATTATGGATATAGCTGAATTGTTGGATAAATGTTTTCACAACTAACTACGAAAAGAAGGGGTGGCCGATCATTCTTGTCGAAAAACGGAAGTTGGGACAACCATTTTTATAACTTTTCGCCTTTCATTTTGAACATTTACAAATGCAAATTGCAATTTTCAAATAAAAAATTGAATTTTCTGATTTGAAATCCACACATTTCAAATCATAAATTGCATTTTTTTAATTTTAAATTCACAGTTTCCAAATGAAAATTGTCATTTTTTATTTGAAATTCACCCTTTTCAAATCAAATTTTGCATTTTTTTATTTGAAATTCACTTTTCAAATCAAAATTTGCATTTTTTGATTTGAAATTCACACTTTCTAAATTGAAATTCATATTTTTTTAACAAAAACTGCAATTTTAAGGTTCATATGTAGTCAAAAGACAAACTATTTGAATTGAAAAACACACTTTTCAAAGACAATATTGCCACTTTCAGAACCTGTTTTGCACTTTAGAAAGGTTGATATTGACACTTTCAAAGGCTAAAGTTGTTCAATGTTTTAGATTGTCCTTGTCAGTCGCTGAACGTTGGCGGCATCTTTTATTCAGACAGATGCAGGCTCATTTGAAGGGACGGTAGTGGAGCTTCCGCATTTAATACTCTGCGGCTCAATGCTTAGCTTTCACTATCTACACCTCTATAAACCATCATGACAGTACTATTTGGACAGATGCAGGCTGGTTTGAAGGGACAGTAGTGGAGGATGACATGGGGAAGGGGTCAACCAAATGCCCTGTAACATCATGCCTCCAATAAATTACGCCCTCAATCATTATGTTGATGCCGGTTTACACAATTCATTTCTATCATTGCTTCCTTATGCATAACTGTCTCCCTGCTGAAGGCAGTAATTATGGTTGTACTGCACTGCCGAGCAAGTACTGCAAATTGATTTTCAATTGTACGAGATGGCCTTTTACATGGATTTTGAGTCATTCAATCTCTACAAAGCCATTAATGGCAATCCTCTCATATGTGTGGGCTTCTGTGAAAATATCTGGGAGTCAAGTTGGCTCTCCGCCCTGCTTTCCATAGAAACTCCAATAAATATTTTCAATGGAGTAGGCGACCTCCATTCGAGAGACCTACAATTTAAAGCTTGGCTGAACTTCTAGGTGGATTTCTGGTGGTTCAGATTTTTTAATTGGTATATCATGGCTGCCCGTATGAGGGCATGTAGACGTAGGGGATCTAGCAGGGGTGTAGGGCCTTCACGACCTGGGGGGGAAATTTTCTCTCAGGGAGAAGGCTCGTCTCAATAGCACACCATGGGGATGGAAGAGTCTGCCCTGCAGACCTTCAATTGGGGGGATCAGTATCAAGCAAAGATGCCTGCTCCGATAGAGGAGCAAATTGCACACCGCGAATTATCCCTTCTCTGGGAATACGAATCCCACTTGGGCCGAAAATTAATCTCCAACCCCTACTAGATAGTGAGGATCTTTTTCGCTTGCAAAATTCAAGCGAGGAACCAGCTGGCTCACAGCCTCCATGAATCCCTCCAAATTATAAAGGGTGGCCAACAAACTCATTCGGTCGGTGTTCGCTTTCTCAAGTCTGCTTTGAAAGATTACATGGATAGCTCAAGGGAATTCCCTCATGAAGAACCAGTTTCCCCATGGGGGGAGCACCGTGCTCCCTGATTGGTATTCCCGGTCTACGTTCGTGCCAATCTTGGTGGTCAGCATCCGGACCGCTGTTGGCTCGATGTTTTTCTGTGGATTTTTCGCTAGTGGCTCGCTGTTTTTTCTGTGTATTTTTCCATGTCTTTAGAAGTTCAGTCTCGGTGCAGACTCCGGATGTTAGCGTGGTTTTTTTATGGGGGCTACTCGGTCAATATTCAATTGTTAGAATCGGTCAATATGGACCATTGAATAGCATATAAATAGAAGTGAACTGTAAGCCTAAGGGAAAATTAAAAGAGAGAGAGATAGTGGAGAAATCCTCTTTTTGGTCTAATTTGGATCCGCAACATTATGTTTTGACTGTTCCTACGATGGGTTTACCGTAGAGTTTAATGAATGCATGAAGATGTCTGACTATTGTTCTAATTCTGTCCTTGTGTGGTGGTGAATGTTGCATTATGTCTATTATGCTGTGGATTGAATGATAATGGTTCATGCGATTAAGTAGAATGGATATGTTATTGTGAATGTTTACTTTACGTTGAATCTGTGAATTGCTTACATAATATGCGAATGATTAGTAAATAGTATGTTGTCAAGTTGATGATGTTTGGTTAACTTTCTGCGATAAGAGATTTGTGGGTAAAGCATATTCTCGACACCATTGCGGAAACTTGGTTCCTACAGCACCCTCCACAGGTGTTGCTAGGAAGGGTAACTCCTTTCAGGGCTGGTGTTTAAGGGATTGTTGGTGCTTGTTGACGACAGTGAGAACCCCTGTCGAGAAGAGTTGAGTCAACACGGGTTTTATTTGCAGTTAGCCTAGTTGTATGCTCCTCAGTTTGATCTACTCTAGCTTTTTGACAATACACAATATGGCACAAGCTGCTGAGCGCTCCTTTGTAATTGTATTCATTAATTGTGTCTTCCATTTTGATTCTTTCCAACTTGCTGGATGCACCAACAATTTTTTTTTTAAATAGAAACATTTTGCTTTTTAAAGAGAAACATTCTTTTTTTTTTTTTTAAATAGAAACATTTTACTTTTTATTTTTTATTTTTTTAAATAGAAACATTTAAGTTTTTACAGAGAAACATTCTTTCCTTTTTGCTTTTTTTTAAATAGAAACATTTTACTTTTTATTGCAATGGTGTAGATACAAAATCAGTGACAATTATATTCAACATTGATTCCATGTATAATTTCAAAAAAAAGCAACGCATGCATGAATTTCCAGACACACCATAAAGCTAATTAAAATTTAAGCAGGATACTATGTTGGAAAAGGACGTTCCCAGATGACAATGCAGATAGTGATGCCATTAGTTGGAATGATTCTGACTGGGATTAACCATACATAAACATTCTTTCTTTTTCTTTTTTTTTAAATAGAAACAATATACTTTTGGGTCTGCTCAAAGTTGCAAATCAAATATGCCACGTGTCACAATATGATCGTTCCACATGTCACCCTAGGATACCAGATATCAAAATTTTAACAACAAAATTTATATATTTTTGCTTTAAAGACTTTGCTGGCAAGTGGAAATATTCTCAGAGAAAGAGCGGCCGCTCTTTCTCCAAGGTTTTCTATTGTTACAATTCCCTCCTAAATGAAGGGTCGGTCGACCTTTCTTATTCCCAATATTTGTTTCATAATAGTTCGACACTGCAAGAAGGGTTGGCCAATCCTTCTTGTATTCTTCGTTATGGCTATAGCTTAATTGTTGGATAAATCTTTTCACAATTAACTACGAAAGAAGGGGCGACTGATCCTTCTTATTGGAAAATGGAAGTCGGGACAAACAGTTTTTATATGTTATAACTTTTCACCTTAAAACTTTGAACATTTAGAAATGGAAATTGCAATTTACAAATAAAAAATTCCCCGTATTATTTTCATAATATTTTGACACTGCAAGAAGGGTCGGTCGACCCTTCTTATTACCAATATTATTTTCATAATATTTCGACACTGTAAGAAGGGTCAGTCAATCCTTCTTGTGTTCTCCATTATAGATATAACTGAATTGTTGGATAAAGGTTTTCACAGTTAACTACGAAAAGAAGGGGCGGCCGATCCTTCTTGTTGGAAAACGGAAGTTGGGACAAAGTACTTTTATACGTTCAAATGACCCTTGTTATTCCCAGTATTGTTTTCATAATAGTTGAACAATGCAAGAAGGGTCAGTCGATCCTTCTTGTGTTCTCCATTAATATTGGTCATTGGTCATAAATGAATCCAATATCAATTTTAGCATAAGATTGGTGAATACTTAGATGTGGTAAACCAGAGCATAAACAAATGAATTTTGATTTAATATTACTTTCATCCAATCATGAAGAATAACACAATGGAAAATATATATTGGAAATAACAATTAACAGAGAAAGGAAGGAAATTTATAGACACACATAATTTACTACAAATAACAATTAACAAAGAAAGGAAGAAAATTTACAGACTGTCATTGTGGGAAATAAAAATTAACAGAGAAAGGAAGGAAATTTACAGACTGTCATTACTGAATAGTTTTTCCATCAGTGGTACAATTATATTCAACACATTCCATGTATAATTTCAAAAACAAGCAACTCATGCATGCCTTCCCAGACACACTATAATGCTAATTACAATTTAACATTGATCGACATGACGGTTTGACATGTTCTCTGAAGTGGTTGAACAGAGGACCTAGTTGAGCGGTCAACCTAAGATCCTCCAACATCTCCCCCACGAACAATCTATTTCTTCATCCCGAAGAAATCAGAAAATAACTGGAGTTGAATGAATAGAACATTGCTGACTATGAAAGCACAATCCTTCTACCTGTTGATGTATATGTAACTTCGGAATGTATTTCATCTGTGTATTTTATATATATTTATTGTACCCTTATAAGAGATGTATTATTCCTCTATAAGGAAGTGTCGTCATGTGGATTGACAAGTGTTGCAAGTGTGTGTACTTGCCGATGGGTTATTAGACCACCATGTGGGGTTGGCCCTGATTTATATATAATATAATGTGGATGTATCTAAGTAGATAAGTCGGCCCCATTAGGTCACTGGGCAAAAAGGTGAGTATAAATAGAGATAGGAGATCTCTATTTTACACACTCGGAAAAGTAACTCACTCTCACTCTCAAAAGTGGCGCACTAGTGAGGAGGAGGAGGATCATCTGCTAGGAGACTATCTCAGTGTTATTTGGTTGTATTTTGGTTGAGCCATTGCTCTCTCTATCTCTGAGGAGGTTGTGGGGTTTTTCACCTTAGGGTTTTCCCCACGGAAACTCTATGTCTCTTGTCTCTATGCTTTTGATTCTTGTGATGCTTGTGATGCTTGTCATATTATGATTGTCATGCATTGATATACTGTAGATGTTATTCTCTCAACAAAGATCCTATAGTATTGTGAATTAATACTCAAAATTTAACATGGGATCAGAGCTAACCTGAGGAAGAAGACATTTTGTAGTGACAGAAGCTTGAGTTCCTTGTTTATTGGGTTTCTCTCCACAGATTTTTTAAAATCAGTATAGTAGATTGACTCTACTCATCAAGGCGCATCTATCTTTCCAATCAGAATTCAGTTATGAGCATTTTCAAATTTGGCCCTAAAAATTAGGGTTTCCACAAAAATAGGAATTTCTGGAATCTGAAGACACAGCCGGAAGCTCCTTGCCAAAATTGAAGTTTAGAGCTTTGGATCAAGATTTTTGGCTGGGTAGATCTCCGAGAAACTCAAACCCTAATTCAGGGCTCTCCCTAGTGAACCCGGGAGGACAAAAAGGAAATTTTGAAGGGCAAGACTTTGCTGATCTCAAATTCTGAATGCACTAGGCTGATCAGCTCACCAAAGCGCATCTTTCTATCCTTTCAGAAATTTGAAATTCACATTTTGAATTTTTAGGGTTTCTCTGACAAACCCTAATCCGAGACCAGATCCAATTTTCAGCACTTCAAGTGGTAAGTCCTAAATCTTTTCTATTTCCATTTGAAGTACTCTTTAAGATGTCTCTCCACACCAAGCTTGAGGATAAGGTTGAAGGGGCTGATAACTTCCGAGCCTGGAAGTATAGGATTGGGTTAATCCTGGAAGAGAATGAGTTGGACTCATATGTGAAAGAAGACATCCCTATCCCAGAGGATGAAGAGGCCAAGGCATTGCACAAGAAGAACTTGGTCAAGGCAAAGAGAATCATTGCTGATTCTATCAAAGACCATCTCATACCCCATGTGTCTTCTCTTAAGACACCCAAGGAGATGTTTGACTCTTTGACCAAGCTGTTTGAAGGAAAGAACATAAATCGGAAGATGACCCTGCGGAACCAATTGAAAGAGGTAAAGTTTTAGAATGGTGAAACCATTCAATCCTATTTTTCAAGGGTCTCCTAGATCAAGGAACAACTAGAAGCAGTGGATGAAATGGTGGAGAATGGTGAAGTGGTGATGACCACTCTAAATGGCCTACCCAGGTCATGGGATTCCTTTATCCAAGGAATTTGTGCAAGGAAGAAGTTGATCTCTTTCAGTAGACTACGGGAAGAATGCTTACAAGAAGAAGCAAGGCTTGTGGCACAAGAAGAAAAGATGGGGGATGAAGATCAAGCTCTCACAGCTCACACCAGGAAAGGAAAGTCCAAGAGAGAGCCATCTCACTCCAAGAGATCTTCACATCACTTCAAAGAAAGAAGAATATGCTTCACCTGTAATGAGAAAGGACACATTGCCATAAATTGTCCCAAGAACAAGAAGGAAAATAACATCTCCAACAAGAAGAAGAAGGGTAGCAAAAGAAGTTTTCATGCTCATGCTGCTGAAGATGATGAACCCCCAAAGAAGAAGGCTAGGGCAGAAAGTGATAGCAATGATGACTCATCAAGTGAAGAAGAGTATGTTCTGATCTCTGCTCTCATAGGTACCATCTCTCATGGTTGTAATGACTGGTTGATTGATAGTGGGGCCTCCAAACACATGACTGGGTTTAAGGAATCTTTTGTGAATCTATCTGAACATGAATCACCCCATAAGGTGAAACTTGGGGATGACTATCAATACCCAATCAAAGGATGTGGTGAAGCTTCCTACAATCTAGATTCTGGAAAATCCTTGAAGATGAAAGAAGTACTTTATGTACCTGGTCTCAAGAAGAACTTACTCTCCATTTCTGCATTGGATGCAAAAGGTATGAGGGTTGCATTTGTGGATGGCCAAGTCCTAATGTGGCCAAAGGGAAAGACCATAGATGATGCAGTAGTAATTGGAGAGCAAGAGGGAGGCTTGTATAAATTGAAGGGACAACCTGAACATGCCATGGTGCATGAATCCATGGAGCCAAGTGAACTTTGGCATAGAAGACTTGCTCACATGCACTATAGAGCACTTCCAATTGCAAGCAAGGCAGTAGAGAGTCTTCCTGAAATCAAGACCAAACATGAAGGTGTTTGCAAAGGATGTGCAAAAGGTAAGAACATTAAGAAGGCTTTCCCAAGCAGTGAAAACAAGGCAAAAGACATCCTGAAAATCATCCACTCAGATGTATGTGGCCCTATGTCATCCAGTTCCCTGAGTGGGTATGTTTACTATGTCTCATTTATTGATGACTTCTCCAGGAAGACTTGGATATACTTCTTGAAGGGAAAAGATAAGGTGCTTGATAAATTCAAGGAATTCAAAACCTTGATGGAGAATCAAACTGACAAGAAGATCAAAACATTCAGATCCGACAATGGTGGGGAATTCACCTCAAGTGACTTCAAGAAGCTTTGTAGTGATTCAGGGATTAAGAGGGAGTTGACTGCTCCTTATAATCCTCAACGGAATGGTGTTGCAGAAAGGAAGAACATAACTATCATGGAAGCAGCAAGGGCAATGTTGCATGACCAGGATCTTCCTATGCATCTATGGGCAGAAGCAGCTAGAACAGCTGTATATGTGCAGAACAGAACACCCCACAAGATATTGGACAACAAGACACCAGAAGAGGTCTTTTCTGGTAAGAAACCTGAAGTCGGTCATCTCAGAATATTTGGTTGTCCAGTATATACTCATGTCCCAAAAGAAAAGAGGACTAAACTAGATCCTTCAGGAAAGAAGGGTATCTTTGTGGGTTATAGTGAAAGCTCGAAGGCTTACAGAATATGCTTTCCAGGGTTCAAGAAGATTGATGTCAGCAGGGATGTAACATTTGATGAAAACTCAGCATTCATCAAATCAAGGAAGGCACCTACCGAAGTTTATGAAGAACCTAAGGAAACAAGATTTTAGGACATACCATGACTGAAGTTGTTCGTGAGTTTGAAGATCCACAAGAACCTGTAGATCCACCCCGTGAGGAACTCTCACAAGAGGAAACCTGCATGGGCTAGAGAGCTCATGCAAGATGCAGAAAGATTTGGTATTCTAGAAGAACACAGAGCAAAGAAGAGAACCAGATCACAGACCAGCTATGTTGCTTTACTCTATGACATTATGAACAAAGAGCCTTCCAGTTATGAAGAGGCAGCGGAAAAGAAAGAATGGAAGGATGCCATGGTTGAGGAATACCAATCAATAATGAAGAATGATGTTTGGGATGTTGTCCCAAGACCTAAAGAGAATTCTGTTGTGACTTCTAAATGGATCTTCAAAATCAAGCATGCTGCAGATAACAGTGTGGAGAAATACAAAGCAAGATTCGTAGCTCATGGCTTCTCTCAGAAAGAGGGAATAGATTATGAAGAAACTTTTGCACCTGTATCCAGGTATACTTTCATCAGAACAGTACTTTCCCTGGCTGTAGCTATGAAATGGAAAATACACCAGATGGATGTCAAGACTGCTTTCTTGAATGGTGTAGTTGAAGAGGAAGTATATGTGGAACAGCCACTTGGTTTTGAAATACATGACAGGGAGTCATATGTGTGCAGATTGAAGAAAGCCTTGTATGGCTTAAAGCAAGCTCCCAGAACCTGGTATGGTAGGATGGACAGTTTCCTATCTAGTTTGGGCTTTACCAAGAGTAAAGCGGATTCCAACCTTTACTACAAGGTTGTGGAAGGGAATCCTGTGATTCTACTCCTGTATGTGGATGACTTATTTGTAACAGGAGATGACAGACTAATTGCAGATACTAAGAGAAAGCTTGCTGCTGAATTCGATATGAAAGATTTGGGAATGATGCAGTATTTCCTAGGCATGGAGGTGTGGCAGAGTGCAGGTGGGATCTTCCTTGGTCAAGGAAAGTACACAGTAGATATCCTGAAGAGATTTGGGATGATGGACTGCAAGGCCATGGCCACACCTATGGCATCGAATCTGAAGCTTCTATGTGATGCTTCATCTGATCCGGTTGATGTCTCCATGTATCGTCAGATGATTGGGTCCTTGATGTACCTGACAAACACGAGACCATACATTTGCTTTGCTGTGAACACATTGAGCCAGTTCCTGACGGATCCGAGGAGTGTTCACCTGGTTGCTGTAAAGCATGTTCTGAGGTACATGAAGGGTACAGTGGATTATGGGCTCAAGTATGAAGCGAATCAAAAGTTTAACCTGCAAGGTTATGTTGATTCAGAGTGGGCTGGCAGTGCTGCAGATAGGAAGAGCACATCTGGGTGTTGCTTCAGTATGGGATCAGGTGTGATCTCTTGGTTTAGCAAGAAGCAGTCCTATGTAGCACTGAGTACAGCTGAGGCTGAGTATGTTGCAGCCTGTTCAGCTAGTTGTGAGATAGTATGGCTACGGAAGCTACTGTCTAAGTTATTTGATCTCCCGTTGGAGGCTACTGGTATCTTTTGTGATAACTAGAGTTGTGTGAAGCTGTCCAAGAACCCAGTGTTTCATGACAGGTCGAAATACATAGAGATCAAATATCACTATATCAGGGATATGGTGCAGAGAGGAGCTATGAAGCTCCTGTATGTTGCGACGGACGAGCAGATTGCAGATGTGCTAACAAAGCCATTAGCCAGGGTGAAGTTCGAGTACTTCAGAGAGAGGCTTGGCGTGCTTCAGATCAAGGACACTTCGAGGAAGAAGTGATGGACACATTTGCTGAAGCCATTCCAAGCATGTTGGAAGGGGGATCCTTCACATGGCTGTGGATGTAAGCGCTGGATGATGAGCATCAGGATGATGAGCATCAGGATGATGTTCTGGTTTCTGCTTGGATATGATCAGTTGGATCATTATATGTATGTATGTATGCATCATGTTGGATGCTGGATATGATCAGTTGGATCATTTATATGTATGTACGCATCATGTTGGATGCTGGATATGATCGGTTGGATCATGTGTATGTATTTTGTATGTATGCATCATGTTGGATGCTGGATATGATCTGTTGGATCATGTGTATTTTGTATACGCATCATGTTGGATGTTGGATATGATCGGTTGGATCATGTGTATGTATTTTGTATGTACACATCATGTTGGATGCTGATGGATACATTGTGTGGATCATGTATCTTTGTATGATCAGGTAGATCATGTATGCTGATGGATACATTGTGTGGATCATGTATCTTTGTATGATCAGGTAGATCATGTATGTTGATGGATACATTGTGTGGATCATGTATCTATGTATGTATCAGGTGGATACTTGGTGTGCATCAGATGGATGCATTGTATGATCAGGATGATCGTGGATGACGAGCTTCTCCAGATGACATGCAGGAGGATGTTGCAGTGATGATGATCAGGATGATCATGTGTACATCAGGATGATGTTTGATGAGTATCAGATGATACTTTGTGGCCGTGGATCAGGTTGTGCAGGTAAGCATGTAATTTGTGCCCTAGGAGATTTGCATATGGTCTTTCAAGGTTTTTCCTATGGCATGTAATTCGGTGCCCTGGGACATCTGGCAAATGCTCTTGCGAGTTTTTGCTTGGAAGGACATATAATTTGTGCCCTGGGAGATCTGCAGATAGTCTTTCGAGGTTTTTCCTATGGCATGTAATTCGGTGCCCTGGGATATCTGGCAGATGCTCTTGCGAGGTTTTGTCCTATGGCATGTAATTTGCTCCTGGGAGATCTGGACAGGATGAAAAAGGCCTCAGATGCTTCAGCCAAGTTTTTCCATGACCACATGTAATTTGCTCCTAGGAGATCTGGACAGGATGAAAAAGGCCTCAGATGCTTCAGCCAGGTTTTGTGGCGAGATCACATGTAATGTGCTCCTGGGAGATCCGATAGGTAGAGCTGAGTGCTCGTAACAGCCTGGGATGCTTCAGCCAGGTTTTGTGATGGGTCACATGTAATGTGCTCTTGGGAGATCCTACAGGTAGAGCTGTGTGCTCATAATAGCCTGGGATGCTGCAGCCAGGTTTTGTGACGCACGTAATAAGTCCTGAGGATTCCACAGTATGGCCAGTGATGATGAAGACCTGCAGATGGCAGGCCTACATCCAGTATGAAAAAGGATTGGCTCTATAGAACTTCCTATGACGAGTAGAGTCAGAGATTGGTTGAGATAGCAGCAGCAGTGACGATGATGATGACGATGATCCAGAGAAGAAGACTTGTCTAGCAGATCTGTGTCGAGAAATACCTTCCTAGTTAAGAGGGAGTGTTGATGTATATGTAACTTCGAAATGTATTTCATCTGTGTATTTTATATATATTTATTGTACCCTTATAAGAGATGTATTATTCCTCTATAAGGAAGTGTCTTCATGTGGATTGACAAGTGTCGCAAGTGTCTGTACTTGCCGATGGGTTATTAGACCACCATGTGGGGTCGGCCCTGATTTATATATAATATAATGTGGATGTATCTAAGTAGACAAGTCAGCCCCAATAGGTCACTGGGCAAAAAGGTGAGTATAAATAGAGATAGGAGATCTCTATTTTACACACTCGAAAAAGTAACTCACTCTCACTCTCAAAAGTGGCGCACTAGTGAGGAGGAGGAGGATCATCTGCTAGGAGACTATCTCAGTGTTATTTGGTTGTATTTTGGTTGAGCCATTGCTCTCTCTATCTCTGAGGAAGTTGTGGGGTTTTTCACCTTAGGGTTTTCCCCATAGAAACTCTGTGTCTCTTGTCTCTATGCTTTTGATTCTTGTGATGCATGTGATGCTTGTCATATTATGATTGTCATGCATTGATATACTATAGATGTTATTCTCTGAGCAAAGATCCTATAGTATTGTGAATTAATACTCAAAATTTAACACTACCTTCTACTTGGCGCAGTAAGAAGAAGTTGACAGCATGGTCTAGTACTAAAACAACATTTGACAACTACTGCAACTGTTGACAACCGCATGTGATGATGGCTCCATCCCATCCTTACATCCATCTATCGCAGATCTATCTCACCGATCACAGTTTCAGGTCGAATTATTACGCGTCGTCACATGTATTGTTCCATAGTTGCACATTCTTGCTGGATTTCAATGATTATAATTTTTACGGGAGAATTCAGATCTTTTGTTAGAAAACGACGGCTCCATTCCATCCATATATCCATCAATGGCAGACCTACCAATCTCTTCCGGTCATGTTGTCAGATGCCTAACATTACAAGATCAGCATTTTTGTGTACAAATGATGGTTCTTAACAGAGATGAAATGGGTTGCTTCACAACTACATTAGGCTTTTTGTTTAATGACAAATCCATGTATTGGGACTTGGCTTGAAATGCCCATATATCAACTACCGGCAATAAAGTAAACGAAAAGCTTAACATAGTTATGAAGCAACCCATTGCATCTCTGTTAGGAACCATCATTTGTACACAGAATTGTTCATCTTGGAATGTTAGGCATATGACAACATGACCGGAAGAGATTGGTAGGTCTTCCATTGATGGATATATGGACGGAATGGAGCCATCGTTTTCTAATAGAGGTCCGACAAATGCTTCATTATTCGCAGGAAAAAGTTTATAATCAACTACAGACAATAAGAACAATACATGTGACCAATACATGTGACGACGTGCAATAATTTGACCTAACAACGTGACCGGTGAGATAGATCTGCGATAGATGGATGTAAGGATGGGATGGAGCCATCGTCACATGCAGTCGTCAACAGTTGCAGCAGTTGTCAAGATAGATAATTAAACGAAATTCTCCATCGTTCGCGGGAAAAACTTATAATCAACTACAGGCAATAATTAAACGAAAAAGGTTCACGGAAAAAACTTTTAATCAACTACGGGAAATAATTAAACAAAAAGGTTGGCGGTAAAAACTCATATATCATGAGGAGAACTGGGGAGCGATCATAAGACTCAAGCATTTCTCATAAAACAACAGAGGAAGTAAAAGAAAATTCCATGGCTTCCCGGACGATTTCAATTTGCTGTGATATGGGGCATGATTAGCCTATATATAGTGAGTTGCCACTATGTTGATGGATTAAAAATATTTTGCTGGATTAATCGTACACGTATCACTCCAATCGATTCCTTGAAAATCCAACAGCCAACATGCATGTTGCCAGTGCATTAAATGGCCTACAGCAGGCTCCTACAGCAGGCTGAATAATATTCGTCATATGTTTTAGCCTATGTGAATCAAGTATACCATATATTAAATTATGCAATTACTTCCCATGAGTGTTTTTAAGAAACAAAATTGTGTATGTAAATCAAGTATACCATATATTAACCCTGGATGTAGGCGTTACCATTATACAAGGGGCCACGTTTTAGACACGAGGAGGGCACGTGGGGGAGGAGCCTCGACCCAGGCACCCGTAACATGGCACGCGTGCCCCATGCAATATACCACCTCCCTTGCTTCCACTTGCCTGCCCTCACATGTGCGGCTTTATGGCTCCTTCTCAATTCTTCGCTCGCAAGACCCTTCACCGGCTAGCTAGCTGCAACTCTGGTACCTAGGCCCTCTATGCATTCAAAGTAGCCCTCACCTTGGGGAAGCTCCATTTCTACTGGGGAGATGCCCCATTCTCTCTGCTCTGTCTACTAGGGAGCTGCTCCATTCTCTTTGCTCTGTCTACTGGGGATTTGCCCCATTCTCGAGGAATAATGGGGCAGCTCAACTATTATCAATTTAAAACTGATTTGGAGTGTATCAGTTTTAAACTTTGTTAAGGAACTTCTACTCAGCAACTCAACCATAAATTCCTTACACCATCTTCATCTCCAGCTACTTCTCATTTCTCCACAAACTGCAAGCTATACTTCTCATTTGGACCCCAGTCATATAACATCCTCGTTGCTGGTTCAGAAAACGTAGGAGCTTAAAATAGTCCCCAAACGTTAAATGATACCATTAATTTCCTTAATATTCATTTAAACAATCTTTAAACTAATTTTAAAAATCAAATATGCCACGTGTCACAATATAAGCATTCCACGTGTCGCAAAATTTATAGAAGTTTTGCTTTAAATACTTTGCTACCAAGTAGAAATATTCTTGGAGAAAGAGTGGCCACTCTTTCTCCAAGGTGTTATATTGCTACAATTCCCTCCTAAATGAACGGTCGACCAACCCTTCTTATTCCTAATATTCTTTTCATAATAGTTCGACACTGCAAGAAGGGTTAGTCGATCCTTCTTGTATTATCCATTATGGCTATAGTTGAATTGATGGATAAATGTTTTGACAATTAACTACAAAAAGAAGGGGCAGTCGATCCTTCTTGTCGTAAAACGGAAGTCGGGACAAACCATTTTTATATGATATAACTTCCGAGGTGTTCTATTTTTACAATTCCCTCGTAATTGAAGGGTCGGCCGACCCTTCTTATTCCCCATATTATTTTCATAATAGTTTGACACTGAAATAAGGGTCGCCCGACCCTTCTTATTATCAATGTTCTTTTCATAATATTTCGACACTGCAAGAAGGGTCGGTCGATCATTCTTGTGTTCTCCATTATGGATATAGCTGAATTCTTGGATAAAGCTTTTCACAATTAACTACGAAAAGAAGGGGCGACCGATCCTTCTTGTCGGAAAACGGAAGTCGGGACAAACTATTTTTATATGTTATAAATTCCAAGGTGTTCTAGTTTAACAATTCCCTCGAAATTGAAGGGTCGACCGACCCCTCTTATTCCCAATATGATTTTCATAATAGCTCAACACTGCAAGAAGGGTCAGTCAATCCTTCTTGTGTTCTCCATTATGGATATAGCTGAATTGTTGGTTAAATGTTTTCACAATTAACTACGAAAAGAAGGGCCGGATGATCCTTCTTGTCGGAAAATAGAAGTCGGGACAAACTATTTTTATATGTTATAACTTAGCGGATTGACTTGTTATTGTAACAATGACTGGATATTTTAAACATTGAATTTTTCACATTAAAATTTTGAACATTTACAAATGAAAATTGCAGTTTTTTTATTTGAAATTCACAGTTTTCAAATCCAAAATTGCATTTTTTTATTTTAAATTCACACTTTTCAAATCAAAATTGGCATTTTTTTATTTGAAATTCACACTTTTCAAATCCAAATTTGCATTTTCATATTTTAAATTCACACTTTTCAAATCAAAATTTGCATTTTTTGATTTGAAATTCACTTATTTTGAATTGAAATTCATAGTTTCATAACAGAAAAACTGCAATTTTAAGGTTCATAAGTAGTCAAAAAACACACTATTCGAATGGAAAAACACACTTTTCAAATCCAATATTGCCACTTTCAAAACCCGTTTTTTCACTTTAGAAAGGTTGATATTGACACTTTCAGAGTCTAAATTCACACATTCTTAGTCCAAAATTTGCCTAATTTGTCCAAATTTAATGAAATAAGCGTTTTTAGCTTTATATTTGTCTATTCTACCATCACCATTGAATCTAGAATTGAATGGATACAATGATTTATACTATATGTTCTATGGGGGTAAATTGAGAATGTAATAATAGTAGTTGTTATAGTAAATTGTGTTCACATACAACATACACACATCGAGCAAATTCACATACACGCATACACACAACATCCAACATACACATAAATATGTCACTTCAAATCAGCCTTCTAAACTGAGTTATTAATGCATGCCTATTAATTTGTCAATGACAAGAGAAAAAACAAGAAAAAGTCAAAATTCATTAATATATCAGTACAACAATGCAACACATAGTGTATTCACAAGCAAACTGAACAGGATGAAAAGAAAATTTAATGCATCTATTTTAGTTTCTGCAAAAGATACAAGAAAAATATGATTAAGTTCTATTTATCCATTATGTCAATGAATGGCAGTGTAAAGTAAACTGCATAATTTGATAACAAAAACAACAACTTGTCAAATTAGTGCAAAAGTCACCCAAGTTTTAGATCTATGCCTATTAGTTTTTCAATGTAAAAGAAAAAAAATTAACGAAATTCAAATATGGTTAATATGCCATTACGGAAAAGCCACACAAAGTATGCATAAGGGAACTGAATACGTTGAAAAGCAAATCTAATTTAGCTATCTTAGTTTTTGCAAATGACAGTAGAAAAAAAAAATAATTAAGTTCCATGTATCCATTATGTCAATGAACAGAAGTTTGAAGGAAATTGCATAGTTTAATATAAATGAAAGCAACTTCTCAAATCAAGTAAGAACACTAAGACTGAATTATTATAGGTCTGGATCCTTTGACATCCTCAAAGTGTCCCTGAATGGCCCCTCGGTGCCTGGAAACAATTCCCATAGCACCAAAACCATGAGTCCGGTAGAAAATTCGTCGATTCCGATGGTTTCCGGATGCCAGGTTTCAGCTAAGGGCCCCCCCACACTGTGCCTCCAACGTCCGAAAATGGTTCCAATGTGTCATCTCCGGATCTAGAGTTTTGCTCAGTGAAGGCCATTCCAATTTCGCTCAAGGGGGCCATTTCTCATCCGAAGGATCCTAGGCATGTGTGGCCATCATGGACACGTCCAAAATGGAAATACGCACCTGTGGGGCTGATAGAATCCAATTATGCTCGCTAATTTGGGTTCCGTGGCCCCAAAGCAAATCCTCAAAGTGTCCCTGAATGGCCCCAGTGTTCCCGATCAAAATGCTCGTTGCACCCAAACTGTGACTCTGATCACAAATCCATCGATTCCGATGGATCCGAGGCACTAGGTTTCAGCTAGGGGTCCCCCCACACCATGCCTCGAAGTCTCAGAAATGGTGCTATTGTGCCATCCCCAGAGATAGGGTTTTGCTTAGTGAGGGCCATGCCAATCTTGCTCAAGGGGGTAATTTCCCATCCGAAGGCTCCCAGGAATTCATGGCCATTGTGACCACATCCAAAATGGACACGTTCACCTGTCGGAGCCGACGAAATCCAGTTCTACTCGCCGGTTTGGGTTCTGTGGCCTCAAAGCAAATCCTCAAAGTGTCCCTGAATGGCCCCGGGGTGCTTGACGAAAATTCCCGTTGCACCCAAACCGTGACTATGATCGTGAATCCATCGATTTCGATGGATCCAATACATCGATTTTCAGCTAGCCCCCCCCCCCCACACCATTCCTCGAAGTCTTGAAAATGGTGCTATTGTGCCATCTCCTCAGATAAGGCTTTGCTCAGTGAGGGTCATGCCAATCTTGCTCAAGGGTGTCATTTCTCATCCGAAGGCTCTTGGGAGTGTGTGGCTATCATGACCATGTCCACAATGGACACATGCACCTATGGGAGCCGATGGAATCAAAGTCTACTCGTCGGGTTGGGTTTCGTGGCCCCGGAGTGAATCCTCAAAGTGTCCCCCCTGAATGTCCTCGGGGTTCCCGACGAAAACTCCTGTTGCACCCAAACCGTGCCTCTGATCGTGAATTCGTCGATTCCGATGGATCCAAGATGTTGGGTTTCATCTAGGTGACCCCCCACACCATTCCTCTAAGTCTTGAAAACGGTGTTATTGTGCCATCTCTGGAGCTAGGGTTTTTCTCAGTGAGGGCCATGCCAATCTTACTCAGGGGGGTCATTTCTTATCCGAAGACTCCTGGGCATGCGTGGCCATCATGAACATGTCCACAATGGCCATGTGCACCTGTGGGAGCCGACGGAATCCAATTCCTCTCACCGTTTTAGGTTCCGTGGCCCTGGAGCAAATCCTTAAAGTGTCCTCGGATGGCCTCAGGGTGCTTGATGAAAATGCTCGTTGCACCCAAACTGTGTCTCCGATCGTGAATATGTAGATTCTGATGGATCGGTGGCGTCGGGTTTCAGTCAGGGGACCCCCCACACCATGCCTTGAAGTCTTAGAAATGGTCATCATTCTATGGCTTGTTCCATCTCGCATCCAAAAGGCCTTCAAGGACACCTGTTGGATACCTACCGGGGCCATAGAATTCTAACCATGCAAAAAAATGGGTTCCGGAGAGTCCCGCAAGTGTTTCTAGGAAGGTTCCAACTAGGAATGCTAGCCATAAGTCCCCGGTCGATTATTTTGCAAAGTTGAGCCCCATGTGCAAAAATTGCACACTCCCTTATTAAGCAAAACCCTAGTTTCCAAAATGGACCTACAAGTGATGGCATGGCATGTATGATGATGTGGCATGTGTGATGAAGCTAGAAAGACACATGTTGGTTTTTTGGTACAATCATTAAGTTAGTGTTGCAATCTGACATCATTCTTGAAAAGTTTTGCAAGTTTGTGAAACTTTGGAAATTGACCAAGTATGGAAAAAGTAGTCAAAATTGCTCTAAGAGAATCCCTGCCATAATTCATGGTTTGAGAAAAATGCATGCACCATCATATCAGGTTATATCTTGTTGAAGTGGCTATCTAGTCATGGTCTTAGTTCTCCATAATCTTGTCTGAGGAGAAAGTTACAAGACTGCCAAAATAGGGTTTTAGGATAAACTTTGGAGAAGTTCTTGAAAATGGCCAAGTGTTGGAAAACTAGTCTAGGTGGCCTTGGGAAAATGCCCACCATAATTCATGTTTTGATAAAAATGCACACACCATCATATTAGACTATAGCTTGTTGAAGTGGCTATCTAACCATGGCCTCATTTTCCCATAAGAATGTTTGAGGAGAAAGTTATAAGTCTGCCAAAATAGGGTTTCAGAATAAACCTTGGACAAATTCTTGGAAATGGCTAAGTGTTGGAAAACTAGTCTAGGTGGCCTTGGGAAATTTCCCGCCGTACCTCATGCGAGAATGATAAAAATTATTTGGAACTATCATGCTCTAGCTTGTCAAATAGGTTATCTTTCCATGGTCTTAGTTTTCACAGAAGGTGTTTGATGACAAAGTTAGAAGCCTGCCAAAATAGGGTTTCATGTTGCTTTTACACCAAAGTAGCAAAACTGCCTAAGTGGCCTCAGGGAAATGCCCACCACAGTTTCTGGGTTGAAGAAAATTCCCGCACCATATGTTCATCCTATAGGTTGGTGATTTTTCTATATAACCATGTCCTCATCTTGTCTTTAGAGTGCCCGAGGAAGAAGTTATGGATCTACCAAAAGTGCCTCTCAGGTTGATTTGCACTACTCCAGTAAAATGCCTATCGAGGAGAGAGAAAAAGGCTTCAAGGGGTGAAATTGATTTAGATGGAATCACCTTGTTGGCCTCCATCCATTGAGCATCTCACACTTCAAAATTGATGAAAAGAAAAATCTCATCATACTAACCTAAGGTTTGATAATTTTGCCCAAGTGTCAAATAAATAGTTTGGAAGACCACTTTCAAATGCCCTCCAGATGTTGTGTGTGTGTCAATAAGTTCATCAATTGACATGGTATTGTTCATTGTTGAATTGGATATCCAACCATGCTTTTAGTTTTCCTTATGGTGATCACATGAGCAAGAAACCAATCTGCTAAAAGTGAAGGAAAAAGTGTTTTGCATTTTAAAGACAAAAATTTGTCCAAGTGTCAAACTCACATGGCTAAGAGGCCATTTGGAAATTCCCGCAAGGAGGTGTCCTTGTGCTAGTAAAATGAACCAGATGGAATAGGATTATTTGTTGATGAATGAAAACAGTTATTTGCAATTCACCATACCTATAGAAATGATCTCCACTTGCAATGGGAACTGGTATCTTGAATGTATCCACTAGATTCCAAGACCACTGAAGATGATTGTGAGATTCCAAGAGTGATTGTGTGTCCAATAGATCAATGAGTGTCCAAACAATCAATGAATGTGAGCCAATAAGCAACCTGGAAGAGCTTGAAAATCCCTTGTTTTTTGGTAGCATTCCTGGGAACATAAAACTATTTTTTTAAACTAGCAGCAGACGTGCACACGCATGTTTACATGTGCGCACGTGTATTTGTAGTGCATACACGCTAAAACACGTGCACACGCCCATGCATAATGCTTACACCATTAATTGACCAACGTTTACGCCATTTAATGCCAACGTTCAATACTTCAAAAATATTGCATCCTTAACATTTGATGCGTTATGATTCATGAGCTTACAATGACCCATGTTTTAGTGTACGTGTGTATATTAGTATTGGTTAATTAACCCCCAATAGTCTTGGTTATTGTCCATAACTATGTTAGACATGGAGACCTATATGGTTGCTTAGGATATTCATTAATGATGATCATTGAATAATTGATTATAATGTTTATAGACCTAACTATGATATTTATTGATTGTGTTTATTGTGGTGTTGGTATTCCTTAATTATGATGATGTTCCTTCATACTTGACAATGGTTTGTGATTTTTAATGTGGTACATGAGACTTATACAGGATGATGTTGCATATGTATTATTGGAAAAGGCTAATAAATTGCATACATTGGACTATACTTCAAAGGTGGATAAATGAATGGCTAAAGAGAAGGGGGTTAACGCTTCTAGGGATTTAAGGGTTTAGGACTTAAGGCATAAGGTCTTGGAATTTAAGGATTGTGGGTTAGGTTTTTTAGGAGTTAGGGTTGTGGGATTACAGGTTTAATGGTTTAATGGTTTAGGGGTTAAGGGATGTAGTGCTTTAGGGAGAGTGAGAGGTAGAGAGAGAGAGAGAGAAAGAGAGAGAGAGATGGGATATGGAATATGGGAGAGATAGAGATAAAGAGATCATGGAGTTAAGGGGGGATCGGTAGCATCCCATGTCATACCTACAAGGGTCACTCCCGGTGCAATGCCACACGGTATTTGAAATGTAAACATGCCTAGAGGGTGAAAGAAGAGGATTGAGACTTAAATGAACATTTCATAACTTAAGAGCTACGATATGGGGATGAAATTATTTGGGCCTTGGGCCCTAAATCATTTGTATATGAGTGTTTTTCACACCAAAGACGGCCCATAGGGCCTCAAACATTGGACTATACTTCAAAAGTGGATAAATGAATGGCTAAAGAGAGGGGGTTTAACGCTTCTAGGGATTTAAGGGTTTAGGAATTAAGGCATAAGGTCTTAGGTATTTGGACTTTAAGGATTGTGGGTTAGGTTTTTTACAAGTTAGGGTTGTGGGACTACAGGTTGAATGGTTCAATGGTTTAGGGGTTAAGGGATGTAGTGCTTTAAGGAGAGTGATAGGTAGAGAGAGATAGAGAGAGAGAGAGATAGAGAAATGGGATATGGGATATGGGAGAGATAGAGATAAAGAGATCATGGGATTAAGGGGGTATCAGTAGCATCCCACGTCATACCTGCAAGCGTCACTCCGAGTGCAACACCACACGGGATTTGAAATTTAAACATGCTTATAGGGTGAAAGAAGAGGATTGAGACCTAAATGAGCATTTCATAACTTAGGAGCTATGATATGGGGATGAAATGATTTGGGCCCTGGGCCCTAAATCATTTGTATATGAGTGTTTTTCACACCAAAGACAACCCATAGGGCCTCAAACATGGCCGAGTAAGGAAATAATGCAAAAAAAAACCTCATGTAAGTCCAACTTTCAAAAAAAATTGTAAGGGGACCCTGTATTTTCCCTAGGGGGGTGTTGTGGTCACAACAGTGGGATACATGAGCCATGAGTAGGTTTTGTAAACTGAAACAAGGGATTTAACCCCTAAATAACCCTCTCAACCTCAAGTGCCATGAACAAAACTTGAAAGACACAACATGATCCATCTATAAGGTGTCTTTGGAATCAAAGTTGAATGCGAGC